>CM039468.1:43975571-44129423 GCA_022433065.1 Begonia loranthoides | reverse complement strand
AAGGTGAACTTGCCCGGCTCCCCCAACTAACAAATTCCCTATCTGCACTTCCTCTAATTGGGTGGTATAATTTTTTGTTATTTTTGTGTCCTCTATTAAATTTTTGATTTTTTTAAAGTTCTCTACTGTATCATTGAGATCTCTGGAGAAGGAAAAACAAAAAACAATACCAAGAAAATGTAATTTAATGGTGCAAGGAATTTGTTAGTTGGATTAACATGAAGAATGATTTGTGAAATATGGTTAGTGGGGTTGTTGCTTTTCCCCTTGTTGATCATCAATGATCATGCGGTGGGTAATTTATGCACTTCTTAGCCAGATGGACTCAGATTTCTACTTCATTATCTAAACCAATCTACAATTGACATCAATGCATATTTAATTAATTAATAAATTAAATAACATCTATTTTTTTTTCTACTTTGTCTATTAATTTTGACCTTAGTGTTAATCTTTAATTTGAATAATAATAATAATAATGTTAGTGATAGAGTTCGTTGTGATCCGAATTATAGTTGAGTCGGGACAGACTTATATCCAATATTAAGGTTATTTACTTTCATTATATATTGATACTTGAGTCGCAAAACTCATTATACCTTGATTTCCTGATTAGTAATTTTTTTTCTGCTCGTGGTTTTTTTCCGTTAGAGTTTTTCACGTAAATCTTGGTATCCTTGCTTCCGCAATTTTCTTTTTCTGTTTTGCGTTTGATTTTCAACAATTGGTATCAAAGACTGGTGAGATTTTTTATGTCAATTTTCAACAATTGGTATTAGAGCGAAGTTAAGAGTTTTTAGTACTCGGATCGAACAAAATTTGAAGGTTTGCCGTTTTTGTTAAAATTGCAATTGAAAAAGAAATTAAAAATAAAAAATAAAAAGTTGCTGCCCGAGTTCTCCTTGCTGCCTGTGACTGTTCCTAGAGAAGTTCATTGTTCTCCAGCAGCGAAGAAGAAGACGAAGAACAGAGACTTCTGCCCGCTGCCGTCCGACGTCAAGGAAAAGAAGTTGCTTGCCCAGCCTTCCCGCTGCTATCCATCGTCTGCCACTGCTGCCCGAGTTAAGTTCTCCAGCATTGAACAGAAGCGAAGAACTAGGACTTTAGCTCTCATCGCCTTTGCTTCCTCAGAACATAGAGGAAAAGACGTGGCATCGCTCGTCCGACCACTTGCGATCGTCGCACAAAGTCGACCGATTTTCAACCTCCGTGTGCGAGAGGAGTTGTAACATCCCGTATTTTTCTATTTCTTTAAAATGCATAAAATTTAAAACTTTCTTTTCGTAAAAACATCAGAGTCTTTTTCCTTGTAAAATCTGATCGTTAAAATCTTTACTTTCACTTTTATCAGTTTACTTTCATCTTTATCAGTTTCCCTTCAGAAGTAATCATATTCTTTGTATGAAATGAAGCGGAATGAAAACAAAACAGTAAAGAATAATAAATCATTTACAAAACTCTTTTTCAAATACTTTCCATTTAACTTCTTAGCCCAGCCAGCCACAAGATCTACCTATGCAATTTCTTCATCAACTGTCTTTAACCTGTTCATCCGTTGCTCGTTCGTACCTACATCACAAGACCTAACTAATGAGTATAACGCTCAGTAAGTGATAAAATGAAATGCAGATGATATGCATGATCATACAATGTAATTAAGTCGGGAGTAACATACATGACAAACACTGTAGGGCCATGAGAAAGAATTGGTCAATTTACTATAAACATACTCATTATAGTCTTCCTCATGCCGTATGCACTCTTTTGTTCAGAGAACATTGGGGATTTTAAAACGAGAGACAATAAACCCTCGATTCCATGTAACTCACCTACTTTCTTCTACATTTGTCTCTCTAATTATTCTCTCGTGCACTTTTCTTTTCCTGCCATGGGATGTCATTGTTTTCCCGAACCCCCACACGCCTATTTACATAGATTTATTATGTCATACAATATGCACGTGAATTCATACAATTTTATATGATACAAATGTCTAATAAACATATCATTAAAAGAACCTAATCTAGTAAACACACAACATACAATCCTAATTTTTGCGATGTAGGGTCCGAAGACCAAAACACAATCAATATCAACTTACCTGGCGTCCATAGCGCATTTCTGTTTCTTCTCTCTTCTTCGTACCTACAAAAACATTTAAATCACGTCTTATTAATCTTACTTTTACGACTTAACACTTTCACTATCTGAACATGGACAACGGAATAGCAAACCTCACAATGTTGCTCATTCCATCAATGTGACAGGATAAAGTAACTTTACAAACCCGAATAGTATTTTATCATGAAACCATATTTCCCATAACAGAGTAGAAAACCATGTAATGCCTATCGAATGAATAAGTTACAAAGTCAACTTCCTTAATTATCCAAACCTCACAGTCAACAACACATTATTCATTTCTCTCAAATCTAACGATACCAAGCAATAATACCATATGAAGAATCGTACATATCAAGGTTGTCATTAAGTAGAGAACTGTTTTTATCAACAAAGCATAACAACTACACAATAACAATCTTTCAATATCCACTAAAATTAACTGCACATAAATCCGAGCCTTAATCATTCATTAAGCCAGAATGCATATTTTAATCCAGCTCCATCACTAGCACAAACTAACATAACCCCATCAAACATAGTACACACCTGTTTACTAATGTCCAATAATAGTATCATAACTATCTCAACCAAGTAAGCATTAAACTGAGACTTAGATTTCATTAACAAAGCAACTTATCAAAATTGTAAACAACATGAAGGACATAACCAAAGTCTTCCAACAGCCAATCATAACCCTCCACCATAACCAAATTGCACATGAGTAACCCATTTTACAGAATAAGCTTCACAAATAATAGGGAAACACAACCAATATTATCCAATATAAAGTATAACCCAAATAACAGAAAACCCAAGTCACTGCACAATAATTGAAACCCACAGTCCAGACATAGAATGATTTTAACCAATTGATAATTCATTAACATGACCAATTAGCAGGACCCAAAACAGACAAGAATTCAAACAGTTCATCAAAACCTTCAGCTTCTTAGAACTGTCGACAGTTTTCAAGTCAACAAACCATGTTCACAACAGTCCACAAGAAACCATAGAAGAATTCCTTACCTAAAGACAGCAGCTTCTCTGGCTACAAGACGCTCTCGGCTCCTTTCACAGAGAGTGTTTCTCTCCTTCATACACTGAAATTATAGACCACCTTACCTGTAATATAGCCAAGAACGTACACCGCTAGAGACCTACACCATTAACAGAGGAGCTGCCGCGTGGAAGACTCATACCAGCTAATGCAACTGAATTAACAAGCTTAACGGTGGACCAACTGGAATGGACCGGACCCAAATCGATCCCTAGCTAACCAAGCCTTGCCTCCCTGCCATTTCCAATAGAACACCAAGTCGTCCTTGCCATTCATTGCCAAGCATCACCCAGTAATTAAAATCGACAGAGCAACTCACCTCGACGGAGCTTGTCGATCCATCCTGTGAGCTCGCCGGACCCCAACGGACAACATCGCCGCCTGCAGTCACAACAGCAGCCCACAACGTCGCCGGCCACTGTTCGTTCGCCTGCCAGTGCATCGAGCCCGAGCCAGAGTCTTTGTCGCCGGAGATCGTCTTCTCCCCCCACTCGCGTCGCCCGATCTCCCTCTCTACCTTTCGTCTCTCTCTCTCTCTCTCTCTCTCTCTCTCTCTCTCTCTCTCTCTCTCTCCCTCTCTCTTTCAAATGGCCGAAGGCCATATTCGATTAAAACAAACCAGGTTAACTTAAATGGTATTCCATTTAATTGAAACAATTTCCTTTAATTTACATCCCTCATCTAATTGCTCAAATCCCACTTTATTTAACCTCAATTCTTATTCCAATAAGTTTCTCAAATTATAACATATTGATTACGTCATTTGGAATATCCCGATAATTTATTCGAATATCTTTAATTAGTTTCCAATTTAGCATTTTTAAATTCCGATATAAAAATCAGGATATTACAAGAGTTGTCTGTGTACGACTCTGTTCGCCACTGTCTAAACGTTACCGTCTGCCAGTCCGCCGTCCTGCAAGAAGCTCTGAGTTTCTCCAGCTAGTGAACGGTGAAGACAAAGTAAGCCAAATTTTTTGGATCTCCCGTTGAAAGAATTGAAATAAAAATTCTTTTTTGTATTTTTTGGGTAAATTTTATGATATTTTTAGCTGGATCAAATATTTTGATTGGACTATCTGACATTGATATTATTTGGGGATTAAAATTTTAAGGCGGATATTTTGGGTTCAGATATTTTTTGTGAAATTTCTCAATTTTTTGGGCAGGATGAGTTCGCTGAAATTCAATATTCCGTTATTGGATCATAATACGAGATTTCAGTTATGGCAGGTGAAGATGCGAGATGTGCTCGCACAGATGGATTTAGACGACGCATTGTTAGGGCTTGATAAAATGCCCACGTCATGGAGTGAAGAGGAGAAACTTCGAAATGATTGAAAAACTCTATCTTTGATACGTCTGCATTTGTTAAATCAGATTTTGCAGGATGTTTTGAACGAGAAGTCTGCCGCTGATTTATGGTTCAGATTAGAGCAGTTGTGTATGAAGAAAACCCTGACTAGCAAGTTGTATTTGAAGCAACGATTTTATTCTCATCAGTTGATTGAAGGAGCTTCTATTACAGAGCATTTGGCCGCATTCAAAGAGTTAGTTTTAGATTTGGAGACTATGGGATGCAAGTACGATGAGGAGGATTTAGAGTTAATTCTACTATGCTCGTTGCTAGCTTCATATGGTGCTTTAAGAGATACGATTTTATACAGTAGAGAAAGTCTAACTCTAGAAGAGGTTTATGGTTCTTTGTTATCAAAGGAAAAGATGAAGTAGCTTGTTGTAGGATCCGAGTCTCGAGGTGAAGGACTTGTAGTTTCGGGGTAGAATGATAGAGTCAAACAACAAAAGTAGTGAAAGTGTTCAAAATTCGAAGGACAGGTCAAAGTCAAGGAACCGAGATAGAATCTATTACTTTTGTCAGAAGATGGGACACATTAAAACTAATTGCTATAAGTTGCAAAATGAAATAAAGAGAGCTATAGAGACGGGAGAACAACTGATGACGTCCGATGATGTTGTTGTCGTAGAAGAAGAAGACTATAGTGATGGAGATCTTCTAATTGTATCAAAGGGAAACTCAAAGCCAAACAATGATTGGATTCTGGATTCAGTGTGTTCGTTTTATATGTGTTACAACCATAATTGGTTTTCGACATATGAGGCCATTTCTGGAGATGTTGTGTTAATGGGTAATAACACACCTTGCAAAATAGTTGGTATTGGTGCCGTCAGAATCACAATGTTTGATGGAGTTGTGAGGACATTGGGTAATGTGCGACATGTTCTCGATTTAAAGAAGAATTTGATCTCGTTGAGTACTCTGGATTCGAAAGGGTACAAGTATAGCGCTGTGGGTGGAGCTATAAATATCAGTAGGGGTGCTCTCGTCAAGTTAAAGGGACACAGAAGCTCTGCAAATTTATATGTGTTACAGGGTTCTATAGCGACGGGTAATAAAGCTGCAAAGTTTGTGAATTCACCTTTTAATGGTTTTTTTTGGAGAAGACTCAGAAGAAGTCAAGTTCTCAGGTGAAGTTCAAGTTGGGTTCTGAATCGACATCAGAGCCGATACGTCAGCTTATTACAGATGTTAAGGGTGATCCGGTCACCACATCGTCATTAGTTATAGTTTCATGTCAGAGTGATATCGTTAAAGGCAGAACCAAGAGAAAAGATAAAGCTCCACGGTGATATGGCGAAACTTCTACAATGGGTTACGCATTGAGTGTGTTTGAGGGTATAGATTCTAGTAGGGAGTCTTCAGCATATTCACATGCATTTCGTTGCGTCATCTCTGATAATCTGGTGGTACCATGGAGGAGATGTGACTTCTCCCCGAGTGTGTCTCTCAAGTTTAAGCGGGGCTTAAACTTAATCAGTTCCAGATATTGAGTTGACCCAGCAGGAGCCTTTGTGGAAGAGGAGGTTATTTTCTGTTAGAATTTTGTAGATTGTTCGCCTTACATTGGAATTTCTTTGAAGATGGAGTAGAGATGGCTAACAGGCTGGCTGGCTCGACAACCCACCTGCTTGGCCCGTTACTGTAGTGGTCCAAGCCGATCTCGCCCCGCTACAGTAACCGAGCAGGCTTGGCCGGGGCCCAGAAGATGGGTTGAGCCGAGCCTGGATTTTCAGGCTCGCGAGCCCAGATTTCTAGGCTCGCGAGCCTGCCGATCCTGGGCTTGACGAGCGAGCTCGTGAGCCTGATGGGCTGGCTCGTCTAGCCCACTAGGCGACCCTCCAGCTATCGTTGGCTCCTACCAGGGTGATGCAAAATTAAATCCATAAAAAGATATCAAGTCGAAGATTAAGGAAACTTTCCTTATCGACCGAGAATCACAATGGAAAGATCATGAATTTAGTAACTTCATACAAGACGGAATTAAAGAAAGGAAAGTTACTAAAGATATCACCTCCCTTGAAGACAAAGCAAGCTGAAAGTTACTAAAATCATGCTTTTGGAAAGTTACTAAAATAGCTTATACTAATCGGCCAATTATGGACCAAATATTTAAGTGTGTTTGGTTTCCTATTTTATTATTTCCTAATTTATGTTTTGTAAAAAGTTATACAAAGCCGCCTAGTGTTATGTTTAAAGAAAGTTCAAAGTTTAATAAAAAGTAGCTTTTGCTAATCTCAAAATTGGAGTGATTCCTCTTTCAAACCCCTTTGGTGAGTTATATCAAAAGACCTTCTCGTGTGAGTCATATTACGGAAGAACTATCCTAAGGTTACTTTCTAAAAGTAATCTCTTTCTTCATTCATTGTTATCATATTTAAGGTTAGATCTAAACCCTTTCCATTCGCACATGACAAGAGAGCTAGTGTCCTGTCAATCATCGTTGGCCTTGCTCTACCAAGGGAGCTCGCGTTGCCCTGCAAAGATGCTGGTTATTTTCTTAGGGAAGAAGACAAAGTGAGGAAGTTAGGGCTAAAGTTTGTGCGATTCCCTAAAAAAAAACTTTATAGAAAGAGGAGTGTTGAGACTCTAGAGAGGACTAGACTGGTCACTAGTGAGTGGTGACTGCCAGCCAAGTCACTAGTCTCCCTTTGCAATGCATCTTCCTTAATATCTTCAATTTTCTGTTTTGTTTATTCTTCCCACATTTCAATGTGGTTTTTGTGCACGTAGCTCCTTCTAAGCCTACTATTTTATCAATTCTTACCTAAAAAGAACCCAAATTTTCTTTTGTTTTCTATTATTGTTTATACTAAGTATTGATAATATATAATATTTTAATGATATAATATTAAACATAATTTATAATATATTTATATAAAATAATATTATTTATTTATATTTAACTTGTTAGGCTCGACTCGTTAAGACTCAATCGGTTAGTTAGGCTCAACTTGTCAGGCTTGTGGCTCGTGAACCAGCTCAGATTAAAATTTTTTTAGAAAAAGCTCGTTAGGCTCGACAGGCTCGTTAGGCTCACCTCGTTAAACTTGGCAGGCTCGATGAGCTAGACTTTTCCAGACTCGGCTCTGCCAGCTCAGCTCGTTTGTCATGTCTAAGATGGAGATTGTCAGAGTTCAGTGTTCTGGATTCGTTTTTGAGTAAGCTAAGAAGCCTGCATGAGATCTCTCATCTGGAATTCGTGTCAAGGTAGAGATTGTTAGAGTTTAGTGTGACCCAAATTCTAGTTGGGTCGGGTCGGACCCATATCCCATATTAGAATTATTTATTTTCTCTATATATTAGTGTTTGAGTCGCAAAACTCATTATACCTTGATTTCTTGATCAGTAATTTCTCCTCTGCCCGTAGTTTTTTCCCATTAGAATTTTTCACGTAAATCTTGGTGTCCTTGTTTCTACAATTTTCTTTTTTCATTTCTCATTCGATTCTCAACAGTTAGAGGTTAGAGGTAATTTTTAGTATTAAATTTTATGAAAATACATAATATTTTCATAAGACTTGAATTTTCAAAATTTATTTTTCACATTAATTATTGCATGATAACATGTACTTGTAACATGGCATAATCACACGTCCGTGCCTTGACAGTTCATGCAATAGTTATTTTTTAGGGTAATCAATAAAATGAACCCTAAACAATTATATCATTGATAAGCTAAATCTTAAAATAATTTCGCAAATAACTTAAAACTCAAACCATGGGAAATGAACCACACAGGTATCGTAATCACATTTTACATTAAAAATTTAAAAATTTAAAAATAATCTACCAAGTATTCGTTGTAAAAAGAATATTTTCTGAAGTTGTCTTCCACTGTGAAAAGGATAATTTCCTTAGCAAAACTCAAGAGTGAAGCACCACCCCAACCTAAAACATAACCTTAACCATGACTAGTATCTCAATTAATCTGTTTCCAACATATATCATATTGTTTTTGTTCACCCGTCTTCAATCCTAAGTTGATGAACGATAGGTACGAAATTGATATTAAAAATCTTTCCATTATTGTATCTCGAAGAGCATATTGCGATACATTAACTGATATGAGGTTGTGATTCAGGTTGGGGTCGTGCTGAAGAAACTAAGATTTTGCAGCAAAAGACAAGTAACAGCTGTGAACAATACCCACCGAGGACAATAAGTCATTCAAATATGACTTACTTTCTGCAGCGGGAAGACACGTTTCCGTTGCGAAAAGTAAGTCCTTAACTTCATGTACGAGTCTGTTGCAGAAAGACGATTTATCTGTTACGAAAAAAAATTTTAATTTAACAGAAAGCGTGACTATGATATTTGAGTCGTTCATTTTTCATAATTTGAGATTTTAGTTATTCACCAAATTATTTT
Organism: Begonia loranthoides; assembly: GCA_022433065.1. Classification (NCBI taxonomy): domain Eukaryota; kingdom Viridiplantae; phylum Streptophyta; class Magnoliopsida; order Cucurbitales; family Begoniaceae; genus Begonia; species Begonia loranthoides. The sequence continues at coordinate 44,120,515 of CM039468.1, read as the reverse complement.
TAAGTTTGATTTGTCATTGATTTAATAGTTCACAGTTTGTTTTGTTAATTTTCTTAATTTTTAAATATGAGGATAATTAATTAATTAATTAATTAAATAAAAATAAGAAAAAAATTCAACCAAAAGATTGCATTACCGATGCCACTGTGGCTGCTTCATTGGCATTTACAGAGATAAGGAAACGAAGGTTCGCCACATTTCTAGAGGCTGCAACACTGCATACTGAGACTCAGCGAGAAGAAGGGGACGAGGAGAGTGTAAGGTTGGTTCGATAATCTTGAAACCCTAAGGAACACAGGTAAACTGAGACGCTTATGTCTCGGAAACCAGGTGGAGGAGGAGGTGCTCTCCAAAACGATGCGCCTTGGAGGGCTTCCTCCGTCAATCCCATCCCCAAAATTCATCATTCTCCCATTCTCCGCCTCTCCCAAACCCCTTATTCTAATCACGCTCTCTCCGTCATGAAGGTCCTCTCTCTCTCTCTCTCTCTCTCTCTCTCAGCTTTGTATGGTTTCGTGCCGATTTCTGAAACTTCTGCGTGATTGTGACGACCGATTTTGTTTGCAGCATCCTAATCCCATAGGATATGGAATTGCGACAGAAGCCATAGTTGAAGCGGCGGGCCCTGACTGTGTTGTACCTGGCCAAACTATACCCATCAAATTACTTGGTTTAAAGGTTCTTCCTTCGTTTTCTTCATTTTTCATTTTATTTCTCAATTTTACAAGGGTTTGAAGGAGATTCAACCAAATCATGATGTTTGATTCACCAACTGGATCTTTCTAGAGCTGTTTTTGTTTTCGGTTGGATATTATCTTTTTCATCGTTAGTTCTTATGTGTTTGCGGAGGTGTATTTGACCAGTTATTGGCTGTGAAATTAGGCACCTACTATAAAATGGGGCATGCTTTTCAAGCATGTTTGTTGTATAATTTGGCAGCCAATGCCCTTCTGCATCTGCGTTTGTGCATTTATCACTCTCAATTGGGTCATTTGCTAAATATCTACCATAGTAACTACTGATGTGTTGTTCAATATATCTTGCCATTTTGCATCATTCTGTGGCTAAATTGGATATTCCACCCAAATTGGATATTCCACCCATTCTCATGTGCTTGTGGATGCTTTTTTTTTTTTTTTCCTTCAATAGGTATGGCCCATAGAAGTGGACTTGAATTTCCTTGAACCGGTTGGAAGAGAGCTTAAGCTACTAGGAAAGGTATTTGTAATCAAGTTTTACTTATATGTTCATGTGTTATTACCTTATATAATAAATCTAAACTGGGTAAAAAAATATCTTAAATTATCTGCTACCGCAAGTTCAAGGCACTCGTGTTTATGTATGTGCAAATGCCCCTCCTTCCTCTGTGTTTAATCAAATATATGGTTGGACACATGTTTCTAGAAAGGCACATATTTTTATTGCTGTACCGAAACCATTTTGTTTGCAGCTAAAATTACGTATCTGTTGTTGTCTGCCGTTTTCCTGTATAACAGTTGAGCTCATTCTGAACCTATGCATATCACCTATTGAGAAGTACACCTTTTGCCATGATTCATATAATCTTCTTGGTTTCATGCAGTTCATGGATAATGCTGTCAGCCTCATGAACAAGTCGTTTATAGATCGTTAAGGGTGTTGTATTTTTTGGCCGTACAAGCTCAGGGACTTCAAGTTTTTCTTTTGGGTCGTTAATGATTTTGTGATGGATAGAACCATAGTCAATTGAGTGTACGAGTGATTACTCTTTCTACTGCATCCGCATGTGCTCTTACAGTAGTATTCCAACATAAAAATCTCTGCATCTTGAAGGATATTATAACCTTTTCCTGTTAATAAGCCCTCTTAGTACTTTTTATTATAGAAAATATGAAATATTCCTCATTGTCGTTTGCCAATAGCTTCAATCCTCAGTCCTATCTTGTATTTAGAAGTCTAGCAGGTATACAGGTCCGCAACTTTTTCTGAATTAGGAGTCGAGTATTTTATCAGAAACTTAGTGTAAAAACATGGAGCTTTGGAGCATCTGGACACAACTCTCCTAGCCATCTGAAGCTAGCTCAAGCACCGCTTTACAGGGAGAACAGCGGATATCAATATCAGAAGCCTTAAGAATAGTTAAAAGCATCAACAGTCTTATGTGTCGGTCGGTGAGGGCTTCATTCTTCCTAATAGCATCTCCTTTTTCTACTTCGTTTACATCACAGCAATGGGCTGGGCTAGATTTGATCAGTGATTTTTGGATGATCTTACTTGGGGTTGGCAGCGGCCATGGGGGAGCAAGGCCGGGCCTGGCCTACTCACCCCAAAAAGGGTGGTGATCTATATACAAGAAATCCCAGAATATCACAGAATCTTGCCGAAGACCCGTCACAAAGCAAGCAAACTAACCTGCCCACATGAAATCAGGCCCAGGTCGGACTCGATTCCAACCAAGCTTGGCACAAAAAATAGCTTGGCCAACAGGTCGTTTGGCCATTTGCTCATGCAGTGATGTGCCAACGAAAGCTCTAATATCAAATGACGCGCTTTGGGTGATTTCTAGGAATGTGCAGTCGACCAACGAAATTGCGGATGACCAAAAAACACAATTTCGAAAACTTTGTTTCTGGATGATTTGTGGTTAATTGGAAATTGATTAGCGGTCGACTAGAAAAATGTGAATGACAACTTTGTTGAAGAAATGGTCGATTGGATGTAGATAGCCTATGTCTGCTGGCGTGAGTTTTGCATCTTTTCAGGAGAATTTCGGGACGCTCGAACTAGACCTTTGATTTTGAAACTTAGGAAGGTTTTTTTTACAACAATTAGCACTATTTTTGAGCCCCAAAAGATTATCTCCTCGAATCTCACACGAAGAAACAACAAATTAAAGAAGCTAAAAAGAAGATATTGAACAACAATGAAATTATGGGAATCTACTCGCTTTTTAACCCGAGAGAGTTAGATAGCGATTTTACTAAACTGCCACACTTAAATTCACTATTTTTCAATAATAAGGTAAATAAATTTGAGAGACAACCCTCAATAATCCACCAGAAAGAATTCTCTATTATTCTATTTAATAATCAAAACTCAATTGTTCTAAATATAATCCTAACTCTAGAACAACATAATTGTAAAACTATAAATAAGTCAAAAGTTCTTAATTAAATAATATAAAAATAAAAATAACGAGGTAAGGCAAGATGTAATGTCTTAAAGTGTTAAAACTTTTTTTCTTCCTATTTTTTTTAATACATCATGCGTAAAAATCATACCTTTAAAATCATACACAATGGAAGTCTTTAGAAACAATCTCTTTTGAAAGTAAAGTTTAGTAAAACTCAATGTTTATTAAATACTCTTTGAAAATAATTAAAGCGAAAGTCTCAATGAAACTCATCTAACTCAAAAGTATTAAAAATCCATCATTTAATTGAACAAAAACATTTATAATGATGTTTCTTGTCATGACCAAATCCCCGATCCCCTCGGGAATCGTACAACGAACCGAATTTTCCTCCAGAGAACAATTGCACAACTCTCACAACTCGCAGCGGAAGCTCACCAATGACACACGCTCACAATGCGCTTGGGCAATTGGGCCACTTAAAAATAAAATTCAACTCAAACAAAAAAGTTATAAACTATTATTTATTTACAAAACTATATTCAAATTTATTTTACAAATATGAGCCGAATTAAAACTAACATCAAAGTAAAAACCCAAACTCATACTCTAAGGCTATGCTGTGCAAACCATCAGTCCAACTGATCTTTACCTTTTTTACATTGAGCTGCCACCACTTGTTCCTGAAAAACATCAACATACAGAATCTTGAGCTTTTTGAGCTCAGTAAGAATTCTAATCTAAGGATCCAATAAACCATACAAATATCACAACTAACCATGTTTTATGCCCAACATGATTAGTCCTCACATCCATAACTTCCAACGTATAACTTTCGATCAACTCTTATGATCACACATTCCAGAATTTATATTTTATCTAGGTCTTTAGATATTTTAATTAATATCTCAACTATGTGATGCACTGCTTTATGTAAGAAGTGTTTAGTGCATATGTAAGAATACTTGGACTTATGATTTAGATAGCCATAGTCTGTCTTTCTCAATTCTCATGTGCAATTTCTCTTTATGTACAACTAATTCTCATACGTATTTACTTACTAAATACTCTCAAAACAAAACCAAATATCTCAATCACAAAACACCCCACTTCATGGATAATTTATTCAATATAAATCCATGTGTTATTCTCTTTTAGCACCTTTAAACTTAATAGAATATTTAATTCTATAATTTCTTTCTACTTTTCAATGTGATTTCCCCTTGTTATGGATTACTTTCTACTTTGGTCTATCCATTACCATCACCATTTAGACATTTTCAATTAATGTCTAATTCCTAAACCATCTTTCATTTTCTTCTATGTTCATCCAATACCAATTCTAAACACCTTTAATATGCATCTAATCTCAAACTATCTAGATAGTTACAATGTATATTTAATGCCGAATCATATCTAGACATTTCTAATTAATGTCTATCAATATCCAACTCAAACTATCTAGACATTCTAAGTAATGTCTATCTCAATGATCCCTCTATTTGAAGGAATTCCTTAACATCAAGCTATAAAAACATTACAACTAATGTCTATCATCAATGTTGTTCTATATGAAGGAACTCCTCAATATGATGCATATATCAATGTCTAGACTTATGATATAATAGATCATAACCTAGATACCATGACGATGCAATAATTATGAAATGCATATCACAACTCTATTTTCACACAATGCAGTAATATTACAAATTAGTGCAATGCTCAATTTATTAGGGGTGGAAATGGTCGGTTCGGTTCAGTTCGATTTTTTTGTCAAAATAAAAGCGAATCGACTTAGTTCGGTTTTATAATTTTAAAACCGAAACCGAATCGAAGACTATAAAAAACCGAGTAAAAAACTGAACCTCGGTTTCAGTTTTTATCGGTTCAGTTTTCGGTTCAATTCGGTTTTTTTTCTAAACATTGAATTTAAAATTCTAATATCCAATTTTAAGCTTCGTTATAACATTTTTTTAGATTTAATAGAACCATTTATAATATTTATTCATAATATTCATTTCATAATAATATATTACATTAAAGACTAATATTATATTTTGTTAGAGTTTCTTTTCTGCACTTCTCTGTAAACAGGATGCCTCGTCTCTTTACACCTTTTCTCTCTCTCAGTACAACACCAAATAATAATTTCAAATATCTGTTTTCAAAGTCATTTGAATGCATTATATGAATTATGGAGTGTGACAATTTACAATTTACACTTTCTCCTGAAAATCTCATTTTACTGTTTCAATCCAAATTATTTCATTAATAAACATCTGAAGTAACATAATTAGTATACCAAATATCATAATCTACAAGTCTTAAAACAACTTCTAAAATTAACTTGAAGGTATACAACATGTTACTTTTACATATTTTGATGTTTCACAAGTAAATATATATAAAAAGGGGTGTCCATCACAATTCAAACAATGATTTAACTAAACAATTATTTAATCAAATAATAATTTAACTAAACTTCACGAATAGCTAAAAACAAGAACATACAGTACCCAACAAACAAAATAATTATTTGATTAATCCACGTAATTGAGTTCCAAGCTCTCCTGCCTCTAAAAAAAATTGAAAATCATAAAGTCTCAAGTAAACAAATAGGAATTGAACTTGAAACTGAACCATGTCGGTTTGATTTTGAAAAAGAAAAATATTTTTGATTAAATTGGAATTGGAATTGGAATTAACTCAATTAGAGAAGAAAAATTGAAATTAAATTAATGACTCAAGTAGGTTTTCAAGTTTAGTTTTATTTTTGGTTCGGTTCAATTTTTCTCACTTACAACTGAGAACCAAACCGAAATGATCGGTTCGGTTTGGTTCGGTCCTATATTTCATTTTTTTTCATATCAAAACCGAACCAAACCGATCAAAAATGATCAGTTCGGTTCGGTTACTCGGTTTGAACAGAACCCATTTCCACCCCTACAATTTATTATTAAATGGTCACATATTTAATAAGTACCATTTTATTAACATGTACGTGAATGTCAACATATCCGTGAATGTCAACATTTATGTGACTACAAACATGAATGATCATACACCATCATATGTAAAGTTGCACATGACCATAAAACCCTACCATACTAGCCACTGTCTCTGATAGGTGTGTTCATGAATATCAAAACCTTCGAAGAGCTACGGACTCTCAACCCAAAGGGGGACTCATAATCACTCCCATTCTATTTTTCCACTTTACATACGTCACACAATATGTAGTCTAGCGAGGTATAGTGGGTTCCTCTGTGACTAACAATACCACCCAGATAATATGTTTTGTACACATAAATATATCATGATGCGTGATTTGGAATCCTCACTATGCATACATTGAATGCATATAATACATACTAGTAATGCATGTAAAATGAACCTTGCAAATCTTGTTATTAAACACATAAATGATGCATGAATTGGTGTCATACATCTATCTAGACATGTTCTATCTATGTCTCAATCATTCCCCAAAGGGTTTATGCATTGAGTATACAAATGGTTTAAAAATCTTAGGAAATATTCAAAAAATACAGGATCCAATTGACCGCCCACTCAGCAACGGTTGACCACTCATGACTATCATCTAACAACCTGAGACTCTGTCCATTTTTTGGTCGTCCGCACACCCTATATTGGTCGACCACAAATCATACAGATTCAACCCTTTTTTCATTTCTCTCACTTGAAGTCAACCAACTGGTATTTCACACCTGTTTCTATCTCACATTTTCTATAACTTAACACATCAATTCCCTACAAATTCAATAGTCAAACTCATCAAACTACTATTAAGCCATTCTAGGATTATAATCATATTATGTAATCCTCCCAATAGATATTTAAATCTATTTAAAAAACTTATACATTCATGCCATTTATAACCATCAAATTGGCCTAAATAATCAATATAATTATTTCTATCCTATCTTAACACAAAACCAAACACTATCATCCATTAATGCTCATTATTCTATCACATTTCTAGCATGATTTTTTTACTAGAAGCTAACCAGCATTAAGCCATTGCATATCATCAATATTTTCCAAATCATAGAATATGTAAAGAAATATTCTCAATTATTCAATTATCATATTGCATGCTAAATTCATGCCTTAATTTACCATTACAACCAAACTCAAGTCATTACATGCTACTAATACCTTCTTAATCTTATTATATGTAAAACATGCCTTCAAATGATCAATTATCAAATTACATGATAGTTTAATGCTTTCAACCAATTTATCAAGCCTTATTTCCATATTCTTTAACTCAAATAAACATTAGATATATTTATCTAATTTCAAACTCATGCTTTCACTTAAGCACTACAACCATATTTCTACCAATATTATCCCATTCCATAAGCTTTTCAACCAAACTTTAACCAATCAAACCAAGTTTATTATTATCCAACAACATACAACCCATGAATTTTACATATAATTCCAACTAGATCACTTCCTTCACCAAAAACTATGTAATAGAGCATAGTTTATAAAAAAAGCACCTAGTTTAGGGTTCTTACCTCTTGAAGACCAGTTGATCTTCACTTCGTCCTCTTGGTTTTTGGCTCAAAAGATTACTCTTAGTAAGAAAAACAACTTTCACTAAGGGATATAAGGTCAATTCCTTCACTTTTCCTTCACTCCTTCTCTTTCCTCTTTTCTCTCTTTTTCTCCCCTGAACAAAATGAGGATCATTTCTCAGCCTCTTCAAGTTTCTAGAGAGCTCCTAAGGGTGAAATGACCATTTTATCCATTTTGTCCTTCAAATTCTACCATTTTACCTTTAATTCCATGAAAATTTACCAAAATACCATTGTTAATTATCCGCAACCATTATTAACTTAAACTAATCACTTTAGCTTAGTTCTAAGCTAATCCCCATGATTATCATAATAAATCATGATTAATTAATCTTAATTCTTCTCTAATTACATCTTAATCACACACTTAGTCACTAATCCACAAGTGACATGCGCCAATACCTCATTGATTGTCCAATTGTATTATACAGCCGCATAATTCAATGTATTAGGAACATTTCTTCTTCTATACACTTCTCTAAATTCCTACTCTAAAGTCTCATTTAAATATATTTTTGAAAACAGTGCAGTTTTGGACTTATCTGACTTCTAATATGCATAACTTTCATTACATACATCCAAATCCATCCAATCCAAAACAAAACACTTTATTTATGTGTCTACTTTATGTCTTTAATAGCACATTTATCACTTTATCACTTTCGTACAAAAATTCATATCTTAATGAGCATACATCCAATTGATCCAATTTCATCACCAATCCATAGTCTAAGATATCTACTATTACACCTATTTTTTAATTTGAAAAAATATCCTCAATTGGTTAGTTAATTCATTCTTCAAAGTCATCTCTTAACACTTAATCATATTTAATGTCAGACCTAGAGGCGGGGTGGACAGAACCACCGGGTCAGGTGACCCGATTCTCGGAGAGAACTCGGTTACCCAGCCCAAGGCATGAATTTTTATGCGGAAGTCTTAACGAAAATAATATCAAGCCCAGACCCAAATCACATGGGTTAGGGTGAAGAGAGTGATCAACTAGAGACATGATAATGTAAATAAAGGAAAGTACTGTGCATGAATTAAATCAAACAACACCAAAACTAAAATCTCAACATACTAGGAACGGAGGGATTGAACCGACAAACCTCCATCCATCCACGGGGAGATCAAGACACCCATCAAGGAACACCAGTGTCACGGTCCTACTTTTGAAGGGCTTCAGATGAATCGTGTGGCTCCCGTTGTCAGGGGGAACAATGAGTCAGCCTTTGAGGTGTGCCAACGACACCAATTGTCCATGACGTTAGAGCGAGCTTTGTGTCTACGAGCGAGTAGCAAGCAAGCGAGATTAATCAAAAAGAGCATCATTGAGCATAGTGAGTATAAAGAGAGTTTGTATATAAAAAGTTTATTAATTGATTGGTAGCAAATTACATCGTTGGGTAGGTGGTCTACGTGCAGTCATGCCTCTCCCCCTAAAGAGCAATCTGAACCATCTCCACCATGGCAGGAGGATACATGCTATGGTGGAGAGGAGTCACTCTTTCATAAAATGGAAAAGAAATACAATAGAAATGAAATACAAGTGAATAGCTTAGATCTAGGATGGGCGACCATGGACAACATGTCCTAGACAATCTCGGACTCTAACATTCTCCCCCATTTGACTTGTTGGCATCCTCGTCAACTCTTCATATGATAGAAGTCTTCAATCTTCTGTATGACATTCTCCAAGTCTTCTGCTTTCTCCCAAGTAACGTCATCATTTACAAGTCCCTCCCATCAACAAGGTACTCCGTACATAGGCGGCGACCTGTCTTAATGCTTCGATCTGCTAGAATTTCTTTGACTTTCTTCTTCTTCAGGTTGTTGAGGGCGATGTCTGGTCTGGTGATGTTGTTCCTCGTCTTGTCTTCGTCATCTGGATGGTACAACTTCAAGTTACTGATATGGATTATCGAGTGGATTTTGAGCCACGAATGTAGATTAACTCTGTAAGATGCCCTCCCAATCTTTTCAATGACTTGGACTAGACCTTCGTATTTCTGAACAAGTCGCTTGTCTCTCTTACCTTTAAATTGGAGTTGTTTAGGTAATAACTTCATCAACACAAGGTCTCCAGCTTTGAACTCCGTCGGTCGCTGCTTCTGGTCTTCCCACTTTTTCATGTGTTTGAAGGCTTGTTGTTGGTTTTTAGGTTCCATCGCACGACGGAATTACCGATGTTCACAACAACGGTAACGTGCGTAACCTATGTATCATGAAAAAACAATTTTATTATGAACATAAAATCGGATCGTTGTTATAATATATTAATAATAATATGATTTTAGATCTAATCTAAAAGATAAAGAATGTTACCTTTGTAGCTTACTTCACATGGGTACAAGATCAACCTTCGATCTTCTCCGCCAATCTTTCTCACCTCGAATAAGCACGTGTGGGCGTGATGAACGAAACAAGATCACACTCAATTTATGATAGATCGTATTCTCAACACATGAGACGATCTATTTGGATTTAGAAAACACTTTTCTAAAGCCAACACGGAAGACAAAAATTTTTCTCTCAAAATGGATTTCTTTCTCAAAGACTTCAAAAAACTCAAAACTTTTTAGCTAATGAGTTTGAACCTCTATTATAGTGGTATTGCTCCATAATGGTCATTATGGCATTTAGAGAAAAAACCATTACAAATTCCTCATTACATTTATAAAAATGTTATGGAAATTAAAAGTCTTGTCATCATATCTCAACACTTGACATATTTAACTTATAACACATTTATAACAAAAATGTTATGGAAAACAAAAGGTCATTAAATCAAATTTGACATTAATTCAAATTTGACAAAATCCATTTTAAAAAACTATTTTTAAAAGTTACTTTATATTTGTTACTTTATTGAATAATCAATAATTCAATTGCTTCATTTAATGAAACATAACAAATATATTAACTTTGACAACTTTTGTCATTTTGTCTTAATTAATTGAATAATCAATAATTCAATTATTTCATCTAATGAAAAAATAATAATAATAAACTTATTATTGAGTGTATTAAATAATTAATTCATAATTTATTATTTAATCTCATTTGTTCATTTTATTATTCGAATAATGATAGAAGGTAACAAAGGGACCGATGGACCTATAGTTTTAAGCTCCAATAATATTTCGTTAATTAATATAAACTCTTTATATTAATTAACATAATTATTAACTCTAATTCCACTAAATACTTAGAGTTGCACTCTCAAAACCATAGAGTATTTTTACTTAAAGTAATGTCCATTGATATAGTCATTACATATGTATTAACCCTCCATTTAGATTCGTAATAGAGCTAGGTTTATAATCCATTAACCTCTCATATTGCTTCTTTATCCTTGACTATCATTAGTTCTTAATTGAATAATTAATTCATAACGATTATGAATTGCGCGCTAATTTTTGAATCATTGAACTAACAAACAAGGGAATCTATAGGAATGGATTTCATTGTATCGATATTAACATTCTCAGCTATTCATTTTAATTTACTCCTAATATACAAGGTATACGAATCGTAACTTGTACAAAACTTTATCGAGTAAATCAAAGAATAAATTAAAACAAAATAGGAGTTTATTAAATACAATGAATTAAGATCATACATATATGACTATCATTATGATAAAATTAATTGTTCTATATCTAACGAAAATTATTAGAACAATGTAATTATATATGGTCCAGTCCTATATAATCATATTATATAAAACATATTTATCTTATGTCACTACATATTTAGTCGGGTATGACTATACATTCTTAATGAGATAAACTATGTTTATGACTATGAACTATTTGAAGATTCCATACTTCAAATATAAGTTATGGACATATTTTGGTTATTACTTTTTATATTTTATCCCACATATATACAATATATATGCTAATATAAAGTTAGCATAAATAACCAAGGAATTTTCTATAAATTTTATAAAACATAATATAAAATGTTAACATAATATCAATCAATATAAATTTATTCATATATTACAAAAGTGTTCTATTACATTTGCTTGTTGGACATATTACTCCCAACACTTGTTCTAGTTAGGCACGAGTTATTTCAAAATTTTGCTTCCACTTTTTCAAGAAGTTATAGGCTTTTGGGCATTTCTCCAAGTAGGGATGATCGAGGGTGTGCGACATAGTTGGTTGCCTTCCGCAGACTACTTCAAATGGGCTCATTCCTGTCAAGAAACTCTTATGACAGTTAAAGTAGAATAGTGCCACATCGAGCAAACTTGGCCAATTCTTTTGATTGGTGATGGTGAAGTGTAGCAAATATTCTTCGATTAAGCTGTTGAAATGTTTCGTCTGACTATCAGTTTGTGGGTAATAACTAGAAAAGATATTCAGACTAGATCCCAGCAACTTGAACAGTGCTACCTAGAAGGCTCTTGTGAATCTGGTGTCTCGATCGTGGATGATACTTTGAGGTATCCCCCATAATTTCACCACATTCTTGAAGAAGAGTTGTGCCATTGTTTCTGCAGAACAATATTTTTGGGCGGCTATGAATGTAGCATACTTAGAAAAGCTGTCATTTATCACCAAGATTTCTTTAAAGTCATTTATGGATGGCAGATTTGTGATGAAGTCGAGAGACATACTTTCCCAAGGCTTTGTTGGCATTAGTAGTGGCTCTAGAAGACCGGCTATTTTGTCCCTTTCATTCTTATCTTATTGACACACCAAGCAGATCTTGGTGAATTACATCACATCTTCCTTCATCTTCGGCCAAAAATATCCCTTCTTCAAAAGGGCATAAGTTCTTTGCCATCCAGCAAGACCCGCCCATAAGGTGTCGTGGCACTCCCGTAATAGAGAATGTTGCAACTCAGTACTCTTAGGAACATAGAGGCAACTTCCTTTGGTTAATAACAAACCATCTTTGAGCCAAAACTGCCGAGTCTTCTTTTCCTTCACTAGTTGCATGATGACTCGGGCAGCTGGGTCATCCTGCAAGCTATTCTGGATGCAATCCTTCATAGGTCCATTGATTCTGCTGGCCTGGAGTTGAGAGAGAAAACAAAGGCTTGTACACTCCATTTTTCTACTTAAGGCATCGACTACCCTATTTGAATGGCATGCTTGATGTTCGAACTGGAAATCAAACTCTGAAATAAGTTCATGCCAGTGAGCTTGTTTGGCAGACAGTTTTGGTTGATCGAAGAAGTGGCAGATGGAGCTGTTGTTTGTCTTCACCATAAATTTTGAATCTAGCAGATATTGTTGCCATATTCGCAGGTAGTGTGCTATTGCTAACATTTCTTTCTCTGAAGCAATATATCTCCTTTCTGCCTCCTTCAACTTGCAGCTTTCATGCGCAATAGGGTGGCCATTTTGCTGCAAGACACCTCCTAGCGCATAGTTAGATGCATCTATCTCTACTTTAAATGGCTGAGTAACATTGGCTAGGGCCAAGACTGGACTCTGTATCATTGCATCTTTCAAATTGGCAAAAGCATTTTGACATCCTTGATTTCACTCCCAAGGAGCACCTTTCTTTAACAGCTCGGTAAGAGGAGTAGCTCTCTTTGAGAATTCTTCAACAAAGTGCTTGTAATAATTTGCAAGTCTCAGAAAGGAACTTAGTTCAGTAATAGAAGTGGGGACTTTCCAATCTCGGATGGCTTTTACTTGATCAAAATCCATGCAAAGATGACCTTGTTCGATGATGTGACCAAGGAATCTGATGCTTTTCTGAGCAAAAGAGCACTTCTCCCTCTTTACATATAGTTGGTTCTCCCTTAGTTTTTCAAAAACACGTCGAAGATGGCTTTTGTGTTCCTCTAAGGTTTCGCTGTAGACCACAATGTCATCCAAGTAAACTACGACAAATTTATCTAGAAATTCATGAAATACTTGGTTCATGAGGGTGCAAAATGTTGCTAGCGGATTTGTCAGTTCAAAGGCCATAACCAAGAACTCAAAGGCTACATAACGAGTCACGCATGTCATCTTCTGTTCATCACCCTCTGCAATTCTAACTTGATAATAATCTAATTGCAAGTCGAGTTTGGTGAAATATTTGGCCTTATACAGCTGGTTAAATAGATCTATGATGAATGGAATGAGGTACTTGTTATGTACTGTGACTTTATTGAGTACTCGGTAATCGATGCACAATCGTAAGCTACTATCCTTTTTCTTCTGAAATAGTACAGGTGCTCCAAATGGTGCTTTTGCAAGTCTAATGAACCCGACCTCAAGTAGTTTGTCAAGCTGTTTCCTTAATTCTGCGAGTTCTGGTGGAGCCATTACGTAGGGTGCCTTTGCAGGGGGCTTAGAACTCAGATTAAGATCGATCTGATGATCAATGTCCCTGCGCGGGTGTAATGTCTTAGGCAAACATTCAGGCATGGTGTCTTGGTATTCTTCCAAGACTTCTATGACTTCTGATGATATTTCTTCTTTTGTTCCTTCATCTACAATTGAAACAACCAAGATGTATGTCGGATCTTGGTGTTTTAGCCATTTCTTGAATGCATCGCAGAGATCATTTTTGTACTGTTAGCGGTTGGCTGTCTTAGGATCGCAAGGATGACTGTTAGATTGTTTCCTATAATTACGAAACATTTGGCTGAGGGAATAGGAATAAATTTATGTTCCATCAAGAATTCCATCCCTAAGATAGCATCAAAGTCACCATCTGCACAACGACAAAGTCGATTGGCCCTGTCCATGAGTTGAGCTTCAGCTCAGTTCTTCTCACTACTTCAACTACTGACATCACTTGGCATTGATAGTCTTCATCTTGCCGACATTCCTCTCAAGCTTTAGACCAAGACGGCGAGTTTCTTTTTCGGTATGAATTGTGCGTAGCCCTTGAGTCTATCATGGTACTTTTGACACTTCATTGTTGACAAGGGACTCTACATACATGAGACCTTTGTCAGGGGTTTTCTTTAGCTTTTCCATTTGTTGTTGTACTACCAACAAGAAGGTCACTGTCCCTACTTCTGCAACTTCTATAACTTCTGTGGGCTCTTCTTCAACAACTCCTTCAACTTGGTTGTTGTTACAAATCAAAGCTTGTAAAGCTGTCAATGCTGACCTATGGGGGCATTCTGCAACTCAATGAGGTCCCTTGCATAAGAAGCATGACATAGGTCTATTCATTGGCCACTGATTACCAGCTCCCTTCCAAGTCTCTTGGCCTTCTCTTGGGACATAGGGCTTCCTTTTAGCAGTGCCTGTATTCGGCTTTGGGGCTCTTGTAGTGTTTGAGGTGCTGGGAGGACTTTTCTTTTGGCTAGGATTCTCATTGGAACAATCAAATAATCGTTCGGCTGCTGCGAGAGCACTCGAGAGGGTCTGTACTCTCTATTCATATAGCTTGGTCTTGGCCCACGGTTTTAGTCCTTCGATGAAAGTGAAGATCTTGTCTTTCTTTGACATATCTCGAATATTCAGCATAAGGCTTGAGAACATTTTAACATATTCGCGGATGCTAGTAGTCTGTTTTAGTTCTTGTAGTAATCGACGTGCATTGAACTCAACATTTTAAGGAAAGAACTGATCCTTCAGCTTTTTCTTGAGATCTTCCTATGTGTTGATGACACAATTGCCATTACAAATGTCGTTAAATTTTGACCTCCACCAGAGCTTTGCATCGCCAGTAAGATGTACGTTATGAAGGTCACCTTTGATTCTTTGTCAGTTCTAGTTGCTTTGAAATATTGTTCAATATCAAAGATGAAATTCTTTATTTCCTTGGCATTGCAGGCTCCCCTAAAGGATTTTGGCTCTTGGATTTTCACCCGACTATGATCAACAGTGTTTGAAGCTTGAGTCTGGTTTCCTATGGCTCTCATCGTGACGTTCAGTCTAATGTTCATTTCAGAAATCTCGGCATTCAGAGATTCAAAAATTATCTTGAAGGCCTCTATCAAGTAGGTTACAGATTCTAATAATCGGGTATGAGCTTGATCGATCTCCTCGACGTGCTTCAAAACCCCGACTATAGCACTTGTGGAGCTCTCTCCACTTTCTACCCTTTTCCATTCTCTGGTTGGGATTCGAGGTTCTCCACCCATTCCATCAGCTCTCGGATCGGGAGGATGTCTATCTTGTTGTGAACAGAAGCAATCTCAGTAGGAAATTCAGACATTTCCTTCACTAGTTCCTCTAGAAAACGAACGTTATTAGGGATTTCTTGAAGATACTTCATTTCCTCTTCCAGTTCGATCTGCCACTCGAGCTGGTCTAGTGGCGAGTTTGCCTTCTATGACGAATTCTTTCTCGACATGATTTCTTGCAATTCGAGCCAACTTGGCTTTGATACCAACTATCACGGTCCTACTTTTGAGGGGGCTTCAGACGGACCGTGCAACACCTGTTGTTAAGGGGAACAACGAATCAGCCTACTAGCTGTGCCAATGACACCAATTGCCCACGACGTTAGAGCAAGCTTTGTATCTAACGAGCGAGCAGCAAGCAAGCGAGATTAATCGAAAAGAGCGTCATTGAGCATAGTGAGTATAAAGAGAGTTTCTCTGTAAAAACTTATTCATCGATTGACAGCAAATTACATCGTTGGGTAGGAGGGTCTACGTGTAGTCATGCCTCTCCCCTTAAAGAGCAATCTGGACCATCTCCAACATGGCATGAGGATACATGAAATACAAATGAATAGCTTAGATCTAGCATGGACAACCATGGACAACATGTCCTGGACAAGCCCGGACTCTAACATTCACCCTACTGCCACCCGTGCAAATCCTACGCACCAACCTTACACCCTAATCTAAGGAAAAATATAGTCTAAGGGGTGAGTGACTAACTCAGTAGGAAAATCTATACTCAAGGTAATGCATGCTAAAACTATTTTCCTCATATTTTGAAAACCATTTCAGGTTTCTCATTTACCGTACAAAGATTTTAAACATTTTAATTCTATTTATCATTTTAATAAAGCATCCTGTGGCCCTTGATATGACTTAATTCAAAAACTCGCTGTATACATAAATAACTATAATCTCAAAATATGCCAACATCATTTTCCGTATAAAAACGTCATCAGTGAAAAGGAATGGTCACACAAGGATCCATTCAGCACGTACTACAGAAAGGTGGCCATCTGTCAAGAACAACACCCATGAGACAGAAGAGAATGCCAATGACGGCGACCCAGAGATCCAACCCGTCACCCGGGTTTCCGGTGAGAAACTCAGAGATGACACAACCCGTATAATCGCTGTAACAGATGAGATTGCTCACGATAGATCACTTCTCACTAGAATACCTTTGTGTTCCAAATTGACGAGGGTTGCCGATGAAGAAGCTCAAGCAGTCATGTAACGACCCAGTTTTTATTTACTTTACAATCGCGTGAAATTTAAAACTTTTTCTTTTATAAAATCAGAGTGAAACTTTTCTTATAAAAATCGATCATTAAAACTCTTTACTTAAATCATTTATTAATTTCAGAAGAAGTAATGAACATCCTTTTGATAAAATGCAGCGGAATTTAAAACAAAATATTAAAGAATATTAAATAATTTACAAACCATTTTACAAACCATTTCCTTTTAAAACTCTTTAGCCCAGCCAACCACAAGATCCACCCGTGCAAATCCTTCATCAACTGTCTTTGACATGTTCTCATGTTTTTCTCGTACAATACCTACATCACAAGACCTAAACTAATGAGTCTATTGCTCAGTAAGTGATATAAGAAAATAAAACGCAGATATGATGCATGATCATGCGATGCATTACAGAGGAGAACCGTATCTCATCTGTTAGTCGGGACGATGGATAAGTCAATTGCTCTCGTGGCTTAACCTATGGTTCTGACGAGGAACCACGCCAATCCGGGTGTCACCACGAGCCATACCCAGTTGTTTTGTTAAAGACGTTGGGGGATTTCAGAACGGGGTAAAGGTAAACCCTAGCTTCCACGTAGCTAACTCTAAACCTACCACTCCCTACATGGGAGGAATACTACCGTATGGAAGTCTCACCGATCACCCGAACCCCCACACGCCTATTTACATATATTAAGTATGACATACAATATGCCCATGAGAATACCTATAGTCCTATATGATGATATAAATAAACACATCATTAAAAGAGCCTAAATCTAGTAAACACACAACATGCAACCCTAATTCTTGCGATGTAGGGTCCGAAGACCAAAACACAGTAAGTATCAACTTACCTGGCGTCCGAATTGCATATTAGCCCATAATCGTCATTCTCCTTTCTTTAATACCTTCAAGCTGTAATTACATTTGATTATATCAACAATTAACCACTAACAACTATTCATAGGCACAATTTCTTCATTCAACGCTTAATAGAATTTCACAACCTAAAATTCCATGAAATCACTTAACAGCTTTCCAACACCATATTCCGATCGCATTTTATTCATGGAATAAAAGAAACACAATAAGCTCCAACACACTTCTAAACCAAAGATAAATATGAGTTAAATCAATGAAATCCATCTTCATAGCGAAGTATCTGAAATTCACATGCTCTGTTCAACAACTTCAGTTTATTCAACTATTTCTAGAATAAAAGTATAACACTGCGAATGACGTCTCCTCCATGCTAACAGAACAATTTCAATCTAACATACTACTCTGAACATGCTTTGAACTGTCTATAATACCATTCTTTCTTGCTCTAAAGTGTAAATCTTCTACGCTAACAATTCACTTTCCACACAAATCGGTATTAGTATAATAGAACTAACCACAACAGCGTGTCACTACACCAAAACCAACCCATAACGGAAGACAACAATTGGTTCAAGTCAACTTACTACCTTATGATTTTCCAAGTGACGTTAAACTAACATAAGCCCTTCAACTATTAATAGGATTTTCACTACAAGCAGCAACATCCATATTCACAACATGGAGAATTCATGCTTTCAACAAAACCATAATCCATATAACCCAATGTTAACAGTTTATAATCCAAGTGTCCAACAATTTAACAACAAGTGATTCTACTCATGCTTTTCATGCTTTTTACCAAATCGACAGTTTGTAGTCCAAGAGCCCAACAGTTCAACAACTTATTACCAAAACAACAGTTTGTAATCCAAACATCCAACAGTTCAACAATAAGCTATACTACTCGTGCTTTTCATCAAAAATTAACAATTTATTATACAAAACCCGTAATATAGGGCATTCCTTTGGCCAAAGCAATATTCCAACTCTTACCTTAGATTTTTCAGCCAAAAATCGACAACCCAACCACAGCCAAGACAGCAACTAAAGAGAAAGTTTTCCCAATTAACCAATCCTTCACACGTTTCCTAATCAAGGGAAGTATTAGATTAAATCCACAAAACCAATTTGACCCAAACTGTGGAAGGTCTACAACCATAATCTGTAAATTCTCAAATCAAGACTTACCTCTACTGCACTTCACGGATGAACAATCCTACCACAGGACTCTTTCACTTGACTCACCACTTACTAAAAATTCCGCAGCAAGACATTACTCCCACATTCATTCACGTCCTCAGAGAATACAACATAGAGGGGAGGGCTTACCTAATATAGATGATGGAGAGGATTAAGCTGCTGCAGGGGATAAGCTGCAGCTGCAGGAGAAGCACACAAACCAACAAGTGGAGGTCCATAGAGGAAGAGGCACGTGGAAAGCCTTCCAATCCTATGGGAGAGGCCTGGATGTCTGCAGGGAGGTCTGGAAAGATAGAAATTGTCGATTTCAGCAAGAAATCGGAAGAGAGAGATGATTTTAAAGTGGGTTTCTCAGAAATTTCCGATATTGCGGATGAGTCAAGTCATCCGCAGTACTCGTCCGCACTGTCTGAAAGTTGATTTGGGACGAGAAAATGCTTCCTCAGCCTTTGTTTGTACCGTCTGCAGGTGCCTTGCGGACGCGACATAACGTCTGCATGTGTTTTCCACATCGTCCGAAAGTTCCCAGGATTTAGGACAGATTCATTCGGACGCCATTCTTCCTCGTTCGCAGTCGTCCGCTACCGTTCGAATTGTCCCAGAATTGTACAGATTCAATGTGGACACGAGCCCTCTTTGTCCGCTTCGTCTGCAATTCGTCTGAAACATGCTGTACACATTTTCTCTTAAGTTTCACACTTAGATTATTTTCCCAATATTAATCCTATAATTTCCAAGCATAATTTAATGCATACCATCACGCAACATGACATAATTATCACCCAATAACTCCCCCGAATTATAATCTAACAATTCCTTCCTCTATAATACCCTGGTAATTATTCGACTAATTCGAACACTCCCAATTACTTTTCCAATTCATCCTTTTTAAAATCCAATACAAAAGGTCGGGGTATTACAAGTCATGCCACCCATCAATTTGGAACAGTACAAAGATAGACTAATCTTTGCGACTGACAACCCTGCCAACTCTGTGTGACAAATACGCTGGTCAGATTTAAGGACTCGAATCGAAGGAAGTGTCATCACGTTCCCATCTCCACTATCAACTTTTAGGACTTACAACCTGAGGAAACGTTACCAATGCCCCATCCTCGTTTTCCACTTCCAGGGCTAGAAACCTGAGGACATGTCATGAATGCCCCATCACCATTTCGCACGTAAACAACCAATTTTCACGCAACAGAAGATTGCACGTGGATAGCCTCGTGATGCTTTAGCTCTAGAGTGCCTAATCAAGAGGGTTCATCCTCCCAATGTACAGAACCAATCTTCTCGCAATAGAAGATTTTATGGGATAGCCTCGTGATGCTTTAGTGCTAGAGTGCCCAAAGCATCAAGAGGATTCATCCTCCCAATGTACATATCAAATAACTCATCTTCTTGCAGTAGAAAATGTCACCAGATAGCCTTTTGATGCTATAGTACTAGAGTGCCTAAAGCATCAAGAGGATTCATCATTCCAACACATGCACATATATCACATCATCAATATGGAAGAATATCAAGAATAAACCATCTACGGAATGTAAACGTGAGAAAACATACATATGCGTAAAAATCGATGTGCTGTCGAATAGTCTCCGTTGGGTTTTCAAGTGTGATATTCCACAAAATAGCACTTTTGAAAACCATGATGCAATGTAGTGTAGAAAGTATAAAGATCTCTACCTCGTTGGCAACCACAACACGCTTACCTACAAACCAGCTCCACGCGTTGTCATAAGCG
This sequence comes from Begonia loranthoides, assembly GCA_022433065.1. Lineage (NCBI taxonomy): Eukaryota > Viridiplantae > Streptophyta > Magnoliopsida > Cucurbitales > Begoniaceae > Begonia > Begonia loranthoides. The sequence goes on along the minus strand of CM039468.1, from coordinate 44,099,624 downwards.
AAATTTCAAAACAACCGACACCTCCAGAACGTACAACAAGGTCGGTGTCAATATCCCAACAAACATACAAGGGATAAATTTATCAATACAACCCCCAAAATAGGACACAACTCCTCTTGAGTTCTTAACAGAGAAGACATATGAATCTAAAATAGTTTCACTAGAGAATCTGTAAGTAGGATAGGAACTAAAGTAAACTTACCACAACACTCTGTACGATCGAAGCATAACAAGCCCAACAACATTATTCTCGAACTTCATCACCAATGGCAAAACCAAAATCCCAACCAGTTTCTAACTACATCCTTAGTGATAATCAAACTATGAATAACACAACCACCAATTTATTTTGGCACTTGGCAATTTCAACAAAATAGAATCAATGCACAAAAACCCTAAAATCTCCAAATTGGCTGAGAGACCAAAACGCTCAAGTTCTTACCTCAATCAAAGAAACTGCACTGCCGTGGAGGAACTAACCACCCCACAGCTCAACTCATCTAAAAGCTCCTGGACGGAGTTTCACACTAGCCGAAACCCCCAAAATCAATCTGGCTGAGAGGTGAAAATGCACGGCATTCTCTCCTCCATCGCATTCCGCCACCTCGAAACCCTTAGACAAAGACATCACATCACCAGAATCGATGGCTTTCACCTTCGTGAAGCTCTCCTCGCAAAATCGCTCTCTCTCTCTTTCACATGGAAGGGTTCTCGACGGCTCGAGAAGAATCGCCCGAACCCTCAGCTTAAACACACCTATTTATACTCGATTTTTAGGGCTCAATGTTGTCAGACATTCCTGACTCTATTTCAAACGTCCCTTATCGATTTCAGAAGTCCCAAATCTGAAAAGGACGTCACTCAACACATGTTGGACATGTTTCAGACGTCTTTCCCCAAAAAAGGACGTCCCTCACATTTATAAAACAATCCTAATTCCATTCGACCTTCCTCATCCGATGGCTGACACTTCACCCACATTTTACTTACAACATGCCCTGCACTTGACTGTCTAAAACGAACGTCTCCAGCAACAACGAATGTCTCCTGCGCTAAATCCGACTGTTGACAATTTGCTCGAATGAGATCCAACAACTAACATTTCGTCCGCTCAATTATCGCGTGCCTCGGACGTGACCTTACTTACTCTACATCGTTGGACGTCTCTTGATCCAACGGAAGTCCCTCCATCTTGATTTGATAAACCACAGATCATCCACTATCCATAGCCTTCCATTTGATGGCTAAGACTTTGTTCGACTTACACATGCTGCAGCAGACCACCCTATTGCCTAGTGACGTCGTTTCTCCTCACAGCCTAATGTTGACACTTAATACCGCCGAACCTTTATTTAATTTATAAAATTTTATAATATATAAAACCTAATTTATATATTATAAATCTAAAAAAATAGAAATAATTCCTTTATGCAAAATAATTTATCAAAACATTTCCGAAAATAGTTTTCATTCAGAAAAAGCCAATTTGTCTATTTGACTGAAAAACGCACACGTTGCAGCTACGCGACAAAATAGGTCAACTTTCCACATTTGACAAAAAATTCATGAAAAATTTAAACGTTGCATTTTTAAATTATTTTAAAAATTTCAGATTTTACATCTTAACCAGCTTAAAAGAAATTTCATCCCGAAATTTAAAACAAACCCAAAAACACAAATTCTAGGAAACTCTTTACTCAGTGTGATACCCAAAGCACACGAACTAAGAGAATCTCCTTGGAAGAACGCATTTGCCTATGTCTAGGGATTCGCTCAAGCCTAGAACAAGATGAAAATTCAAGAATGTGTTTGAAGCAGACACCGAGAGGGACCGTCGTGAAATGAGCTTGATCGATCGACAGACGAATTGATCTCCAATGAAAGGACCCACATGTCCTGATGGAAATTAAACAAATGAGTTTAATTAGCTATAGCGGCTCACACAAGAACGAATTGATGTGAAGTACCTGCAACACCCGAGACATGACTTAATGAATTCCCCGACCAAGAACACGTATGGAACCAGAAAACGAAAAGAAATCGGTTGGACTTAGGTTTAGAGTGTCTGTCAAACCGCTCTCCACGCCTGAGCAATGCTCTAAATCAAGATCACAACCATACAACACTCTCTAGCTTCCTACTCTCCAAGCACCAAGCCCAACAAGAGAGGAATTCGAGCCTTGTAGCATGCAAAAGACTTTTATCGAAATAATGAATAGGACTTCGCACCAAAACTAAAGCGATCAGGTAACCAAGCATTCAACGAAAACCAAATCTTGTGGATTCATGGTCAACCACCATGCCTTGACGAGCCAGAGCACTACCATAACCCAGTGCCTGACATATCAAAGCAAACCACTCGATCCGACACAAGTAAAGAAGTGTTAGATATGGTCTGCACAACAACCGACACTTAGACACAAGCGCACTCAGAACCAAACATCCAACACGAACCTAACACGCATCATGTCCAACATGGACAACAGTTACTAGGTCAAGAAAAAGTGACCTTAATATGGACCTCACAACAAACAGGGCCAAGAAATCCATGAATTCTAGCACGATTCTAGACATCTGCTACTACCCAGCATGCAATTCTAGAGGATCAAGGCAAGACTTTGAACGAAGCACTACAAGTATGGAATTTGGAATTGACATTCATAAAAACCAATGAACCCTGGTCAACCCAAGTGGTAAGGCCAGAAAGAGAAACGACCTACTTCCGAATAGGAGATTCACACCAGAACATTGGTGGATTAACGAACAACAGCTTCACAATAACTACGCAAACTACAAAAGCAACCGGGCATGGGTCAAATAGAAAAGTAAGACCGAAACGCAAGGTGCCCAATTCCAGAATAGGAATATGAAGCTGACAACAAGAGATACTCCAGCGAATAACAATTGAAGCATCAGGACAATGGTCCAAAACTACAAGGACAAGCGACAAGGCCAACCGAACAACCAGAAAAGTCTACTCCTCTAAGGAAAACACACCCGATTCACATGGAGAAAGGACAAGCTCTAATAGGAAACAAATAGAGCCTAGGAGACAACACCACCTGTAACAACACAGGGGTTCCAATGGAAATAAACGAAACAAAATGCCATTCACGAGGTCGCCAACATGCACACAACTCTTGCAAAAACAACTCCCACACCTGAGATCTCAAATTTCCCAAATCTGACACAGACCTTCCGAATGACACAACAAGGTCAACGTAGAGGTCAAAAGCAAGCCATAAGAAAACCAAATTTCCTGGTCGAGGGACACGCTGATAGTCCATTGGGAAGTGCAACCCATGTTCCCAGTCAAGCGACAACATGGAACCTAGACTAGGATAACACCACTCAACCGACTACCAGAAATTGCCAACTGGCTTTATCTCCAACGACCACTTGCACTACTCCCAAGAAGGAAGCAATTTACATGACGTGGAACCCAGAGGGAAAAACGACATTCCACACTCCCACAAAGCAAGAGACTTTACCGAATGAGGGTCAACAACAAGTCTTATTCCAAGAGAGTTCTTGGAAGAATCAAACACATCGTCTTATCGAAGGAACGACTCCGAGTATAGAACACGAACGCTGACTAACAATTTGAGACCCACGAACGTCAAAAGGATCTCAACACGAAAAACAATGATGTTGAGTATCAACAGGTTTCCACAGCCCATTGATTCACTCACCACAAGGAAAAAATAATAGAGGCAAAAAATGATGATTTATCCAAACCGAACAGCCTCCCTAAACAGATCGGCAAAGAGTGGGATCAAACCAATATGATCCCTAACATACCATGGCGCCTAAATTTCAAGATACGACAAAAGAGCCAAGGAAAACAATTTCAAGGCATGCGATTTAGAATACATCTGACTAGGAATATCGCCGTCCCATCCGTCAGACTTTTTGCACTAGACAAGCGTGATGCTCATAAGGAACGATCGTGTGACTAACGTGACAACACCACCCATACAAAAGTGGATTTGAAACACATTGTCCTAGCAAAGGAACGGTTCAGAACACAAAAAAAATTGACATGAACTGAAATGAGTTGAAACTAACACAATCGAGAAACTCCTTGCACGGGAAACAACACTGTCGAGTGTCTGCGGGGTTTTCACCAACCACCGACACAAGCGGCACTAGATGCGGAACATCGAAAATGATAGAAGGCAATCATCGAGATCGAATGGTCTTCCAACAGAATGATTGGAAAAGGATCGAGACACTAAGGTCCTCCGACATATCCAAGGCGTAGGAATCCTAAGTTAAAACGGGGAAAATTCTAAAGCGAGCACTTGAATTCTGACTAACTTGAAGCATTTCTGTCCTATCAGTTAGACTCTAACTTGTAGAATGGGCATGACAGTCATAGGAAGCGAATGCGTGACCATCATGGCAACATGACTCATTTCTAAGTGAAACAAACGAGCCTTAGTCAAGGAAGCCTCGACTACAGTCTCTGAAAAATTCATCGAACGACTATAGTTCCCAGACCAAGTATTTCCAACAACCTATGCAGAGGTCTACATTAACGGGGGAATGCACGAGAATAAGGCCCACTCAAAGACTTGAACCAAGAGTCTTTGAACCATGAGAATAGTTACAACACAAATTGATTTAGGGAACACGAACCGAAATTTCCAATCGAACTATCAAGTTCCAAACAAACCAATGCAAACTCAGAAACCCACAAGGAATCGATATTTAATCAACATTTCAAGGGCAAAGATCTAAACTTAGACACACACAGACCCACACAAAAAGACAAGCCAAAAGGATTGCAAACCCAGGCTTTTGATTAGAATTCCATACCTCACAGGCCCACACATGAGAAAGAACCCATGCGAGTTCACATCTTGTAATCCAATCAAATTTCTCTTGATAATCCATGGAGCATACCTAACACTCACCTGGATAGGGAAAAGTCGAGTCATCATCCAGCAGATGACCCCAAGATGCCTTCCTAGTAGCACCTTGATTCATTTAAAACATAACTTGGTGTTGGACAATTCCATGCACAGTAGACACACGATTGACACATTACACTATCAATTTTTCAAGTGATCACTACCAGGAAATACGGAACCATGCTCTAATACCATAAAATTTAGTCATGAACCGGAGGCAGGCTGGACAGAATGTTGGTTCAGGGGACCTAATTCTCGGAGAGAACCTAATTACCCAGCCCAAGGTGTGAATTTTTATGCAGAACTTTTAACAGGAACAATATCAAGCCCAGACCCAAATCACATGGGTTGGGGTCTAGAGAGTGATCAACTAGGTCGGTGTCAATATCGACACCTCTAGAACCTACAACAAGGTCGGTGTCAATATCCCAACAAACATACAAGGGATAAATTTCTCAACACAACCCAACTCATTAGGAGTTCTTAAAAGCGAAGGCAAATGAATCGAAAACAGCTTCACTAGAGAATCTGTAACTAGGACAGGAACTAAAATCAACTTACCACAACAGTCTGTACAATCAAAGCATAACAAGCCCAACAACATTATTCTCGGACTTCATCACTAATGGCAGAACCAAAACCCCAACACGGTTCCAAATATGTCCTTAGTGATAATCAAACTATGAATAACACAACCACCAGTTTATCTCGGCACTCAACAATTTCAGCAAAACATAATCAACGCACAAAAACCCTAAAATTTCCAAATTGGCCGAGAGAACAAAATGCAGAGATTCATATCTCAATCGAAGAAACTGCACAACCATGGTGGAACTAACCACCCCACAAGTTGACTCATCTAAAAGCTCCCGGATGGAGTTTCACACTCGCCGAAACTCCCGAAATTGATCTGTTCAAGAGGTGAGAATGCAAGGCATGCTCTCCTCCATCGCGCTCCGCCACCTCGAAACCTTTAGACAAAGACACCATAGCGCCAGAATTGGTGGCTTCCGCCTTCGTAAAGCTCTCATTACGAAATCGCTCTCTCTCTCTCTCTCATGGAAGGGTTCTCAATAGCTCGAGAAGAATTGCCTAAACCCTCAGCCAAACACACCTATTTATACTCAATTTCTAGGGCTCAGTGCTATCGGACGTCCCTCACTCTATTTCAGACATCCTTGTTGATTTAGGACGTCACAAATCCAAAAAGGATGTCACTCAACATGCGTTAGACCTGTTTCAGACATCCCTCCCCAAAACGGATGTCTCTCATAGTCATCAAACGATCCTAATTCCATCCGACCTTCCTCATCCGACAGCTGACACTTCACCCGCATTCTACTTACAACATACTATGCACGTGATAGTCTAAAATGGACGTCTCCAGCAACAACAGATGTCTCCTATGCTAAATCTGATTGTTCAGAATCCGCCTGAACGACATCCAATGGCTAACATTTCGTCTGCTCAACTATCGGGTGCCTCGCACGTGACCTTACTCACTTTACAGCGTCGAATGTCTCTTGACCCAAGGGAAGTCCCTCTATCTTGATTTGACTGTCCACAGATCATCCGCTATCCATAGCCTTCCATCCGACGGCCAAGACTTCGTCCAACTTACACATGTGCAGCAGACCAACCTATTGCCTAGCCACATTGTTTCTCCTCACGGCCTAATCTCGACACTTAATACCGCCGAACCTTTATTTAATTTATAAAATTTTATAATATATAAAACCTAATTTTTATATTATAAATGTGACGACCCGATTTTTCATAACCTTTTAAAATACGCAAAATTTAAAAATTTTGTAAAACAATTAAAATTCTTTACAGAGTGCTAAAACCGAGTGTCAAAATCCATTCATTACATTCATTATGAAAGTCATTTATTAAGACATTAGCGGAAGTGAAAACATTCGAATTAAAATGTGCTAAGTAAATCATTATGTTTTAAAATTTACTTTACTCATCTTTAGCTTGACCAGCCACAAGCTTAGCCCGTGTAAATTCTTCATCAGCTACTTTGTGTTATGTTCATCGTTCTTTTCGTGTATACACATGTACTTACACCACAAGTAAACTGTGAGTCTAAAAGACTTAGTAAGGAAAAGGAAATATGCAATATTATCATGCCTATCTTTGTTCACTTGGAATGGGTCCGCCCCAAACCAATCTTTTTATTACGTTTCATTCATTCATTAATTCATAACTCGTACATCGAGCTGGAAGTTGAAGGAACACATGTGGAATGGAATAGTCTGATCAGCTTCTAACCATATGTGGGCTAGATCCAAACTACCCAGCCGCCCCTCAACTTCCCATCATCATCATCATTATCATTCGTTCATTTCATTTTCCTCACTTATGCATGTGAGTATCACACCAAGGGAACTCCCTACTTGTTTCTATTATCATGAATGCATGTTGACACAATATAGAAAGAACAATAATTAAACAATGAATAGCAAGAATAACATGAATAATAAACAATGAATGATAAGAATAACATTAATTGAAAGCAAACATTGAAACAAGTTGACAGCGACATAAAACACAGCGAGATGAATATACTATTAACTACTAAGTATTCAAGCGGAATAAATATGTTTAACAATGATACTACACTGATAATTAATGGAAACATGCTCAGAAAGTATCTATAGAAACATATTAAATAAACAACTAATGGAAACGTGCTTGACTTATAATTACAGAATAGTAAACTAAGCTAATTACATATGCTCGTTTAAACTAACACATATATAGGATTATGCCCAGCCAATAGAAAACAGAATCATGCTAAATGTGTTCATACAATTACTATCATGAATAATCTACACATGCTTGATTATTTAATATACAAAAAAAATGCTAAATGAATTTATACTAATTATCTAGATCATTCATAGTTCCTAACCAGACCCAAGAAAAGCAATAAGTATCACAAGAAATTTATTGCAAGTAAAAGCAGTTCATAAAAATAAAATTTCTAACTTATGCAGTTTATAACTTATTCATGCACATCTTATCATCCTATCACTTTCCATTCATCATTTGTTCCATTCCTAAGCTTTTCAATTCAACATCTGTAGTAGGAAATATACAAGAAATTAAACAATTCAACAAGAATCACAATCAAGAAAGCAATACAATTCATATAATACTTGTGGTGTAAGGCCTCCACATGGCCACGACACACCGAATTCCTTACCTCAAAACTTATCGCACATTTGCACTTCGTCGTCATTCTTCTTGCCTTTTTGATACCTTCACAAATTAGTAACATTTATCATTAATAAGTACGACTTATACTTATCCCTATTTACATAGCAATTTCTAGGAATCCCTTAGTACCTAAACGAAACATAACATCCAACATAGAACAAAATCCCAAATTATCGACTGAGCGTACATTCACCACAAACTAAATCCAACGTATTCAAATGTAACCCAACAATATTCATCAATGCTCTTCATAAAACAGAAGCAGTAAACCAACCAATATTCTTCATCATTTAAATCCCACTGAACAACTTATTCCACTTAATAATAACCTACAAAATTTCACCAACAGAACTTAACCATGGCAACCGAAATTCATTCTCACAACCAATAATAACCAAAATAATCAATCTCCAACCAATCAACAGAGAACATTATCCTAGACAATATCCTTCTTTTATCAACAGATGATCAACCAAAACGATTGCAGAATATAAGCCCACAAGCCAATAAAACACACAACAGAGAGCACTCCTTGATTAACAGAACAACACACTCACAATACCACCCGTTTACATGAACCACGTTTAACACGAAAGAAACACGGCGCCAAAACCAACCGCAGATTAACAATCCATTTCTAGCAGCATAAACCAAACCCTTCTATATGGATAGTAATAGAACCCAAACTGAACAACAATAAACAAAGAGCGTAATCATTTCATCATTCATTTAACCCTAACATATCTTCACTTAAAATCCATGACTGAAAACAGGGAGCATTATCTAACAAAAGACATTATTCATCACCAGAGTACATATTTCAAAATTGTACGTACGATAAGGATTAATTCCATTAACCCATCCCACAAGGCAGTAACTCAATAACATAATCGAATCCCAATCAGCAATGCACAATGTCTATAAGCCTCTATCATCTACTCTTAACCATAATCATAAATCCATAACACTCTAAAGGAGAGCAGGGCATTACTAGAAGACAAAGGTTCACCTGAGAAGACTCTATTTCTCCTTCACCATCTTCTTCTTGTCCTCTGCCTCTTCTTTCTATTTCTCCCCCTTTCTTTCTGTCGGTTTCCTTCATGCCACTGGAGCACCAATCCCACGACAATACTCATCAATAGAAAAGAACAGAACAAGGAAGAAGCATAGCGCTCGGCATTGGAGGCCGAAAACCGAAACATAGGGAGCTTACCTCATGCCGGCGCTGGAGAAGACCACCCTTGCTATTCGAAATCCAGTCCCCAACGTCGTCAATGTTCATCCTAGTCAGGCGCTGCGAACACTGCAGCTCATGATTTCGTTCGCACCAGCAGTTTAGCATCTCTAGCAGCGTTGTCTAGACGTGTTGTCGCCAGCTACTTGCCGGACCTGTCCTCGCAAAGAAGCCCTAGGTCGGCGGGAGCTGCTTCTCCCCTTACGCCGAGTTCTCCCTCTCGTAGTCACCTCTGGTCTCTCTCCCTCTCTTTCGATTTCTCTCTTCTCTTCCTTTCTCTCATCCCTGTCTCCCTTTCTCTATTTCTGTTCTACCCTCAGGAAATGGCCAGAGGCCACGCGAAATCCTCTCCCCATTAACTGATGATTCAAACTGGACCAAGCAGCTCAAATCCGTTTAGCAGTGAACCGGTTCAGCTTTCCCTCCTCTCTATTTCTTAATTTCTCTTTTAATCCCCCCATTTTAATTCTAATTAATTTATATTAAAAATATGTTTAAGTGTTAAATATTCGTATCGATTATTAACCGACCCAATTTTTAATTCCTGACTTATTCCAAATATTATTTAAAGATTATTAGACGTTCAATTTAAATTTTTCGTTTCCATTTCCTTAATTGATTTTCATCAATTAGCTTCCAATAAATTCTCTTAAATTATAACCGAACGGTTACGTCCTTAGTAATACCCCAATAATTATCCAATAAATTCAATTATTCCCAAATTACACTCCAATTATACTTATTAAATTTCAATAAAAGTCGGGGTGTTACAATAAATCTAAAAAAAAACTGGAAATAATTCCTTTAGTCAAAATAATTTATCAAAACATTTTCGAAAACAAATTTTGCTCAGAAAAATCCAATTTGACTATTTGACTTAAAAATGCAAACGTCGCCGCTACGTGACAAAACGGGTCAACTTTTCATATTTAACCAAAATTCGCAAAAACTTTGAGCATGACATTTTAAAAATCTCAAAATTACATTTAATCATACTAAACGTGACTGTTAATGCTAATCCTGAATCCAGATCATCACATTTCTGCAATAAACATAACTTTTAAATGAAAAGCTTTATGACTTATTTTAAAAATTCATCTTTCCTTTAATCCTCACCACGGGTCAACTTTGCTTCGAAAATGCTCTAGCTTCACCCATGAAAACTCATATTCATCTGTGCTATCAATTGTTTCTATCATCCTGTTCCTCTATAAGTTCATCATTATCTACATCACAAAGTTCAAACTATGAGCTTAACACTTAGTATGAGATGCACAACATATTATAAATATTTGTGAAAACATGTCTTTTTGATATTTCTTCTGTATTTTATTTTCTTTTCTTTTAATTAACTCGCAACCTTTGTCGAGATTCTAACAGGAAGAGTAAGCACAACTATGTGAAACACACTACTAATGATGTGCCACCAGAATCTACGACTGACAACCAACCCTGGAGATTTTCTAACTTTATTTCAAGAGTTATATTTGTAGGTGATCAAAGGGAGGAGTATGGTCAAATCATGAATTTTGTCCATCCAACATCCATGAGTATCAAGGAGTTATTTAAGATAAGACATAAGTGGAGATTTAAGCACAAGTTTAAGAGAATTATGAAGATCTCTCAAAACTGCCAGCAATGCAGTTACATATTGCTAAGAAATACTATTGTTAATGTTGGTTTTGGGTTGTCTGATGCCATGGGTTTTGTCTGTGGTACCCTCGTGTTGTTGTAATTAAAGTCGACGCCGATTAACTCTAATAGGACGAAAAAGTATGAAAATAGAATATGAACTGTGGTTAACCGTGAGTAGTAGAGAATTTGAAAAATGACTTGAAATATCATTATACTAGTTTTGGATTATTGCTTTGGATTAGATAATGCCTTGTGATTATTGGTAGAAATGAGATTTAGATAGGAGGGAATTATTCTACTGATGAGCTGACATTTTGGTTACTCTCATTGTTGTGCATGGATTTCCCCTTTTAAATAATATATAAGTCAACCTTTATAATTATTGTTAAATGCTAAAGGTTAGAACAATTTGTTTAAGCTCCAACATGTTGTGATGTACCACTGTTTTCCTTATTATGCTTTCTTTGGCATACTTTGTGCACTATACTATTGTGAACGGTACATGACATTTATGCATCATACCTAGGGCTTCTGAACTTGTGAGCATATTGCATGACATGTATAATATATGTAAATAGGTGTGTGGGAGTTTGGGAGAATTGGTTACGATCCATTGGTGGTGACACCCCTAATGGATATATCTCCTCCCACATAGGGAGCAGAGTGACGGTTAAGCCACATAGACCATAGGATGTATCCACTTCTCATGTACTGAAATCCCCAACGTCTTCAACAAAAGAGTGTGGTGACGACATGTGGTGACACCCCTAATGGATGCATCTCCTCATCAGAGTGATGGTTAAGTCACAAGACCATAGGACATATCCAACTCTCGGTTTTCCAAAAAAGATATGGTTCTTTTTTGTAATGCATTGCATCATCATGCATTCCATCTGCATTGCATTCTATTCTATTTCTTGCTGAGCGTTAGACTCATTGTTTTTCCCGTGATGTAGGTGTACGAAAATAGATTTGAAGTAGTTGTTGGAAAATTTGCACGCGCGAGTCTTGTGGTTGGCTGGGTTAAAAGAATTTAAATGGAAACAAATTGTAAAAAGTTTTGTAATATAATTAATTTATATTCTTAAATGTTTTGTAAGTCTTCCGCTGTACTTTCAAAAAGGTAATTATCGTTTTAACAATGCAATGTATTTAACTAGAAACGAAAATTTTTTTTTATTACTTCCGCTGCAATTTGTAAAAAGGTTTTAAGAAAAGAATTTAACAATTGGGTTTTATGAAAGAAAAATCTTCCAATGTTTTTATAAAAGGAAAACTTCTAAATTTCATGATATTTTAAAGAAAATAAAACTTGGGTCGTTACATGATCCCTGAGCAGTATGTGACCTTTTTGGCATCATATACAATCTTATATTGAAATGGTTTCTCCACAAAGATTGTAGGGGACATCTTAAGCTTTCCACAATTGTGTCTTTCATATCAATGGAAGATGATTTGCTAAGTCAATGGAGTCTAGATTAGAGAGCTTTGTTTAAGCAAATCAAGTCTTTTCTTGCAACTCAGACTTTAGGCCCATATCCACTTGAAGAAGGACTTGAAGATTAAACCAATTGATTCTTTTCTTCATTCAAGGCTTAAAACTCAAGAGAGATAACTTAGTTTCATTTTATGGTTTATTTGGGTCATTTGGATGTAACAAACTAATGTTGTATTTGTGTTGCTCTCGGTTTAGCTCAATGACTGAGAGCATATTATTGTTCTTCTTTTTAATTGGTACATTTTATAATTTACCTTTTAATGACAGCCCTAATTAGAGGGGTATTTAAACCCTCTCTAAGGTCTGCCATATGATAGTTTTGATAAGCTAAAGAAATCCTTTTGAAAGATTGGAGTTCCTTCCACAATCGGCCATTTTTTCTTTGGTGCTCAACCGAGTAGATTTTGGTGTCAAATTGGTTTTGCCATTTCTTGTGAGCTTTTGGGAAATCCTCTTAAAACTATTCCTTTCTCCATCATTTTCTAGAGGTGGAAATCCCTAGCAAATGAGTAGAAAACTTGCAACGATCCAATTTGAAGTGTTTCCAGCATTAGAGGCCATTGAAGTCAATAGACATAGTTAGGTGCCTATTCGGACTAGCTTGCACCTTTTCGTGCACAACTTCCATTTCCAAATGTATCTCCCTTTGATTTTTCGAGGACGTCCGCTTCACTTATAGAGTAAGACTTGGTCCAAATTAAACGACATTTGGACAAATATTGAATGAGTAACACGTCTGCCATTTTGGGTCTGGTTCTGCCCTTGAGTGCCTATTTCGGCCAGTAACAACCCTTCGGCCATAACTTCTTTTTCCAAACAACTTTCCCTGTGATTTTTGGAGGGCTTCATTTGCACTTATAGAGTACAAAGTGGTCCAAATTTCACGTCATTTGGAGGCGTATTAAGTAAGTTACTGATGCACCCTGGATCTGCATCAATATCATTTTTTATTTTATTTTTATTAGGATGAAAGACATCTAATACAAGAAGATTTGGGGTCAAATCCTCCAAAACCAGAGAGGACGATGCAATATCGAATCAAAGATCAAAGAAAGTTTTCAAATTGATCGAGAATCACAACAAGAAGATCTTGAAGAAAGAGAATGATATTATCTCTTAAGATAGTATCTCTAAAAAGATCCACTTTTTTAGGAGATCTAGATCCACTTATCTAGGAGATCTAGATCCACTTATCTAGGTTATCTTTTATTTAGTTTTTCAATTTATGTTCGTAAAAGGCTATATAAAGCCACCTAATTTTATGTTTTTGATAGTTGGAGATTAATAAAAAAATAGCTTTTGCTTTTCGGGAATTAGAGAGATCCTTTTTCTTCCTTTGGTGAGTGATATCCAAAGAACCTTTGGTACATAATATCCAAAGTCCCTTTCGTGAGAGTTATATCACGAAAGAAACTTGCAGCCGCGTCCTTATCCAAGGAGATGAGAAGCGTTGCGTTCATCCATCACGTTCAGTGCATTCCGTGCGCGCATCATTTGTGATGATGCAACATCAAATCAAAAATCAAAGAAAGTTTTCAAATTGACTGAGAATCATAACAAGAAGATCTTGAAGAAAGAGAAAGATATTATCTCTTAAAATAGTATCTCTAAAAGGATCCACTTTTTTAGGAGATCTAGATCCACTTATCTTAGAGATCTAGATCCACTTATCTAGGTTATCTTTTATTTAGTTTTTCAATTTATATTCGTAAAAGGCTATATAAAGCCACCTAATTTTATGTTTTTGATATTTGGAGATTAATAAAAAAAATAGCTTTTGCTTTTTGGGAATTGGAGAGATCATTTTTCTTCCTTTGGTGAAACCTTTGGTGCGTAATATCCAAAATCCCTTTCGTGTGAGTTATATCATGAAAGAAACTTGCAGCCGCGTCCTTATCCAAGGAGGTGAGAAGCGTGTGTTCATCCATCACGTGCGGTGCATTCCGTGCGCGCGTCATCTGGTATCAAAGCTAAACATATCCTTGCACAATCATTTTCCTTATGATGACTTGAGGGGCACTCAAAGCTGTACAAAATCCACAATGGCTAAACCTTCAACATCTCACTCCAACGAAGACTTATGGGAACTCCTTCTCTCACTACAACAAGATGTTGCTCAACTAAAGATGAATCAAAACCAACAATGGGCTCAGCATCCTCCTAGCACCGTTGTAGAAAACATTACAAGAGATGAGGTCAGAGAAGGGCCATTACTGACTTTGGAGCCTCAATTAAAAGAGGAAGATTTCCAAAAAAAAGCAAGTACCCGATATGATAGACGACCAAGTTGACTCTGTGGCCACAACAACACAAGGGGAGCAACCTGTCCATATTTCATGCTCCAACATGAAAAAGGTGAGTTCTTTAATCATCAATGAGAGGATCTGTGTTGACATGGCTCACTTAGTTTTGGTTAAAGAAGATTGCTTGGAGTTATTAAGACATAACATCACCTATAAATTTTGGAGGTACATTGGAAAAGTTCAAAATATTCATGGCCAAATTTCACACAAGAAAAAGTCAAAGATAGAAGTCATTATGTTTGGTGTCAATCTGGATTTTCCATTTGATCCAGGTGGAAGACATGCAGAAGATAGAGGTAGAAGATTCCTTGGATTTGAGGGCAAATCCTTTTCAACCCCGGGAGTATGATGCACCCTGGATTTGCATCAATATCATTTTTTATTTTATTTTTATTAGGATGAAGGACGTCCAATACAAGAAGATTTGTGATCAAATCGTCAAAAAGCCAGAGAGGATGATACAATATCAAATCAAAGATCAAAGAAAGTTTTCAAATTGACCGAGAATCACAACAAGAAGATCTTGAAGAAAGAGAAAGATATTATCTCTTAAGATAGTATCTCTAAAAAGATCCACTTTTTTAGGAGATCTAGATCCACTTATCTAGGAGATCTGGATCCACTTATCTAGGTTATCTTTTATTTAGTTTTTCAATTTATGTTCGTAAAAGGCTATATAAAGCCACTTAATTTTATGTTTTTGATAGTTGGAGATTAATAAAAAAAATAGCTTTTGCTTTTCGGGAATTAGAGAGATCCTTTTTCTTCCTTTGGTGAGTGATATCCAAGAACTTTTGGTGCGTACTATCCAAAGTCCCTTTCGTGTGAGTTATATCACGAAAGAAACTTGCAGCCGCATCCTTATCCAAAGAGGTGAGAAGCGTTGCGTTCGTCCATCACGTGCAGTGCATTCCGTGAGCGCATCATTTACTCTTCTGTCGAATTGGGGACAAATTCTTACCTCTAATAGTTGCTTGGATTAAGGGGTTTCCTTCTACTCCCTTATCCGTGGTGCATCAACTGAGTCTTGTGAACTTTGGTGAGACAGTCCTCCTTACCAGGACCTTCGTTTGTGTTGTGCACTCAATGTACAACCACTTGGTGAACTTCGACCAAGTCCCGATCTAACTAGGCTAATGGGATTATCCCCCATAGGACCAACTTTTCTCAACCTCTCATATTCTTTCTTAAGTATCTTAATTTTCATTTTCTATCTTTCTTGCATGAAAATATATGTATGAAAACCATTTTCGTTCTTTATTTGAAAAACATGATGCATAGAACATACATAACAATTTAAGTTGCATGAACTAATAGTAAATATATCTTCGATCAACGTCTCAATATTAACAACAAAACAAACAATCATCATATCCTCTATTAACGTCTAAATAAATAGAAAGCAAACATTATATCCTCGAATGACATCTAAATAAACTATAAACAAACATCATATCCTCGAACAATAGCTCGAAGCATCATAGATAGAATAATCATCAAAACATACAATATCCTAGCGTCTTTGTGATGTAGGTTATAGGCCAAGCAAAAACAAACATCTCTTACCTCGACATCTTAATGGTTGTCAAACTGTTCTTAAACTTCTTCCTACCCTAACTTCTACCTTTAAGAAACAAAGAGTTAATTACTAAAAGAATAACTCTAACTTTACTTACTGTCGAAAACAACACCATAAACTAAACAATGGAACTTACCTTGAAGACTTGAAGTGCAGATCTCACCCAAGAACTTAAGAGAGAGCTGTCTCATCCATGGAGGTTCTCGGGTGATAAGAGTCTAACCCAAGCCCTCTAATTTATAGAACATTTACTAGAGAATTTCGAAGGATAAAATCTCACAAAATTGCATCTAAATTCTATCATTTCCTAAGTTGTCCAAGAATCAAACATAGCTTACAAGAAATTTGGAAAACTACCTTAATTTAAACCTGCTGAGCTACAACGGACGCACAGACAGCCACAACGGATGGCACAACGTCCTGCTCGACCAATGGCCAACAAACACGTCAGCCCTAAAACTCATATTCGCAATCGCCAAAGCAACGGTAGACACAAACACTTTTGCGGAAGCCAATGCTTCCATGGGAACCCAATTTCGAAGGCTCACCATCTGCCACATGTACTAATCTATCGTTAAAACCCATCCATGGACGCTAATACCCCCGTAGACTGCGAACTCATTAAATCTGACAATGACGTTTCACATCATCTAAAACCTATTTGCGAACACCAATCCATATGCAAAAGCAAATGCTTCTGCTAACACGTTGTTAACTGAGACATTACTAATCCAAACAACGCCATTCATTTTTACCTAAACATGCTGCCGCAGACACAAATGTAGACGTAGAAACATACAATGACTAAAACGATGACGTTCCTAGTTACTTAATGCTCTCGAATGACATCTTCCCTATCCGCGAAGAATCTTTTCATAATCCAACGGCTCACATTTCTTCCGCTAAACCTGATTGAATGACCTAACATTCTTACTCGCCGAGTGGCGTCCAACGCTCTCGTGGAAGAATCTTTCCTAAATCTAACGATCCTGGTTCTTGCCACTAATCTCATCCTACGATCCAGAACACTTCCGTACTCAAATGCATCAAACACTCTTGCGGAAGCATCTTTTCTTAAATCTAAAGATCCACATTCCTTCCGCAAAACTGATCCAACAGTCTAGTGTCCTCCTGCATCAAACTTTTTCATGAAGCATCTTTCTCTACCCTGAACGTTCTTAGTTGTCCCTAAATCTCATCCAACGGCTCTTGATGCATTTGATGCCCTACACGTTATTTCCCAATTTTCTAGAATCAAACTATTAAATTATTAATTAAATCATTTTCCTCAACTGTTTATTTCACAATATTCTTTACTAATTTTCCTATATTCAGTTTTCTTGACCCTCCATATTTCCTATTTTATTTTATTATCTATTTACTTAATCTTTCCTAATTCTTTAATAATTCATTATTTTATTTTTATTACTTATAAAATAAAACTCTTTCTTTAATCCTTCGTAATTTCAATAATTTTAATAATTCTACTATTTTAGTTTCTTCATTAAAATTCTCCAATTACAATAATTAATCTATTAAATTCTAAATTTTTGTATCACTTAACTAAACTATTTGTAGAAATTTTGGGTATTACATGAGGCCCATGACACATCATCCTCCCAGGGTTGAGAAAGATTTCACCTCAAATCCACGAATCCTTTAACTTCTACTTCTTCTTTTCCAAGCTTGCCACCCAGATCAAATGAGTGAAAATTGTTTACCCCACACATCATCCTCTAGGGCCTGAGAAAGATTTGACCTCAAATCCACGGATCCTTTAACTTCCACTTCTTCTTTTTCAAGCTTGCCACCCGAATCAAATGAGTAAAAATTATTTACCCCATGCAATAGTAATTTTCTCTCAAACTGCCTTAATTTTATTTAGAAAGGATGCATCATAATAGTGAGATCTTCAAAGCAAAAATTCTGATTTGTGAACTTGAATTCTTTTCTTTTGTTTTGCTAAGAGAGCTCGACTCCAGCGAAAGTTGTCTGTGACTCACTAGAGGGTCTCGTAAGAATCCATCTCTAAATTCAATCAATAATGGAAAACCATTCAAAAAGCCTTTTGGAATCATGCTAACAAGTTCTGTTGAATTCTTATCATTCTTTGGTTGTCATTTCTATTCTTCAATCTCTCTTCGATGTCTGGACAAAATTAATGGTTCTCTTCTTCCCATCACTAACGGAGTATCGAACAATGCATTCTCCCATTCCGTAATAATGTGCAATGATGAGTTGATGAAATCCAAGTCTACTCTTAATTGGGCAAAACAACATTTTCTCTATGTTCTTATTCTTTCTCATGAGTTGTTTGTAACTTTGAACTCATTAAGAATAGTGGACCATCATGAAGAAAAACAATCTCAGTGACCAACTCTTCTTCTTAAAGAGTTAGTGTCATGGATGTATCTTTTCTCTCTATACGTGCAACTTCGGAGATTTCTTCTTACAAAATATGTTGGCCTAATAGGCATTAAGTTATTTGTTTTGATGATGACAATTTTATTTGTGTAATTAAGTTCTTTAAGTTGTTAATTATGAATCGTGTAAATACATTATTATTATTCATTGGAAATATCCTCAAAACAAGTATTATTAGCCACTAACGTGTTTACCAAAGTCCATGTAGCTTATAGTATGAACATTGGGACTTAGAGAACTCAAGAAAAGGAAAAACGAATGAAGATGTTGAGTAAAGGTGCAAGAAGGTCGACCAAACTGTTCTGTAGCGAAGGAAATGGTTGACCTACTGATCGATTGCAAAAATGACAGATTGCCCTCTGATTAAAAAAAATGGAGAAATGGTCGACCAAATGGAAAGTGGTCGACTGGAAAAGTGGACAGTGGACTTGTTGGCTTAGCGGCTGAAGAAGTGGTCAAGCGGCGAATGGGTTAATCAACCGCGGAATGGACAGAGCAAGTGGGTGTCTGAAATGTGAAGAAGCGATCAACTAATGTGAAGAAGGCGGTCAACCAATCAATCTGTATAACGCAACTGTTAGTTCCAAAGGTTGAAAGGCGGATGACCAAAATGAAAGTGGTTAACTGGGTGCATAGTTCTATAAAGCGTGACTATAATATCCTGATAATGTTTTTCCCCATATACGTGATGTAATCAAGAGTTGGGATGAGTTAGATATTACATTTTGTATCTATACATGTTAAGTTGTGATGTTTATTTATGGGAAAAATATTATGGGATGAAAGTTAAGTGGGAAGATATGAAGAAAAGCTGGATTTTTGGAGATTCGGACGCATGCGGATGACAAAAGGACGAGACATGTTGTCCGCAAATGCATCGAATGCGGTCCTTACACTTTGGGACAATGTAGGACGGAAGCCTCATGTAACGACCCAGATTTTCGTAATTCCTTAAAATACGTGAAAATTTGAAAATTTTCTTTTTAAAGCGAAACAAATCAGAGTGCATCTAATCAGATCGCTACTGACTCTTTCGTAAAACTCGGTATAAAATCACATTTAGTAAAACTTATGCGAAACCGTTAAATCAAAACCATTAATGTAAAATGTTGTGGAAGCGTAAATATAATTTAGCTGAAGAAAACTAAACAATTAGATGTGATTTGTTACAATTTAATTTGAGTAAATATGTTCCTCTTTTTACCACCTTTATGTCTGGCCAGCCACAAACTCGCGCGTGCAATCCTTCATCCATGCTTATTATTGTTTGTTCTTTATCTTTCACTACTCTTAGTCCGTGCATTCCTCATAGCGTACTAGTACTTACATCTACACCACTAGCAACTGTAAGCCCGAAGGCTTAGTAAGGAAAATGGGAAATGCTTATGAAATGTCACTCTTTAGTTCATTTAGAATGGAGGCCACCAAAACCAATCCTTTCATTAGCTATTTACCATTTTATTACTTTACTTTAAGCTGTTCATTCGTTACTCGTACTTCGAGCTGGAATTGAAGGATTTCCTTTGGAATGGAATAGTGCTCAGGTCTAACCTGTTACTTGCAACTAGAACTCCCGTACCCTATAAGGGAGGGGCTTTGGCTAGTTGCAGACTATACCCGCTACCCATCTGCCCTCCAATTCCCTTTCATCATTTTCTTATCCAGTTTCTGTGCCTGGCTAAGCTGACAGTTCCACAGAAACCTTCATTATCTTTTATGTGTTTACCCATTTCGTCATTTATCCTCACTCATGCATGTGTGCGTACTACTCCGTGACACTCCCTATTAGTTGCTATTATCATGATGAATGCTCATACATTCTTAACCTAACATGATGCATGATGCTTCACAATAATATAACCTTCATAGAAATGGAAGTGCGCATAACATAAAAGTAAAGCAGTAACTGAAATTGAAAGCGCATATAGAGAAAGTAAAGCACATAATAGAATGAAGGAACTGAGTACAACAGAAAGCAAGTATAAAATTAAATTAAGATAGCGAATGAACAATAACTAAATATGCTCAGGAAGATAAGATGATTATTCTAGTTCTTAGTTATTTAGCCCAGTTAATCTCCTAGTCCATTTACATGCTTCCTACGTTTATATTTCTAAGCGATTATTCTAATCAGTCATTAACATGCTCCTATGTTGATTTCATGCTTTTATTCTACTTAACTAATCATGCTTTGGTTTAACGAAAAATAACATGTTAAGGATCTGGACTAGTAAGCAATGCAAGAATATAATAACAAAAGCATTCGTAAGACATTCATTCACTTAATCAATGGAACCCTTAACTCATTCACATTTCATTCATTTCCTTTTTATCTTCTTTATTATTCTACTCTTTGGTAAAATAAAGCATCAATTATGAAATTGAAGTGCGCATTAAAAGAAAGTAACTGGGATTGAAAGTGCATAGCAATGAAGGCAACCACAATATATAATGGAGAACATTTATAATATGGAAAACGAGAATAGCATGCCAATTATCAAATTAACTTTCTAGTCTATTTACATGCTTCCTATATTTATTAAGCTAGGTAATTATTCTACTACAAGCTCAAGTCAATTACTTAGTTAATTACACTAGTTTATCAACATGCTCAATTTACATCATTAGTTCATGACATGATTCGTTTACTAATTCAATTACTATCAATTCTATTAGCATGCTGAACCTATCTAAGTTAATGTGCGGGTTCATTTACATACTTAGCAACTTAGATAAATTTGCTCAATTAATTCAGAAAGAAACAATAGCCTAATGAGTTATAGCCGATTTACATGCTTATTAAGTTGACATTATTGGGAATCATAATTACAGATTAGTTCACTTAACTAACTCAATTACTCAAGCCACTAATTAACGACTAGGCATTCATTACATGCTTAATTTGTTTAGCTAGTTTATGTGTTCAATTAGTCAATTAAGTTAATCATGCTTGCTAAGTGTTAACATGCTAGGGTGTTCATTTAATCAATTACCCAATTACCCTGATTAAGTAACATGCTGTTAATTGATTTACTCTAATTAAACATAATAGTTTATTGGTTAAGCTAGTTACTGAACATAGATATCGCTTAGTTAATTAGAAATCCTAGCTGCTTTCATTCACATGCTTTGCTTAGTTTAGTTGATTTATTAAACTAAGTGGATTAAATGCTTATACCAATTAGGTCAATTACATGCTCAAGAAAATAGCCCTAGAAATTCAAGCAAAACATGACTATTCAGGTGAAAGATGTATAGAAATATAACTCACAGTAGTAAAAGAAATAACCACAAGAATAACAAGAAAATCCTTTCACTAAAGCATTCTCATTCTCTCGGCTCATCCTTTTCTATTTCACCACAACAACTCTATACTTCAACATGCTCCACAATATCCACACATCAACCAATAACATCTAAAACCACAGCACTAACGATTTCTAGAGTAGAAAACGTCACAGAGCAGTGAAAACAAAACAACCAAATAGCCATCCAACAGAAACATCATAGCACATAAATCTACACAGCATCAACAAGGGACTCATCTAGCAGTAAACAATCAGTAAACTTTTAACTACTAAACTCATAATATTTAACTAACTCACACACCCATACTTGTGGTGTAGGGCCTCAATGGCCAAAACACCCCATTTTCTTACCAATATTGAAGAAGTAAGCAGAGACAGCTACTCCTCAGCACTCCAACAGCTGACGGTTCTAGCTCCAACAGCTCCCTGCTTCAAGTCACAGCTTCAATCCCCACTTTAGCTCACTCACGTAGCTTACCTCACACACTACACTCACGCTTACTGAAGGGGACTCCTCACTCACAGGTCTCACCCTTGCTGGATGGAAGGTTCTCATGCAGAAAGAGGAAGAGCTTCCCCGTAGAAAAAATGGAAGGATGAATGGGAGAGGAAGGCTTATGTTTGAAGAGGTGGGGGAACAATCCGTACTTGGAAGGAGGCCAAATCCTGGCTGGAGGCAGGAGGGTGTCGGCTCGCATGGGTCTGGAGGAAGATTGGCTGTTAGGGAGCCGTGTTTCTATAGGTTGGATGTCGTTTTCTTCTGATTTTAAATCTCTTTTATCGCAGATCTACGATGATTCGGACAGGTGCAGACGCAATCTTCACGTTCCGCAATCATCCACAAGACCAGAATTTGTAGGCTAAAATCTGACTTCGGATGGAAGATGGCATCCAGATCCTTTTTCCATACCATCCACAGTCCAGTTTCGGACGCCAATTAGCTTCCGCATCGTCTTCACGTATCGTCTGAATTGTCCCAAAATTGGACAGATTCAATGCGAACGATGCTCCTCTTCGTCCACAGGCGTCCGCAGTCGTTCGAAAGTCCCCAGACTTGGATAGATTCGATGCGGACGCCATTATTCTAGTTCGCATCATCTGGAGACTCGTCCTAACACCCAAAATTCCCATTTTCTTCATCTTTCCACACTTGACTCATATCCTTTAACATTTCCCCCATAATTACACGTCACCAAATGACACGTATAAGTACACAATGTAATATCCTCTTAATTCCTACACTTTGATTACATCGCGTCAATGGGGAAAATATTAGTGGTATTACTCCTAACTTAATGCCCTAGAACGTCCTTGATAATATATCGATAATTATCCAACTTAAAAATATCGGGATGTTACACATTGCATCCTAATTCATCCCCTATTTCTCACTAGACATTTTTGGATGCTCGTGGATGATTGTGGACGTGGTTGTTTTGAATCTGTCCAATTTCTGGACACTTTCGGATGCATGCGAACGCTACATGCGGACGCCTTATCACGTCCAAATGTCTCATTCGGACAGTAAGGATGAGGCAAGGACACCATTTCTCATCCGTAAACACAAATCTGCCTTAGGAATTTTACACATGCGGACGAATGCAGATGAGACCAGAACGTCTATACTTGTCTGAAACTGCCAAGATTTATGTAAATTTAGGGATTTAAAATCAATCCCCCTCCAGGTCCAGACCCACGTGGGAGCCACCCTCCTCTCTCTCTATAGGTGTATGGTTGTCTCCCTTGGGTAAGCTGGCCTATTTATCTTCATCCAGCTTTCTTCTTTGAATTCAGTCTATTTTTCTTCCTTTCCTCTGCGTTCTCTTCCTCCTCTGTATTCAGTTCTTCTCTTTTGAAGACTGTGAGTGTGTGAAGAGTGAAGGAGTGTTTGTGAGCTTGTGTAAGAGCTGGAAGCAAGCTTTGGAGTTGGAAGTTGTCGTTCGTGAAGCTGCTGTGAGCTGTGAGTTGCGCCGAGGGTGAGCTGGAGTGCTGTTTGTGAGTGTAGTTCCTTCACAACTGGTAAGGATTT
This sequence comes from Begonia loranthoides, assembly GCA_022433065.1. Taxonomy (NCBI): domain Eukaryota; kingdom Viridiplantae; phylum Streptophyta; class Magnoliopsida; order Cucurbitales; family Begoniaceae; genus Begonia; species Begonia loranthoides. Next base: position 44,075,470 of record CM039468.1, on the reverse strand, counting down.
GGGTGTGTCTTAACTTGTAGAGGCCATACCTATAAGTAGAGTGCGTGAGTGGTAAATTTATTGATACTCTGTAGTATTTCCTTGGTTGTTAGCCCTGTGATTGTTAGCTCTGTGATTGTTGGTAGCTCTGTAATTTCCTTTATTGTTAGTTATTTATCTTTATTGTTAGTTTTGTTTCAATACTTTACATTGATAGGAAATTGATGAACAATTACTGCTTAGATAAATGAGTTAAACCTGAAGATATTTTTATGACTTGAAAAGTATGAACGATCGGAGGGTGAGGATGATTCTGTTCTTTATAGCTTATTTGCTGTTAGTTATTAACTATAAGCTGTTATTTCCTCTATTAATGTTCTACTGCCCTTTGTTCATTTTACTTCTTAATCTAAACATGTTTAATAAATGATAACTTTAGCAACAAACCTTACTCTGAACTGGTAGCAATACTTGTGATAATGGACTAAGATATTAATATCAGTTGAACATGTTAATCGATTTGAAATCTTGAGTATGTTAATCAACTGGGCATCTTAATCAATTTATCGTAGTTTAACTATTCAACTAATTAAACTAAGCATGCGAACTAATTAGTTGATCTAAACATGAGAACTAATTAATCGGTGTTTATAATCTTTTGAGCATGTTAATTAAATATAGTAATTAACTAGATTTGAGCGAGTAATTAACTAGACTTGAGCATGTTAACTAACTAGAGTAATTAAGTAGAATCATAATTATAACCTTATTGAAGCATATTTAATCCGAGTATGGTTACTTAACTAATTAATGATAATTAATTTGAGTATGCTTAATTAACTAGAATAATTAGCATGTTTAATTAATTAACTAGAATAATATTAACATGTTAATTAACTAGGTTATGCCCGGTAATTAGCATGTTTAATTAATTAGTAGCATGTTAATTAACTAACGGAAATAATGTTAGCATGTTAACTAACTAGGCTATAGCATGTTTAATTAACCAATCAACTGTAACCATTTTGAGCATGTTTAATCAAGTAATCAACTAATCTTTATTGATATTATGTGTATTGTCTTTTACTGCAATTTCTTTTCTTGTAATTTCCACAAGTGGATGCTTTACTTCATTGAAGAATAATAAAGGAGATGAAAGAGAAATGAACAAAACGTGAACGAACCAAGAGTTTCATTGACTATGTGAATATATATTTTTATCCTTTCTTTTGTCGTGCTACTTTACTGGTCCTGTGATTTCCTTACTGTGATTACCTTGCTGTGAATTCCTTTGCTAACAGTTCTGGTTAAATTCCTTTGCCGAGCATGTTTAATTTACTAGGTTATTAATCTTAGAAATTTATCCAGCATGTTCACCATTCCATTAGTTGTCAATTCATTAATTTAAAGCATGATATTACAAGCCTGTCGTTTTATATTCTAATATTAAAAGCATGCAATCTCTCTAGCAAGTTATTCATATTTGTTGTTTCCATTCACTGCTATACTTGCATGCTTAATTTCTGTCATTCAGTTACGCTTTATTGTTCAACATCATTGTTTACTTTCCCATAAATGTGCTAATCAATTATCGTCACCTTTAATTTTGGGTACCTTCATTTAATGCATTATTCAACGACTGTTTGCTTTCATTTCTATGTGCTTTCAATTATTGTCAATTACTTCTTTTATATGCGCTATTCAATTGTTATATTAATTGTTATGTCATCATGCATCATGCTTATAGTTACGTTGTATTGCATCATGCATCACGTTAATAGAAACAAATACAGAGTGCCACCGGGGGTGGTACTCACACATGCATTATGTGAGGAAAATGAATTTAAAGAAGAAGAATGGGGAGCTGGGGGATGGAAGGGTAAGTACGGATCAGTCAGGTAGACAGGATTAAAAGAACCTTACCTTTCCCTTATCGGGACTGAGAGACTGTCTACCCTAGGTGGCTGAAGCCGACAAAGACTACTCTTCCGCCATGGATTTCTCCAATCTCCTGCTCGTTGTACGAGTGAAAAACCAAGGAACCAATGACTTAATAAAAAGATTGGTTTGGGTGACCCCCATTCCAAAAAGGACTAAAGAGAGACGTATCATATTGCATAAACCCTTTTTCCTTACTAAGCTTTTGGGCTTACAGTTTACTTGTGATGTAGATACATATACTAGGAAACGATGAACAAATCAAAAAGCAGGGATGAAAGATTTACACCCGCGAGACTCATGGCTGGCCAGGCTAAAGAGAGTAAAAGAGAGAATGGTTATAATTAAGCTGTATTTAATTGTTTAGTATTCCTTTAGTATTTCTTTCTTAAATGAAATATTTACGCTTCCGCTATGTTTTGATAAACCCGCTATGTTTCTTGATTTGACTTCCATTGTATTTTGGTAAAAAATTTTGTAATGTTTTCATATCGGGTAGCACAGAAAGATTTTTAACGGTTCGACTTTCGAAGGGCACTCTGATTATGTTTGAAAAATTTTTTAATAAAGGTTTTAGTTATATTTTAAGAAAGTCTCAAATTTTAAAGCATTTTTAAAGAAAATGAAAAAGTTGGGTTGTTACAGTGACACTATGAATTGAAGACCAAGAAAAAGAGAACCATACCAAAACACTGTAGAAATTTCTACTGGCGTTCTCTCAACCAAAAAAGTGCAAAGTCCTAACTCTCTCAAACCCTCACTTAAGAATTTACATTCAGAGACTTAGGAAATATTTGTTGTAATTTACATTTCTATTTGTAAATCGTGATTAAAAGGGTGACGCCCCGTAATAGTTAAGTGAAAAGGATGACGCCCTTAGAAAGAGTCAATTGTAAAGGTTTGGTTGACACCTGTGAAGTCAATCATCACCAACCGGGGAGGTTGGGTGATTAAGGATCTTCAAATTAGAAACTTGAAGCGCAGACGTAGGCCGGGGTTGCCAAACTGTGTGAACAAACTCGGTGTCGTATTTCTTTCCCTTATCTCTCCTATATTTGTGATTACTTGTTTATTTATTGTTGATAAATCACATAAGATTAGAAAAATAAATATCGCACAAAAAAGTTAGAATGCTTAATTCACCCCCTCCCCCTCTCCCTCTATAGGTGTACACACGGTCCAATACAATCTTGCTCCGAACAATCTTCTTACAAAGGTTCTTTAACTATTCCATCAAGACTTTGTGTTTTCAAAGGTTGAGGGCATGCAAATTCTTGTATTTCTGCGATACTATCAAGTTGATGAGATATATCTTTCAGAGTGGCTTCTATGTCCATGAGTAGGGCTCGTCGACTTTGTGAAGGAGTAGCTCCATTCCAATTCTTCCATTGCCCTTGTTGACGATCGAAGAAACTCAGCTCATTTGGAGGAAAACAATTGTTGAAGGATTTGAATGACTTCTTTTCATAGTTTCTTAATGGTGACAAAAACAAAAGCGACCTGAAATATTTTGGGGCATACATTTTTCTCTTGAATCTTTTCATCATGTTCTAAGTGTTTATATCTTCATCTCCATCTTGTCTTCTATTAACATTCAAGCTTTTTCACCACAATGAAGCTTGTCCTGCGAGTCTCAAAGTTTGGCCTTATCTGAAAAATAGCAACTCAAAAAAATCTAGTCAACCACTTTTTCCCACTCTATATAATCATCCTTCCAATTTGCATCTCTAAAAGACAGTAGAAGTGTTTAAACCTTCCTCTTCCGCAATGTAATCCTCAATATAGATACAACTTCTAGTCATCAGGTAGAATAGAGAAGAACTCACAGAATTGGTAGAATCGAAATATGCTCTGATACCAAATGACGCACCATCGGAAGTTCTGATATCAAATGACGTGCTTCGGGTTATTTCTAGGAATGCGTGGTCGATCGCTAGCAGAATTGCGGACGACTGGAAAACACAGTTTCGAAAACTTAGCTTCTGGATGATTTGCGGTTGATCGAAAATTGAATAGCGGTCGATCGAAAAAACATGAACATCAACTTTGTTGAAGAAACGGTCTACCGGGCGCGAATAACCTGCCTCTGCGGGCTTGCGTTTCGCACCTTTCAAGAGAATTTTGGAACGCTCGAACCAAACATTTCAATTCCGAAACTTAGGGAGGCTTCTTCACAACAATTAACACTATTTTTAAGCCTAAAAAGATCAACTCCATGAATCCCACGCTAAAAAACAACTAATTAAAGAATAAAAAAAGGAGATACTAAAGAATGATGAAATTATAAGAACCTACTCACTTTCTACGCAAGAGAGTTTAACGAAGATCCCACTAAACCACCACACTTAAGCTCACAATTGTTGAATGATAAGGTAAGCGAATTAGAGAAGTAACCCTCAAGAATCCACTAGAAAGAATTCTCTAATATTCTATTTAATAATCAAAACTTAACTGTCCTAAATAAAACTCTAACCCTAAACTAAATAGCTAACAAAATGGCAAAATTATAAATATGTCAAAATTTTAAATTAAAAAAAATTAAATTAAAAATAAAAATAGCAAGGTGGGACGAACTCGTAGCATTTCATGCTGAGATCTTACAAGCGAAATGTCATGATTATTCATACGAGGAGACCATAAAGATGAATGGTCAATTATGAAGTCGAGTAAAGGTGTCTCTTCCATTGATTTCTCCTTTAATTTCAAGACATTGATGCGGTTGGTAAACTTTTTCTGCTTATTTATCTATCATACATTTGATCAGCTTAATCATTTAATCATATACATTTTATTAACAATGCAAAATCAAACATATACAATTATAAGTGAGTAACAAAACTTACATTATGTAATTAGAAAGCCAAATAAAGATATTACATAAATTGCCTAAATAAATTAAAACGTCAAATTTAACATGAAAAGAATTTGAACTGAAGGAAATAATTAGAGAAATTAACAAAACAACAATTGAACTATAGGATCAATGACAAGTTCCACTAAACAATTTTTGCTAATAAATAAAACACAAAATTATAAGAAATAAACAGAGCAAACATCGCTATTACGTTTTTTGTTAAAAATTTTAATTTGTTTATGTAGTTGAAAGTTCAAAGACTTATTTTCCGCAGCGGAAGGGTAGTTTTCATTGCGGAAAATACTCGTTTCGCTGCGGAACGTTGTCTTTCCGCTGTGGAGGACCCATTTTCCACAGCAAAAAGATACTTTCCGCAGCAAAAAGATTACTTTTCGCAACGGAAACTATTCTTTCCGCAGTAAAAAATATTTTTTCCGCTTCATTTGCTAAATTCTTAGTCGTTATTTAGTGTAGCAAACAATAAATTTTGTTGGTGAGTTTCTTCAGTGGATCAGAAACATGTTTTGCTTGGAGTACATTGATTTTTAAACAAATAATTAACTAGAAATCTTTCATTTCGATATTAAAATTGATTTCAAACAGAGTAATGTTTCTAAAATTGATTATTTGACGAGTTTTCTCAGTGGAACAGAAACATGTCTAACTTAGAGTACTTTGATTTTTCAATAAATAGTTAACAGGAAATCTTTCATTGTAATATCAAAATCAATTTCTAATAGGTTAATATTTCTAAAATTGATTTTTCGGCGAGTTTTCCAAATAAATCAGAAAAATATTTAGTTTGGAGTACATTAATTTCGAATAGGTTAACTAGAAATTTTTCATTTGGAAAATCTTATCATTTTTAATATTTCTTTCAACAGGTTAACGATGATATTTGCATCGTTCATTTATCATAGTTGAGTGTTTTATTTGTTAGTGACAATTATTCAGTGGTTGACTTGTCATTGATTCAATAGTTTAGTACCTATTTTGTTAATTTCCCAAATAATTATAAGACAACTTAGATCAACATTTCTAATATGAAAATAACCAGACTACAACAAATCAGTAATCAAATCACCATAGAAAATAAACATAAATAATTTTTTTCGTGGGTAAATCTAGTTGCATCTATTCTCAATTATATAAAATCATTTAACAGGTTTAGGGTTGTGAAAAAAAATGAGAAAAAGATTTAATTCTCTTCGAAGTTTTTTTTTTCTCTCTCTTGACCGTAAATTTTTTTAAGCATTTAAAAGCAAGTAATCTTACAATAAGAACGGAGGAAAAATTTTAATGTTCTAGTTTGTAATCAACATATTCAATAATTTTATTAGGGCACGCGATCTTCTAACACATGAATCTTTTATTTTAGCGTAGAGAGCAACGATGATGATAATTTGTAGGGAATATTGCAAAGAAGTTAATTTATATCAAAGCTTGGGTGATGCTACGCTATGACCATGATAACGTGATTTAAATGCAAAAGATTAATTATATCTCCTTTGTATTTATATATTGAACCAAAACTTACAATATGATTTCGTAATGAATTTTTCAAAATTACAAATAATAAAAGAAGGAAATTACACGCATTGCTACTCTGGTGTATGCAATTTGTAATTATTTGTAATTACAAATAATAGTTGGTAATATTTTCTTCTGCTCCTACGAGCTTTCAGATATGCTGGATCGGGGACACACACGCTCATAAGAACTGCTGTGGAACATATTTCGTCTCAATTAATCCTTTTTTATTTCCAAGATACTAATGATTACAATGAATATTATGTTAGTTAAACAATTAAGGGAGAATGAAATATTAACCATAGTAGTTTGTAATCAATGATAAATCAATCACTATCTTTTATTTTTTAACAAATTAACTACTGACTTATGAGAAAATGACAAAGCCAACATTGCTGTCACGTTTGCCATTAACAATTTGATCTAGAGCCGCGGCGGTTCATAGACAAAATGCCCCGGCTTCGTGGTTTTCTAAGAAAAATAGGCCAAATTTGGTCTGTACGCCACTGTGTGTTGGGACGCCGTGGCGGCGTTTTGGGATGCCTCAGAGGTGTCTCAAGAGGCCGCCGCGGCGTCCCAAGAGACCGCCGCAGCTTCCCAACATTTCACAGTGGTATACATAACCGCGAAATGCTAGGGCTCGCCATTTTTACCCATTTTCCCTGCGAACAAACACCGAATCCTCTCGGCGACCCATTTTCACCGCAAACAAACGCCGAAAACTCTTGGCCATTTTTTATCACGAGCAAAGAAATTTGCGTTCAAGTGTGGAAAGACAACGGTGGAAGCTGTGCAAGCTGCGGCGGTGGACGATGAGCAACCCGCAATGGTGAACGATGAGCAACCCGCGGCGGTGTAACACGAAGACACCACCGATGACGAAGACACTGCAGCGGTGCAACCTGAACCCGAGCCTAAACAAGGAAAAATCGGAGGCTCATTGATCCTGTTTCAACCGGTTACAACGGTTTAAGGACGAAATTATTCAGGACAGCGAACTGCAAAACACGTTATGAAGATGATATACAACACCGTGCAATTATTGTTTCAAAAATAGTAGATTTGGACTCTTTGACAGGATTGAGAATTAAACAACTACTTGAAGATGCTGGATCAGCCGGGTTGTGTCGGATGGGGGACAGTTATTGCGAGAGAATTATTAGAATGTTTTATGCAAATTGAAACTGTCCACCGAGCTATTAGAGGTGCGGACGTACGTTTTTGGATGGGAGTTGAGGTTCACTCTTAATGATATAAATATAATGCTTGGATGTGTACTAGATGGGCTAAGCGATCAATAATATCAGGTGTCTCGGGAGCCACCATTCGTCAACTGAGGAGAAGGGCTAGCGGTGCTTACATTGTTGTACCGAGATCCCGAGATTGCCCAGTACAACAAGCCAAAGGGCAAGGAGTTGAATGCCATAGCCTGATTGATCCACTTGATCATGAAGTACACGATTTTGCCTCGGAATGGGCATCGAGACCATGTTAGCTGCATGAATCTCTATATGTTGGAGTAGGTGTTCACCAGGAAAAAGGTGGACATCTGATTTATCGTCCTGAGCCACATGCATGAGTTGCTCAACAACCCAGCCAAGAACCTACCATACAACTGGCTCATCTAGAGGATCGTTGAGTAGTATGGGGTACTCGTCTCGGAGAAAGAGCCGAGAATTGAAGAGTCGGCCAATGACGTGTACAACAAAGCTAAAGTGCACTGAATGAGTATCACCCAAGTTGGAGGGGAATGGTTCCGCAAGTCCAAGAAGCAGGCAGCACCTCCCCCCCACCCCAAGAGCCTCAACATTCAGCCCCCTCACATGAATAGCCGCACCCTCCTCAGTCATCTCACTTTACTTCGATGCCTGAGGAGACATCTGCTTGGATGAGCAGGATAGAGGAGCTCCATCATATGGCGATGACCAGAGTGCAAATGATGGAGGAGCACTTACAAATGCAATAGGTTCAAATACAAAGAGGGGAGGAGCGAGCAGAAGAGAGGCATCGCATAGCAGAATAGTGGCATATGTGAGTAGAGGAGAGGCATCGTGAGGTGGTGGCAGCACTTAAGAGACGTCAGAGGCGATCAGCCCGTATAGTATCCTCGTCATCGTCCTCTTAAGCAACAGATGCCACATACCACTTGTAAGTCCAGTTTACTTTGTATGCAAAGTCCAATTTTTACTTTTTTCGTGTTTGATGTATTGATGTGTTGTTGATTTGCAGCATCGGTGCCATAAGCCGCCAACCTGCTCCTCCAGTCATGCTTGCCGAGGTGCAGGGGACCAGTCAGTTCTAGCCTCCACCCCTTAGAACTGTGTGCGCAATACGTCTTTCATTTGGTTATATATGTGTGTTTGTTCATGGTCATGCTTTGTTTTTCTGATCGCGTTTTGACATTTTTGTTGCCAGCTCGGGATTTGATAGACATGTTCAAGAACTATGTCCAGAAAAATACTCGAAAAAACATAGAGACGTGCACAGTTCTTAGGGGAAAGGTGATCGGTGATGATTACGTCGTCACTGAATCATCTTCCCCGAGCAAGTCGGGACACCGGATACAGTGAGAAGCCTTCTTTGTATGTTAGTGTATAAGATTTTATCTTAGTACTCATCTAAACATATATGCAGTGCTATGCGGTCGACGACGCAGCCGTTTTCGAGTTTCATCATGAAAATAGTCTACTTTCATTAGGGTGGATTCACGTAAGTAACCATCTCGCTTCTCCGGGTTGTTGTTCATGTTTACTGAGATAATCTAATGCAGTGTTTACCTTGCAGACATACCAGAAGCATAGTTGTTTTATGTCCTCCGTTGACTTCCACACTCAATTTGCTTACTAGGTATTGATGTCGGAAGCAATCTCCATCATCGTAGCTCCCATTGACAAACAGCGGTATGTATTTTCCCTTGTGTAAATTCTTACTACTCCTTTTCGCGTATTTTACTAGCAATTGTTCCCTTGGCATTGCAGCCCGTACGGCGTCTTTCGGTGTATGAGTGCAGGGATGAGGGTGATGCGACAGTGCACTATTCTAGAATAATTCCACGAGCACGACGTTGCAACCTTTGAGTATGAGGGTCCATTGTTCAACACAGCAGAGTCGGTATTCCTTGACCTGCACTAATCTTTTGCGGTCAAGGATTTGTGGCCAAAATGGACCAGAAAGAAGAAGGCGGTGTAGGACTTTATGTTTATGTACACTTTGTTGTAATTTGTTTACATTTACGTTGTAATTTATGTTTAGTTGAATGTGTTTACATTTATGTTGTAATTTATGTGTAGTTTATATTTACTTTGTGAAATTAAATGATATACTAGATGAATTATATGTTTGGATGATACTGGAACTGCTTGGGATTTTTGTGCAGGATGTATGAGCATAGCTTTGGGGAGTAAAGAAACAAGGGAGACTCTGGCAAAATTTTTATTAATTGGGGTGAGGATAAGTGAAAAGTAAATCCTGTATGACCTAAATTAAGTACATAATTAAAGAAAAAGTTTATGGAGAAACTTGGGTGAATTCAGTGCAACAATTTCAGCGGTTTGCGTAACAAACCGCGCGCGATTTGCTCACAAACCGCTCAAGTACATAATTAAAGAAATGGTGTATGGAGAAACTTGAGTGAATTCAGTGTAACAATTTCAGTGGCTTGCATAACAAACCGCCTCGGTTTGTGAGCAAATCGCCGCGGCTTGTGAGCACAACCGCATCGGCTTGCTCACAATACCTGTAATCAAATTCCATGCACACTCCACAACAAAATGTATGAAACCAATATACGAATTCAAATTGCTGAAATGAAACAATTTCAAATTTATCAATTTAAATTTATGAAATCAATTCATATTTATCAATTCAAAATTTACAAATATATAGTACAGTATAATCACATATATATCAAACCTAATCTATCAAACGAATGTATCACGGAAGGTTAAGGTCCACATTTGTGTACGTTTTTGTATGTGGACCTTGCTCATCAGACTCATGCAAAACACATTGCAAATGAAATTAGCATAGTTCAAATAACACTTGAAAACGTAAACGTGATAATGGGCTCACCTGCTTCTTAAGAACTCTATCGTGAACTGTCTCAGATCTCGCTCGGGGGCTGTCTCAGGGACTATGGAAGGAATTGTCTCGAGGACTTTGAAACCGATAAATGTGCCTCCAACTTTTCTCTGCCGCCTCTGTCTCTAGCTCTGCCTCTCCCTCTCCCTCTATCGCCTCTGCCGGCCCCTGCACTAGACTCGCCTCGACCTTCGAATATGCGGGAATTGTGCCCCACACCCCACATTGACCACAAGTGACGTTTAGATGTCTTCTAGGCAGCATTGTCCGGCTTGGGGCTTTGTCCAATCCCATATTCTACGTTTGCGCGGCCTTCCGGAAGCCTTTTAAATGGCGGTGGGATAATTGGATCAAGATTCGTCACAGGAGGCCACTCGATTGGTCCATTGACAAGGCGGACAAAGTGGGAGTACATCGCCGTGTATGTTTCCCGGTGATAGCACGCATGCACAAATTCCTCAGGAGATCTCCTTGTGAAGTGAATGCACGAGACTGCATGGACACACGAGATGCCGGTCAACTACCACCGGTAACAGGTACAAGTACACCTATCCAAATCGATAGAGTACTGTTTGTTACCATTGCTAACCTCAAACTGGATAGCTCCTGAAAACTGGGGGCTCCAATTTCGACCGACAAGTTGTAGTTTGGCGAGCCGGTTGCTGATCATTGGACACAAAAGGTCCGTCGAGCGAGGCATCTTTTCATTTTTTTCACGATCCTAGCCATAATGCCCTTTCAAATGATCTTGAACGTACTTTTGTCCCCGGCTGGTTGGATGCAGGCGTTGAAGGACTCGCTGAGGTTGTTGAGGCTTAAGTCACATTTGGGGATGGAGCAAAAGGCATGTTTGGCCCAGCATGTCACATCTATTCCTCGTAGATAGTTGTGGGCCGCTGGGTCAAGCAAAAAAAACTTAGCCATCTCTCTCTCAAACTGCCTCACTGTTGTGGCTCTAGATGCGGCCCACATTGCATCCTTTAACAACCAGCCCTTAAATTGTTTTTGAAAATTGTCATACAGGTGTCGAATGCAAAATCGATGGACCGCTTGCCTTGCCACTTCTCTAACAGCTGGCACTAGCCCCTGCAAAGATTCATAATATGAGTTAGACATTGGTACAAAATGCAGAACATAATCATAGAAGTCAAAAGCAATCAATTGCACCATTTTGTCTGTAAAAAATGATTGTCCATCCATTGCCAGATGGGGTGTTTAGATCGTCGAGCAACAATTCCAAAAACCAGCTTTACGAAGCCCTATTTTCTGCTTCAACCACTGCTATAACAACCAAATACATTCCATCATTCCGTCAATGGTGACAGCGGTGAGCAGCTGGCTAGGAGTCGCTCCCTTCAAGTGGCAACCATCCAAACAAAGAACCGGTCTACCACAATTTTGCAGGGCCCTCTTGCATGCATCTAAGCACATGTACATTCTTTTAAATACACTCATGTCAAGGTCAACACACAGTGAGCTTCCAGGATTTGACCTCCGAATCTCCTCGGCATAGGACCATATGAGCTTGTATTGTTTATTGTCATCCCCTTCGTTAATTATTTTGGCTGCATTTCTTGCTCTTCTAGCAAGGCTGGGTGTGATGTTAACGTTGAAGTCCTTCCTGACTGTCTCAATTATGGAAGAAGGGTCCCAGTCGTCTTGACTTTTAAATCTGTCTGAGTAATGCATTGCCACCCATTTGGCAGTGGCATGGTGGCTTTCCATCTTTCTGGAGCAAGTGTGAACGATGTTGTAGAACTTTATTTAAAACGTCATTTCACCTTGCATTTTTGAGGTGTACAGCCGTCACGTGCATCCTTCTTGGCAGGCAGCCCTCAACCGATGAGCGTCACTATGGGTGAATTTTATCCCATATCCATTCTTCAATGCATTATCGACAATTTCTTCTCTAATTTTATTCAATGAACTGTACTTTTTGCCAAGTCCCATAGCAGCGAAGGTGCATTGTGCTTGTGGTTAGCATCTAGGCCTACTCTCGGCCATGTCAATGTTTTCGTCACTAGTGGATTGGCATACTGAATGGAGGTCCTCATTGTCCTCCTTGTTTAGAGTTGCTGAGACAGAATGTAACACAATTGCAGCTTCATTTCCAATTCCACGTACCTCATTCTCATTGGCAAAAAATGTGGCTGTGGACCCCACTTCAACTTGACGGTTAATAACAATTCTTCAACACTCCAAGAGGCCATTTGCTTTTCAACAAATTCTTCAACTTTGCGAAAATTCCTTTCTCTTCGGCTCTCAGAATTCTCTAGGGTTCGCTAATCGCTGACAAAATGCCTCAGAATATCGTGAGGAGTTCACTGTCTACTTATACAATTCAAAGCCCAGTCCAGCAAACCACGGTGGCATCCTAATACACCCTAGCGGCCCAAGACACAGCGGCGGCGTCGCGGGACGCCGCGCCGGCCAGGCCAAATTTGGTATTCTTTTCTTCGAAAACCACAGAGCCGTGGCGTTTTGTCTACGAACCGCCGTGACTTCAGATTAGCTTGTTAACGGCAAACGTGACAGCGATGTTAGCTTTATCATTTTCCCATACGTCAGTGGTTAATTTGTTAGAAAATAAAGAATAGTGGTTGACTTGTCATTAATCGCAAACCACGATGGTTTCCAATTCCACGTACTCATTCTCATTGGCAAAAAATGTGGCTGTGGACCCCACTTCAACTTGACGGTTAATAACAATTCTTCAACACTCCAAGAGGCCATTTGCTTTTCAACAAATTCTTCAACTTTGCCAAAATTCCTTTCTCTTCGGCTCTCAGAATTCTCTAGGGTTAGCTAATCGCTGACAAAATGCCTCAGAATATCGTGAGGAATTCACTGTCTACTTATACAATTCAAAGCCCAGTCCAGCAAACCACGGTGGCATCCTAATACACCCTAGCGGCCCAAGACATAGCGGCGGCGTCGCGGGACGCCGCGCCGGCCAGGCCAAATTTGGCCTTCTTTTCTTCGAAAACCACAGAGCCGTGGCGTTTTGTCTACGAACCGCCGTGACTTCAGATTAGCTTGTTAACGGCAAACGTGATAGCGATGTTAGTTTTATCATTTTTCCATACGTCAGTGGTTAATTTGTTAGAAAATAAAGGATAGTGGTTGACTTGTCATTAATCGCAAACCACGATGGTTAATTTGTCATTTTCCCAACAATTAATAAAGAATAAAAATTTATTATAATATATTGATTCAAAGATTGTTATATGGGCAGTGCGTGGGTGTTTATGGATTTGCTTAGATCTTTACATCTCACATTGTTTTCCAAGAATGAGATCGCCCTCTTTGTATTTTAATGATTATAATCAACTATAATCATTAAAATACAAAGAGGGAGACTGTTTTTTCAAAGAATAAAAGGAGGGATCCACACATGTTCTTGTTGAGAATTAAACTCAAAAAATGTTATGCATTTTGGGGCGTTTTCAACGAGGATTTGAAGGGTTAAATGGTAACCAAATTAAACATATGATGTATGGATTTCGATTTCTCGGATGTTGACTTTCTAATGGTTTAAGTTTCAAGTTGTTTGGAGTTCTTTAGAAGAAGTTATGATGGTTTTAATAACCAAAGGTCAGATATTACGTGGTTGTTTCATATTATGTCTTTAATGTCTTTAAGGTCTTTTAATTATGTTTATAACTTTAGTTATTGTACGAATTTGAAGAGTCTTATTGAGTCTATAAATATTGTACTGTACTTATTTGAGAAAAGAGAGTGAAATACAAATCTTGAAGAGACTTTGAAGAGTGATCCTCTCATTTCTCTCCAAAAACAAACACTCAATTTGTTATCAAATTGGTATCAAAGCTATGTCGAATCATGGGAGCACACCATTGGGACATATACCGCTGCCACGACTCACCAAGATGAACTATGATAATTGGAGCATTCAAATGCGTGCGTTGCTTGGTGCACAAGATGCGTGGGATGTAGTTGAAACCGGTTTCACAGAGATGAGTCGGGTTTTGAGAAGATTGCTGGTGCAACAACTTCGAAGGAAGCATGAGACACTTTGCAAAAAGTATTAAAGGGTGTCGATCGAGTTAAACAAGTGCGGCTTCAAACTCTTCGTGGCGAGTTGGAGGCCATGAAGATGAAGGAATCGGAAGACATCAACCTACATCACGCGTGTGCAAATGGTGGTGAATCATCTTAAACGCAATGGAGAAACCCTCACAGATGCAAGAGTCGTGGAGAAAATTCTTCGGTCATTGACGGAGAATTTTGAGAATGTTGTATGTGCAATTTAGGAGTCGAAGAATTGGAAGAGATGATCGTCGATGAACTTGCTGGCTCTTTTGAGGCACATGAACAAAGGAAGAAAAATAAGGCACAAGAAGTCTTGGAGGAGGCCTTACAAACAAAGACGACTATCAACGATGATAAGGTAATGTACGCACAACACAACCGAGGAAGAGGACATGGCCGTGGAGGTCATGGTTTTGGTCGCTAAGGAGGACGCGATCACGGAAATAATCGTGAAGAGAAGGGTGAGACTAGCCAACAAAATTGGCCTGGACGAGGATGCGGTCGTGGAAGAGGTAGTTGGTTGAATCGTTCAACTGTCGAGTGTTACAATTGCGGAAAGTATGGACACTACGCAAAGGAATGCTACTCCAAGAAGAAGGTGGAAGAAAACGTGAATCTGGTTGTGAAAGATGAGACAAAAGACGATTACATTCTAATGATGGCCCAAAAGGACACCAATCCGGAAAGCGACATGGTATGGTATCTCAACACCGGTGCTAGCAATCATATGTGTGGACGCAAACATCTCTTTGTTGATATGCAAGAGATTAAAGACAAACACATATTTTTTGGAGATGCCTCAAAGGTTCAAGTTAAAGGCCGAGGAAAAATACATTTTTCAAAAAAAGATGAAAATGACCAAGTAATGCCTGTCAAGCAGTGGCTAGAAGAGAGAAAGCTACTACAGGCAGAGATGCAACGATTGAGAGAGAAGCTAGAAATGTCTCAAAGAAAAGCTAAGGCCGAAGCACAACTCAAGGAAAAGTTGAAGGTGAGATTGAAGACATTGGAAGATGGATTGAATCAAGTTTCAAGTTCTTGCATGAAGCCTAGCGCCTTCTATGAGCCTCTAAAAATAGAAAAATCCAATAACATTCTTGGTTTCCTAACGAGCAATGGCGGACTTAAGAAGAGGTCAACCTCACACCCAAGGGCATCTACAACCAGCAGGAGCTCTACTATGCAAAAACCAAATAAAAAAGGAGCTGCAATGGAGCTAAGGAGATCAAATAGCCTGAAAAAGAGGTATGGTTCTGGAGAAAATGTGTGGAAAAGAGGTATTTGGGCATCAAAAAGCAGAGAAGTCAATAGTGACGAACAAATGGGCGTGGAAAATAAGTTGAACACACTCAACAATGGCGATGATGAAGTTGTCGAAGGAACTAAAACCAAAGGCAAAACTAAAAGTGGTGGCAATGTTGATGATGGAGATACAATCTCAAGCTTTTTGCATGATCGATTGCAAAAAGAGGTGATCCATCTCAGAACGCTGTGCGGAGATGCAGATGATTGGAAAAGTACAGTGGGAAATGTGTTCTATATGGGAGACACGGAATTCACATGGCTTTCAAAGAAACAGCCGATCGTGACTTTGTCAACATATGAGGTGGAGTATGTGGTTGCATCCTGGTGTGTGCGTCACGCAATTTGGCGAAGAAATTTGCTACATGAGTTAAATGTAAGCAACATGAGGCAACCAAAATACGAGTCGACAACAAATCAGCAATTGAATTGGTAAAGAATCCAGTTCATCATGAGAGAAGTAAGCATATATATGTTCATTTTCATTTTATTAGAGAACATGTTAAGAAAGAAGAAGTGCGAATGAGTCACGTTGCAAGTCGTGACCAAGTGGCAGACATTTTTACAAAGTCGCTGCAAACGGTGCTGTTTGAAAACCTCAAGAAGATTATTGAGATGAAAGATCAGTAATGTTTCAGTCGTGACCAAGTGGCAGACATTTTTACAAAGTCGCTGCAAACGGTGCTGTTTGAAAACCTCAAGAAGATGATTGAGATGAAAGATCAGAAATGTTCTGCATTCTGGGGCATTTTTCAATGACTATTTGAAGGGTCAAATGGTAACCAAATTAAACATATGACCTATGGATTTCGATGCCCCGGATGTCTACTTTCTAGTGGTTTAAGTTGCAAGTCGTTTGAAGTTTTCTAAAACAAGGTATGATGGTTTTAGTAACCAAAGGTCAGATATTACGTGGTTGTTTTATATTATGTCTTTAAGGTCTTTTAATTATATTTATAGCTTTAGTTATTGTACGAATTTGAAGAGTCTTATTGAGTATATAAATATTGTATTGTACTCATTTGAGAAAAGAGAGTGACATACAAATCTTGAAGAAACTTTGAAGTGTGATCCTCTCCTCTCTCTCCAAAAACAAACACTCCATTTGTTATCATTCTAATAATATTAAATTATTTATGGTTATATTTCATTAAAAAGAGCCAACTTTTGAGTACATTTCTTTAAATATTAAATTCCAAAAGAAGTCAACGGAGGGAGGGAAACAATTATAGCATAAAAAATGAACGTAAACACTGGATTCTTAACCTATTTTTCTGAATTATGAAGTGCGTAATTTGTTTTTTTAAAATAAATATATTAAAAGAATTGCAATTACGCAGTGTCTTCCATCGTCTACCTCGCGTTTGGTTCTTTTCTGGCCACTTTCATGCGTGAGAAGTTTCTTTCCAAGAAGCTTTCATGCGTGAGAAGTTTCTTTCCAAGAAGCTTTCATGGTGTTTTCGTTTCCCTTTTTGATTCGTCAAACCCACTTTCCAACTTGCATATAAATCCTTTCCTACCCAGACAAAATCATTGATTGCTCTCTTCTCGTCTCCATTGTCCAGATTCTTCTGCAAAACCCTCTGCTCTGAAATATGACAACTTTTAAAACATTAGCACTCACTGTGTTTAGTTTCCTTTTGTTCTTCCTCCTCATCTTCCAACATTCTGTACTTCTCAGAGCCCAGGAAGCTGGTAATAATGCAGTAAAGTGACCATGATTTTTCTTTTGTTCTTTCATCTGATAAAAAAGTTTTTTCTTTTGTCTTTTTAAATACAGAGGACGAGAGAGAGTTTGATTATATCAAAGGGAGCAAGAAAGGGCCAAACTATTGGGGGGAGCTTAGGGAAGAATGGGCAGCCTGTAAGAATGGAAATATGCTGTTTCCCATTGATTTATCAAACATGAGGGTCAAAATTATACGTAAATTCAATTCTATGAAGAGAAACTACAAGACCTGTAACGCTACTCTCAAGAACAGAGGCCATGATATTTCAGTATGCTTTAAACAATGCTATAATATTTTACACCATAGATTATTAACTTCAAATTATTCGAAGAACTTGGCCAAAATGCTACTTTCTTTTTTATGGGTGCAGTGACGACGCGAGACCAATCCAGTGATAGATACAACATTATTTTAACAATTAAATATGCTTTCTATATCAAAATAAAGTATTTAGATCAAGTGTGGAATTAAATCGAAATACCTCAATCCATTGATGTTTAAAACAGGGACAACTACTTCCTTCCTTAAAAGTTTCTTCCAAATCCACCGATTTCTATACGATGGTGTATTTTCTGAATGAAATCATTGATATTGGGGAACCTCTTTCTTAATGTATTCTTCTCTGGATAAAACTTTTTGGACTCAAAAAATTGTCTTCCATCAAGACATATTATTGAGTTTATAAAATGGGCACATTTATTGCAAATAAAGTGGGCAGTTGAAAATCAGACCAAATTCGGCGGTTTATTAACTGCCAACTACTCCTTAGACTTAACATTCTCCCACTTGGTCTGCATTTTCTTATTTCAATGTAGTAAGAAAACATAATACATGAATCATTGCGATAAATTCTCTATATGTTATCGAGAAATATCTTTCATGTATCACAATGTATTATATTTCTTCTTTATCACCCATAAACTTAATGAATAAACCCTATGTTTATTCGAGGTTCATAAACTGAAGTATATTTTTCAAACTGAATGTGTACACTGTAAATTTTATAATGAGAAATATAATAAAAAGAGTTATAAACATTCGTTCTTACAACGAAAAATTACATATTGAACCCAAGTCCCATTTTAACTACATGATCCTTAAATCTTAATGGTGGCATGCCCTTAGTCAAAGGATTGGTGATCATCAATTCAATGCTTATGTGTTCAATGACCACTGAACCATCCTTAACACGTTCCCTTATAGCCAAATACTTAATGTCGTTATGCTTACTTCGACTACCACTTTTATTGTTTTTAGCCATAAAGACCGCAGCTGAATTATCGCAATGTATTTTTAGCGGTCTAGAAATCAAATCAACGATTCTAAGCCCTGAAATAAAACTCTTCATCTATACACCATGCGAAGTAGCCTCAAAACTCGATACGAATTCAGCCTCCATATTGGATGTGGCAGTCAAACTCTGTTTACCACTCCTCAAAGATACAGCTCCACCGGCTAGCATAAAAATGTATCCTGATGTTGATTTACGAGAATCAACACAGCCAGCAAAATCTGAATCAGAGTATCCAATCACATTCAATCTATCCATTCATCTATAGGTGAACATGTAGTCTTTGGTCTCTTGAAAGTATCGTAACACTTTTTTTGCAGCAATCTAGTGGTCTTTACTAGGGTTACTATGATATCGACCCAACATCCCAACAACAAATACAATGTCAGGTTTTGTGAGGACCTGAGCATACATCAAGCTTCCAACAACTAAAGCATAGGGAATATTCCTCATTTGCTTCCCTCAAGATCGTTCTTTGGGCACTGGTTCTCATGGAACCTGTCACCCTTCACAATGGGAGCAATACTTGGTGAACAATCTTTCATTCAATATCTCTCTAAAACTTTATTGATATAATTTTCCTGAGACAATCCCAAGCAACCTTGGAATCTGTCTCGATGATTCTTAATACCAATGACATATGAAGCATCATCCATGTCCTTCATATCAAAGTTTTCAGAGAGAAATTGTTTCACCTCATGCAATATACCTTTATCATTAGTTGCAAGTAAAATATCATTCACATATAGGACTAAGAAACAAATTTTATTCCCACTAACCTTCAAATACATTGATCCATAATGTTCTTTATGAAACCAAATGAAGAGATAATATCCTGAAACTTTAAATACCACTGACGGGAGGCTTGTTTCAATCCATATATGGATTTCTTAAGCTTGCACACTAAATGCTCACTATCACTAGAGAAGAATCCTTCAGGTTGTTTTATATAAACCTCTTCCTCTAGTCCTCCATTGAGAAAAACCGTTTTCACATCCATTTGATGCAACTCAAAATCAAAATGTGCAACCAATGCCAAAATAATAAGAAGAGAATCTTTCTTAGATACAGGAAAAAAAAGTCTTCGTGTAGTCGATTATATCCCTTTGTGTGAATCCTTTAGCAATGAGTCTTGCTTTATATCTTTCAATGTTGCCCAATGAGTCTTTCTTAGTCTTAAAGATCCATTTAAATCCTATGACTTTTACACCATCAGGCAACTCGACAAAATCCCAGACTCCTTTTCAATTTATAGAATTCATTTCGTCTTTCATGGCATCATACCAAAGACTTGATTCACCACAACTTATGGCTTGTGAAAACGTTTCAGGATCATTTTTAGCTCTTATATTGTAGTCCGATTCTTGTAGATATGTCACATAATCACTAGGAATAGCTGATTTTCTTTCTCTAGTAGATCTCTGTAGTGTTGTTCCAACATTTTCTTGAGAAATTTGTTGTTCAACTGGTTGATCAACAATTTCTGGAACTTCCTCAAGAATTCGATCTACTAGATTATTATCAGAAACTTGTGGAATATCATTAATTGATTGTTCAAAACTTGTTTGAACTCGAGGAGTGTTAAGAACAACAATAAATTTTTCACTTGAGTTAGAGTGTTGAACATCAATGTGATCTTTTTCAGAAACAATATCCTGAAATCGATCACTCCCACTAATCAAGTCACTCTCAAGAAATTTTGTATTTCTTGATTCCACAATCCTAGTGCTCTGAGATGGACAATAGAATCTATACCCCTTAAACCTCTCGGCATATCCAATCAAATAGCCACAAATGGTCCTTGGGTCTTGTAACGACCCGGATTTTCATGAATGGTAAAAATGCGTGAAAATTTGAAATTTTCTTTTTAAAACAAAACATATCAGAGTGCGTCTAAACTGGATCGCTACTAACTCTTTTTTTAAATTTTTTATCAAAACCAATTGACAAAATGTGCAAAAGCGTTGTAAAACCTTTTTAGAAAAACATAGCGAATTTATCAATACTTTGCGGAAGTGTAAATAAATCATCGTTCAGAAACTTAACAGAAGGGTTAATCATTTGAATTAAAGGACTAACAAAATTAAATAAACTTTAAATAAAACTTACGTTAATTACAACTTAGAAAACTTAATTAAAACCATTTCTCTTTTACCCTCTTTATGCCTGGCTAGCCATGAGCATCCCTCGCGCGTGCAATCCCTTCATCCCTGCTTGAATGTTATCTCAACTTCTTTTCCTTTCGCTACTCCTAGCCCGTGCATTACTCATAGCGTACTAGTACCTACATCTACACCACAAGCAACTGTAAGCCTGAAGGCTTAGTAAGGAAAAAGAGTTAAATGCATGAATGCCAATCTTTAGTGCTTTTTGTTAAGCCATTCGTTTAATTATTATCTTTCATTCGTTCGTTCGTCGAGTTAGTCTCCTGTGGGCATACTCGATGCCAGACTACAATTAGCCTCCTGTGGGCATGCTAGCTGCTAGGCCATAACCTAGCCTCTTGTGGGCATGCTAGCTGCTAGGCTATAACCTAGCCTCCTGTGGGCATGCTAGATGCCAGGCTAGGGGCTGACCTCCTTTGGGCATACTAGCTATCAGGCTACTCACTAGTCTCATGTGGGCATACTAGCTGCCAGGCCAGACCCGACTTCCTTTTATTCTGTCATTCATTCTTACATCTTCCTCACTCATACATGTGTTCTGTTATTTTCTATTCGCATGATGCATGAACATACTTTCTTAACCTATCGTGATGCATGATGACTTGACATAACATTCATAAAATTGAAGTGCACATATAAATAAGGTAACAGTAACTGGAAACGTATATAAGGAAAGTAAAGCACATAATAGAATGAAGGAATTGCGCACAACAGAAAATAAGTATAACTTTAAGTTAAGACCGCGAATGAACAATAACTAAACATGCTCAGGAAGATAAGATGATTATTCTAGTTCTTTAGTTATTTAGCCTAATTATCCTCCTAGTCCATTTACATGCTTCCTACGTTTATATCTCTAAGCAATTATTCTAATCAGTTATCATATTAAATTAACATGCTCCTACGTTGATTTCATGCTTTTATTTTACTTAACTAATCATGTCTTAGTTTAACGGAAATTAACATGCTAATGACTTGGAATCATAAGCAATAGAAAAAAACAATTAACAAAAGCGTCCATTCACTTAGTCAATGAAACCCTTAACTCATCCACGTTTCATTCATTCCCTTTTTATCTTCTTTATTGTTCTACTCTTTAGTAAGTAAGGCATCGATTATGTAATTGAAGTGCGCATTAAGAAAGCAACTGTATTGAAAGCACGATAAAGAATAACAGTAATTGAAAGTGCACCCAAGGTAAGTAATATCAGTTGGACACCCAATCAACACACTATACAATGAATTTAAATAGGGAAGCAAGCTTGAACTATTAGAACACAATACTATTAATTGAAGTATGAATTCTTCTAATTAATTTCCTAGTCTATTTTCATGCTTCCTATATTTATATTCCAGGCGATTTAGATATGCTTTGGTTCTAGTTCGTTGGTTAAACATACTAATCACAAGCTTATTACATGGCATATCTTAATTAATTGTCATGAGAATATTAATCTAATTTAATAACATGCTCGAATAATTTGTTATCATGCTTAAGGTTTAACGACTAGTTAACTATCATGCTTATTTACATGCTTAGATTAGCTAATTGGTCGACATGCTCAATTGATTCAATTAACTAAATTGATTAACAATTAACTCGATTGATTAACAATTAACTAAATTGATTACATGCTCAAGTGATAAGATTAAGTAAACATGCTTAAGTCAAATGAATTACTTTAATTAAGTTAATGTGCTCTCTAGATGATCAAACATATTTACATAATTTAAGATGCTCAGGAAGTGGTTAGCAACTATTACTTAGTTAAGCAAATTGATTAAAAGGCTCGGTTTCAAATTCTAATCCAGTTACTTACTCTAATCAGATTATCATGCTCGAGTTAACTAATTTAATTAAGCTAAATAACATGCTCATACAATACTAATTAACATTTAAACATGCTGGTTAATTTACATACTTAGCCAATCAACTAGTTTGGTTGACATGCTCAACAATGGTTACAATTAGAATTCTAATTGATTAACCAATTAAACATACTAGACCTAACTAAGTCAACATGCTAATTAATTTAATTGTGCTAGGTAGTAAACATGCATCAAGAAATGTAATTACATGCAAACTAAGTTAACATTCACTAGTTTCGGGTTTACATACAAGTATTAGTTGAGTAATCCTACTAATCGATTAGGGTTACTAATTAAGTTTTCAGGCTAATCTAGTTGTTTAACGCATTGGTTTAGTTACCGCATATGTATCAACAATGATGGTAGAATGGTATACAATACAGTAGAATAGTAAGACATTATGTGTAGGCATGGTGGCAATGCTAATTGAAAGTACAACAAGTATTAAAAGTACAACAATTAACTTCAAAAATCAAACATCTATATGCCTCTAACAAGACAGGGGTCATAGGGTCACTTCCTCATTCTTTACTCGTTCTTCCCTGTTTCAACTTACGATTCATCATTTCCACATTCTACAGCAATACTATTAACGACTAACCATATCATTTAAATGCAAGGGAAATCATATAATCACAACAAGTACCAACAAAGAATTATCACATGGTTAGCAACAGCACAAGAACAAGGCTAACACCCAAGGCAGTATTTCAGGGCAATTAATCATAGACCAATAAACTACAAGGTACTAATAGAATACACTATCTATTAACATAGAGATTATCTACAGCAGGGAAATAATCACAGCAGTTCATTTCAAGGATTGCCGCCAAGACCAACTAATCAACAAGTAACATTAGCACTATCAACCTCTCTAACTAACTATCACAGACTAGAAACAGAGAATAAATCATAACTAGAAATCATCAATCAGTAAAGAATAACAATGAAGAATACTATCACTCACGCACCCATACTTGTGGTGTAGGGCCTCAATGGCCAAAACACCCCATTTTCCTTACCCCTGGATGATTAAAATCTCACGGATAGGACTCTGAAAATCCTCACGGTTCTTCTTCCTCAAACAGCAGGGAGCTGCTCCTGTCCCACAGCAGCTCAGCCCTCAACCACGGCTCACAAAAAACTCTCACATACACTTAGCACACACAATTTTCTCTCACCCAGCTCATTCTCATTCTTGGCCACCCTTAGCTCACAGGAGCTCTCTGGATAACTCCCTCTCTCGATAGAAGACAGTGAATTAGGGGAGAAGGGAATTGATGATTTACCTAGAAGGAAGAGGGAGAAACCATGAGTGCCTAAGGGGTAGAGAGGGAGATGGTCTACGAGCTGGAGGGCCTATTTTCATTGCCTCGGGTTGCTTCTTGTCGATTTTTATGATTTATCAATGATTTTCATCATTTTCTACTTATTTTTTTCATAGGTCTGGTCTGTTTTTGACCCACGCAGACGTATAGGTCTAGTCCGCTCTGGCGTCCGAAAGTGTCCTAAAATCAGACAGAGGCAAATCGGACGATACCCCAACTCGTCCACAGCCGTCCCGCCTCGTCCGAAACTGTTCAGGATAGAACAGATTCGATGCGGACGCAGTTCTTCTCTTTCGCATCGTTCGGAACCTCCTCGGCAACTCCATAACAAAGTGGGGACGATAAATTTCATCCTAGGTCTCATCCCCAGGTGCACAACGCAATTGCGGATGACATATCTCTTCCGCATGTCGTCTGGACCATCGTCTGAAACTGTCCAGGTTCAGAATAGATTCGACGTGGATGCCGTTCTTCCCGTCCGCATCGTCTGGAACCATCATCCGCAACTAAACAACATAGTGAAGTTAGGATGATATCTCGCGTCCCCAGACTCGTCCCAACGTCGGGGACGCTACGCAATGCACTTGTGGACGACATAACGCGTCTGAAGTGTCGTCTGCTAGTCATCCCAAAACGCCCTGGACAGCCTTTCTCACCTTTTTCCCATTTAACTCTTATCCCATAAGATGACACGTACAGATACGCCATGCAATGTCCTCATAACTCCAGTTCTTCAATTACATCGCGTATACGGGGAAAACATAATGGAAATACCTATAAACTTAACGCTAAAAAACGCCCTTGGTAATACCCAAATAGTTGACCTACTAAAAAAGTCGGGGTGTTACATACTCTCCCCCTTAAAATAAATTTTACCTCGAAATTTGCCCTTCCTAGTACTCTCACTAATGCCGCTAACGTTAATCCACGCATCAAATCTCTTCTTAGCCACCCCATTTGATGACGTAGTTCCCACTAACGGTCCTAACTACTCCCTCTTCTTGGTCAACTAAACTCGTCTTTACTCAAAAATGCATCCTCTTGTACCAAAAGTCAACCAAACTCTCGTATTTACTCATCACACTTTCACTGCGCATCTTTGATTACAGCATTTCTGAAGAAGGAAATGCCATAATCAAAGCCATTCTTCAACATCAAGAGTAAAATGACAACTTTCTTATATCCAAACAGCACTCGAAATCCAATAATTACACCACCGTTGTCGTGCAACTCTTGAATCCGCAACATTTTCCCCTAACTTTGATGCTCCACATCAAAGTTATCCACCAACTTCATATGAGTTCAACACCAATTTGACATCGAACTCACATTTCCTATACGATTCTACCATTTAAGTCCTTCTCACTCCGTGATTTAAGACCTAAACTTATGCCTCCCATGACTTTGGCATGCTCGAACGTACTTTCCATCGTCAAATTTGTCCATTCAAGCTTTCCCGAGATATGAACCACATCGCTATTTAGCTGAGTTGGACGTGTTCTGCCTTGCTTCTCTTTTTGTATCTGTACTCATTTCTGATCGGGGTCAGTTTTTGTTCCTATATCTGTTCCCATTCTCGTCTCCATTCTTGTTCCCATTTTCGTTCCCATTTCCATCTCCGTTCCCATTCCTGTTTTTGTTCCCATTCCTGTTTTCGTTTCCATAACCATTCCCAGAAATCACTCTGGAAACTTCATTTCTGTTTCCGTTTCCATCTCCGTTTCTGTTTCCGTTTCCGTCTTTGTCTCCGTTTTCATTTCCATCTCCATTTCTATCTTTATTTCCATCTCCGTTTCTGTCTCCATTTCTGTTTCCATTGCTGTTCCAATTTCTACTCCCGTCTTTGTTTCTGTACTCGTTCTAGGAGAAGCTCAACTGATTGAATCCACTTTTGCTGTACAGTTGTGTAGTCACGTTCTTGGTTACCTTCAATGAGACCAAATCGAGATGAAAAACACGATCCAAGTTCGACATAGGTTCTACCATTCGAACAAATTATTCCAATACCCAAGTTCAATACTTAATCCAAATCCTACTGATGAACATGGAGTATCTTGTGTCGGAAACTGCCGTCAAATCCAAGTTGGTCATACTACCGACAAGACCATGAATCCTTCGTCCTCATAGAAAATCTAACCTAGCACACTCTTATTCTACCCTTCTTGGTTAACTTCTTACAACCCCACTAGGTTCCTCTTCCGACTCTTTTCCTATAATTCCAACCCTCATGCTCTAAGTCCTTCTTCAAGGTCATACTAAGGAAACAACTAACTGGTTACGGAAAACCCTACTTCTCTGCTTCGGTTTCATCTTAGGCGTTCACGCTTACTATCTAGTGGGTCAAATTCACACTTGCTACTTAGGCGACTTTGGTTATCTAGCTAGTTGATTTAACCTCGTCTGGGATTGTCCTTTCACTTATTTCAAAAAACAATTTGGGCATAGTCTTCCATATTTTTACACTCCCCCAAAAGCTAAAATCCCCTATGAGAATCCCAAACATTCCAGTATATCCATCATTCATTCATCCAAACTCCAAAATCAAAATCAAAATTTCAAAAACATAACATCCAAGGTATCGGGCACACCCACGAACCTACAATTTCAATACAACAGAACACTTACCGTCATGCCTACTTAGTCCACTAGTCCAGTGATGAAGGATTTTCCATTACGAGGCTCGTGCTGGCAGGCAGGCTACCTTACTTAACTTATACTGAATTTTAGAAAATCTTTTTACTCAGAAACTGTATCAGAGCTCTTTTAAAATACAGTAAAACAAAACAAGTGAGCTACGAACTTTGTTTTAAAAACGATCAGAGCAGTCAACGAAATCATTTTTAAAACTCATGCTTTGATACCAACTGTAACGACCCAAATTTTTGAAAATTGTAAAAATGCGTGAAAATTTGAAAATTTCTATTTAAAGCAAAACATATCAGAGTTCGTCTAAGCCGGATTGCTACTAACTCTTTCTTTAAACTCATTACAAAAACCAATTGATAAAATGCGCGGAAGCATTGTAAAACCTTTTTAAGAAAACATAGCGAATTTATCAATACTTTGCGAAAGCGTAAATAAATCATCATTTAGAAACTTAATTGAAGCGTTAATCATTTGAATGAAAGGACTAACCAAATTAAATACACTTTAAATACAACTTATGTTAATTACAACTTAAAAACTTAATTAAAACCATTTCTCTTTTACCCATTTTATGCCTGGCCAGCCATGAGCATCCCTCGCGCGTGCAATCCCTTCATCCCTGCTTGAATGTTATGTCTTCTTCTTTTCCTTTCGCTACTCCTAGTCCGTGCATTACTCATAGCGTACTAGACATTTACACCACAAGCAATTGTAAGCCCGAAGGCTTAGTAAGGAAAAAGATTTAAATGCATGCATGCCACTCTTTAGTCTTTTTGTGAAGCCATTCGTTTAATTATTATCTTTCATTCATTCATTCGTCGAGTTAGTCTCCTGTGGGCATACTCAATGCCAGACTACAATTAGCCTCCTGTGGGCATGCTAGCTGCCAGGCTATAACCTACCCTCTTGTGGGCATGCTAGCTGCCAAGCTAGGGGCTGACCTTCTTTGGGTATACTAGCTGTCAGGCTACTCACTAGCCTCTTGTGGGCATACTAGCTGCCAGGCCAGACCCGACTTCCTATTATTCTATCATTCATTCTTACATCTTTCTCACTCATACATGCGTCTTGTTCTTTTCTATTCGCATGATGCATGAACATACATTCTTCACCTATCGTGATGCATGATGACATGACATAACATTCATAAAATTGACGTGCGCATATAAATAAGGTAATGGTAACTGAAAACGCATATAAGGAAAGTAAAGCACATAATAGAATGAAGGAATTGCGCACTACAGAAAATAAGTATAACATTAAGTTAACATCGCGAATGAACAATAACTAAACATGCTCAGGAAGATAAGATGATTATTCTAGTTCTTTAGTTATTTAGCCTAATTGTCATTCATATGCTTCCTACGTTTATATCTCTAAGCGATTATTCTAATCAGTTATCCTATTAAATTAACATGCTCCTATGTTGATTTCATGCTTTTATTTTACTTAACTAATCATGTCTTGGTTTAACGGAAATTAACATGCTAATGACCTGGAATCGTAAGCAATAGAAAAAAACAATTAACAAAAGCATTCATTCACTTAGTCAATGAAACCCTTAACTCATCCACGTTTCATTCATTCCCTTTTTATCTTCTTTATCGTTCTACTCTTTAGTATGTAAGGCATCGATTATGTAATTGAAATGCGCATTAAGAAAGTAACTGTATTGAAAGCACGATAAAGAATAACAGTAATTGAAAGTGCACCCAAGGTAAGTAATATCAGTTGGACATCCAATCAACACACTATACAATGAATTTAAACAGAGGAGCAAGCTTAAACTATTAGAACACAATACTATTAATTGATGTATTAATTCTTCTAGTTAATTTCCTAGTCAATTTTCATGCTTCCTATATTTATATTCCAGGCGATTTAGATATGCTTTTGTTCTAGGTCATTGGTTAAACATACTAATCACAAGCTTATTATATGGCATATCTTAATTAATTGTCATGCGAATATTAATCTAATTTAATTACATGGTCGACTAATTTGTTATCATGCTTAAGGTTTAACGACTAGTTAACTATCATGCTTATTTACATGCTTAGATTAGCTAATTGGTCGACATGCTCAATTGATTCAATTAACTAAATTGATTAACAATTAACTCGATTGATTAACAATTAACTAAATTGATTACATGATCAAGTGATAAGATTAAGTAAACATGCTTAAGTTAAATGAATTACTTTAATTAAGTTAACGTGCTCTCGAGATGATCAAACATATTTACATAATTTAAGATGCTCAGGAAGTGGTTAGCAACTATTAATTAGTTAAGCAAATTGATTAACATGCTCGGTTTCAAATTCTAATCCAGTTACTTACTCTAATCAGATTGTCATGCTCGAGTTAACTAATTTAATTAAGCTAATTAATTTGCTCATACAATACTAATTAACATTTAAACATGCTGGTTAATTTACATACTTCTCCAATTAACTAGTTTGGTTGACATGCTCAACAATGTTTACAATTAGAATTCTAATTCATTTCAAGGATTGCAGCCGAGACCAACTAGTCAATAATTAACATTAGCACTATCAACCTCTCTAGCTAACTGTCACAGACTAGAAACAGAGAATAAATCATAGCTAGAAATCATCAATCAGTAAAGAATAACAATGAAGAACACTATCACTCAAGCACCCATACTTGTGGTGTAGGGCCTCAATGGCCAAAACACCCCATTTTCCTTACCCCTCGATGATTAAAATCTCACGGACAGCACTCTGAAAATCCTCACGGTTCTTCCTCCTCGGACAACAGGGAGCTGCTCCTGTCCCACAGCAGCTCACCCCTCAACCACGGCTCACACACAACTCTCACATACACTTAGCACACACAATTTTCTCTCACCCAGCTCATTCTTATTCTCAGCCACCTTCAGCTTACAGGAGCTCTCTGGACGAATCCCTCTCTCGGCAGAAGACAGTGAATTAAAGGAGAAGGGAATTGATGATTTACCTAGAAGGAAGAGGGAGACACCATGATTACCTAAGGGGTAGAGAGGGAGATAGTCTATGGGCTAGAGGGCCGATTTTCTTCTCCTCTGGTCGTTTCCTGTCACTTTTTACGATTTATCAACGATTTCCATCATTTTCTTCTTATTTTATTTCATAGGTCTAGGCTGTTTCAGACGCATGCAGACGCATAGGTCTCATCCTCTCTGGAGTCTGAAAGTGTCCTAAAATCGGATAGAGGCAAATCAGACGATACCCCTACTCGTCCGCAGCCGTCCCGCCTCATCTGAAACAGTCTAGGATAGACCAGATTCGATGCGGATGCCGTTCTTCTCGTTCGCTTCGTCAGGAATCTCATCCGCAACTCCATAACAAAGTGGGGACAATAAATCTCATCCTAGGTCTTGTCCCCATGTGCACAACGCAATTGCGGATGACATATCTCGTCCGCATGTCGTTCGGACCATCTTCCGAAACTTTCCAATTCAGAACATATTCGATGCGGACGCCGTTCATCTCGTCCACATCGGCGTCCGCATCGTCCGAAACCATTGTCCTCAACCTCACAGCATAGTGAAGTTAGGACGATATCTCGCGTCCCCAGACTCGTCCCAACGTCGGGGACGCAACGCAATGCACTTACGGATGACATAATGCGTCCGAAGTGTCGTCCGCCTGTCGTCCAAAAACGCCCTGGACAGCCTTTTTCACCTTTTTCTCACTTAACTCTTTCCCATAACATTTCCCCCATAAATACATGTCATAAGATGACACGTATAGATACGCCAGGCAATGTCCTCATAACTCCAGTACTTCAATTACATGGTGTATACGGGGAAAACATAATGGAAATACCTCTAAACTTAACGCTCAAGATCGCCTTTTGTAATACCCCGATAGTTGACCTAATCAAAAAGTTGGGGTATTACAGTTTAGCTTCTTTTCTTATGGATTATAAATTCTCACTTCTGAAGGGCATCCCCAAATGCGCATATGTCTCAAACTCGGTTTCCAAGCTTTCTATAAGTCAATTGGCGTCTTTTCGACAGCCTTGGTTTGAACTCGATTTAATATATACACTGCCATCTTTAGTGCATCAGGCCACAAGAAAACTAGAAGTTTGGAGTTGCTACGCATACTCCTCACCATGTCCAATAATGTTCGATATCTTTTTTCGGCCACACCATTCTGATCCGGAGAACTAGGCATGGTGTATTGAGCAACAATTCAATGCTCTTGAAGAAATCTAGCAAACGGACCAGGTGCTTGTCCATCCTCAGTATATCTTCCATAAAATACTCCACCTCTATCAGTCCTCACAATCTTAATTTGCTTACCACATTGTTTCTCTACTTCAATCTTAAAAACCTTAAAGGCATCCAACGCTACATTTTTATTCTGAAGCAAGTAGAGATACATGTATCGTGAGTAATCATCAATAAAAGAGATGATGTATCTCAGACCATTTGAGTCCATGACTGGACTACAAATGTCTGAATGTATGATCTCTAATATCTCTGAACTCCTCTTAGCACCTTTCTTTTATACATTGGTTTGCTTTCCCTAAATGCAATCCAAACATGTATCAAAATCAGTAAAGTCTAAAGTACTAAGTACTTTATCATTCACCAATCACTTAATTCTCTATATGGAGATCTGTCCCAATCTCTAGTGCCACAACATGGAGGAATCCTCATTTATAACACTTTTTTAACACCAGTTTGAACATGCATAACATCATTAGTGGTATCATTTCGTAAATCAATAGAGAAAAGACCATTAAACATTGTACCATTTCCAATAAGATCAGATTTGTAAAATAAACTGAAGTTTACATAAGAAAATGTAAAGGAAAAACCCAAAGGTAAAAGACTTGAAACTGAAATTAAGTTCCTAGTAAAACTAGGAACATATAATGTAACACCCCGACTTTTATTGAAATTTAATAAGTAGAATTGGAGTGTAACTTGGGGATATTCGAAATTGTTGGATAGTTATCGGGGTATTACCAAGGACGTATTCATAGGATTATAAATTAAGGACATTATATGTTAATTGCTGAAGATTTAATTGATGGAAACTAATTTAGGAAATGGAATCAAGAAATTTAAATTGAACCCATAATAATCGTTAGACAATATTTTAGAATAAATCAAGAATAGAGGATTGGTCGAAAATAATTTATAATTGGAAGGAAAATTTTAATTAGGGTAATTAAATGAAATTAAAATGCATGATAACCTAATAAATTGGACTTTATAATTAAGAGGAAAGATTTAGAGAATTAATTAAAATGAATTAAAATATAAAAGAAGAAAATTTAGAATTTTGGGGGATGAGAACCGGTCCAACAAGAGAACCGGTTTAGTGTTTGTGTGTTGGTCTGATTCAAGAAGCAGTTAAGGGGGATGGAATTTCGCGTGGCCTCTGGCCATTTTGCGATTTTAGAACAAAAATAGAGAGAGGGAGACATGGAAAAAAAGGGGAAGCATAAGAGAGGAGGAGGGCGATTGGCAAGCGATGAGTGAGAGGGAGAGGGGCGGCTCCCTCCGAGTGAAGCTCCTTCGCAGCGACCAGAGTAACGAACTGCGGGACAGTTTCAGGCGACTGGATTGCTTCAGGTGAGGCTTCGATAGGAAATCGAACCTCTAGGTGCGATTTTGGCTGTGGTGGGATCTTATCTGTGTGAAGAGCTCTCTGTTGATTTCTCATCAAGGGTGAGCTTCTGGCGATTTGATGAGACAGAAGAGGAGAGGGAGACTCGGGTGTGAAGGACTTCGGCGGTGTGGGTTCAGGCGACTCCCACCGGCTGGTTCTTCATTGCTTCTTTGAGTGTTCTCGAGCAGCGACGTTGGTGGTTGTGTGAGCTCTCTACTACTACTATGGTCTTCTCCGCGATGTAAGGTTTTATGCCTTTGGTTCTCGGCTTCCATTGTTGAATATTGTTAGCTTTGTGAAGCGTATTCTGAGTTCTAATTAGGTTCTATAATTGGCCATTGCTACGGAGTGGTGCTCTGTTACTGGGTGTTTCCGATTGCTATGGAAATAGCTGAAGGTCGTGGTTGAGTTGCAGGTACCAAAAATACGAAAAAGGATAGCGAGTAAGTGCCAAATGCAATAAAGATTTGAGGTAAGGATTGGTATAGTCTTGGCCGTCAAAGCCCTATCCACAAGTATTATATGAATTGTATTATTTTTCCTTGATGTCTATTGCTTAAATATTTTGTGCAGTGTATTCTCTTGATTGTGATTCCTTACTGTGTTGTTTAATTTCCTGTATATTTTCCTACTATAAATGTTGAATTGAAATGCTTAGAAATGGAACGAATGATGAATGGAAAGTGATAGGATGATAAGATGTGAATGAATAAGTTATGAACTGCATAAGTTAGAAATTCTATTTTTGTGAACTGCTTTTACTTGCTATAAATTCTTTGTGATACTTATTGCTTTTCTTGGGTCTGGTTAGGAACTATGAATGCTCTAGATAATTAGCATGTTTCTATATATTAAATAATCAAGCATGTGTAGATTATTCAGGATAGTAATTATATAAACATATTTAGCATGATTAATTAAACTGAGCACGTCTAATTAAATGGAACTCCTTGCATGTTTAATTAACTAAATTGATAGCTAAAAGACTAATTCCACTATTAGTTTAATGTAAATTATTAGCATGTTCCCAGCTATATGTGATTATTAAGCATGATTCTGTTTTCTATTGGCTGGGCATAACCCTGTATACGTGTTAGTTTAAACGAGCATATGTAATTAGCTTAGTTTACTATCCTGTAATTATAAGTCAAGCAAGTTTCCATTAGTTGTTTATTTAATATGTTTCCGTAGATACTTTCTGAACATGTTTCCGTTAATTATCAGTCTCATATCATTGTTAAGCATACTTAATTCGCTTGAATACTTAGTAGTTAATAGTATATTCATCTTGCTATGTTATATGTCATTTTCAACTTGTTTCCATGTTTGCTTTCAATTAACGTTACTCTTGTCATTTGTTGTTCGTTATTCGTGTTATTCTTACTATTCGTTGATTTCCATTATTACTATTATTGCTATTTGTTGTTTGCTACTTGTATTGTTTGATTATCAATTCTTTTATATTATGTCAACATGCATCATGTTAATAGAAACAAGTAGGGAGTTCCCTTGATGTGGTACTCACATGCATGAGTGAGGAAAAAGGAATGAATGAATGCAATGGACGGTGATGAATGATGATGATGGGAGGTTGAAGGCCAGACGGGTAGTTTGAATCTAGTCCGCTTAGGTATAAAATCCGATCAGACTATTCTATCTAGTACGTGTTCTTTTAACTTCCAACGATGTACGAGTAATGAACAAACAAATGAAACGTAATGAAAAGATTGGTTTGGGGCAGACCCATTCCAAGTGAACTAAAGAGAGGCATGATCATATTGCATATTTCCTTTCCTTACTAAGCCTTTGGGCTTACAGTTTACTTGTGGTGTAGGTATACATGTATGGAGAAGAACGATGAAGAAAATACAAAGCAGTTGATTGAAAGGTTTAGACGGGCAGAGCTTGTGGCTGGTCAGACTAAGACGAGTAAAGTAATTTGTAAAACATAATGATTTACTTAGCATGTTTTCGCTTCCGCTATGTTTTAAATAAATTTTTATTGCTTTCACTATGTTTTGATAAACGATTTTCATAACGAATGTAACGAATGGATTTTGACGCTTGGTTTTAGCACTCTGATTATGAAAGATTTTAATTGTCTTACAAAAGTTTTAAATTTCAAGCATTTTTAAAAGCTTATGAAAAATCAGGCGATCACATATAAAGTCTTTTCTAAAACCAAAATAAAATCACTGCTAAGAATTAAACTGCATGTTCCAACAGCTTCTACATGTGAACGCATCTTGCTTCCAAAATAGATGTTTTGTTCACTTCCCACTGGTTTTTGAAGGTTTTGCATACCCTGCAAGGTATTCGAAATATGGATTGTAGAACCAGAATCAATCCACCAAGTGTTATAAATAATATGAGTCATATTAGATTCATAACAAACAAATGAGATTGAATTACCTTTTCTTTCAAGCCATGCCTTAAATTTGATGCAATCTTTCTTAATGTGCCATTTCTTGTCACAAAAATAGCACTTGATTTCCTTCTTGATTTCACCAGATTTGATCGGTATTTTACCTTTCCCTTTATCTTTCTTTTTAGCTTGTGTCTTTTTCTTTCCCTGGGTCATCGTTAATACACCATCTCCTCTTTCTATTACCAGCCTCCCTTCCTCTTGAACACACATGGTCATTAACTTATTAATAGACCATTTATCTTTATGTGTGTTGTAAGAGATTTTAAAAGGAACGTATGGTTGTGAAAGAGTATTCAGAATGTAGTGCACATGAAAGAATCTGACATAGCAACCTCAAGTGTCCTAAGTTGAGCCGCAATGTCTCTCATTTGTATGATGTGCTCACGCACACCCGTAATTGTATGTGCCCTAATCATGAAAATTTCATGATGAGTGTACTTGCTAGTGCCTTATCTGAAGTTACAAATTGCTCTTCTATAGCCTTCAGCAATGACACAATATCATTATGCTGCTCGACAGAACCACTGATACCAGCAACGATCTTAGTCTTTATGAACATCACACTAAGGCGATTGGAATGTTCCCAATGTTCATAAAGAGCAAGATCATCTGGAGTGCTGGTCGGAGTAATAACTGGTTTGTCTTTCCGTATAGCATAATCGATTTTCACACATCCCAAATGAAGAAGAATTCTTTTCTTCCATACTTTATAATTTTCACCTCTCAATTCAAGTATATCACATTTAATATCAGAGAAATTGAATGAATTTATAGCTGCAAAAAAGTAAATAATATGCTTAATTGAGGCAAAAGCTGAATTTCATGTTTTACAAATGTAAATCATGCAATAATAATAAATCTGGAAACATAAAACTTGTCTGGGGCTAAAGTTTTAATTTAATAAGATTCATTTCACCAAATTAATAAAACTACCAAGTTATATCATTTTTTTTAATTCCTGTGGGTAATTAAGAAAAATAACTCGATATTTTATTCTAATTAATTAAATAAATAGAATAAAATTTCCTATGGGATAAATTTATCATATTTATAAAATTAATTACAATAAATGTCATAATGTGATTTTAATACTTTATATATAATTTTATTTAATTAAAGAAGTTGTGGCTACTCTTTAATTAAATAAGATCATATTAAATCACTCGACATTTGTACTTAATTTCATTGTTATTACATCATGCTCTTATACAAAATTATGCATACAACTAACAAATAAAATTAATTAACAAGAATATAATTAAGAAAATTATTTCTATTATACTTTATATCCACATCATAGCATTTATTTCAATCAAAAATTGTAAGTTATGTAGCATTTTACGTCCACTTTATGTCCACCTCGTAGTATTTATTCCAATAAAAAATTGTAATTTATGTAGACGTCCACCTCATAGCATTTATTTCAATCAAAAATTGTAATTTATGTAGCATTTGACGTCCACTTTATGTCCATTGATTTGTTCAATTCTTTGTTTTTCATCCAATGGATGAAGACTACGGACGAATCATTTTTTTCTGAATGGATGATAATTTTAATAGACGAAGATGACGGACGTCTCGTCCCTTTACTTAATGGACGATTACGACTGACGTTTGTTAAAACTCAATAGACGTCGATTAAAGACCAGATCGTCTTCTTTTTTTAACCAAAATTGTGTGACCCGATTCAACCCAAAATAAGACCCGGTAAAATATGACGTTTCTCTACTCAATTTGGACATAAAAAAAACAATAATATTTAATTGCTTATCATTCAATATTCAAAATCTGAATGATTTAAAACATTTGAAATCGTCTAAAAACTCAATCTTTAAAATTTTGTAATTTCCTAGAAAAAAATTTCAAAATTTTCAAGGCAGAAGTTGATAAAGCTCTAATACCAAATATTAGATACAACATTACTTTAACAATTTAAACATGCTTTCTATTTCAAAATAAAGCATTTAGATCAAGTGCGGAATTAAATCGAAATACCTCCATCCATTGATATTTAAAACAAGGATAGTTGCTTCTTTCCTTAAAAATTTCTTCAAAATCTACCGATTTCTATACAATGATGTATTTTCTGAATGAAATCATAGATATTGAGAAACCTCTTTCTTAATGTTTTCTTCTCTGGAGAAAACTCTCTGGACTCAAAAAATTGTCTTCCATCAAGACATATTATTGAGTTTATAAAATGGACACATTTACTGCAAATAAAGTGGACAGCTAAAAATCAGACCAAATTCGGCAGTTTATCAACCGCCAACTACTCCTTAGACTTAACATCCAGATCAACGGCACCGACTACGTTCTCCGGCAATGTCAGTGGCATTCACACTCAAAGCATACCATCAACTGCAAAAAGTACGATGTAGAGTTCCATTTGGTTCACGAAAGCTTAGACCCAAAACCGAAGAACAAGATAGCAGTATTGGGCGTCCTCTACAAGATGGGTCGACCAGATAAGTTCTTATCCACGGTAAACTGTCCCACCACCAAATCATATGCAGCTCCATCCACATTTGCTTATAAAATTTAAAATTTACAAGTTTTCTTCTTTTGGGTATGCTTTGTTTTCAGTTTACAAGGAAAATCACCAGTTTGACAGAGATTAAGGATGAAAATATTGGGTTAGGAGAGGTAGATCCGGCAGACATAAAAATGGCGGGCAAGAATTATTACAGATATATGGGTTCTCTCACTGTTCCTCCATGTACGGAAGGTGTAGTTTGGAGTATCAACAAAAGGGTAAGCTAAAACTTTATTATTTGTTTGTGTAAGGTGCATCTGGGCCCTTATATACAAAGGGTGAAGAGCAAAAAAGATATTTACCTTTTTTTAATACAAATAACTCTTTAAATTTAGAAGTATTAACACTCTATTCTTCATCGGTAAGGTTACCACCAATGGAACTTTTTTGTTGTATGATCTTATTTGCTAAGTGACTTAGAAAAAATGATTTTCGACAAAACAATTTTGACGATTTTTATAGAAGAACAAATTGAAAAACTCAATGCATGAAACCATTTTGATAATAATGTTGGGCTCAAAGAATCAATTTTCAGAACAATTTATTGTTTCTCTTTAAAAATCGTTAGTAGAAAAGATCACATTAACAAAAATATAATTTTTTTGATTATAACCATAACGCTGAATACTTAATTGCTAACACTAATTTCAGGCGGTTATTTCCCTAAAAAAAAATGTACAATGGCTTCCTTATTCTTCACTCCTAAATTAAAAGACATTTATTTTACCTTAGTTATTTATGTATAATCAAAATCTATTCTACCCAATAAATAATAAAATCATTGATTTCTGGACAAATTAATGAAACATTAATTATTTTCATGCATTTGCAGATGATGACAGTATACAAAGAACAAGTCAAAATGCTTAGAACGGCTGTTGAAGATGTATGTACCTCTACTTGGTATCATAAATGTGATTTTAATGAAGGTTAATGATGTGATTAAGACTTTGTTCGTCGTGTTTATTGCAGCATGCAGAAACCAATTCAAGGCCACTTCAGCCTCTTAATCGTCGAGAAGTTCATCTCTATGATGACACAATTCCAACTCCAACAAACTAAACTCCCTCTGATCGTAGGCTTCTGCATCTCTTGGATATTTTGTTGTATAGTTATTTTATTCTTCCTAAAATATTTTTTCTTGGAAAAAAATCTCGTAGAACTTCTTCCATGGTTTTGAATATCTTAGATTTTTAATTATGTTTGATAAATAAAACTCAGTATAATTTATAGCATGAGATCCAAAACCCAATACACCATGATTGCCAAATTTAAAAATTAATGTCGAGTGGCTCATCTATAGACTCGAGCCAAGTATTCTTCTAACAAAAACGAACCAACCTTTCTCCTCTTCGCCAAAGAACAAATTGACGCCACTAGGGATTTGGATCTGACGTTCTTTGGAAATTGCTTCATGAACATCCAAATTTTAGATTTGATATGAGCTCTCTTGTGTTATTTTATATTTACAACTTTTTCTAAAAATAAAGCTTCAATTTCAGAGCAGTGGTAGATTATTAATTTGAAATCAAAGAAAATCTATGCAGTAAATTGATATTTGTTGGTGAAATGAACCATTTTAATGCAACCACCTACCGTTCCAACAGTTCAGACCACCCAACATTGAAGTTCACGTGGAGCTCACAGAAGCTGTCACTCTCCATGGGAATTGCCCATCATAATTCCCACTAGAAAAGAAACATACAGTCTGTTTTGAAGCACACTTACCCAACCATTGTATTGAGTGAATTTTATTCTAGTTGAATTTGTAATTAGTTAACTCAAATTGTAATTCGTTAATGATCTATCACGAATGATTATTTGGTAAAATAATTAGACTGATAGAAATTGAGAGTTGCCGTATGGTTAAATTTTGAAATTTATGCTAGGTAAATTAAAGTACAAATAAAATACTGAACTGTGAGAAATGAACGAGACAAATATCGTTGTTATATTTTTCATTGTAAATTTAAATTTTGTTCCTTAGTGGATAAGTCGTCTTTTCGTAGCGGAATTGTACATGAAATAGTTATAATCGATGACTTACTTTCTGCAGCGGAAGACAAATATCAATTGCAAAAAAGATATTTTCCTATGTGGAAACACACCTTTCACTGTGAAAAGTAAGTCCTATTCCAAAGACTTGCTGTCCTCAGTGGAAGACAAAATATCCGCTACAGAAAAGATATTTTTCACAGTGGAATGAGTAATTTCTGCAGTAAATATTTGTCTTCCACTGCAGAATCTTAGTTTCCTCAGCAGAAACATGTCTTTGGTGAGGAAAATACGTACGACAATTGATCTTCATTAACCATAGCATATAACTTCACATTCTGCCTCAGATAAATCACGCTAGTTAGAGCGATTTCCGAGTGAACTTCGAATCCTAACCCTAAACCTCACTGTCTC
Organism: Begonia loranthoides; assembly: GCA_022433065.1. Classification (NCBI taxonomy): domain Eukaryota; kingdom Viridiplantae; phylum Streptophyta; class Magnoliopsida; order Cucurbitales; family Begoniaceae; genus Begonia; species Begonia loranthoides. The sequence continues at coordinate 44,035,699 of CM039468.1, read as the reverse complement.
CTTCAATGAATTCTATCAGGCCTACAAAATTGACTTTCAAGAGTAAAACACTTCCCTCTCAGTCTCAACCTTAACCAGAGTATGAAAAAAGTCATAATTCAAGAAATTACTTTCTGCAGTGGAAGACAAGTATATGTTGTGGAAAATACTATTTCTGTTGGAAAAACTAGTATTCTATTGAGGAAAATAAGTCATATTCCAATAACTTACTTTCTCCTGCAGAAATCAAGTTTCTGCTGCGAAACATACCATTTTTGCTGTGGATACTTATTTTTCGCTGTGGAAAGTAAGTTCTTAACTATAACTACTTCATGTATGGGTATGCTGCGGAAAGACGACCTATCTGCTGCAGAAAAAAATTTAAATTTTTAACTAAAAATGTGATAATGATGTTTGCCTCATTCATTTTTCATAGTTCAGTGTTTTATTTATTAGCAAAATTTTTTCAGTGTTTGCTTTGTCACTGACCACATAATGTAATTTTTTGAAAATAAAATAATTAAATTATAAAAATAAAAATTTTTATAAGAAGGGGGAAGCAACCCCTTCATTTCGACCGGACATAGAGAAGAATGAAAGAGAGGAAAGAGAGCCAAAGATGAATTGTGCTCCCGTCTCATGCTTCTGTTTTCCAAGTCATCGTGTTTTCTCAACGATCTTCAAGAGTACGTCAGTAACGCCCGATAGCATAGACTATTTTTTTTTACCATTTTTTAAAATCAATTTGAATATTTAAAAATAACATAACAGCTGAATTCTTTTTGTAAAAGCCTAAGTTACAATCAAAAAATAAAAGAAACACTGGAATATCATCTTTAATAGAACAATTTACAAATCCAAAGCAATAAACTTTAATCAAAATTCAACATAACAAGTGTAAATCTTTTTCAATACAAACCATCAACAAAATAAATTACTATATAAAACATCTTAACGTAAAGTCAATCTTTTATTACATAAATAAATATTTCATAATTAACTTATTGAAAATTTCTCAAAATAAATAATCTTTTTTCTTTTCTTTACCCACGGGTCAATATCCCTCAAACAACGCTGCAATCTCACCTATGAGAGTACTGCTTCAACTGCATCCTTCACATGTTTCCTTCATCAACTGTATCATCAAAAGTATCCTCACATATTTCACAAAGTTAATCTATGAGCCTAAATCTCAGTACGAGATGCGTATATTGTAGGATCGATGACGGCCTGATGAGAGACGGAGGGGGGAGGGGGTGAATTAGACGATCTAAATTTTTTGGTGCGATAATATTAATTATATCTCTAAGTGATTTAATTCCAATATAAATACAAACAATGACAAATATAAGAGATAAGAGATAGATAAATGCTAACAAATTGTTCATGTGGTTCGACAAACCCGCCTATGTCCACGCTACAAGTTTCTTACTTGTAGATCCTTAATCACCTAACCTCCCTGATTAGTGATGATTGAGTTTCACGGGTGCCAATCAAACTTTTACAATAACTATTTACAGGGCGTCACCGTTTCCTTGACTATTCACGGAGCGTCACTCTTTTTTCTCCATTTAAGTACAATGAAATAGTAAAACTAAAGTTCCTAACTTTCACAAATATAAAATATAAAGTTTAAGAGTAGGAGAGTTAGGCTAGACACTCAATCATTGATGAGAATTCATGAAGTAAAATTGGCAGCGTTTCTTTACGATTCTCTCTTGGTTAGAATGCAATTTGGAGTGCTTCAATATATAGAAATTGTCCGATCGGTAGACCACTCTCTTATCTGGACGACCACTTTTTTACCTTTAGAATGTTACCGTTGCATTTTTTGTCAATCTAGTCGCTCGCCTCTTTGTCACCTGTCGACCGCTTCTATGCAACCCGAAACAGAGTTTGCTCACTGTCCATTTTTCGGTCGACCACATATCCACTCTGGTCGATCGCCTCCCGTTGTTTCAGAATGTGGAGCAGTCTATCTTGGTTCCGGTTGACTGCATCTATGACTTTGTCAACTGGTTTCACCAATTTGGCGCTCTATAGCCTCTTTGGTTGACCGCCTAGTCGACCTATACTCCATGTTTTGCACTCTTTGAATCTTCTAAGTCCTAATTATCATTTTATAAGATACATGTACTTAGGTAAACACATTATTAAACATTAATACCGCTATTAAAGGTATTTCCAATAAAGATTAATAATGTATTCACATGATTCAACAAATTCATAATAAACAACTTATTAACCAATTAAACAATCATCATCAAAACAAATAACCTAATGTCTGTTAGGCTAAAGATCTTCTATTTTTTTATGATGACAATAATATATTAAGTTTTTTATTTCTCTACCTAAGCATGAACATGATATATTGCATATATGAACTCTCCCCCTTAGTTTATGCAATTTATCTCTTTAGTTTCATGCAATTTATGCTTTTCTAATCACTCAATTTAATATTCTTTACTCTCCCCTTTGGCATTATCAAAAAGAAAATATGGAAGGCAAGCAACAAAGGTATCATCAAATTAAATACATAATGTAAATTCAACATATAGATCAAAACAAATATTATTCCCCCTTTGACATTATCTACACAAAAAATAGTTGGGGCAAGTGGAGAATCAAAACAAATCAATTACGCTTCTCCCGCTTTGAATACCAATTGTTGGGGAAAACATCTAAGTCTTGATACCAATAAAAATAATTCAACTTATATCAATTATTGGAAGGAAGACATTTAATCTTTGATAAAAAAATATTCAAGTTAAAAGTATTTCTCCCCCTATGTCAATTTACAAACTCATAACAATGGGGATAATTATCAAAACATTAAAAATCAACCAACAAGGCAATTCAAAACAAAATCGAAAGTTATATTACCAATTGTAAGCATTCAAATATTCCTAAATTGATATCAATTGTAAAATTTATACAACTTGAAGAATTTATGCAATATGAAGTATCCAACATAATTTAAACCTTATGAAACTCAACAATATGTATACTATAAGATCAATGAAAATCAAGAGTACAAAAGATTAGTAATCTAATATGCATATTGTATGAAGTCTCCCATAATCCAAAATAAAAAATATTTATTTGAATGGGAGAAACATCCAACCTAAAATAAGGTTCAATTGTCTTTCTTAGGAACCCAAATCTTTTTGGGTCTATGTGTTTTAGGCTTGGTTCCTTTAGGAACCCAAAAAATTTTAAAAGTTGTCATTGTATCATTCAATTTTAATGAGCAACTAAAAAATTATGTCCTATACAATTACAAGTATAACAAGTATAATGACAAACAAAGAAATTTTCATAAGTCTTTTTTTAGCAAAGGGTTGGTAGCCAATTCTGACTTTGTCGAATATAACCCTTTGCTTTCCTAATAACATGTTAAAAATTTGCTACCATTAATGAATTTCAAAACAATAGAATTCAAATCATCATTTTTGACTTTCAATTTGCAAATATCATTCTCAAGAGATTTAATAGTATCATTCAAATTATCATTTATCATTTTCAAATCACAAATTTACTTTTCAAAAGATTGAACAATCTCAACATGCTCAAATCGAAATATAAATCTTATATAAAGGAAATATAAATCTTATATAAAGGAAAATGACAATTTGATGAAAAAGCATGTTAAATTGTTCATAAAACTCATTAAAAGCATCAAACAATTCATCTTCATCAAAAGTTTCTTGTATATCACTAGAAGAATCGTTTACCTCATTTTCTTTGGCCATCAAGCATATGTTGGTCATTTCCTTATCTTTGGAGAAGGTGCTTTCTTAACTATCATTTATTTGATTGGTACTATAATACCCCAATTTCCCGTAATGGGATTAAGTAAGGGATGATTTTATTATGGAATATAATACCCCATAAATGGGTTAGAATAATTGGTGGTTTATGGTTTAGAGGATATTGAAGCAGTGACAGGAGTGGTTAAATTGGTAGATGAAGGATTAAGGAAAGAAGATAGCAGTTGCGAAAAGTGATAATAAAATGACATTAGGTAAATTATAACAGTGGCATTTTTGGAAGAAATAAGGTACTGATAATTTTGGGGTATTGGGAGCTAAGTTGGATGATAATGGCATTATTGTAATTGTTATATGCTGAAGGAGTGAACAATAAATGGAGAACTAAGGATAATGGGAATGACGGATGTCCCTTGTAGTGGGATGAAAGTCCTTCATAGGGACGTTTGTCCTTCATAGTGAGAAGGAAGGCAGACACCTTTGGGAAGAATGGGTATAGCTTGGAGGGATGGATGTCCCTAATGGACAAAGGACGTCTAAAATAAGGGAGAATAGAAGATGGTGTTAAGGTCACGTGAGGCATAGGTGTAGATTAAGTGAACGGACGTCCTTTATAGAGGGATAGATGTCCGTTATAGTGAAATAGGCACCCTTCATAGTGGGGCAGACTTTCTTTATGGATGACAGATGTTTGGAGTGAAAAGGGAACGACGTCGTTTAAGGAAGCGAGGGACGACAAAGAACATCCGAAATAAAAGTATAAATGGAATGACATTGTTTGGAATGAAGGAGTCATTTTAGAAAGCGATGGACGTCCTTTATTAACAAAGGACGTCCGAAATAGAAATAAAGGAAGACGGCGATAGTATTAACTGGGATGGCGTCATTTGGAACAAATAGGAAAGACTTTTAATAAGGAATAGACGTCCCTCATTGAAGAATGGACGTCCTTTATGGTGAAGAAGTTGATGGGCGTCTCTTAGAGGTTGACGGATGTCTAAAATGTGAAGGCAACGAATATTCTTTGTTGTGGATCGGACGTCACTTACAGTGAAGGGGCTAACGGACGTTAGAGATGGAATAACGGATGCTGCATGAACATGTGAGAAAACGGACGTCCCTTGTAGGAGTGGACATCCCTCGTGGAAAATTATCGATTTTTCTCTTGATGATTTCCTTTTAACTCTCCCGTTATGATAAGGATTTTCCACCTCGCGTTGCGGTATTGGACCCCCCCTTCCCTTGATCCGGGTGATTCTCCATCAACCATCACTTCTCCAGGCAGCTTCTCCATACTTATAATAGGTTGGGCATGTGAAGGCTTCTGGTTATTTTCTCCTTTACAGAGTGCAGCGGTAGAGAGATAGACAAAGTGGGAGGGAGAATGTTGTGTGATACACTCTCTGGCGAAAATGCCTCTGTGATGGAAGAATGAGAGACTATGAGCTTCTGGCAAATGGAAAAGAAAAAGGGAGAAGAAAAAGCTGAAGGGAACTCTCGAGTGTTTTGCAGGTAATGTTTTCCTCCCTATTGTTGGATGGTTTTGATGAAGTGATAATCTGTTGGGTTTAGAAATGATGTTGGTTGCTTGCTGTGAACTGTATTTTGCCACTATTAAGTGATTATTGTTACGGCCATTTGTAGTCGATTGATGAACTGAATATTGTTCTTTGTTGGTTTAATGAGCTCTCTGGAAGGAAGAGGAAACAAAGAGATAGAAAAAGGAAGGGAGTGAGGGCTGTGTGAAAGTAACGGAGAAAAGGAAGAAGGTTGAGGTGCGAAAAATCATAAAGGTTGCTAGGTAAGGAATAGTGCATGTAATTGGCCAGTGGAGGCCTACATCATGAGTAGGGATTGTTGTGTTTAATTTACGTATTCTGGATTTTGTAGTATGTGATAGGTTGATAGATTCATTTAGTGATACTGTGTTATTACTCTCTGTTGATTGTGATTCTTGTTAATATCGCACGTGTTGTCATCCACTATATTGTGACACATGTGTTATTACTCTCTGTTGATTGTGATTCCTGTTAATATTGCACGTACTGTCATCCACTATATTGTGATCTATGTTGTTATATCATTTATAAGCATTGTATGAACATGCATCATGATAATAGACATAAAGGTGATGCCATATTTGGATTGGTATTCTCATGGAATGGGAGAGACATTGCATGGGAGACCAGACTTAATAAATGTAATGGGATGCGAGAGCCTGTCTCCTGAGAGTTGGTTCCGGTCAGAAACTATTTCCAATGTACCAGCTCAATGTATGCGTTAACTATACGAAATTATAGTTAAAGAAAGACTGAGTGGATTCCTTTTTGACATAATCAGATATATGCATGCATCATACTGCATTTCTATTTCTTGCTGAGCGTTAGGCTCATGTTTGTCTCATGATGTAGGTATACGCACGAGAACAGGTTAAGGAGCAGTTGATGAAGGATTTGTACACGCAGATCTTGTGGCTGGCTAGGCTAAAGGCATTTAAAGGAAAATGATTGTAAAAGGTTTTATAAGAGAATGTAAAATGTTTATTTATTTTATTCCTCAAATAATTGGTTTTACTTATAAAAGCTTTCCGTTGCGATTTGTAAAAGGATTTTATGAAAGAAGAGTCTTTCGCTGATTTTATAAAATAAAAGTTTTAAATTTCACGCAATTTTAAACATAGAAAAAACCGGGTCGTTACAGGTACCTTCATGTGTAAGCTCAAGTAATTTCTAAATATCATATGTATTAACACATGCTTGTCTTCTATCAAATTCATTTATACTTAAAGCACAATATAATATGTTCATGACTTTAGTATTTATGCTCATCTATGTCTATCATAATCATGATATTCAATAGGCACATTTAGAACATTAAATCCATTTTTGATGATTTTCCATAAATCATAGTCTATTAATTGAATATAAATTTTTATTCTAGACTTCCAATACATATAGTCAACGCCATAAAAAAGTGGAGGTCTAGTTATAGATTGTCCTACAACATGAGTATTGAAATCCATATACAAAAAATTTATCAAGAAAATTTTCAAATAATTTATAACAAGAAATTCAAACAAATTTATGCAAATATACATAATATTACACAAAAGGTTATTAACCCTGCTTTGATACCAATTGTATGACCGATGCTGGCCTAATGAGGGGGGTGAATTAGGTAATCTAATCATGCGATAATATTAATTCTATCCCGAAGTAATTTAACACCAATATAAAAACAAACAATCACAAATATAAGAGATAAGGGATAAATGCAAACAATTTGTTCATACGGTTCGGTAAACCTATTTACGTCTGCGCTCCAAGTTTCTTACTGGAAGATCTTTAATCACTTAAACTCATCGGTTAGTGATGATTGAGTTTTACGGGTGCCAATCAAACCCTTACAATGACTATTCACAAGGCCTCACCCTTTCCCTGACTATTCATGGGGCGTCACCATTTATTCTCCGTTTAAGTACAATGAAATGGTAAAACTAAAGTTCCTAACTTTTACAAATATAAAATCTCAAGTTTCAGAGTAGGTGTCATGACCCAGAGGCGGGTCTAACAGAATCATCGGGTCATGTGACCCAGTCCTCATAGAGAACCCGATCGACAACTAACAACCTTCCAATGCATGTAAAAGTCTTAACATGAAATTAAGACAAACCCAAATCACATGGGTTGGGATCCACAGAGTGATCAACTAGAGACATGATAGTACAAATAAAGAAACGTATTGCCAGAAATTTAATCAAGCAACACCAAAACCACAAATCCCAAATATACATGATACGAAGGGATCAGACCGACGAACCTCCACACATCTAGGAGAAGATCGATACACCCACCAAAGAGGTGCCAGCAACGCCCCACGACGACCCGTGCAAATCCCATGCACCAAACCTACACCTTAACCTGATAAAAAAAATAGTGTAAGGAGTGAGTGACAAACAAAGTACGGGAATTTATACTAAATGTAATGCATGTTAAAATAGTTTTTCTCATCTCTTTTGAAAATCATTTTTCATACTTCTTATTTACCGTACATGTATTTTTAGAACATTCAAAAACCTCTTTATCACTTTATTAAACCAGCCCATGACCCTTGATGTGGCTTCATCAAAACCCGCTATATACATAGACAACTATATAGCAAAATATGTCAATATTATTTTTCGTGTAAAAACGTCATTAGAGAAAAGGAATGGTCACTCAAGGACCCATTTGACACTCATCAGAGAATAAGTGGCTATCCAACGGTAGCAATACCTCATGAAGTAAAGGAAATAGCAATGGCGGTGATCCGAAGATCCAGTGCCTCGCCCGAGTTGCCGGTGAGCTAAAGCTCCACGTCTACACAACCTGTACGATTAAAGAACAGATGAGGTTACTCGTGATGGATTGCTTCTCAACTAAAACACCTATAGGTTCCAAATTGACGTGGGCCACTGGCGAGCAGAGCTATGAGCCGTCATGGCACCAGTAAAATGAAATGATAATAGGATTAGCAAAACTCGGCAACTAACAACCTTCCAATCCATGTGACTAAACACCTTGGCCAGGTTCTAGAGCTCGAAACCCAAGGATGCTTCATCATCATCTCAACTTCATTTCCACTTACAGGGCTCGAAACTTGAGGACATGTCACCAATGCCCCATGTAATGACTCGATTTTTCTTTTCCTTTTAAAAATTCATTAAAATTTGAAAACTTTTATTAAAACCTTTCTAAGATAATATCAGAGTGCAAAATCGGACCATTAAAAATCCTTATTCTTTTTATTGTTACCAAAATCGTTTGATAATTTGGTAGAAAACTATAGTTATAAAATCTCGCGGAAGCGTAAATTACTTTTTCTTTAAAAATGTAGCGGAAGCGTAAAATAGTTCATTTACAGACAATTAATTAAATTGTTACTTTATATTTTACAAATCCTCGTTACATTAGTTTGCCCAATCCAGCCACAAGTCTCGCCCGTGTCCTTCATCAGCTGCTCCTAAATCTGTTCGTCATTTTTCTCTCGTTCTTGTACGTACATCGCAAGACTTAAACTATAAGCCTAAGGCTCAGTAAGTGATAATACCTATCATGCTATAATACTAAATGTAGTTTTAGTTCTCGTCTTTTTCTTCTTATCTTCGTATCTTTTACGTTTTAATCATTATTATATTTCTTCATCTTTTAATCATTATTTTTCTTTGTCTTTTAATTATCATTATATTTCTTTGTCTTTTACCTCCTATATAGCAGCAGTGGCATAATCCGAAAGCCAGCTAATCATTGGCCGTCATGTCCTGGCATAATCCAGGGACTGTCCTAGCATAATCCAGGGATATTGCAACAAATATGAGCAGCAATGGCATAATCCGAAAGCTTGCTAGCAACAATGACATAATCTGAAAGTGGCTAGCGGCCGTACCACACAGGCTTAAACGACCTCACATCATATTGTTGCTTTTTTCTTTTCTTTATTTTACTTTTTTTATTTATTAATTCTTTTTCCTTTACTCTTTATAGCTTATTATTCGTTCGTTATTGGTTTCTTTGTTTGTGATTTGTTTTCTTTGTTCGCTATTTGTTTCTTCGTTCGCTTATTATTTCTTCGTTTGCTTATTACTTTTATGGCTTATGATTCGTCCGCTATTTGTATCTGTTTTGTTTGATGCTCGTGAATGTATGCAATTTCTGAAAGCATAAATAAACATTGAACGTGCGATTAATAACTGTAAGCATGTTTTAAAGCAGTAAACAACGAAACATGCTAGTAAAGTGGTAAATAATGAAACGTGCTATAAAGTAGTAAACAACGACGCGTGCAATTAAAACTATAACCATGCTTGGAAAGTGGTAAGCAACGAAACAAGCTTTTCCTATTCTCGTGATATAGGGTCTGAAGACCAAAACACACACATATCACTTACCTTAGCTTAAGGCGTTCACACTTAATCGTTATCTTTCTTCTTCTTAATACCTTCACAATTTAGAAATATCTAGCCATTAATAAAATCATTTAATCTACAATCTTAACACCTTTTATATTCTAACTCCTAGTTACATAATAAAATCTTCTAAACTTAGCTTAATAATTAATCTCTACATCCATTTCCAATTATTTACATGCTTTAGACCAATTAATAGCTCAACACAAAACCAAGACTACAACTTAACAACTTTATATCCAAGCAATTAACACTTCTATACTTATCAACTCTCAACATTCAATTTCCAACAACATAACACTAAACACTTCTACACTTATCAACTTCCAACATAACAGGTTTATAATTCCATTTTCACATTTTTGATAACTATAACAATTAGCAAATCCGACTTAACACAATTCTCCTCTTTTTATCTCAACATTTTCCAATTACTTAACATGAACAGAGCACAACCATTCTAATTAACCCACGGCCAGTAACACACAAATCAACAGAGTACACAACCCATATATTTATCAAAGGCAGCATCCAACAGATTATTCCCTCCGAATATACACATCCAGGAATCCATAATAACAGACTATATCATTTCATCCAACTAGAAAGTGTCTATTCCAAGTTGCTAAAATTATACATAACCTTAAAACATGAATTAAATGATCAACACAAGATCCAATTGACTAATTACAGAGAAGGGAAGCTCACCATCTGGACAAGGCAGACCCGAGCCCTACATCCTCTCTTCTCTCAGCTTCAAGAAAACTCAGACATACCAATCCGCAAGGCATTAACTATTAACAGAACATCACCCAGATTTCATCAACAGAGACTAAATCAAAGAACAGAGAAGTCCATTACCTGCAGACTTCTCTCGGCTCCCAGCCCTCAACTTCACACTACCAAGACAGAACACATCTCTCCCTCTCAACTCTCCTTTGGCATAAAATCCTTCTCTCCAACGTCTCCAGCACATCACCACCAATTCACTAGCTCATCTCCATACTCTTCTGTCCTTCCAGAACACCCGAGCCATCCCATGCACAAGCCATGCCCTGCCATCCTGGAGAACCACTCCTTGCACGCCAAGTTGTCGATTTCCAGTGCAAGGATACCCAGTTCGAACCGCAAGCTGGACCATAGGCCTTTGGCCAGTCTAGCACAAACTGCCAATTCCAGCCGCTCCATCTCGAAATCGCCAGCCGAATGTCCCTGCCATCGCCAACCATCAAAGCCGGCTAACAGAATGCGAAGAAGAAGAACAGAAACCATCGACTTACCTCGACTTCACCTCGCCCGAAGCCAGAAATTGCCGCAAGCAGGAGCTCCAATTTGTTCCACCAAAATCGTCCAATCCATTCCCAAGCTTCGCACCCGTGAACAACGCCAGCAGACCACCGCACACCAGAGTCGTCCCCTTACTGTGAAGGAGCTTGCCCTCACCATTGTCATCTTCCCCGTCGCTCCCCTATCTCTTCTCCCTCTTTCGTCTCTCTCTCTCTCTTCTCTTCACTTCTGTCACGAAAAGGCCGAAGGCCATAACAAAATCCCCCCTTTTTTCTTTGTTTTCCAGCCAACCAATTGGCGTGAACCAGTTCAGCTGAACCCATTAACTCTTCAAATTTCCAATTAATCCCCAATCTAATTTTCCTTTATTTCTAATCCCTCAATTAATCTCCACTTAATCTCCAACTAACAAAATCCTCAATTTCATTTAATTATCCAATAAATCTCATTTTATTCTTCTTCGTTTGACTAAAAATTGAACCACATAATTGTTCATGGATCGAGGCGAACCAAATCGATTTCGTCCATAAATCTCTATTTTAATTTCCTTTAATCCAATCCTTCGCTTAATATCCAATTATATACTCTTTCCAATTTAATCATTAATTATTATCCAATAAATTTCCATAATTTATAATATTATGAATACGTCCTTGGTAATATCCCGATAATTTTCCAATAAATTTGAAAATCTCCAATTTCTGTCTAATTATCCCTGTTAAATTCTGATATAAAAAGTCGGGGTATTACACTCCATCCCCATTTTGCAAGTACAAACAATCAACCTTCACATAGCAGAAGGTTTCCCGAGATAACCTCGTGATGCTTTAGCACCAGAATGCCCAAAATATCAAGAGAATTCATCCTTCTAACATATCCACAGATAACTACACAACATACCATGTATAACAAAGTAAACGTGAGAAAACATACATATACATAAAAATGGAAATGCTGTTGAAACAGTTTCCATCGAGTTTTAAGTGTGGTATCCCACAAAATGTTGGTTTTGAAAATATGATGCAATGCAGTGTAGAAAGTATAAAAATCTCTACCTCATAAGCGACCACGACACTTTTACCGACTAGCCAGCTCCACGCGCTATCGGAAGTGAGGGTCGCACCATTGACGTCTCTAGAACCTATAACAAGGTCGATGTCAACATCCCTATAATCACACAAGGGATAACAGATATGTCTCAAACAAGACTAGGAATCAAAGATGGTCTCTAGGGACAACCACTAGTCCCAAATCGGAAACCAAATCTAGAAATACTACAAATGTCCCAGACCGAAACACGTACTAGACCAAAACCCAGGTCTGGCTGGTGAAGCCGAACGGTGTTTGTTAAACCCAAACTTCATGAAACAAACTGCGCAGTTGACCCTGTCATAACAACCATTGACCAGACATATCAAAAAACAACCAGAAAGACCAACCGGTCGACAAGACAAGGATGCGGGCAATGAATCACAACAAGCTCGAACCAAACAACACAACAGTTGAGAAGACTCAGCTAGAGTTAACCGAACTCAACTATGGTCGACATGGCATCACAGTGGCCAACTGATACCACTCAACAGTCATCGAGACAAAGAGAAGGTCAACCGGAACCTCGTAGTCTAGACCAGACTCAACAATGGTCAACTAGAACCATTTAGTGTCGAAGAGACACATCGACGGCGAACCAGAACCTCACATTGGTCGAAAAGACATGTTTACAACCATCCAAAACTCATAAGTCAAGGAGACTCATCTAAAGTCAATCGGGTATGACTTTAGTGAAAAATCGGCTCCAAATCCATAAATCAAACCGATCCTAAACCCTTGCCAAAATACAAAAATTTTCCAACAATGAGTCACAAGGAATAGGTGAAAGGGCTCTATATCAAGTCTAGGAACCCAACCGACGCATAAATGGCTCAACGTGACAAAACGGGGACAATTTTCTCACTTCTGGTTGACCAGTAGCACTCCCTGGTTGACCTGTGTTGATCAGCAAATTTCCTCCGATCAACTAATGATTGACAGGAGCCCTTCTGGTTGATTAACCGCTAGAAACCTGTGATTTTCCCCGCGTTTCGTCTGGGTTTCTGACTTCTAACGACAAATAACCCTACATAAGCTCTAATACAACCAATATAATCTAGAAATTTATTCCGGATTCGAGTTTTTAACCCCGAATCCAAAGCTAATCAAAACCCTAAACTTTAAACTCAAAAACAGAGGGGAAAATGAAAATACTTACCAATGCCCTTTACAAAAGTTGATGGCCTCAATGTCGGGAACTCAAATTCGTCGTCGGAAATCCGAACCGCTTCGATTCTAAACTCTCCCCTCCCTGTCCTCTCTTCTCTTCTCTCAGCCGTGGTGAAGGTTTACAGAAGAAGAGTTTTCTTTCCATGGGGGAAAGAAGAATGGTGATTAATTACAAAAAGATAAATGATGCAACTATTGGAGACAGTTATAAATTACGTAGAAAAGATTATATATTAGAAAAACTTAAAGGCAATACTTTCTTTAACACTTTTGAAGCAAAATTAGGATACTGGTAACTACGCTTAGCAGAAAATATTAAATCTTTAACAACTTTTAGTTGTCCACCTCAAAAACAATACGAGTGGAACGTATTACCTTTCGGATTAAAACAAGCACCCTCACTATATCAAGGCTTATGGATCATTTAGAAGGATTAAAAGATATTTGCCTAGCCTATATCGATGACATTATTATTTTTACTCCAGGAAATAAAGAAAATCATATTACTTCAACCTTAAAAGTCTTAACTCGATGTAAAGACAAAGGATTAATTATTTCCCATAAAAAAACAAAATTATTACAAACTAAAGTAGAATATCTAGGTTTAAAAATAAGCCATAATGGGGAACTACAATTAACATCAAATATACAAGAAAATTTACATAAATTCTCAGATAAATTATAAGATTGAAAACAAATACAAAGATTTTTAGGATGTTTAGATTACATCTCTGATACTATAAGATTCCCCAACAGACATTACATTTCTTTACATAAAGAAAAAGATAAAGTAGGGAATATATTCCCTAACACACTACTTTACTTTACATAAAGAAAATAAAAGAAAAGAGATTCGCGACAGTGGGAGTCAAAGTACAATAATTACATTACATATTGACATAGAGAAAGATAAAAAAAAATATTCTTTGGTAGTGGAGTCTTCTGTATGGAGATTCTTCTTGTCTAATAATCTCTTATAGTAGCTGTAATCTTTTTGTCATGTTACATTTGTCTGTTTCTTAGTCTTCTTTGAAAAATTCGTATACTTGTGAACCGAAGTTATTTGAGCGAAAGCTCTATGTAAGTATTTTGATAAGTGGGGTGAACCGAAGTTCTTTGAACCAGAGTTCATTGATCAATGGTTCTAATAAGAATTTTGATAAGTGGGGTGAACCAAAGTTTTTTGAACCAGAGTTCATTGATCAACGGTTCTAATGGGAATTTTGAACCGAAGTTCTGTATAGGTAATTTTTTCATCTGTACCTGAAGTTGGCTTTGTACTGTTTTCATAGTTGCTTCCATTCTCGTGTCAGAGTATCTGCAAAACTGTTATTCTCTGATTTGATATATTTAATATATGGCTGATACTGATGTCAAATTGTTCCAATGCCTCTCTCACATGCGAGAGGCTCGGGGCTCTTTTTATATAGCTCGGATACCATATTGTTCTAGTGCCTCATTTTGTTCTAGTGCCTCTCTCATGTGGCGCATGTCTGAATCAGGGGGTTACCTGAGACTAGATGAAGGTAGCACAACAAGAGGCACCTATCAGTTTGCTACCATCTGCCCATACAGATGGCGTCCCCTATTGAGAGTCACGCTACGTGCCAGGTCATGTGCGAGAGGCTCGGGGCTCATTTTATATAGTTATGATACCATTTAGTTATAAATATAAATCTTGCATTATGTACATATAAATCTTGCAGTTGCTAATGATTCTAGACAATCTTGTAATTGTAAATGTCTTAAAATTAGTTGTAAATATTTGTTGTCAATATTTTTTATGCGGAATTTTAGTTGTAAACTTTTAGTTGTATACATTATGTAAATATTAATCTTGCAGTTGTTAATGATTCTTGACAATCTTGTAATTGTAATTGTAATATTTGTTTTAATCTATATAAAAATCATTCAAGTTCTAAATATTCTTGTTTAGTATATTCTCTAGATTCTGGTGTTGCATCAATTTCTTCTAATAGTCTATTATTAAGTTCTTCAGGGAATTCTTCTAAATATTCAATAATGAAATTAAGAGTGCAGCTAACCGGACCGCTACTAAATCCCTTTGTTAAAACTCTCTTTCGTTAAAGCATTGCGGAAGCATAAATAGAAATCATTTGTTTGAAACGTTGCTGAAGCGTAAATCATTTATGAAGAAATTTAATTAAATACACTTAAGAGAAGTGAAAACCGAAGAATCAAATACACTTTTATTACAACCGTGCCTTCTTTGGTTCTAATCAGCCTGGCCATCCTCAATCCTTGCACGTGCAAATCTTTCATCCATGCTTTAGATTATCTATTCATCATTTTTGTATTGACTCCTAATTCTTTGCATTTATTTTCATGTACAGGTACCTACACCTACACCACAAGTAAGGACGTGAGCATGAAGCCTAGTAAGGAAATGGGTTAATACAAATGCTTATGACTCTCTTTAGCTTCGCTTGGAATGGGTACCGCCCCAGACCAATCTTTTCTTACATATTTTCTTCATTACTCGTACATCAAGCGGGAAATTGGGAGAATCCGTGGCGGGAGAGTAGATATTTGTCAGGTTTAGCCACCTATGGTAAACAGTTTCGCAGTTCCGACAAGGGAAAGGTAATGTTCTCTAATTCCTGTCTACCTGACTGATCCGTACTTACCCCCCATCCCTCAAGTCTCTTCATTCTTCTTTAACTTTTTTTCCTCACTCAGGGCGTATGGGTACCACCCCAAAGTGGCACCCCCTAGTTGTTTCTATTAACGTGAATGCATGAGGACACTTCTAAAATAGCTAACACATACATGAACGAAGCATCAAAGATTCTATGATTAACAATAAAAGAAGGGAAGTCTAGACATATAAGGAAAACAAAGGTATATCCACGTATTATATAGAGCACTATAAGAGGAAACATATGAAACAATCTTAGAAGTCATTTACTGGAAACACTTCCACCACCAATCGCTAAAACATGCTAAATGGTTAGTTAAGACTTACTAGGCATACTTGTCTAAACGCAACAAAGCTCGACTATGCTTGAAGAATAATGGAAATCAATAGCATGCTTAATTATTGACTACAAATAAATTGGTTGACAGTTTACATGCTATTAAACGAAATGAAATTATGCAACAGCAACATAGAAAACGGAACAAGCGTGACAACATAGAGCAACGAACAATAAGCTAAATAAAGTAACGAAAACATGCTTCTTAAGGCGGCAATAAACAACAGTAAATCGTCAAGACAGAACAGCAAAATGTGTAGTTTAAATGATTACATACAGCGAACGTGCATTTTAACATCTATATATAGCAGCGAACGGTAATTAAAGCGAGACAGTGAGGCATGCGTCTTAAATAGTAATGAAACAGTAGCAAAGTATTGAAAACTAGAGCAATGAGGCATGCTTCTATCGACGAACATGACACCAGAAATAACAACTAATCACACTTTTAGGTAACTAATAACGCAGCAGAAAAATAAATATTGATCATGTGTTAAATCAAGGAATAAAACAACGATGATGCATGACTATATAAAACTACGGATCATGCTTTTGAATGACTAAAAATAGCAGAAATTAATAACGAGTAAAACAGCGAATTATGCTTACGAATCCTGCTTTGAACGATTAAAATAACAGTGAGTGATATTGAAAATGGAACAACAGAAACATGCTTCTTAACAATATTAACAGCAGTGCGAAATGATGAGACGAAACAACGATGATATGCTCTTTAATGACTAGAAAATTACGGTATCATTATTGAATCGGAACAGCGAAAGGCATACTTATTAAATAGTAGTAACAGCAGTACGAATCATGAAAACGGAACAATAATTCATGCTTTTTAATGATGACAGAACAACAATGTAATAGTAATGGAAATGGAATTGTAGGTCATGCTTCTTAACAGAAATAAACAACGGTGAACAACATCAAAAATAGGTAGTGATGCGAGCTTCCTAATGACTATAGCCAATAATAAGTAATAACAGACATACAACGAAAGCATATTTTTTAATAACTAAAAATCCACAGCACTAACTATAGAATATGGACAACAAAAACATGTGCCCTAACTGATGACGATAGCATTAAGAATAGCAAAAATGAAACAACAACAGTCATGCTTTTCGAATGTCTGAAACAGTGAACACATGCTGAATAACTATACACACTTGGAAGCTATTAAGTGGAAGATTACTTAGAGATTATTAATAAAACGAAATCACCATTATTAACAATAATAGAAATCCATTAGTCATTCATTCATATTTCTCATCCATTTGAACATCTTCTCTTTGATTCATTCAAGCTCAACCTAGCACTTTTCACTACTTTTCTACGAACATTTCTAAAGAAAGCAGTAAAAGGACACCAGAGAACATTAACAAGGAACATAGTAAAGAAATCCAAGTATTCAACAGAGCTAAAACACAAAAGCCAGTAGAGTACCTAAAGGGAACATGGAAGTTTAAGGCATTCACTAACGTAAAGCAAGCAACTACGTAGCAAGACTTAAAGCAACTATAGGAACTACAAAAATCTCTACAGCAAACAATCACTCACACACACTTCACTTGGGTGTAGGGCCTCCAAATGGCCAACGACTACCCCATTCCTTACCTATACTGATGAACACAACGGGAACAGCTCTCCTCAGCTCTCCAGCTGAGCTCACGGATGGCACTTTACACACACAGCAGCTCCCTCCTCAAGCTTTCAGCTCACTCACGTATCTTAGGAGGAATTCACGCAACCTCAACTAACAGAACACTCAAGCTCACATAACTCACTGGAGAAGCTCTCATCATCACACTCGCTGAAATGCTCTCTCGGAGGAAGGGGGAAATGGCTGGACTCAAGAAATGGCAAAAGGAGGGAAGGCATTACTTGGAGGGATGAGGGGACAAGAGGGACACCTAGGAGAGGGAGGGTGCAGAAGACAGCTCCTGCTGGTCGGTCCTGGAGGCGTCACGGCATGGTTTGCACTTGGAAGGGGACCGCTTTGTTGTCGGGGATTCGAGTTTTAATTGGTTTAGGGTTCTTTCTGATTTTAAATCATTTTTGTCGCTGATCTGCGATGATTCGGACGAGTGCGGACATGATGGTCTAGTCTACATTCATCCACAAAGCTAAAATCTCACAGGCTAAATCGTGGCTTCGAATGAGGACTGGCGTCCTTTTCTTGTCCATACTGTCCGCAAACGATATTCGAACGCGTTATGGCGTCCACATGTATCGTCCGCAGGCATCTGAAGGTGTCCTAAAATTGGACAGAGGCAAATCAGACGAGGCCTCTACTCTTCCGCAGTCATCTGCGTAGCGTCCGAAAGTGCCTAGGATTTGGACAGAGGCAATTTGGATGCGGCTAATCCACATCTGCACTCATCCGAAAGTCTAAGACACAGTGCGATTAGGACGCAAAATAACGTCCTGAGTTGTCCCAACCCTGCGTTGTGTGTGTAATGCATTTGCGGATGACTCAACTCGTCCGTAGGTGTTCGAAAAAGCCCTAGACAACGTCCCTCATGTTTTTGTCACTTAACTCCCATCCCGTAACACTTCCCCCATAAATAGACATCATAAAATGACACGTATGAATATGCAATGTAATATTTCCATATTCCCAACACCTAATTACATCCCATGTATGGAGAAAATGTTGACGAAAATACTTCTAGACTTAACGCCTAGAACACACCCTTGGTAATACCTCGATAATTGTCCAACTTAAAAAGTTGGGGTGTTACATAACCTTGACTAGAAATTCGCATTGTGATAATTGCTAAGGATGGGATGATGACTTCATTGTTAGATTCACTGAATAGTGGGTAGGAAGAGTGAATTCGTAAGAATATTTCTCATCCTTTGGCAAATTTATCGAAATAACTTCTGATTACTTGTTTGATTTTGATAGGAAAATCGTCGAAATCCATAGTTGTGGAATAAATAGTGTCTATTAGACCATGTTGAAAATATTCATAAATTGTCATAGGATCTGCTCTTGATAAGAAAATTACTTTAGGTCCTAGTCCACGAATCTTTGGGTAGAAATTCATGGTTGTATGCATGTCTTTATAGTTGATAATAGTATCCTAATACTTCTAAAATTTGTCCAATGTTATTTCTTTGAGCTTGTTTTTTTCCCTTGGTAGTAGGAATTTGTCCAATAATACTCATTCATTTTGTTAATAAGTCTGGTCCTACTGATTCTACTGGGCCTTTTTGAGCAATAGTTCTATATGATTCGGATAAAGCTTTTTGAGCTTCGACTTTGGTCTTATAAGATTTATGTATGACTTTTTTTCTAGTAATATGTTGGGATGTAATACTCTAGTCATTGTATATACCTCGAAATGGTCAAGTAAATATGACATAATACTTCTTAATAGTAAAATCTTCATATTCTAGGTCAAGTCGTTCCTTTTTAAGTAACATGTCTGCTTTTTCCTTGTCGACAATGTCGAACCATGATAATTTATCAATCTTAGTAGTAGTGGTTAATGCTGATATAGATGTTGATACATTGATTGATAAGACTGTGGTAATAATGCTGATAGAGTTTGTAATGGAGCGCTGAGTGCTTCATTTTCAGCTAATAATTTGTCTAAGACAGCTTGTATCTCTTGTAGTTGAATTCAAACTCACTGTATTTCTTTTTCTTTCTGTTGCTGTTGTCCTTGTATAGTCTTGATAGCTATTTCCATGATAGTTGATTTTTGAGTCGAAACTCTGCTAAGTGATTTTAACTGAAGGTTTTTTAGCAAAGGCTCTGATTAGGTGTGTTGAACCGAAGTTCTAATAAGTCCTTTAAGCTTTTCTCTTTCTGCATTTAATATGGCTAATTCATCCTGAAGGTTTTGTATTTGCTTTTGTATGTCCAATATTGTTTTTCATTTTTGCTTCAACTTCCGTTTTTCAATTCTTAGTAGGTTTATAGCTGCTTCCATTTTCTTAAAGTGCATTCAAAACTTTCTTCATCGAGTTAAGACTTTTAAGGCTGCAGTACTATGATCTTCTTTACTTCCTGGAGTAAAAATAATAATGTCATTGATATAGGCTAGACAAATATTTTCTAATCCTTCTAAATTGTGATCCATAAGCCTTTGATATAGTGAGGGTGCTTGTTTTAATCTGAAAGGTAATACGTTCCACTCGTACTGTTTTTGAGGTGGACAACCAATAGCTGTTAAAGGTTTAGTATTTTCTGCTAAGCGTAGTTGCCAGTATCGTAATTTTGCGTCTAAAGTGCTAAAGAAAGTATTGCCTTTAAGTTTTTCTAATATATAATCTTTTTTGGGTAATTTATAATTGCCTCCAATAGTTGCATCATTCATCTTTTTGTAATTAATCACCATTCTTATTTTGCCACGTTTTATTTCATTCTTATTTACTACATAAAAGGCTGGTATGCTATGTGGACTATGACTTTCTCTTATAATTCCTAAGTCTAATAGTTATTTACATTCTAGTTTAAATTCTTCAACATTTTTTTATACTATAGAGAATTCTATTTGGTACGTTAATTTCATCAAGGGGATTTTTTAATTGAATTATGATTTCTTCTTTATTTGTATTTTTTAATTGATCTAGAGGATTTTCACTACAAATTGTCTGCAGCATATTTTCTAGAATTTGTTGAGTAGTATATAAGAGTTCAATAATATTCAAGGCTTCGTGTGCTATGATTTTAACTATTTCGGTTTGGGAAATAATTTGTGTAGTAATTTGTTGACGTCCCTTCCTCCTCAAAAAAGAGAGAGAAGTAGTACGAAGACATTGAATACAAGGTTGATATAATTTTAAAAAGTTGTTGCCAAGAATTATATCTACACCAGAGTCATGAAGATATAATGTTTTGGTAATAAAAGGATAACCTTGGATAATAATAGGAATATAATGGCCTACATACCATATCTGATGAATAGATTTGTCAGCGACTATGATTTTAAGAGGTTTATCTAATTTAATCCATGAGTTAAAGAACATTTGTTTTGGCAAAAAACAAAGTTAAGCCAATATCAATATAAGTAAAGCTAGTCTTATTTTGAATAGTGGTTTTAATAAAAGTAGCATTAGGATTTCATAGGGTTAATCTTTTACTCAGAGCTCGTGGTTGAGGTGTCTGATTCATAAGCATAAATGTCTATATCGGAACTTATATCGGAGTCTTCGATAGGGTCGTATCCAATTTCATAGGCTAATTTTAAAGTTTGTGTTCGAGTATTATTATTAAATCATTGAGGACACTTATGGGCATAATGTCCTTCTTCATGACATAGCCAACAAGTACATTTTTTCTTATTAGTGGGACAAAAGTTATTGGCTCTGGTTTTTATTTTATTTTTGAATTGTTTTCTATTTCGAAAGTATTTACGAGGATTTTTCCATTTATATTTTTAATATTTTTCTTCCATTTTTTACGTTTCTTATATTTGTTGTCCTTACATCCATATCTTCCTACTTTATTTGTTATTTTATTACAACATAACTTAATTTTAGCTTGTCTTTTAGCTATTTCATTAGTACAAGATTCTTGCATCCATGTTCTTAATACTGTTATTCTAGCTCCTAATGAATCGGGGAGTGCATATACTTTTATTACATTTTAATATATTGATTCGATTATCGAGTGGATTCCTGATGATAATTTTTTATAAAATAAGGCAAGTGCTAGGGTTTTATATTTGTAATCTAACTGATAATATTTTGTTTTAAATTCACAAATAAAATTTTCTAAGAAACATAGGTCACATATTTTAAGATTTGGGAGGTGCCAAAAGGCAGAATTTATAAAGGCATCTATTTTTCCTATTTCATTTGAATATCTTCCTATAAATTTGGTAGTTAATACCTGAGTAATATTTTTAAATGTTGTAATGACATCTGTTTCTAATAATACAATTTTTGATGGATTATCTAAAGTAGTTAAATAGTTATATACTATTCCTGTAGTTTGATGAGTGACATAGTTGAATAAGTCATCGGGAGTTAAATATTTTATTTCTTGATTTATTTTATGAATATACTAATTTTGTTTTTCCAATCTTGTAAAACTTTATATTCATCATCAACACAATCGAGATCTAATATATTATTAGTTCCTAATGAATTGTCTATTTTTGGGATATATTGATTAGGGATTTTAATCCACTTATTCTTATAATAGTTGTTTATTCATTTAATTTTTGAACTCTTCATCTTGGATTTCATTATAAGTGCCTTTTTTCTGTGGTCTATTTTGATGACTAGATTCTGGTATGTCTTGTTTTACATAATGAGGATAATGTGGATAATAAGGATTTATATATGAGTTTTCATCAGAATCAGATTCATAGTCAAATACTATATCATTTGTTTCAGCTTCTTTATTCATTAACAAATATTCATCTTGCATGTCAAGATTATCTTCATTTGGTATATCTAATTCTGCGAACAGACTCGTTAATTTTTCTATCTGATCTTCTAAGTTATCCATTGTATGGATGGAAGTGGTTAAATAGTTAGTTTTTGTCGTAATCTTCTATCTAAATTAATATGGTCTAAATCTTTGATAGTTAAACATCTATTCCTTTCTTGTCTAATTATTATTTGTTGTAAGCTTTTAATAATTTTAATAATATTTTTTCCATGATTTATTTTATGACTTTGTTTTTTGGGATCTTTTAGGAATTTATCAATTAATTGAAATATGAAGTATTTTTGCTTTTGTTAACTCTTTATAAGTTTCTTTATAGTTATTGAATTCTTTGAGTATTTTTTGTATTTCTATATTTTGTTGAAAGTTTACAAAAAAAGAGTTTTCTCTTCTTTTGTAAACTTTCTTTTATTTAAAAAATATATTATTTATTTTAAATAATATTATATTATATATATATTTTATATACTAATTAAATTAAATTTGAATTCTGATTCAAAACTCGTCTCGTTCAAAATACTAATTGAAAATAATTCTTTAGTCAAAATAATTTACCAAAAATATTTCTACACTTAAACTTCCGCTTGGTACAAATTCATACGTGGTTGCTACATGACAAAACAAGTCAATATTTCAATGCTTGACCGAAATTTACGCAAAAAATTTACACGTGAAAATTTAAAATTAAAAAAATCACAAGTTTTATAGTAGGAGAGTTAAGCTAGAACTCAATTGCTGATGAGAATTCGTGTAGTAAAATCGGCATCGTCTCTATATGATTCTCTCTTTGGTTAGAATGCAATTCGGAGTGCTTCAATATATATAAATTGTCCTATCGGTCGACCACTCTCTTGTGTGGTCGATCACTTTCAGACCATTAGAGTGTTATCGTTGCATTTTCTGTTGGTCCGGTTGCCCACCTCTTTTTCATCGGTCGACTGCTTCTATGCAACCCGAAATAGAGTTTGCTCACTGTCCATTTTTTGGTCGATCGCATATCCACTCCGGTAGACCGACTTCCTCTGTTTCAGAATGTAGAGCAATTTTTCTTGATTCCGAGCGACCACATCCATGTCCTAGTCGACTACTTCCACTGGTTTGGCTCTCTATAGCCTTTTTGGTCGTCTGGGCATACTTCGTATTTTGTACTTTTTGAATCTTCTAAGTCTTCATTATCCATCTATAAGTTACATGGACTTAGGTAAACACATTAGTAAACATTAATACCCGTATTAAGAGTATTTCCAATGAAGAGTAATAATGTATTAACTTGATTCAACAAATTCATAATAAACAACTTATTAATCAATTAAACAACCATTATCAAAACAAATAACCTAATGTCTATTATGCTAACATATATGTCATGAACATGAAACGCAATTTCGTAAAACCTAGATTTTTAGTTTTTCATTCATTCATTCTTTTCTTTTAATTCTTTTCTTTCATTAACATTGAGATATGACACCAAAGCCTCCAATCAATTGGGATCAAGTCCATCAAAGTTTCAAATCATTGGGGAATAAATCCACTAAAGCCTCAAATCATTGGTGCTGAATTGTTAAAGCCTCTTACGTATATTTCATATCATTTTCGATCTTTCTTACATGAAAAACATATGCACAAAAATTATTTTCAGTTCTTAAAATAAATACGTTTTCATGATGCATATAATGCACGTGACCATGTCATCTGAATCGTAATACATAAATATCAGTCCAGTCTACTATCACATGCAAAACAAAAAAACTATACGTCTTCAAAGTCTTTATGATATTCTATCGTCATGTAGATCTAATCAAAGAAATCAAGGCAACAATCAAAATAGTAACACATCCTCGATCAACATCTAATATTACAGTAACACATATTTAACCAATGCTTTTACAAAAAAAACAAAAACACTAGTAAAAATATTGATGGACTATAAGGTCCAATCACAAGAGCTAGGGCTCAAAGACTGATTAACACTTACCTTTCTACTTATTTGGAAGGCCACTCAATAGTGGGGCAAATGGAGGAGTCACCATCTCGTGAAGACCAAGGGAAGCCCATGCATGTTTTGTTATGGAAACCATCCCAAGTGGCCGAGCATGAGGATCAAGAAAGGTAAAAGCAAGTTGAGTTATGAAAACCATCCCAAGTGGCTGAGCAGGAGGATCAAGGAAGGTCAACACATGTTGTGTTATGGAAACCTTCCCAAGTGGCCGAGCATGAAGAAGGAAAACTTGCCAAAATTCATCAAGACTTAGAGAAGAAGATTCAAGAGTTAATTTAAGTAATTGACTTTAAGTTAAGATGCAAAAATTTTAAGTAGCTTTAAGTATAGTAATCGGCCAAGTGTGTGTGTGTGTGTTAGCCAATTAGTATCTAGTTTCCTTTTTAGTTATTTCCTATTTCTTAGTCTATGAGTGTCTATTTAAGCTACCTTGCGTGATTGTTTTAAGACAGTTGAATTTAAATATTAAAGTTTTGCTTTATTTTTTTGAATTGGGAGTGATTCCTTTTTCTACCTTTGGTTTGTTCATCCAAAGTTTATGGTGTGATATCACATTAAGATTACTTTGTGAGTTGAGTACTCTTTCTTATTGGCATTCGTGTTCTTGTTCTTTGGAGGAAGGACGTGTGTGAAGTGGTGTTCAAATTTTCGAGAAGAATTAAATTGTTGAAGTATTCCATTCGAGAGTGCAAGTTGTGATTTCTTGTTATTTTTGGCCATTCTAGTTCAACCGGCCATATTTCCTTATTTGTGGTGATTTTTAGCATTATTTTTGGAGGAATTATTCATCATTCATTGAAGTAGTTGCTGTCCAAATTATATGAGAAAAGCTTCCATATTCATCAAGTTATGGACTTCTAAAGTTGGATATTTCCTAAAGTGGTTTTGTGGCAAAAATAGAAATTTCCAGCCAACCGGTCGATCATTAATCTGTAGCCATTCGACCGGCATTCGTCCAGAAGCGGTGAAGTTTTGAAACTGTGAAGCTTCCGATCGTTTACCTCAGCCGTTGATTGACTGCACAAATTATATTTCCAAATCTTGTTCCATTTGCGCATCAAATACCTTAGCACTTTGTGATATAGGCCAGAAGGCTAACACATGTAAATATCACTTATCTTGGGGTTTTAACACAATTTCGATCACTTAGAATGATTATTTCTTGCTTTAGGTCAACTTCAATATGCTTCATTTACAATACGTTTTGTTTTCCTCTCAAGAATCAGAGATAAAAATATGAGACTGTGTCTCCTAATGCATGAATGATTAGGGTTTCATTCTAACCTTCCTTTTTATAAATAAATAGTCCAAAAATAGATTCGCAATTTGAAAATTCATCGGACAAACGTGTCCTGAATGTGTCCCATATAGTTGCAGCGGCTGTGTGTACATTTGCTGCAGATGAGTGTGCTTTTTGTCGCTAATGCATGCACTTTTGCTGCGGATATCCGCCTCATACACATTGTCCACCAATCACCATTTACCACGTTCACATATGTAGTGATTGTGATTTTTCCCCAAAATGTAATGACTATTTTACATGGAAAAAAATGGTGTTTAAAGTTACTTGGTAATGGTCAAATACATTATGAATAATAATAAAATTGAAATTTGAGTTTTGTGGAATTTTTGGTTAAGAAGTAGCACTGTGTGGGACATCCACCACTGCTAGGGTTGTCCGCGAAAAAGAGTTCAAGCATGGAAGTGTTTGTGAATAGTGTTGCAGGAGTATGCATGTCCACAATGAACATGTATTGCTGAATATGTGATGTTGGACCATAGATTATATTAAGGATACTCGCAATAAAGAGAAAGAATGACGTCACTTAAGGATAAAGGACATCCATTGCGGGAGAAGAACTTTCACTATTAAGAAAGAAAGGCATTGTATAAGGATAAAGGATGTCCATATACAGTGCTGTCACAGAAGAAAACATTTTCGCAAAAATGAATTTATCTGTGGAAGAGAATATTGCGGTGTGGAAAAGTAAATGAAATTAACGACATCATATTGAAGGAAGAGACGCTCGCTCTCATGGAAGGGTAGGATCTAGCGAAAGGTAAATGATCCATGGAAGAGAATATATCCGTGAAAAGGAAGTATTCGTGAATGGGACAATGTTGTTATGATGAATGATTGTTTAAGGAAAGAACATATGGAAACAGCCACTGGATAAGGTCAAGGAACGACTGAGATCAAAGATGGAGAAAGATACAGAAAGGATCAAACAAAGCGAACATCATCATTTAAAAGGAAAAACACGGGAGTGTTGGTATCTGCAAGTGCAAATGCGTCTGTGGTGAGACAAATAATGATAGGAACAATGGCGTATTGAGGAAGGAACGTCTATCTATGAAAAGGAAAACGTCTGCAGTGGATATACAAAGTAAGAAACATCATCGTTTTGGTAATGGAAATCAACTAAACAGTAGCAACCGCAGAAGCAAATATGTTTGCGAATGGAAACAAGTCTAGAGGGATGTCGTGGCAAAGGATGATTGGTGAAGCGGTGCGAATATTCACTGGGAATATTCTAGGCAGACATGCATGTATTCGTTGTGGTAGCTTGTACTTCTGCTCCCAAAAGCATTGCGAATTAAAGGATAGGTCTGGCCACTTTGTTCGAATGGTGATTTAGAAGTTGCTTGGTTGTTTTGCCTAGAGAGTAAATACTCATAAAAATGCAGCGAGACCAATGACCCCTCGGCTAAAGGGTCACGCCGATCGATTGACATGGGTGTACCAATGCACACTTGGATTAAAAAAGGGAGACTGATGATATTTATTCTCATTGGAGAACAAGATTAAGTTTGAGTGGCCAAGAGAAAAAATTGAAGAAGGGAAGAGATTTTGGCTCAACGAAGTTGAGAATTTGACAAAGTGTATTACACATAATCCAAATAAGTAGAAATTGCATGTGTATGGCCAATTGGCTTACACCGTGAGGGGCTAGGAAGCTGTGTGTGATTTCTTTTACTGATAATATCTACGTCATCTCAAAGATATGATTTTCTACTTGCTGTGATTGTTTTACATTCAATAAAATTCTAGGATATATTGCTCTGTGTTTGAGATTTTTTTCTTATGATAGTTTGAGGATTTTTTGCTTTGTAGATTTTCGATGATAGATTCTATTTTCCAGCACGTTTATTCTGATTAAGGATTTGCTATTTGATTGTATTGAGATGTTGCTTATTGTTTACTGTATTAGTGATCACTCGAGGATGTGTTGAATTGCATTTGGGATGCTTTGTACCTTTATTGTCAACGCATATAAGAAAGATAAAAAGCTTATTAATAAATGTAAATAGGTTTGGAGGGCAGACTGTTCTAGAGATGAACCTATAGGTACATAAGTCTATTACCTTGCTTTCGATTGATGTCGGGGCAGACCAACTGAAGTTGCTTGGTCGCTATACATTGATGTGCATGATGGTTAATAGAGGGCTTGATTGCTATCGGGTCATTTTCATGAAGGTGTGAGATAGTGGTGGTGTCCCATTGCCAAGCCTACACATTCCCAGAAAGATAAGAAGATGAACAGTACAGAAAAGAGAGAAAGAAAAGAAAGAGAAATCAATCAATATTTCGTCTTGACATGTATGTATATAGTTGTTGTGACCTGCTTTGAGATGTTTAGTTGCATTTATATATAGTTGTTATGACTTGGAAGATGTTTTAGATGCATGTATATAGAGGATGTAACTTGACTTTCAATTTTTAGTTTCCTACTTACTGGACGTTAAACTCATAGTTTGAACCTTGTGGTGTAGATATTGTTACCAGGGAGAATGACTTTGTTAAAGAAGCAGTAAAGATGAGTTTTCATGAGTGAGCTTGTAGGTTGTATAGTGATAATTGACCTGTGGATGTTTATTTGACAAAAAAGATGTTGTTATGTATTTTAAAACTTATGGACCTTGTAAGCGATTTGTTACTGAGGTTTTCTGGAATGTGTCTTAATAGTATTGGATTTTTATGTTAAATGTTGTTTTTCCGCCACTACTACATTTGTAAAAAATGTTTGAAGTATTTGGTAAATAAAAATATTGGCCTATTATAACATATCCTTTTGTAGACAAACCTCATTATGTGGATTCTACCTCACATCTACAAACACCAACGCTTCCGTTCTAGATATTCACTTACATCGTCCACTAACCATAATTTGCCACGTTCACATGTCTTTTCGTAGATAAAAATCATTTCTGTAGATACCAATGCTTCCACTGTAGACATCAGCTCACATTGTCCGACAATCACAGTCTGTCACAATCACATGTCTTTTTGTAGACAAAACTCATTTTGTAGATTCCACCTAGCATCCATGGACAACAATGCTTCTACAGCCACCAATGCTTCTGTTGCGGATATCCGCTCACATTGTCTGTTAATCACAATCCACCACGTTTACATATTTTTTTGCTAACAAACCACATTTTGCGAATTCCAACTCACATCTGCGGACATCAATGCTTTTGCTATAGTTATCTACTCGTATTTTCCACCAATCACAAGCTGCCATATCCACAAATCTTTCCGTTGATTCCACCCACATTCGTAGACACCAACACATCCGCGCACACCAACACTTCCGCAGATATATCTCATTCCGTAAACACTACTCACGTGCAGCCACGTGTTCTTCCTAAACCAAGTATCCATGGACAACAATATTTTTTGCTGCAGATACTAACACTTCTATGGATGCCACCTCACATGTTTACGAAGATACCAATATACCAATCCACAAACATCATTTCGCCACTTTGACCTTCAAATTTCCATGTTTACTTTCCTAACTCTATAACATGTTTAATAAAATAAAATCTCCTATTTTCACCAAAACATAGATTTTCGCCACGAGAATATAAATTCAAAAAGTAATGTTAGTTACTCATTTAAATTAAAAAAAATAACGTTACACATGAAATTGTTCGTGAAAAATTTTTGGGTGTTACAACATTGTTTCTAACCCTCTGTTTTGTTAGTTTTTATTCATTTTGGTTAGAAAATCCCATTTAGAGTTTAAAAACTTGAAATCATTAGTTGAAATTGATGTATGTGGGTCAATTTTGAGTTAAGAACATGTTGGTATGATTTTCATGTCAAGTTTTATGGTGGATCATTGAAAAACTGAAGTTTTCTGACGAGTTGTTGGAGAAACGCGGTTTAAGCTGCAGAGCAAACCAATTCCGTGTGGGCAAACTCAAGGGGAATGCTTGTGTTACACACGCTACATTAATGGCATAGCTTGGTTCTATGCTGTGACACATAACCCCTTTGGAGCTACGACGTTGGGCTATTTTTGGCCATTTCAGCCCATTTTCTTGGGCCTCATTTTTGGGCCATTGTTTGGGCGTCTTGTGTGCTTGTTTTGGGAGATATCAATCGCGACCAATTATCTCTTCTTTCTAGTTTGGGTTCCTATTTTGGTATAGGGCTTATCCTTCATCCCTTGAGTTTTAGATGGGACATTGACGTAAAATTTGTTTTAGGTTTTGACGATATTTTGGATTTCGAGCTCATTCTTGAAAGTGTTGTTATCATCGTTGAGGGAGAGGTTTCTTTACTATACTACATTGCATAATATTTTTCAAAATTCTTATTTTGTGAGATATCAAATATAAAACTCGATATGTTTTGTTTAACATCGTGTTAGTTTTAATACTTTATTTATGATAATTTCATTTCATTAGACATAAATGTTTCACGGTATTCCGGTTGTATTGGTCTGATTTTTAGCCCCTTTATTTGTTACACACTGTCATAACCCGAAACTTTTATAGGAATTTGTTAAGAATAATTGAAAATTTATTAGGGGTATTTAGATTTATTGGGGTATTACCAAGGACGTATTCGTAAGCTTTTAAATTATGGGAAATTAAGGTAATTAGGATAAATACTAATTTAATAAAATAAATATTAGTTGAGTCAGATTATAATATACACGTAATTAATTGGGTTAGTATTTATAAGTGGGATTTATTGTTAAATAACTGAACCAGTTCAGCTTTGTCCTCATTTCTTCTAATGGCCTTCGGCCAGATGAAATGAGTGAGAGGGATGAGATCTATGGGATAAATAGGATTAATTGAGATTAATAATGTAGGGTGATTTAATTAAATTAGATTAATTTGGATTAAAAAGGATTAAATGGGCATTATGGAATGCATGAACCAATTCAACAGAACTAGTTCATGTTATTTGGTTTGGGAACTTTCAAGTGGCCCGTAGGCCATTATGTGCTGAAGACCAAAGAATGGTCTTCAGCCATTCTTCGTGAGGAACCTGCGAAGAGCAGACCAAAGAGAGAGAGTAGCGGGAGGCGAGGGAGACACGACGAACGAAGGGAGGCTACGACGGCTCGGACGGCTCAGACTCTGGACATGCCCGTCGTTCTGCGGTGTATGAGTGAACAGCGAGTAGGGATCTGATTTAGGGCTCGGGAAATTCTGAGCAGCTCAGGATCGGAGCTTCTGCTACATGGTGTTCCGATGACAATTGAGGTATGGTTGACTGGGTTTTTCCTCCTCCTTTGCATTTCTTATGGGTTAGTAGTCGATTTAGAGGTGTTGTGGTGTTGATTGCAATCGACAGTGACGATTTCGGCGTCTGGTCGGATTTTAGGTGGGCGATGGGCCGAGCTCCAACTGGGTTGACTTGACTGGTTCCAATGAAGTATTGTCTGCTATGCAGACAACCTTTCCAGCGTGGAATTAGCATGGGGAACACACTCTGAAGCTTGGCAGTGAGATTGTCGGGCATGCTGGGGGAATGTCGCTCTCTGCCTCCAGAGAGTGTCTCCTCTCTGGTTCGATGTACATAGGAGAAGAGGTAGAGAGAGAGCAGCAGATTTGCTGGAAGGGAATGGCTGAGAGCTCCAGATGAGTTTCTTCTCGGCTAGTTGGATTATGGTTTTTGTTCTTGACTGGGTTTGCTAACTTTCATCGGTTCTGTGAGGGATAGAATGGCCGAGAGAGAAGAACCGAGGTAGAGGAGGACATGCTGGACAGAGAGCTCTTGGGTCTTCTGGTATGAGAATTTCCTTCTTTGTTTTATGGGTTAAGGATAAAGATAACATGTTGGATTTATATTCTTGACTGGTTGTTGATTAATCTTATTGGAAACAGTGATTCGTTGGTTTTAGAAATGAATATTGGTTTGGATTTTCGGACATTTTCTCTGTTAATTATTGCTAGAAGCATGATTTTGTTGGGACAAAAGATAACGAAATGCATTTTTGTGTCAATGTCTGCTATTGCGTTGTTTGGGCTATTATTGAATGGTTTTTTATTGGTCGTTAAAGTATGGATACTGTCCTCTATTGGATGATACTCTATCGGTTTGGGTTTGGTCCATTAGCAGATAAATATATGCTGATAATTGGATTAAGTTATTGTTCATTAGTTGGTTGTTAAGCGTTGTTGCTTCGTGCTTTATTCAAATGTTGGTATTGGACGTTGGTGTCTATGGGCCCATAATTGTTGGGGTGGATTATGTTTTGTCTAGGTATCGAAAGGAGAAGAAAAAGGATAACGGTTAACTATCAACACACGATAAAGTTGAGGTAAGGAAAATGGGTGTGTCTTGCCCATTTGGAGGCCCTACACCACAAGTGTGTGTGTGTGCGTTGTGTCGAGTTTTCCTGGTAGTTTCTTACTGTTTGCTTGTTTATATTCTTTGTGGAACGCTTTAATTTTGATTACTACGTTGAAATGTTCATGTTAGTAAAGAAGTGGAGAATGTTTGCTGTGGAATTAGAACCTCTAGCGATTGAGCTTGAATAAATTGAAAGGAGATGCCTAAAAGAACGAAATGCAGGAATGAATGCTCAATAGATTTCTAGCGATTTGGTTCATAGTGATTCTGTTTTGTTGGCTGTAATTTATTGTTCCTGCCATGGTTTATACCAATTGCTTTACTTAATCTGCATGTGTGCTATAACTAGATCAATGATCCATGAAGATAGTTCAAAGTGCTATTATTCTTGGTTATGGTTAGGAGCGATAAATGCTCTAGACAATTAATATCAAATTGCTTGGCATGTTTCTCGTTTAATAACATGTCAAACATGATTCTAAATGTAATTCGTTAAGTAGTTTTCCACATATGACTTCATAAGCATGTTTACTTCCTATTTTATTTAGACTGGCATGCATAGATAGTTTAGTTTAATATATTGAAATCTAGTTATAATGTGATTGTCACTTGGTACTGGTTAGGAATTGTAGTTCTCTTTGTTTGATAGAAATGTGACTAATAAATGATGAACGATAATGTTGAGGTTGGGAATAGGGTAATGAAGTAAAGAATGACATGTCAAGCACGTATGATCATGAATGAATTAAGGATTTACCTTCGGTTTGTATAATTTATTAAATTCAATTGCAATAGTTTCATGTATAATTTACTATGCTATTCGCTGTAGCTTCGTAGTTGTTAAGGCCCACTCCAACTCCGTTAATCAAGCAGATTAATTATTACTTAAATGTATCAGTTAGCTAAGTATGGTTAATTAAACCCAGCATGTTAGCTTAGCTAGGTCCAACATGTTTAAATGTTACTTAATGATGTATGAGCATGTTAATTAGCGTAACTAAATTAGTTAATCTGAGTATGATAATCTGACTAGAGTAATTGACTTAATTAGAAATCGAGCATGTTAATCAAATTGCTTAACTAATTAATAGTTGTTAGTCACTTCTTGAGTATGCCAATTTATTTAGGTATATTTAATCATCTAGAGAGCATGTTTAATTGTTTAGTCTAGCATGTTAAATGGCTAGTATTTAATTGAGTATGTTATTGACAATAAAGCATGTAAATTATTCTTTGAGCATGATTAGCTGACACTAAATCGAAGCCTGATTAGTTAACTAGAATAAGAGTATGAAATCAGCCCTTGAGCATATAAATTAATTGGGATAATTAACTAGATGGTATTTATAATTAATTAATTTATGCCTTATTTGAATATGCACGTTGCTTGTGATCCGTTATATTTCCCTTATTATTGTGACTTACATATCCAAGTATGTTTCCGTTATTCGTTGTCTACAGCATGTTTCCATGTTTAGCCTAGCTTAGTTCAATGAGCATGTTTAGTTAATTATAATTTTTCGTATGTTACTTTATTGTCTTATCTTGTTCACTCGCTGTTTCAATTCGATATCATAATTGTTCCCTGTATTTATGTATGCTTTCAATTATTGTTATTCATTATACACGCGAGTTCAGTTATAGTACTTTTACTTCAATGTGCATTTCAATTTCTGTTAATGTATGTTATCATGCATTATGCTTCATGTTAATACAAACCCAGTAGGGGGAACCCTTGGGGTGGTGCCCACATGCATGAGTGAGAAAAAATGCTAAGAAAAGAATGTTCGGGATGGGCGGGATATGCCCATCACCGATGAAACCCTCCGGCGGGATATGCCGGAAGGGAAGAAACCCTAAAGGCAGGATACGCTGGAAGGACAGGACCCTTGGAGGCGAGATACGCCAAAAAGGGGACGAATGCTAAGAAAAAGAATGCTCGGGATGGGCAGGATATGCCCATCACCGAAGAAACCCTCCGGAGGGATACGTCGAAAGGGAAGAAACTCTGAAGGCAGGATACGCT
Organism: Begonia loranthoides; assembly: GCA_022433065.1. NCBI lineage: Eukaryota > Viridiplantae > Streptophyta > Magnoliopsida > Cucurbitales > Begoniaceae > Begonia > Begonia loranthoides. Next base: position 44,001,415 of record CM039468.1, on the reverse strand, counting down.
GGATGGGGAGGAACCTTGAAGGCGAGATATACCGGAAAGGGGACGAAAAGGGGAGTTGGAGGGCGGATTCCATCCCCTAAGAGCCCTCCAATCTCCAGCTTGACGTACGAGTAAAGAACGAACAAAAGAATGAACGTAATAAAAAGAATTGGTTTGGGTGGCCCCCATTCCAAGAAGAACTAAAGAGAGATATGCATAATTGGTTTTCCCTCATTTCCTTATTGGGCGTAAGCTCATGTCCTTACTTGGGGTGTAGGTACAACGACGAATAGATAATAAGTAGATAAGAAGTAGATGATAAACACATAATGAAGCAGGGATGGATGATTTCACACGCACGAGACTCGGGGCTGGCCAAGCAAAGAAAAGAATGAGTAAATGGTTGTAATCACATTAAATTACTGTATTATACTCCATTGTTTAGATTTCCTTTTTAAACGATTTAAATACGCTTCTGCCATGTTTTACGATGATTTATTTTATAACACTTCCACACATTTTATCAATTGGTTTTCATAACAAGTTTAAAGAAAGAGTTAGTAGTGATCCGGTTAGACGCACTCTGATATGTTATGTTTTAAAAAGAAAGAAATTTCAAATTTTCACGCATTTTAAAGGAATTACGAAAATCCGGGTCGTTACACACACCTTGTGGTGCGTGAAGGTATTTTGTTTGTACGTGGTGTTGGGATAGTGATAGGTGCTCTTGGCTTTGAGTCCTACACTTAGCTAGAGTGTTTTGTTGTTATGTTCGATACACGATTGATTGGTTTTCAAGCAGTTGTTCTTTCTTTTTTATGTGATTGATTGATCGTCGAATAGTCATTCTACATGATTGATTGGTCTTCGATTGTCCATATCATTTCTCTAACGCACATCGTGGGCGATGTGCAAAGCTCTGTGAGTGACCTTATTTTCATTAGGTTTGTTTTATATGAAAAACGTTGAAGATATTATTTTGTTTATAGTTACTTATGCATGTAACAATGCTTTGAAACCTACTCTACCGATGGTTCGAGAAGTCTATTTTTAAAATGGAAAAAGAGTTTTTAATGAATGTGAATTTATGCATTGCATTTTCTTCTATGATTCATGATTTTTTTTAAAAATAAAATGATAAACTAGTTTATTATGCATTTGGTTATAGTATAAGATTCTCTACAGAGTCAGTCGCTCACATCAAAAGACCCCAAAAGAACATTCATTCATTTCTTTCTTCCTCGTCGACCACGACGACTGAAACGTATATTTTTCTCCAGGTAAGGATGGTGGAAGCTAGAAGTAGCTAATCGCCGAGGAGTTTCCTTTTAATTTTTTTCTTTTATGTTGAGCATTTATTTTTCTTTCTTTTCATTAGTGAGGACTCTTTTACTTATTTCTTTTCTTATCTTTTCTAGCAAGTATATTATATTGAGTGTTGGATCCTTTTATTTTCAACATAGTATTTCTTAGAATTATTTCTCTGACTATCTTTATATTCTATGACCACTATGTGCACTTCAGCTCATCTTGTGCGAGTTATGACTCAAATTTTTATTAATATTATGTTGTAAACAAATATTTGGGTTGGATGATTGTGTTTTCTCTGAAAATAAAATTGTAACGACCAGGTTTTTCATAAATCCTTTAAAATACGAGAAATTCAAAGCTTTTGTTAAAAACCATTGAAATTGCTTTTAAAACAAATTATAGTGCGACGCTAAACCGGATTGCTACTAACCGTTTGTTAAACTTGTTATGAAAATCCAATTTAATAAAATACAGAAGGATTATAAAAATCATTCATTTCAAATATTGCGGAAGCGTAAATAAATTTGTTCGAGAAAGAAATACTAAACAATTGAAATACAATTTGATTACAACCCATTTAACTCTTACTTCTTGTAGCCTTACCAACCACAATCTCGCGCGTGCAAAATCTTTCATCCCTGTTTCTAATTATCTTCGCCTGCGAGTACCTACACCACAAGTAAACTGTAAGCCTAAAACGGCTTACTAAGGAAAATGTTAACAATGAAAATAGAATTTAATTAACTAAAACAATTCTACATTATCAACAACCAAGGAATTAATAGCCGAATATCATCTAAGGAAGTATAAAGAACTAACAATAAAGGAAATTACAGAAAGGAATTTTCAGAACTAACAGAAATCACAGAGCTAACAATCATAGAGTTAACGACCGAGGAAATATCAATGAATCTACACTAACAACAGCCAAGGAATCAACAAGGGAGTTAACGCTAATAATGCATCCAAGGAGAACAGAGAAAGCTAACGACAAAAATCAATCAACCATAACTCAACTCACGCACACTACTTGTGGGTAGGGCTTAGATGGCCAGACACACCCAATCATTACCTCAAGTCTTTATCGCGGTTGGCACTTAATAGTTATCCTTCTTGTCTTTTTCAATACCTTCACAATTAGGAACATTCATTCATTAATAAAATCATTTAATCTACTTATTAAATATTAATGTCTTTTCTATTCTAATTCCTCGTTACTCACTAAAATATCCTAAATAAACTTATTTCCGTAATTGTTACTTAGCTTAAGTTTAACAATCTCTTATTAACATTTCCGATAACTACAACAATAGTAAATCTAACTTAACAACTTATTTTCCATGAACATAACCCAAATCTAACATATTTATGCATCTAGAATTAACCAACAAAGTGTAATTATATTCATGAATTAACATCTTAGGGTGCTATTCCAAGTGGTAGAACAGTGACCCCCCCCCCCCCCCCCCTCCTGAAACTTATCTTATCGGTTCATCCCAAAGAAACAGAGAGCATTAACGTAAACCAATACATTCATGCTTCATAAAACTATGGCCAAACAGATTGTCATTGACATCCAACACAGATACCATAGAATACTAAATAAACTAACAGAGCTTTTCATATGCTTTAACAATATTAGCTTAACAACCTACATCCAATAATATACATGCTTCAACTAATTTAACAGAGAAGGAATTGTTACCCAAAGGAGCTATGAAGCTCAAGTTGGACCTAGAGAAAAAGCTAAGGACAGGGAGCTCATCCCACAATTCCACACTCCCATCACTCGGCCTCCAAAAGAAAATGCCCCAGACCTCATCTCCAGAGAGCTCTCAGCACTAACCTCTAGCTCACCTGAGAGTTTCCTCTACCAGAATACCTCCCCTTCTAACATCATTTAATCCCACTCTTTTGCCCTTCTAGAACAACCCAAGCCATCCCATGCACAAGTCATGCCCTGCCACACCTCGCCATATCCAGACATTCCACCATGTCCGAGTTGTCAGTTTCACCAGGAGAAGGAACAACAAGGATCGGTTCGACATTAGAGAACCAACAGGCTGGACCATGGCCTTTGGCTGGTCTAGCTTGAACTGCTAGCTCCCTTGCCATATCGACCTGAAGCGTCGATTGCAGCCCCTCGACGCCGAAAATCGCTCCCTGCCAATCCATCGTCGTCGCCATTCTGTCACCGTCGCCCATAGGCAGTCACCCGACGAATTACTGGCGACCCAAAGCCCGCACCCAATAGACCCGCGAAGCCACACCACCCGAGCCCGCAGTTGTCCCGACACTCCATGAGCTGCTAGCAACGCCGGATACCACCAACCGAGCCCGTATCTCCTATCGTTCACCCCTTCGTTGCCCGCTTCCTATCCCTCAATTTCGCTCTCTCTTCTCTCCGTCTCCCTGCTCTCTCTCTCTCTCTCTCTCTCTCTCTCTCTCTCTCTCTCTCTCTCTCTCTCTCTCTCTCTCTCTGCGTTTGTTTTTTTGCGAATGGCCGAAGGCTAAGTCTTCACCCCAACTCACCCCCCTCTTTCAATTTCTTTTTTAATTAATCCTTAATGTAAAAAAATTATAAGAAATCCCAAATATTATAATTTAAATTTATTAAATTAATATTTATTTTAATTGTAGTGATTTCCATTTAATCTTAATAAATGGAATTCTCACGAATACGTCTTTGGTAATGCCCCGATAATTAAATAATTATCAAATTTAAAAAGTCGGGGGTATTACACAAATCGTTCTTGTAACGACTGTGGGTTTTCAAAAAGGTGAAGATTCCATTTGGTGTTTTTGATATAATATTAAATCCCCATTGCGAGGGAAGTCATAAATTATGGGGAGTTTATCTCCATAAGTAAACCCCTCATTTTATCCTTCCCCTATGCTTATTTCTCCCTTTGGTAGAGACTCCTTCCCAGGCTGTCAAGTGTATCTCAGACAAAGAAAGGAAGGAACACTTTCATGATATCATAGTCAAAAAATGGAAAATTCGGGTAATTAAAAAAAAATCTCCTAGTTGTGATGTAGAAATTTGTCAAGGAAAGAAGAGTTTTGATCGATGGTTTCATTTTAGCATTTTTCCTTGCCAATCAATTGACTTGCTGTGAATTTGGAGTCGAAGCTTTGTGAGAATTAGATGTCATTCAAAGGTAAAAACCTTACCTTTATAGTCGGTCATCAATATTTAGGTTTGAGGTTTTGTTGGATAGATTGAATGTTGATTTTTTTTTTAATGAAAAGATTGGATTTTTGGACTTTAAGATATCGATTTTGGATGAAAAGCATGTTGTGTTTTGACCCCATATGTTGATAATTATTTTGGGTCTCAAATTTGTGAGAAAACATGGAAAATTTGACAAAATAGTGCGGTCGTCGTCGGAAAAGACGACGCTAGGCCGCAGCTCGAGAGAGGTTAGATCGCATCCCTGGTGTTGCATCCATGGCTGAGCATCTTGGGCTGCGTCTCAAGCCTTGTTCTGGCCCACGACCTAGCTTATTTGGGCCACAAATTGGCTTATTTGAGACCGTTTTGGACTTTATACATAATAATTCTTCGTTCATTTCAGAGCCCCTTTTTGTACCATTTTGGGCTTTAAATTTAATGGTTCTTGAGTTATTTTCTTTAGCATAAAATTTGGAAAATAAACTGTGGAATTTCAACTCTAATTTTATAAAATCATTATCCTTAGGTTCTGAGACGTATAGTTGGACTCAACATATTTTGGACTTCCAGGTTTTGGATTTGAGCTTTGGTTGTTGGTAAACCCACTTGAGGTAAAATTTTATTTTTATGTCCAGCATCATATCATTTTTATAAAACCTTATTTTGAGACGTGTTCTCATATAAAATGATGTGTCCATTTTATGGGCATCGATTTTTGGTACTATTATGTATTTTTTTCACTAGACATGTTTTATTTAAGTATACACATTATTTCATTGATCATCTTGGTTTAGTGAACCAAGTTTGGTCGACTCATGAAAGAGACTTGTTTTCTATACACACATTCGACCGTTGGAGGATGCACTTATTTATTTTAACTAAAATAATGAAACAGCTGGTTCTGCAGTGTCCCTATGCGAAAAACCCTAAAACTGATCAGGATCTTATCATCGTGGTTTTAGCGATTGTCGAATATCATCATTATTATTTATGTCTATGACATTATGTGCTTGGAGTTCGTGAGTGACTCCATTTTTACCGAGGTTTTCATAATTCCAATAGGGCCTATTTTTTATATTTACTATACTATAGTAGAATGTTTTACTATTTTTCTCATTGCTTGTTTTATAAATCCATTTTATCTAAGATATTTTATATGTGACATGTTCCTTATTTTAATTTAATCTTAATATGAAATGTAAAACTTTACTTCTATTGAGTTTAATTCATTTATCTCAATAACATTTTCTTTAAGTTTTAGTTTGAAGGATTTTCAACTACCGACACAGGAGTGAACTCGGCGAGATTTTCACTTTAATATTTATTCTCTTTCAAGAGTTTTTTGTAAGATTGGACTATGTATTCACACAATTATTTTCGGTCTTAATTTTGTTTCCATTAGACTTTAGATCTATGATTTAACGTAATTATTTTGGGCCATAACTTAGTTTTTATTTAAATTTTTCAATACTCATTGGATAATTAAAGATATAGGTTAGGCCATTTAGTTCGTTTCCGAGCGAGTTGCTCCCTATTTTATCTTATGTTTTCTTCATGACGTGGCAATTCAACCCAGTGTTTCCATGTAAGACCAACTCCAGGTCGTGAGTGTAGCGCTTAAAATAAAATTTCACCGTCAAAGTACATACCCTTTGCTTTTGGTAATCATCGATCGCTTTCCAGTAGAACGTGAGTGTTTTATTCCTAACCTTTTTGGCTGTTTCCCAATGCCTTCAATTGTCTATCGCCTTTTTTATTCAGCAAATGACTCCATTATCATCTTCTTCGGATTCTATATCAGTGTAATCCATGAGAAATGGGGGGAAGCTAGATGTAATGTTTGCACATGGGCATTTTCAAATTCAATCTGACAGCGAGCTGAAAAAGGCAGGAACAGAAAGAGGGTAGGGTCCATGTCTCTAAAGCTAGACGTTGGTACCAAAAAGGCTGTCTTGAAATTTCACTAGCCTTGTTCATCTCTCCTGATTGAGATCCACGATTAAGTGCTGATTTTGGAGTTCAAAAGTCATTCACTTCATATCAGAAGGTCCATCTAAATTGCGTGGTTTTCTTGACATCTTTCTTCAACTCGCCGGAAAATCCAAGCCGATGGAATCCAAAACTTCCAGTTGGTCTACGGGCTTTGAGTGTGAGAAGTTATTTACAGCAGTACAAGCAAGAAACTTAAAGCCACTTTAGGCGAGAGTTCTTTTTGTCGGTGATTGTTAAATAAATATAGAAGAAAATTAAAAACTTGGAGTAGAGAAGGTAAATGACTCTGAAATGGAAATGAGGAATAATACAACCGGAGAAGAATACACCAATAACTGAATCAAACCCTGGTTTTCTACAGTTAATCAAGTAGATTATAATCCCAGGGCTGGAAACAAGCGACGAACAAGACAGCAAAAAGGAAGAGAACGAGAAAAACCCTCAGAAATAAATTAAGTACGGTAGAGAAAGTCCGAGCTGTTGATTAAACACATGCAACGTGCGTTGTTTTGCCGTTGGCTCAAAATTATTGAGGGAGAGGGTCGTGGGTCTGCTTGATGAAAAGACCCTCAAAAACAAGGCCGGCGATGCCACCGCCGATGAGGGGTCCGGCCCAGTAGACCCACTGGTGGTCCCAACTCCAGCTCACCAAAGCGGGCCCAAATGAGACGGCCGGGTTCATCGACGCCCCCTCGAAGGCTCCACCGGCCAGAACATTGGCGCCAACGATGAAGCCGATAGCGATAGGAGCAATCGTCTTTAAAGTTCCTTTATTTGGATCAATTGCTGTGGCATAGACCGTATAGACTAGACCGAAAGTCATCACGATCTCGAAAACGAATGCGTTCCAGACTGTTACATCAGAGGAGAACAAAAATGGTGTCGTAACCTGCGAGGCAGCGTAAAAAAACCCAAATTATTTCCACTTCAAAAGAAAGTAAAACACTAATATCTTAACAACCCGGTGAAAATAAATTTCAAGTTAACGTCTTTTAAAAAGTAATATTTGTAAAATCAAATAGTTTGAAAAGTGATGAATTTTGCAATAGATTACCGTAAGACAGATGTTTTTCATAGTAGTTTCAGGTGAAGAATTAGTAGAAAGATTGAAGTTTAGTATACGACGGTGAACTCACCATGCCGTGGGTGGTGAATTTAAGAAGACCACATGCAGCTACAGAGCCGAGAAGCTGACCGATCCAGTAAACAATGAGGCGGAGGAGAGTAACGTTTCCGCCCACGAATGCACCAAAGGTGACGGCAGGATTGACGTGCCCACCGGAGATGTTGAAGCTGACGGCGACGCCAATGAAGAGACCGAAACCGTGGGCGAGAGAGGCTGCGATTATTGCGGCTTCAGTGGTGGAGCCATTATCCGATAGCTTGGCAAACGCCATTCCTGATCCCTGGCCGGCGAAGACGAAGATCAGCGTGGAGATAAACTCCGCCACGCCGCACTTCCAAAGCTCCGGTTGAACGAACTCCTGCTGCGTTCCTAAAGCGAAACTCCGGAAAGGCATGGCGTCTGTCTGATCAAGATCAAACAGCAGCGATTAGCCAAAGATGAACGAGCAAAATGCAACCCAAGTAGCTTAGGAGCGTTCTGTTGCTCTCTGAGTACGTCACTTATATTAACTGAGGTGGAGCCGGCTCTACCGGGTTAACCAGTTACCGGTTAGTTTGAAGAATGAAGGGGATTGGGTGAGAGGGAATTTGAAATATATAAAGTATTGACAAGGAGAACGAGGGGGACTTTTTCTAGAGTCTACCCGCCACTATCCGCCACGTCACTATCCAGTCAGCTAAGCGATATGGCGGTGTTCCTCCCACCTGACACTAATACGATGACGTTTTATATAAGCATGCTGAAGATAAGTACAATATCTGAGTGATTATTGGACAAGAAGATGGTTGTCTGATTAGACACAGTTACTGGGCAATGGCATTGTATGTAATCTTGGTCTAATTTTGTTTATTATATCTTTAAAAATATATACCTATTTCATTAATACCAATGTCTAGGAGTTTCTATCTTTCATTTTAACTCCTCTTGACATATTCAAAACTAGAGTTGCTGCCATCCAAATTTTTCTTTTGCTAAATAGGCTAAAATTCTAGGACAACTTTAAAGAATGATGCTCTAATGTGTTAGATGATACTAATTATCATGTAAGTTGTCACTGGTTATGTTTGCAATCAAACGATAAATCAAAAAAGAAAAAAAAAATCATACGGAGAAAAAATTATAGACATAGAATAAAATTTACTACGTGAATATTGAAATATAACAACAAATTTACGTGAATTTATATAAAAGAAATTCTTAAATGAAATTGTAACATAAACCTATGCTTAAAAGGATAAATTTTAATTTAAATGATGAGATTTGGTCATATAATATAAAGGAGTGAACTGCAAAGGTAGTTGAAGAAAAGACCATATTCTTTTATTGTACGACATGGTTACGCCAATACGGCTTCACATAATTATGGCTCAACAAGTTTTGAACCATAATTAAATTATTAAACTCACGTGTTACACGCAATTCATATAATTGTAGAGATGGGTTTAGAAGGAAATAACCGAAGGCTCCGGAATTTATTTATTTGAAAAGAGGACAGGGACGGATGAAAACGAAGCACGTTAGAAGAGCAGGCTGGCAATCTGATTGGGCAGGAGAGATTAATCAGTAGCCAACTAGAATTGGGCAGCTGTACCCCACTCCACTTGTCCTCCCGTTGTCCCCGACCTCCACCACGTGACATGCCCCGTCCTCTAATACTTTCCACTTCATTACTGTCGTTTGCCCTCCCAGTCTCATCATTATCTTGTCATATTCACTTTTATTTTAGATTTCTTTTAATTCTAATAATTTTTAGAGAAAATAACAAATCAACCATCGTACTTTTAATCAATGACAAATCAAAAATTAAACTATTTTTTCTAACAAATTAATCACTAAACTATAAAAAAATGTCACATCAAACATCGTTATCACGTTTGTTGTTAAACGCATTGATTTCGATCTGCGGAGGTTTATGTACTATTTCGCCGCGGATTAATATTTTTAAAAATAATGTTGTAATATTTATGGTCAGTTGCGGATCATATACGATCTGCCATGGATTATTGTGCCTCATTTTGCATTCATGTGCTCTAGTATATAACACTCGACTGTGCACTCTGGCGAGTTCATTGCGAACCACAAAATCCTCAACGGATATTCGTATTCTTAGAGCTTAGTTCATCACTTTTTCATTGATTCAAATGGAGTATAGGGCAAATAAATTGACTCTCCAGAGAAAGGGTGGTCTGTCGTAGACTTAGCCGTGGCCACGGCTAGAAATGATAGACTCTGGTCGTGAATGAAGTCAGATTGCAATCGATCTCATTGTTAGTCAATTGCATCGCAATGTTTCCGCCGCAATGCAAGGTGGAGCACCTGTGGTGGAAGGTGCAGCAACCGCGATTGAAGTTAGAGGACCCGCGACTGCCCCTGTTGGCAGAATTGAAGCACAAGCCGAGGTTGAAGCATAACCTCAACCTCAACCTCAACCTAAAAAATGACCGGCAACAAGTGCATTGGTCCGTTTCGAACTCGTTATAGTGGCTTTCCACTCCCCACTCTTCAAGACAGTTGACGCAAAGGAACGATATGAAGCTGATGTTAAACACCGTTCAACTATTGTTTCTAGAAGAGTAGACTCCGAGTCATTGGCTGAGTTGGAAATTGAACAATTTTTTGAGTGGGCTGACTTAGCCGATTTGTGCCGATTGGGTGGAAGTTAATGTGAACGGATTGTCAAACTGTTTTATGCAAATTTGGAACTATCCACCGAATCATTAGAGGTCCGGACTTACATGTTTGGACGAGAGTTGAGGCTGGCTTCTAACGATATTAACGTGCTGCTTGGATGTTCGATGGAGGGACCATGTGATCACTACTACCACATGTCTTAGAAGCCACCTTTCATCAGACGAGGAGAAGGTCTAACAGTGCTTAGATTATTACACTGTGATCCTGAGATTGGAGCGTACAAAAAGCAAAAGTCCAATGACTGAATGTCATAGCCCGAGTGATCCACATCATCATGACACACACTATTTTGCCTCGGGATGGACATTGAGACCATGTTAGTTGCATGGATCTCTATTTGCTCGAGAAGGTGTTCAACAGAAAAAAAGTGGACATCGATTTTGTTATTTTGAGTCACATGTACGAGGTGTTCAACAACTCATCCAAGAGTCTGCCATTCAATTGGTTAATTTAGAGGATTGTTGAGTATTACATGGTATCGAACTCGGGGGAGGAGTTGAGAATCGAAGAGAAGGCCATAGTCGTCCTCAACAAATTGAAAGTGGACCGAATGGGGCTCAGCAAAGTTGAAGGGGTATGGGTATGCAAAACTCCATCCAAGCCTGCCCTGAAGAAGAGAGCAACAATGTCCCAGCTGCTAGCCCCCCCTCAGTTGTACGACCTCTACCCCCCTCAGTGGCTCAACCTCTAGGCCCCTAAGAGAAACAGCTTGGAGCCCCCTTGGAGGAACAGCCTCCAGCATTGCCTCTGCAGTACATGAAGGACGATGCACCCTAGTCGATGACTCTGCCCCCTCCTCAGACATCTCATTTTACTTCGATGCTTGAGGAAATGTCTAGCTGGATGTGCATGATGGAGGAATGACTTGTTCGGATGGAGGAGCTCCATCAAATGGGGCTGCTCCAATTGCAAAAAATAGAGGAGTGAGTAGAGGAGCGACATCATGAGATGTTGGCAGCATTGCAGAAAATGGAGTAGCGATCAGCCCCTCCAGCAGCCTCTCCAACGGCCTCTCTATCGTCCTCTTCAACAACAGAAGGCATAGTCTCCTTGTAAGTTATTTACTTTTTATACAAACTCCATTATTTACTTTATTTGTGTGCGACGTAATAACATGTCTGAAATTTGTAGCAACATTGCCCTTAGAGGCCAACATGTTCCTCCTTCCCTACATGCCAAGGTCTAGGAGACAGATGCGTCAGGTGGATCGCAGCTGTAATACCCCGATACTATTTTCCTCGTGTACGCGATGTAATCAAGTGTTAGAGATAAATATATATTACATTGCGTATCTATACTTGTTAAATTATGACGTGTATTTTTGGGAAAAATATTACGAGATAAATGTTTAGTAACAAAATGTGAAGAAAATGAAAATCTGGCGTAATCGGATGCATGCGGACACCATAGGGATGAGAACTAGCGTCCGTACACACGTGGAATGCTTTGGGACGATGTAGGATAGATCCTTGCGTCCTAAACTATCTAGTTGGACACTTGTGAACGCATGCGGACGACGCGAGGACGTGAGGTGTTGTCCGCAAACACATGGAACGTCGCCCCTAAATCTTGGGACAACTCAGGACGCGATTTTGTATCCCAACTTCACTTGTGTTGTGGAGTTTCGGATGAGTCCGGATGGATGAGGACGAGGATGGTTGCATCCGGTTTGAATCTGTCCAATTCCTAGACAGTTTCAGATAATGAGAACGCCACATGTGGACGTCATATTGCGTCCTAATAGTGAATTCGGATACTACAGACGAGAGGGGACGCATGCGGATTCAACCATTTCGACTATGTCCAATTTTGGGACACTTTCGGACGGGGGCAGACGTATTATGCGGATGCCATATCAATTATGAATGTCTAGTTTTGCCTGAAGAATTATGTTTTTTGGACGAATGTGGATGAGACCAGCACGTCCGCACTCGTCCGAAATATCCCAGATCAACATAAATTTAGGGATTTAAAATCAGACAATTTATTGCGTAGTCCTTAATTACGCACTCCCTCGACAATGAAATCTCCCCCTCCAGGTCCAGACTCACATAGAGCCGCCCTCCTCCCCCTCCTAGGCATATGAATGTCTCCTGGTGAGCTCTCCTTTTAACCTCCAGCCTACCTCCCCTGCGTTCAGTTTATTTTTCTTTCCTCTGCGTTCTCTCCTTCTACGTTCAGCTTCTTTCTCTTTTGGAGGGCGTGTGTAGTGCTGGGAGTTGGAGTTTTGTTGTCCTTGTTAGTTTCTTTCAAAACTGAAGTAAGGATTTGGGTAGTCATGGCCAGTGGAGGCCCTACCCACGAGTAGAGTGTGTGTGTGGTGATTGTTGTTTGTAGTTAAAATTCTGTAAATTTCTTAGATGCCTTAAACTACGGTATTTTTCCTTTAGACGCTTTGTTCTGTTGTTACATTTCAATGTGTATTTACATTCACTAGATGTTAAGTTTGGTAGTGTTAAGCCCTGTTTGACGTCAAGCTTGGTAGAGTAGAATTATGAACTAGTGATTTCATGGTGACAGCCAAGGATGAATGAGAAAGACTCTATGTTTTACTTGTAGTATCAACTGGATTAATATTGTCTTGTGATTTCTTTATACTCTGAACATGATTATTCTTTCGTTCATTGTTCTATAATACCTTGTTGTGGTTATTAAGCCTGTTATTTGTGACACCTTCGCTGTGGTTATATTCGTTGTTTAAGCATGTGAATTTAACTTCGTATCGTTAGTTAACATCTCCGTGAGCACCCTTCACTATTGTTATAAAACATGTTTCTACAAACATATTTAACTAATTAGTGGTGTTAATTAACTTGTTTAATCTTCAAGCATGTTAATTAACCATTACTTGTTTAATCTTCAAGCATGTTAATTAACCACTACTTGTTAATCCTCAAGCATGTTAATTAGCCATTACTTTTTTAATCTTCAGGCATGTTAATTAGCCATTTCTTGTTTAAGTCTTCAAGCATGTTAATTAACCACTACTTGTTAATCCTCAAGCATGTTAATTAGTCATTACTTGTTTAATCTTCAAGCATGTTAAATAGCCATTTCTTGTTTAAATCTTCAAGCATGTTAATTAACCACTATTTGTTAATCCTCAAGTATGTTAATTAGCCATTACTTGTTTAATCTTCAAGCATGTTAATTAACCATTATTTGTTAATTCTCAAGCATGTTAATTAACTATTGTTTAATCTTCAATCATGTTAACTATTACTTGCTTAACCTTCAAGCATGTCAATTAATTATTATTGTTTAAATCTTCAAACATTCAATTCAAGCATGTTAAATAAACTATGTTAAGCATGTTTAGTGGAGGGACTGAAGCTAAGACTATCGTTGTTAAATCCTGCCTCGTTTCATATTGTCTATTTACTGCCGTCACATGAGATATGTACTAATTGTTGAATAACTAGCCAAATTACAATCTTAGTTGCTTACTCACTCGAGCATGCAGTAATCATTCTAATTCTGTGATGCTTGCTTGAATTATTATCTTTGTTTAATAGCATTCTCTATTCGCCGTTTCTACATGTCTCTTTTATAGTTGTCCTATAATTATTTTAGTATGCCTTCGTTCTCTTTATGTATCTTTAAATTTTGCTTTTAATTATTGAATTGTTATCCCTTTAAATTAATGTTATTTACTTTCCGTATATGCGCTATTTAATTGTCATCACACATCATGCTAATAGAAAAAAATAGGGAGTGCCACCTTGGGTGGTACTCACATGCATTGAATGAGGAAAAATGATAAGAAAATGAAAGAAAAGAAAAGAAAAGGGAGTTGGGGGTGGATGGGTAGCGTATCTAGTCTGCGGTTAGGCGAAGCCCCCTACCTTTTCGGGAACGAGGACTTAATCGCAAGTAGAAGGTTAGATTCGGTCAACTACTCCATCCCCTATGAACCCTCCAATCTCCAGTGCGAAGTACGAGTAAAGAACGAATGAAAGAATGAACGTAATGAAAAGATTGGTGTGGGTGGCTCCCATTCCAAAAGAGGACTAAAAGAGAGGTATAAGTATAATGCATAAACCTTATTTCTTTGCTAGGCCTTTAGGCTCACGTCTTTACTTGTGGTGTAGGTAACGAAATGGTAGTGCCGGGAGCGGAAGAGGAGGCCTTTCTCGTGGAGCTTGTGGAGTATCCGGGTGAAACACAACCGAAATAGATGTGTGGCTCAAGAAAAGAAGAAAGTATCTAATTTGTAAGGGTTAAATGATAAACATGTTTTGTAAACCCTAACTATTGCTCCAACCATATTTTGAGTATTAAGTATGTTACGCTTTTAAATCCTGAATCTTTAACTAATGCTTTGAGTAATATTTTCGTTTGCGTTTCCGCTATGTTTTGAGAAAAGATTTTATAATTTTATAGTTTCCACGACTCAAATGAGTTTTAAATGAGATGTGTTAACGATCAGGATTTTTGGAAAATGGACTCTGATTTTTAATCTAAAGAGATTTTTAAATAAAGATTTTAGTCGTTTATCAAAGTTTTAAATTTAACGTATTTTTAAGATAAAGAAAAATCTGGGTTGTTACAACAGCCTCCACCACTTAAAACTGTGCGCGTGGTACGTCTTTGATTTGATTATCCATGTGTGTTTGCACTTATTCATATCTTATTAGTATTACGATCTCTTGTCAATGTTTTTACAGCTCGGTGAACTAACGGATCTTTTCAAGAAGCTTGTTACTGAAAATACTCAAAAGAACCTGGAGACGTGTACAATTCTTTCAAGAAAGCTGGTCTAGGATGAGTACACCATCACTAAGATCATCTTCCTGCATAAGAAGGGACGGCAAACAGTGAGAATTACGTTATGTTACATTAAGTAGTTTAGAAACTTTTATTCTAGTACTCATCTTTGCTTTGCTTTCTTTGTATGTAGTGCTATGCGTTGAATGAAGAAGAATACTTCCAGGTTCAATATAAAAAATTGCTACTGACATTAGGGTGGATTCACATAAGTTAACATCTCTCTTTTCCTATTTGTCGTTCATGTTTCAACAGTGCTAATGCGTGCTTCCTTTGCAATGCAGTCACATCCAAAGCAACCATGTTTTATGTCGTCCATTGACCTGCACACTCACTACCCTTACTAGTTGTTGCTGCCTGAAGCAATTTCGATCATCGTAGTGCCATCTGACAAAGAGTGGTATATCTTTTCCCTTGTGTAGATTCATATTGCTTTCTGCTTATGTGATGATTTTTTCTTTTGCATTTCAGCCCACATGACATTTTTTGGTGTACGAGTGAGGGGTTGGGGGTGATTCAAGATTGCAAGAAGAATGACAATTTTCACCATCACAATGATGTACCCGCGAAGGGTCTGTTGTTCGCCAAAGCGTCCAACGTAATCATGGACCTGCAGTTGTATTTTGACGTCACAGATTTGCGGAAAAAACCTGGCAAGAAGGCGACTTAGGGTAGTTGAGATGTGTGGGGATACAAATAGAGATACTCATTTTGTTGTAAATAATAAAAAATTATCTTGATGTTGATATTTTGTTTTGTTTACTTGGATAATATATGTTTGGAAAATATCTGGCTTAGATAATATATGGTTTTTGTTAATGTCACAAGGGGATAGACTAAAAACAAGATAAACTCTTGCAAAATTTTCAATTTTTTGAAAGATCGCTATCACATTTGCCGTTAAACACATTGTTTTGCACCGTGAATCGATATTTTTAAAAATAACATTATAATATTGATGGTTTGCTACGGATCATATAAGATCTGTCACAGATTTACTACGATTTGCCGCGGATCATCATGTGTTGTCTGCCTTGTATAAATTCATACTACACTCATGATTTTCTCAGTGATTTTGTCAGCAATTAACGAACCCTAGACATTTCTGAGAGCTGAATTGAACCACATTTTGGCAAAGTTGAAGCATTTTTTGAACACCAAATGGCATCTTGGAGTGTTGAGAAATCTGTTATTAACCGCCAAGTTGAAGTGGGGCCCACGTTGACAATTTTGGCAAATGAGGTATGCGCAAATGGAGATGAAGCTGCTATAATGGTGCATTCTGTCTCGGCAAATCTGGACAAGAAGGAGCTCCGTTCATTATGCTAATCCAGTATTGACGAAGACATGGACATGGTCGAGAGTAGGCCTAGACACCCACCACAAGCAGAATGCACGTTTACTGGTATGGGTCTTGACAAGAAGTATAGTTCACTGAATAAAATTAGAGAAGAAAATGTTGGTCATGTGTTGAAGAATGGGTCCGAGATAAAATTCACCCGCAGTGACGATAATCGGTTGAGGGTTGCTTGTCAGGAAGGATGCATGCCTAAAAAATGTAAGGTGAAATGACGTTTTAAATAAAGTGCTATAACGATGTTCATTCACACTTGCTCGAGAAAGATGGAAAGCCTCTATGCCTCTGCCAAATGGGTGGCAGCGCATTACTTAAACAGATTTAAAAGTCATGCCGACTGAGACATTTCTTCCATCATTGAGACAATTAGGAAGGACTTTAATGCCAATATCACACCCAGCCTTGCTAGAAGGGCAAGAAATGCAGCCAAAAAAATTAACGAAGGGATGACAATGAGCAATACAAGCTCATATGGTTCTATGACGAGGAGATTCGTAGGTCTTATCCTGGAAGCTCGGTGTGTGTTCAACTAGAGATGAATGTATGTAAAAGGATGTACATGTGTTTGACTTGTTGCAAGATGGAGCTGTTGAACTGTGGTAGACCAGTTATTTGTTTGGATGGTTGCCACTTGAAGGGAGCAACTCGGGCCACCTGCTCACTGTTGTCAGCATTGATTGGAACGATGGAATGTATCCGACTGCTGTAACAATGGTTGAAATAGAAAATAAGGATTCTTGGGGCTGGATGTTAGCCTAAGTTTGTTAGGAATATTAATATTTTGATGATGAACAATTTTATTTGAGTTGTTTATTGGTTAAATTTATAATACTCATATATTATGCTTAAATTGGAAATACCCTTCGTAAGGGTATTATAAATGTGTAATGAGTTTTGCTAAGTCCATGCAGCGGGTAGAATATATCGTGGCACTTAGAGAATTCAAGATGTGTGACACGAAATTAGAAAACTCACCTCTGGACGTTTACGGACGCCTGTAGACGAGGGTGCGGATGAGGGATATCGTTCGAATTCCTAAAGAGAACTGACGTTCGAGATTTGGGACGACAGAGGATGAGATGAATGCGTCCCAATATGCAGTCTGCGACTTTTCGGAAGCCAGCGGATGACAAGCGTTTGAATATGTATAATTCATGATGATACTCTATGAATTAAGTTGAATATATGGAGAATTATTTTGAATTGACCTCATGTCCCAACTAAAATTGAAGATGGATTGAAAGTGCCTAAGTTAGAAGATGAATTTAATGAGGTAGATTTTCTTAAATTGAGTTTAAATGCTAAAACTATTAATCAACCATATTATGCTTTGAGTAGTAACGAATTTAATAGAATTCAAAGTTGTGAAAATGTGCATGATATTTGGAAACTACTTGAGATCACATACGAAGACACAAATCAAGTTAAGAAAAATAAATTAAGTATGGCCGTACATGAATTGTTTTAAATGGATAAAGATGAAATTATTACTCAAATATTTACTCGTTTTACTAATATTACTAATAGCTTGAAAGTGCTTGGAAGGGTTAGTACAGATGAAGAACTTTGTAGTAAGGTGCTCCAAAGTCTTCCGAGAAGTTGGACACCAAAAGTGACTACAATCCTCAGGCTTGGGATCTCTCAATGCTAAAAATGGAAGAGCTCATCGGATCTCTAATGACTCACGAGATCACGATGAGAGCAAATGAGAAGGAAAAAGAAAAAGAAAAGGAGAACCCGAAAAAGAAGAAGATAGCCCTTAAAACCTCCTCTAGCAAAGAAGAAAAATCAGAGGACGAGGATGATGATGACGATAAGATAGCTCTCCTCACACGGAAAATCAAGCTCCTTCAACAGAGAAAGCAACAAGGAAGAAACAAATATAAAGGAGAGAAGTCTCACAATGACAAAGAATTCAAATGCTACGGTTGTGGAAAACTAGAGCATGTTAAAGTGGATTGCTTTCTTGACAAGAAGAAGAATTCGAAAGGATTCAAGAAGAAAGCTTTTAAAGCAACTTGGGATGATAGTGAGGAGGAACCCTCATCTAAAATGGAAGAAGTGGCCAACATGTGCTTCATGGCCAAGGACAATGAGGTATGTACCTCTCCTTCTAGTGATAGTGATAATGATAATAATGCTGATAGTGATTGTGATGATGATGAAGTAGGTGATGAATTTGATGAGTTGTTTGAAGAGCTTAGTTCTTTAACACTTAAAATATAAAAAGTTGAAGAAGGAAAATGAACGTATGGTTAAGAAGCATGCTAGTAGTATTAAATTCGTTGAAGAAGAAAATGCTTGTTGAATCTAAGAATGATAACTAAATGAGCATGTTGAATCAATTGAAAATGAAAATAGCATGCTAAAGGAGAAAAATGATGAATTAAATAAAATGGTGTTAAATTTCACAAATCGGAGCAAGAACTTGAATATGCTCCTAGGTAAGCAAAGGATGACCTTTGACAAAACCGGTTTAGGTTACCAACCATTTCAAAAGAACAAGAGTTATAGAAATCTTTTTGTGAAACTGACTACTTGCTTTACTTGTAATTTTATTGGTCACAAATCCTTTGCATGTCCATCCAAATATATTAAAAATAGACATGTTGATAAATTTATTTGGGTTTCAAAAGGAACCGAGTTTAACCCCAAAGGACCCAAAAAGATTTGGGTACTAAAAAGTGAACATGACTTATTTTTGTAGGTTGGAGCTTCTCCCGCTAAGGATCAATGATACTAGGACAGTGGTTGTTCAAGACATATGATGGGAGACTTCTTAAAGTTTACCTCTATCAAGGACAAGAAAGGGAATGTGACATTTGGAGGTAATCAAAAAGGCAAAATTATTGGTATTGACAACATAGGTAATGTTTCTAACCTTATTATTGAAGATGTTTTATTTGTTGATGGGTTAAAACATAATTTGTTGAGTATTAGCCAATTATGTGATAGAGGATATAAAGTTATATTTGAGGCTAAATCTTGCATGATTATTGATAGCTCAAATGGAAAAATTTTATTTATGGGCAATAGACATGAAAATATCTATGCTATTGATTTATCTAGTGATTCATGCGATGTTGAAAAATGTTTTAAAGCTAGCGATTCTTACAATTCTTGGACTTGGCATAGGAGATTAGGGCATGTAGGTATGGATACCTTAGCTAGAATTTCGAAAAACAATCTAGTTAGGGGTCTTCCGAAAATCTCGTTTGAGAAAGATAGAGTTTGTGAGGCTTGCCAAAAAGGAAAGCAAATGAAAAGCTCTTTGTAATATCTCGTAACCTTTTCCGTATAAAATTTTTCTTTTCTTTAAAACCATTGCTTAATAAAACACAAGAGTAATAAACAGCCGAAGTCTTTCACAAGTAAATACCATAAACCCATTGTTTAAAATAAATAGCTTAATGAACACATTAACTTAAAACATTTATTTGAAGTCATAAAATACTTAAAAGTCTTTAAAACATTTATTCCATTCCGTGAGCCATAACCACAAGTCAATGTCACCAACAACACAAACATCCACACAACAACACTCCATTAGCTACGTCCATCAACAGCTTTATCTATTCATCTGCTCCTTACCTATATCAACGGGACTTAACTATCAGTATGTGATATAAACGTAAAACATAGAATTCACATACAATTTCTATAACATTGCATAAGGTTTTCTATTTCATTTCTCTTTTACTGTTCATGTCTTATATCATTATTTCATTTGCTTATATGCCGGGCGTATCAAACCGAGCCATATAAATATCCGTTTACTGTTTATATGCCCGGCGTATCAAACCAGACCATATAAACATCTTTACCGGGGTGTATCCAACCGGACCACACTTGACTTCTATGTCGGGCGTATCAAATCGGTCCATAGTCGTTTACTTGATATCTGTGTCAGACATATCTAACCGGTCCGCAGTTACATAACATATTTTGATTTCTGTGCTGGGCGTTTCCAACCGGTCCACAGTTGTTTATGTGGATTTCATTTTTCGTGTACTTTATGATTTCATGTCTTAACGTTGTCGTGCACATACAATCCTATCTAACGTATTTCTTAATTGTATCCTTAAAATGTGATCCGTCCTGTCTAAGGAACTAAACTTAAATTTAATAAACATGAAAGCAAACAACATACATTTTCATACAATAACATAATTTATGCATTTAGTAAACAAACATTAAACAAAACCCTAATTTTCCATGATGTAGGTCCTTTCGAACAAAGCACATGCAATAGCACGTACCTGAAATCCTTAGCTTTAATAGTTTAACACGAGTTATTCTTCTTGAAACCTAATCATAATAAATCTATAAGTTATCAATAATAAATCCTCATCTTCCAACTACAAATGGCGAGTAAGTCTCATCTAACACCTTCCAAAGATCAACTTAATAGTTATAATCTCTAACTAATATTCTTTAAACTATTTTCCGACTTTATTCAACAATTTATCACTTTGCCCATTGTTAACAAGCCTATTAAATTCCTAACTTTAGTATTATTTCCCAAATAATACTCAATTATCCATTTATTTTCTAAACAATATTCTTCAACGTCCAACAAAATAATACCTTAACCAACTTCATTATCAACACCCTAATACATCATTTCTAGCTATTAAACATGCTTAATGGTTTAACCCATTTCCAACTAATAGCCAACCCTAATCCATAATATATCCATAATCACTTAAACTTCGACCGCAATAATCACTATCCAAATTCCAGCATTTCCTTATCCAATAATAATCAATAGAGAGGATACACACGAATAAATCCTCAACAAAACGTGAGTGAAGATTGCTTACCTGTATCCAAGAATTGGAACCCAAAGAGAACTCCTCTTCACACTCCAGCACCTCCGTGTTCTTATTTCTCTCAAACACACAGTCAACAATTCACTCACAGTATCTAAAATATTCTCACAGCTCCCTTCATCAGATTGTCTCTTTCTCACTCTACTTCTTCTGTATATCTCTCACACACTCACGTCTCCAAAAATGACAGAGTAACGCCACTCTTCTCCTTTTGTGAACTCACCTTGCCACTCCTCACATTTATAGGCAACCACAGACAATGCTTCATCAATGACCAGAGGGAGATAGAAGGCCAATTCATCAATGACCAACAACATTTGCCCCTTCATCTTCAGACATGTTCAATGCCATTCTCAGTGACGCGTTGTCTTTAACCAGTGACCCATTGATGACTAAATGCATGCAACATCATTCCCTTCAATTTCCACACGTTCAGACAACACAGATGATGTTTCCTTTCATCTTCCAAATGCTCCAGACTCTTAGATTACTTCTCATAAATTAGAGGTTGATTGAATTTTTATGAAGGATGATCGACCGTCCTTCAGCCAAACGTCCGCATATTTCATTCTTCTGTTTTTCTGCCGGTCGATCGACGTAGGTCGATCGACGCTTGTCAATCAACTGCCCCGATCGGCCGCAGTTTCCTACTGCACATTATATCAAATCTTCACCAGATTATGTTTATTCACATTATTTCTTGTAACGTGACACATGCATGCAATCCATAAATATTATATATATCTAACCCTCACCTAATGTTTTACATGAAATAGAAATATTCTCCATACCACTTCATCTCCACATTATCCTTCATTAAATCCAATATATCTTAAAGTAGTATAAATCGCATATCTTCAATCTTATAATATTCAATTGCGTCCAAGTATGTATTCTCTTACTATTTCTCATTGACTATCAATCCAATTGATATCGTCCAATATAACTTCAACTATCTCCAATTGACTTCAATCCTTCTCATAATCTAACTATGAACTTAACGGGGTATCATAATTCACTTATTCCAAATGCATTTCTCTTAACCAATATCTTTATTTGTCCAACTTAGCTCCTAATATCCCAAAATTATCACTTAAGCTATGCTTTTAGCTCAACGAAGATTTGAGATATTACACTCTTTCTCTTCCAAAAATATATCTCTACCTCTAAGCCTATCCAACTAGTTCACATGGACCTTTTCAGTCCGTCTAAGGTTTCTAGCGTAGGAGGAAAACATTATGCATATGTAATTGTGGATGATTTCTCTCATTTCGCTTGGATTTTCTTTTTGAGGACAAAGGACGAAACCTTTGAAGTATTTTCTAGTTTTAGGAAGAAAGTAAAAAATGAAAAGGAGCTTACCATTGTTACTATTAGGAGTGATCATCGTGGAGAATTAAAAAATGATCAATTTGAGGCCTTTTGTCAAAAACATGGCATTAATCACAATTTCTCTTATCCTAGAACCCCTCAACAAAATAGAGTTGTTGAGAAGAAAATCGATCCCTCCAAGAGCTTGTAAGAACCATGCTCAATGAGAACGATCTACCCAAGTATTTTTGGGCGGAAGCCGTTGCCACGACATGCTATGTTCTCAACTGTGTCTCTATCCGTCCTACTCTAGAAAAGACTCCTTACGAAATTTGGAATTGTAGGACTCCGAATGCTAGCTACTTCAAAGCATTTGTTTGCAAATGCTTCATTCTTAATACTAAGGACAATTTGGGCAAATTCGATTCCAAAACGGATGTGAGAATCTTTCTTGGATACTCTTCCTCTAGCAAAGTCTATAGGGTCTTCAACAAAAAGACGTTAGTGGTAGAAGAATCCATGAACGTCACTTTTGACGAATCCATTCATACCTCTAGTGTTGAGAGACCTATCCTAGAATTAGAAAATGATTTAGAAAGTCTTAGCTTAGGTGATAAAGGGAAAGAAATTATGGAAAGTCCTCCTCAAGAATCTCAAGATCATTTCTTAGAGGGAACCTCAAGGGTAGAAAACCATGATGACTTGCCAAGGGATTGGAGGTATGCTAAAAGTCATCATATGATTGATGTTCTAGGTCATCCTAACCTAGGTGTCAAAACTAGAGCCTCCCTTAGAAATGAGTGTGCTAATATGGCGTTCATCTCCCAAATAGAGCCTAAAAGTTTTGATGAGGCCGAATTCAATGAAAATTGGTTATTACCTAACAAGAAGAATTAAACCAATTTGAAAGGAACAATGTATGGGAACTTGTTCCTAGGCCTAAGGATCACTCTATTATAGGAACAAAATGGGTGTTCAAGAATAAGTTAGATGAAAGCGGTGTAGTCATTAGGAATATGGTGAGACTCGTTGCAAAAAGGTATAATCAAGAAGAATGAATTGATTTTGAGGAAACTTTTGCACCAGTTGCTCGGTTAGAGTCAATTAGAATGTTTTTGGCTTTTGCTTGCTATAAGAAGTTAACTCTTTATCAAATGGATATAAAGAGTGCTTTTCTTAATGGATTTATTGCGGAAGAAGTCTATGTTGAGCAACCTTTAGGTTTGAAGTTTATGATAAATTAGACCATGTTTATAAACTTCATAAAGCCTTTTATGAACTCAAGTAAGCACCAAGAGCTTGGTATGAGAGATTAAGTAAATTCTTGAGAGAGAGAGAGACTTCATGATAGGTAAAGTTGATTCCACTTTATTTGTTAAGCACAATGGTAATGATATTATGATTGTGCAAATCTATGTTGATGATATTATCTTCGGTTTTACCAATGACACTTTGCAAATAGTTTGCAAATTTAATGCCAAGTGACTTCAAAATGAGCATGATGGGCGAATTGAAATATTTTCTTGGTTTACAAATAAGGCAATCTAATGATGGAATTTTCTTGAATCAAGAAAAGTATGTCAAGGAGCTAATCAAACGGTTTTGGTATGGACTCCTCAAAACCATCTAGAACTCCCATGAGCACATCAACAAAATTGGATAAAGATGAGAAAGGAAAAGATGTGGATATAAAGAAATATCGTGGTATGATTGGATTTCTTCTATATTTAATCGTTAGTAGACCCGATATTCTCTTTAGTGTGTGCTTCTGTGCTAGGTTTCAATTTTCACCCAAAGAGTCACACTTACATGCCGTAAAAAGGATTCTAAGTATTTAAGTGGGACTATTAGTCTTGGATTGTGGTATCCCAATGGCACAAATTTTTAGTTGATTGGATACACCGATTTGGACTATGCGGGTAGCTTAGTCGATAGAAAAAGCACTAGTGGTATCTGTCAATTTCTTGGAGAATCATTAATTTCTTGGTTTTCTAAGAAACAAAATTCGGTTGCACTTTCTCCCGTTGAAAGTGAATATATTGTAGCCGGAAGTTGTTGCGCTCAATTGCTTTGGATGAAACAAATCTTGGAAGATTATGGACAATTTTTCAAGAACATTCCAATCAAGTGTGACAACACAAGTGCCATAAACATTTCAAAAAATCCTATTCTTCATTCACAGACTAAACACATAGAAATCCGACATCATTTCATCAGTGATCATGTATCTAAAGGTGATATCTCTCGAGAATTCGTATCCACCAAAAATCAACTTGCCGATATTTTCACAAAACCATTGGACGAAAAGACGTTTTGTGGAATTCAAATTCGATTAGGATTAATATTTCTCGATCAATCGCCTTAGAATTTCATTGGATCAATCTAATTTCAAACATTTTTGGGGCAAATTTAGGATAGAAAATAGTTGGACCCTCAAATCTTCAAAAACAGTCCTGAATTGGAGTATTCGGACGGTCCAGATCATCCTCATTCGTCTAAAATTGCTAAAAATCAATTCTGTCTTGTTTTTCGTTGTTTTCGTACGACATCGAGAGAATTCGGACTATCCCTATCGTCCTAAATTTAGTCATCCGAAAGACCCTCCTCTCTCATTTTCTCCCGCGAGCTCAAGGTCTCCCGCGCTTCTCGACTATCCTCAGCAATTTCTAGCTTCCTCCTTCAATTTCCTTTGATAAAGTTGCTCGTTTCCTTCGATTTTCTAGGGCTTTCCTTAGGTTGTCATAGTTTTCACTCGGATTTCTCAAGTATTTCAAAAATTTCTCAATGGCCAATAGACCGATTACGAAGAGAAGTTCAACTCAAAATCCTGAACTTCCTATTGTTCGCTCCACAAATAGGTCTAGATTGTTCACAAATGATAGTTGTAGAAAACGATATGAGGAGGAATGCAAGAAACGCTCCTTGATTCTTTCTCGACGAATTAGCTTCACTCGTTTGTTGTAATACCCTGACTTTTTATATCGGAATTTAATGAGGATAATTGAAAAATAATTAGGGATATTTGGAATAATTGGACAATTATCAGGGAATTACTAAGGACGTATTCGTGAGTTTTTAATTTAAAGAATTTGCCAAGATTACATGGAAATTACCGTAATTAAAATTAATATATTAATTTAATGGATCAAATTATAATGTTTGGAATTACTTATAATCCTTTTTAAATTAAGGATTTATTGAATAAAAAATAGAGAGGGGTTAAACTATTAGAGAGGATGATTATTAGGATTTAATTGGATTAAAAAGTATTAAGGAAGAAATATGAAAGGCATGAACTGGTTC
>CM039468.1:43766947-43965596 GCA_022433065.1 Begonia loranthoides | reverse complement strand
ATGCTGACGTTCCGCTGCGAGAAGTTGATATTCTGCCGTGGAACGTCATACATTTCGTAGCGGACTGACATATTTCCGCGGTGGAATATCAACTTTTTGCAGCAGACAGACAGAATTCCCCAGCCTTGTATATTTCGGTGTTATGCACAGGTTGCTTAAATTGTTGCAATGAACATGTTAGTTGTTTGTTGATGATGTATGAAATGGTTTGAGTCAATTTCTCTTTCAAAAAATTGAAAATTTTGCAAGAGTTTCCCTTGTTTTTAGTCTATCCTCCCTGTGACATTATCAAAAACCATATATTATCCAAGTCAGATATTTTCTAAAAAATATTATCCAAGTAAACAAAACATAACATAAACATCAACATAATTTTTTACAACCATATCGTGCATATGTGCATTACAGACACAATTTACCAATTCAATTACAACCATATCATGCATATGTCAATTACAAATGCAAACAAAATTATCAATTCTGTTACAAGCATATAATGTACATATGCACTAAGAATTGATGTGCTCCAACCACATCAACCATTTGTATTGTTTCTTGAGGAACATCTAACTGTCTGCCTCAAATAAATTGTTGTAGATGATGTATATCTAGTTTTGACGCACAATTCATCTATTGATCCTTGCACATTTGCTCACTCAATCCCACTATCTGATGTTCCTTGTATATAGGTGTCGGATGCAAAACTGATGCTCTGCTTGCCACCTATTTTGCAGAGGCATGACGGCTTTCCATTTTTCTCGAGCAAGTGTGAACATCGTTATAACACTTTATTTGAAATATCATTTCATCTTGCATTTTCGAGGCGTGCATCCACCACGTGCATCCTTCTTGTTAGGCAGCCCTCAACTAATGTATGCAAGCGTGTTTCTGTGCCTATGCCCTAGTATATAAGACTCAATTGTGCGGTCCATCGAGTTGACTGTGAACCATGAAATCCTCGGCGACACCGGGTAAAATGTTGGAGTAGAGCTCAATAGCGATGTTCTGAGGGTTAAGTACTATGGTTTTCCTGTCGAGCAAGATGAATTTTTCAATGTTTGTAAATTTGGGACCTGTAAAGAGGTGTAAGAGTTAGAGGTTAGGTTTCTTCCATTGTTGGTGCAGTTACAGGACTTTGAGTGCTTTGATGCGCTCCCTCGCAAAAGACAGAGCACTCCGAGCACTCAAAGTCTTGTAACTGTACCTACAATGGCTGAAACCTAGTCTCCAACTCTTTCACCTCTTTATAGCTCCCAAATTTACAAACATTGAAAAAAGTTTCTTTGCTCGATAGGAAAACTGTAGTACTTAACCCTCAAAACATCCCCATTGAGCTCTACTCCAACACTATACCCTGCATCGCCAAGGATTTCGTGATTCTCAGTCAACTCGCTGGACTGCACCGCACAGTCGAGTCTTATATAGTAGGAATGCAGAACGACGCACAATGATTTGCGGTGGATCATTATCGATCCTCCATGGATCATAGAATACCTATGGCGGATCGTATTATGATCCACGGCGGTCCATAAATATTATAACGTTATTTTTAAAAATATCAATCTGCGGCAGAACCATACACGAACCGCTATGGATTGAAAAAATGCGTTTAACAACAAACATGACATTGATGTTTGTAGGGACCTTTTCCCATAGTTCAGTGCTTAATGTATTAGCAAATATAGTTTTGTGGTTGATTTGTCATTGATCATAAAGTACAATGCTTGATTTGTCATTTTCCTTAATTTTTATGTTAATTGATACCATTTGAATCTTGTTTTTGTAAATTGTAAAATTCGTTATTTTTATTAATAAATTTTTTATGTAAGATTTTTTTATCATATTCAACCTTAAACTCAATCGTGTTGACTTGATTATTTAAATCATTAATTTTCAATTACGTGTATTATTTTTGGTCAATTGGTCAAACTGGTAAAAGTTTGATATTACCGCATAGTTTATATTTCAAAGAATTGGTATTCAGTAAATTTGAATTTCCAAGGATCAAGTTGGTATAACATTTGAATTTTGGACGTATCAGAATTTAAAGAATTTTATTTAGTGTATATAATATTATATATATATTAAATAATTTAAAAATAAATTAAATGGGTTTCTTTAATTTATGGATGCAGTCGAGAGAGAAAGAGAGAGAAACGAAATAAAGGTTGTGTGAGGGTGGTTTCAGATGTAACATTCGCATTTGCAACGTTATTAGCTACAACCTTTGTGAAAGTTCTTCATGGTTAAGTTCAAATCTAATCTCGTTTTCTTGTTTGAAGTTTCATATTTTTGGATTTGGATTTCAGGTTAGGACACTCGAAATCTTTTGTTGTTTTTGTGTTGTTTGAGTCAATTTGTAGCTTAGGAGTAATGCTTAATCGATTGGTGAAAAACATGGGAAAAGGGGCCACCTTCCTTGTTGATCTTTGCTGAAAATGTCGTCTCCAGTCAATCTTTGTCGAATCCTGTCATAACATGGAGGCAGGCTTAATAGCATCGTTGGGTTAGGCGACCTGATCCTCGGAGAGAACCCGATCGCCCGACCCAAGGCTAAGATGAAGCGGAAATCTTAACATGAAATTAAGCCCAAAACCAAAATCACATGGGTTATGATTCACAGAGTGATTAGCAAGAGTCAAGATAGTATAAAAATAAACAAAGAATGTACTGTGCAGTAATCAAACCAAACCACACCATACAACAAATCCCAAATGTACAAGATACGAAGGGATTAGACAGACAGACCTCCACTCATTCAAAGGGAAGTCGAAGCATCCACCAGAGGGGACTCTAGCAATGCCCCACAACGACCCCGTACCAAACCTATACATCAAATCTGGGAAAAATATAGTGTAAGGGTGGGAGTGACAAACTCAATGGGGGAATATATACTAAACGCAATGCATGTAAAAATGGTTTTTCTCATCCTTTAGAAAACCAATGTCATGCTTCTCGTTTATTGTATATGGATTTTAAATCATAAAACTCTTTATCATTTTATTAAACAGGCCCATGACTATCGATGTGGCTTCATCAAAACCTTGCGTATACATAGACATCTATATCACAAAATATGCCAACATTGTTTTCTGTGGATGGTCATACAAGGACCCATCTGACACACATCATAAAAAGGCAGCCATCCGTCGAAAGCAAAAGCTCATGAGACAAAGTAATCAAAAAGACTGTGATTTGGAGATCCAGCACGTCACCCTAGTTATCGACTCAACCTGTATAATTATGGTAAAGGATAAGGTTGTTAACAACATATTGCTCCTCAACTAGCTACCTACAAGATCCAAATTGACGAGGGTTGCCGACAAGCAGAGTTACGAGCCATCACACCACTTGTCAAATAAAAAGGTACTAGACGAGCAAAACGTAGCGACTAAAACCTTATGAACCGTGTGACTAAAAACCATGACTAGGTTTTGGTGCTCAAAACCCAAGGAGCGCATCATCATCACCCCATCGCCCTATCGCCCTATCACCCTTTTCACTTTTGGGGCTCGAAACCCAAGGACATGTCACCGTGCCCTATCACCCTTTCGTACATACAAGCAATTAATCTTCTCGTAGTAGAAGATTGCACGGGATAACCTCATGATGCTCTAGCGCCAAGACTACCTAAAGCATCAAGAAGATTCATCCTCCCAATATATTCACAGAATATCAATAGTACACCATGTACGATAAAGTTAACGTGAGGAAACATACATATACATAAAAATAGACGTGCTGTTGAAACAGTCTCTGTCGAGGTTTCAAGTGTTGTATCCCACAAAATATCAGTTTGAAAACATGATGCAATGCAATGCATAAAGTATAAAAATCTCTACTTCGATAATGACCATGACAACCTTACCGACTAGCAAGCTCCATGCACTATCAGAAGTGAGGTCGAAACTAGTGACATCTCTAGAACCTATAATAAGGCCGATGTCAAAATCCCAACAATCACACGAAGGATAATAGGTAAGTCCCAAATCAAGACTAGGAATCCAAGACAGACTCTAAGGATAACCGCTAGTCCCAAACCAAAAATCAAATCTAGGAATACATCAAGAGTCCTAGACCAAAACACGAAACCAAACGCAAACCAAGTATGGCTGGTGAAGCCGAACGAAGTTCTCTAAACCCAACTCTAAGAAATAAATAGTGCTGTTGACTAAAACATAACCACGATCGACTTGACAACCAGAAAGATCCACCAGCTGACAAGGCACGGTAACAGTCGACGGAACACGACACGCTCGACCTGAACAAATTAACAGTCGAGAAGACAAAGCTAAAGCCATTCGAACCCAACCACGGCCAATAAGGCACAACGGTGGTCAATCAAGACCATGCAACAGTCAACAAGGCAAAGAGAAGGTCAACAGGGACCTCGCAATGTCTGCCAGACTCAACGACGATCAACCAGGACCATTAAGTGTCGATGAGACACATTGACGATCAATTAGAACTTCACAACTATCGATAAGACATGCCTGCAACCATCCAAGACTCAACAGTCGAGGAAACTCAGCTAAAGTCAATCGAATATGACTTTATTGGGAATCGGCTTCAAATTCATAAACTAAATTGAGCCTAAAACCATGTCGAAGAACAAGAATTTCCTTTGATAATGACAAGGAAATAGTAGAAGGGTCCTACGCCAAGCCTAGGAACTCAACCGACATGCAAACGACTAAAAAAACATGACAAAATACAATGTCTGGTTGAATAGCGACCTCTTGCGGTCGACTTGGGATCATTCTTGGAAAATCTGCCCAATTCATGGTTGATCAGAAATAGAACTACAGTCGACCAGACCTGCGTCTGCGGTCAACCCAATAGCTATAGTCAATCGCATGAAAAGCATCGGTCGACCACACACAGCATTCTGGATGATTGAAAATCAACTTGTGCAATTACCGACATGATCGATCAACTTAGATAAAGTTTGGGCACTCTTTTAATATTGAAAACACGTCGTTTTCTCTTGATTTTCACCTTCCAACAATAAATAACCCAGCATAGACTCCAATTCTACCAATATAAACCAGAAATTTCTCTTGGATTCGAGTAACTGGAATTCGAAGCCACCAAATTCCAAACTTTAATTTTGAAATCGAGGGGTTAAATGGAGTTACTCACCAACGGCCTTCGCAAAAGTTGTTGGTCTTGACATTGCGAACGTTTTCCACTCTTTAGATTCACTTCACGTTCAACTTCGTCCTTCCCCTCTCTCTCTTGCTCTCTCTCTCTCTCGGTAGCCTCCCCCTCTTCTCCTTCTTCTATTTTCTTTTCTTCATTTAATAAATAATATATATATGTTAAAAATATATTATATATATATTAGATAAATCTAAGTTAATTTCTGATTTGTTCCAAAAGCTAACCGATAATGATTTTTTAACAAAATAATTTACTAAATTCATTTCCTCAATTAGTTTACCGCTCGAAAATACCCAATTTTATCGATTGGACTATTTGACCAAAAATTTACAAGTGGCCACAACACGACAAAACAGGTCAACTTTTCAACACCCTGACTGAATATCAAGCAAAAAATTAACACATGGAATTTATTATTATTAAATTCATGGATTTTACAAGTCCGATCGACTTTGGGAGCGTGAGTACTTTTGGATCTGGAGTTCGCGGTAAGTAACTGGGTGTCCGTGCCGGTCATCCGTAGCTGGACCAAAACTTCTGTGTTTGGTCTTGGTGTTTGTGCTGGACAATAGGTATTTGGGCCTGTCATTTGCGGTTGATATCCAATCGTTTGCGTCAGTCTTCTATGACAAGACTCTTGCATCCACAGAAGGGTCAAACATTTGTGCTGAAAAGCACTTCTAGACTAGGCATGCGTGCTGGTCGTATGTGGCAGCCTTTAATGGGAACGTCTCAGAGAAGTTGGTAGTTGTTTATTGTTTCCTTCCGATTTGTGTTTATTGTCCCGGGACAAGTTGGCGGCTGTTTATTGTTTATTGTTCTTATTGGTAAGAAGACTGATCGCCGTCGAGGTAGAGATTTTATACTTTACTGCATTCTATTATGGTTTTCAAAATCAATATATTTTGTTAGCTATCACATAAGAAAACTCCACGTGGTCTATTTGATAACACGTCGGTTTTTATCCTATATGTACATACGTTTACTTAATGTATGCATAGTTTATCATTGTGTTATTATGTTATTGTGCTAGAGGATGAAACCTCTCCATGTTTTGGATGGTTTCGGTGTCAAAGCATCATGAAGCTATTCCAGTATATCTTCTACTACATGAAAATTGTAAGACCAATGTAGGTGTTCTAAACTTTTCGTGCGATATTGATTATTCTATCCCTAAGTGGTTTAACACAAATATAAAAGCAAATAATCACAAGTATAAGAGATAAGAGATAGAGAGATTGATATCAGTTTGTTAACATGGTTCAACAAATCTGCTTACATCTGCTCTCTAAGGTTCCACCTTGGAGATTCTTTAATTACCTAACGTCCCCTTTTAGTGATGATTGAGGTTCACAGGTGTCAATAAAACTTTTACATAACTATGCACAGGGCGCCACCCTTTCCTTGACTATTCATGAGACATCACCCTAGGTACAACAGAATGAGTACAAGAAGTGGAAATATAAAGTACAAGTTTGAGACCTAACTCTCTCAAATGAAAACTCTCAAGTTTAGGAGTAGGAGAGTTAGGCTAGACATTCAATTGTTGATGAGAATTCATGGAGAAAAATTGGCAACATTTTGGTACAATTCTCTCTTGGTTGGAATGCAATTCGGAGTCCCACTATTTAAAAATTTTGTTCGATCGGTCGACCACCCTCTTGTCCTGTCGACCGCTTTCTGACTGTTGGAATGTTACCGTTGTGAGTTCTGTTGGTTCAGTCGCCTGCTCTTTGTCTCCGGTTGACCATTTCTATGCATTACAAGAAATGCCTTGACTCTGTCCAATTTCCAGTAGACCGCTTCTTTGTCCCGGTCGACTACTCTCCCCCATTTTGATGATGACAAATATATATTAAGTTGTTTATGATACTCTCTAAGTATGAACATGATGTATGGCATATTATAATCTTTCCTCTTAAGTTTATGCAATTTATCTTTTTTTTTTGTTCATGTAATTCATACTATCTTAATCAACTTAACTTAATATGACTCACTTCTCCCCCTCTGGCATTATCAAAAGGAATTAAAGGAGGGAAGACAAAATCAAATATTAAGTTAATTGAACATAAGATCAAATCATAAAAAAAATTTACTCCCCCTTTGACATTATCCATACATGAGTAGTTCATTATCCATACATGAGTAGTTAAGGAAAAGTAAAAAATCAAAACAAATAATTCAAATAACTTCTCCTTTGACATTTTCCAAACATAATTAATTGGGGGTATAAGTAGAAGAATTCAAAATAATCCAATAGAAATGTCTCCCCATTTCTTAAGTTAAAAATATTCATTTTCCTCTTCCCCTTTGAATACCAATTATAAGGAAGAAAAAGCGTCTAAATCTTTAATAACAAAAACATTCAACTTAAAAAATTTCGCCCCCTATGTCAATGTACTAATTCAATCAATGGAGATTTGCAAAAGCATCAAAAACCAACAAGCCAATTCAATTATGACATTTTATAAAATGAATTGTTGGATTGATACCACTTGTAATATTCAAAATTTCACTAATAGGTAACAATTATAAGATTTATAATACTTGAAAGATTTATGCAATTTGAAGTATCAAACATACTTTAAATCCTATGATACCAAAACAAATATGCATACTATAAAAACAATGAAAACCAAGAGTATAAAAGATATAAAAACTTAATATGCATACTCTAGGAAGTCTCCCATCATTCAATATCAAAATTATTTCTTTGAATGGGAAACCATCCAACGTAAAACAAGGCTTAATTTTCTTTCTTAGGAACCTAAATCTTTTTGGGTCCTTGTGTTTTAGGCTTTGTTCCTTTACAAACCCAAACATAATGTATGTTTTGGTTCTTAGAGATAGATTGGTTAGTTATGAGTTTTGAATGATTAAGGATATAGAAAGTATTCACTTAGTAATTTCAAGTAAATTAGGACTTAACTGGTTCTCTACTCTGTTGTGAGAAATATGGTTTTATGACAAACGACTATTCAGTTTTGTAAAGTAAAGTCACATTGATGGAATGAGCAACATTGTGGGTTATTGCTATTCCATTATATTTGTTAAGGTTTAGGGGATTGTTATTAATGCATAGTCGTTATAGTTTTAAAGGTACAAAGAAGAGAAAGGAAACAGAAATGCGCTATGGATGCCAGGTAAGTTGATATTGATTGTGTTTTGGCTTCAGACCCTACATTGCAAGAGTTAGGATTGCTTGTTGTGTGTTTACTAAATTCAGTTTCTTTTAATGATATGTTTATTAGACATAGTGCATATAGGATTGTATGATTTCATGAGCATATTGTATGACATAACTAATCTATGTAAATAGGCATGTGGGGGTTCGGGAAGTTAATGACGTCCCATTGTCATATAGATCCATGTTGGATAGATTGGAGAGAAAATAGGTTAGCGACATGGGATACCAGGGTTCATTGCTTCCTGTTATGAAATCTCCAACATTCTCGTAATAAAGGAGTGTATACGGCCTGAGTAACCCCTTGATATATATTGCTCCTTTATGGATTGACCGGGTTACTCATGGTCCCACGGTGTTTGTCATGTATGCACTCTTGGCCTAAATTGCATTGCATGATCATTCATATCATCTGCATTTCATTTGATCAGTTACTGAGCGTTAGGCTCATTAGTTTAGGTCTTGTGATGTAAGTACGAACGAGCAACAGATAAATAGGTTAAAGACAATTGATGAAAGATTTGCATGGGTGGATCTTATGGCTAGCTGGGCTAAAGAGTGAATGGAAAAGTATTTGAAAAAGAGTTTTGTAACTTATTTCTTATTCTTTAATTGTTGTTTTTATTGTGCTGCATTTTTTTCAAAGAATGTTATGGTTTTTGAAAGTAAACTGATAAAGGTGAAAGAAAACTGAGAAAAATGAAAGTAAAGAGTTTTAGCAATCAGGTGTTAGCGATCAGATTTTATGAAGGAAAAAGACTTTGATGTTTTTATGGAAAGAAAGTTTTAAATTTTACGTATTTTAAAGAAAGGGAAAAATACAAGATGTTACATAGTTGGTACTAATACCGTTAGAATCAGAATGTTTGATGGAGTTGTTAGGACACTTGGTAATGTGTGACACATTCTCGATTTAAAGAAGAATATGATCTCGTTAGGTACTCTGGATTTGAAAGGGTACAAGTCCAATCCTGTAGGTAGAGCTATGAAGATCAGTAGGGGTGCTCTCGTCATGTTAAAGGGACACAAAAGGTTTGCAAATTTGTATGTGTTACATGGTTCTACAGTAATAAGTAATAAGGTTGCAAAGTTTGTGAATTCACTTTTTGAGAGATTTTTTTTAAGATGACTCAAAAGATGTTAGGTTCTTAGGTGAAGTTCAAGTTGAGACCTGAATCAACATCATAGCCGATACATCAGCTTATTATAGATGTTCAGGGTGATAAAGTCTCATCGTCACCAATTTCAGTTTCACGTCAGAGTGGTATTGGCAAAAATAGAACCAAGAGGAAGGGTAAAACTCCACGACGATATGGTGAAACTACTTCAACGGGTTATGCATTGAGTGTGTTTGAGGGTATTAATTTTAGTGGGGAGTCTTCAACATATTCAAGTGCAATTTGTTATGATAACTCTGATAATCCGATGGTATCATGGATGAGATGTGATTTCTTCTTGAGTGTGACTCTCAAGTTTAAGCATGACTTAAACTCAAGTTTAAACATACCTTAAACTCGATTGGTATAAATTGTTGAATTGGCTCTATGAGGGCACTTGTGGAAGATGAAGTTATTTTTCGTTAGAGTTTTTCAGATTAATTTGTCTTGGATTGGAATTTCTTTGAAGATGAAAATTATTAGAGTCTAGTGTTCTGGATTCGTTTTAGGGTGGGTTGAGAAGCCTGCATTGAATCTCTCATGTGGAATTCGTGTTAAGGTAGAGATTGTCAGAGTTCGGTGTGACTCAAATTCTAGTTGGGCCGAGTCTGATCTGTATCCAATATTAGAGTTTTCTAATTTATCTATATATTGATGTTTGAGTCGTAATACTCACTGTATCTTGATTTTCTAATAGTGAATTTCTCATTTGCCCGTGGTTTTTTCCCTTTTGGTTTTTTATGTAAATCTTTGTATCCCTATTGCTGCAGTTATTTTTTTCGTTTCGTGTTCGAGTCTCAACATAAAATTTAATAGAATTTTTTTTTAAAATATTAACTTTTGTTTCATTAATATTGAATTTGATTGTACAAGTCCACCAGCTTTTTTTTATTGATGACAAAAAAAAAAACTATGTCATCATAATTCGTAATATAAAGAAAGTTCTTACAGCCATCAAAGAAAATAACAAAAAATAAATTGAGTAAATTATTTCAATTTAATTCAAATCGAAATAAGAACGTAATAATATTACTATGACATATGTAATAATTATATATATAAAAAATTAATCTTCCTACATTCTATCCCATCTTAAAATACTCTTGTGACGAATAAAATGCATCTCTTATCGTCCATTAAAGTCATGTTTTTTTTTTTTGTGATTTGATTTATGCTGGTCGGTCAATACCCCGCGCTCTATCTTTTTCTATGATCTCGAGATTTTGACATCAAACAATAATATCTAGTTTGTACTATACGTGAAAATGTTCCAACAAAACAAAAGTTTGTGGATCATCTCCCATAGAGAGCAGCGTTGAATTTTCAAATAAAAATGATATAATGATGTGATTGTATGAATAAGTTGTACAAACATTTTCATTGCCTCGCCTAAGAGGATATTCAAGACAGAATGATGAACGATTTGGTTTGAAATAGATCGAATCATTCGATCCTTACTTTAAACTTTTAATTAGTAGTGAAAGACTTAAAATTTAGTTTACAAACCAAATCCAAAATAAAGGTCCAATAATAACATTAATATAGTATAAAATAAACAATGTTCAAAACTACGCAGAATTAAAATTAAAAATAAAATAATTCTAAATACTAATCTCACAAAAAAATAAACTAAATCTCTCAAGAAAAGAAAAAAAATCTAAGCTATTAAGTGAATCCTTTAAATATATTCCTGGGACTCACTTTTATTATTTCCTGAAAGAGAAAGTTAAATTTGGGGTAAGTCAATTAAATTCAGTAGGGATTAGATTTTATATTCGACATTTAGATTATAGAAAGATGTGGGCATACCAAAAATTTTATTTTAAATCAAACTCGATATATGAAGAAAGTAACAATGAGCAATAGAGCTAGTAACAAAATTAAACAACGATGATACTCATGCGATTGCAACAACAAAAAAGAACCTGATCAGGTTGAGGGTTTTGCGCCCACGGACACGACACATACATCTATCCTATTACTCTAGTTAACAATAGTGAATAAAAATAAATGTAAATATAACTGAACTGAATATTAAATTAAATAAGTTTAACGAAAAAGTCATATGTTTTATAAAAATCCAACGTGCCAAATAGGAGCACATCATTTAATATGAGGATATGCGTAAAATCCAAATTTTTAATAAATAATGTATGTTCAACATAAAATAACATTTTCCTCAATTTGGGCCTACCAATATCAAACCCCAATAATAAACAACAGGTCCAAAGTACAAATAATTTAATAAGTTTTGGAACCTATTCCTAATATTTTTACAAAATCAAAATTCAAACTCTAAAATTTAAAATCTAAGTTTCTAGGCTAAACAAAGAAGACAAAAAAATAATAGAGTCATAAGCCTAATATGGTTAAAAAATGGTCACCAAAATGACCGAAAAATGATTGAGTCAAAACTTGGGTAAAAAATAATTAAATTCGGCCAAAAAATAGGGTTGGGGCCTCGACCCAAAACGACCTGGGCCACTGCCCAAAATTGATTGGCTTGCGACACATGATAGTCTAAGTCGCTGCCAGCCAGAGTTTAGCCAGAACTCTGGTTCTTTCCAATCACAATTCAACTCCAAATGCCAGAATTTTCTCCAATCTAACAATGATTTCTCAAACACACACAAGACATGATTTTGTTTTATAAATTCCATCGCCAAAACTTAACAACCATAATTTAGTACAGAATTCCTAACAACAAAAAAATCTGAAAATTTTCCCTACCTACAGGAGTTCTCCGTTTCCTTCTATAACATCCTATTTCCATTTATGAATTTTTCGTAAAATTTTGAACATTTTAAAAATCCATTAAAATATACTTAATTGAAAAATATCAGAGTACGTTATGCGGAATAAAAACATTTAACTGTCTTACAGAAATAACATAATTAAAATACTTAAGATCCATAATAAAATCTTTATGCGATTAAAATAACTTTTATTCATTAGAGCCATAACCTCCGAGGTTGTTCTGCGCACAGTAATACAAGCTTGCATTGCATCATACTTCTCCAACAGTCACTTCAATCAGCTCACAATCCACGCCTACATCACATGAGGAATAATGAGCCTGTTACCCAGTAAGGAATATAAAATGAAATGCAACTATAACCTCTATGACAACTCTACATGTATAAGTTTGATATATCTGTAAGTTGGGTGAGAGCAAGTTCTTCAGTTTCCGAACCCACCACTTGGGTTCGTTTTTACGTAAGAGCATCCTTTTCAGTTTCTAAACTCACTAAAAACAAGCCCACTTACATTTACATTCATTTACTCTTGGGTGAGAGCAACCTCTTCAGTTTCCGAACTCACCCCCCGTTGATTAAGAGCAACCTCTTCAGTTTTCAAGCTTACTCAAATGAGTTGTTTTCTATGTGTGAGCATGTAACGCCCTGTAACAACCCGATCCTAATTTTTCCGATTAAATGATGTAATCACGACTTTGGAAGTAAATTGAGATTTATATCTACATAATGCATCATTCTATGGATGTTAAGTGCGGCGTATAACCTCGTAGGCATTTAATTTGGGCAAGACTTAGAAGAAAATACGAAAATGGATGGAATTATACACTTTAGGACTCCTGCGGACGATTGCAGATGATGCAGACGACTCAGGACAGCGTCCGAATGAATCTGTTTCAAAACTTGTGTATTTTGGATGACTGCGGACAACAAGATTCAGCGTTCGAATGAATCTATCCAATTTTTGGGATAATTTGGACGATACATGCGGATGATGTGGATGACGGTAAGGCGTCCACAACCAGATTTCGGACAGTACGGACGTAAGTTTGGCACGCTATTTTCCGTCCGAATCCAGTGTTGAGCTGTGTAATTTCAGTCTTGCGGACGTATGCGGACGACAGTATGGCGTCCGCAAGCATCCAAAAAGGAGCAGATTTGTGAAAAATCTGGAATAAAAGTCAGCAAAATTAGAGGAAATTCGATGTTTAGCTAGTTAATACTCGCACCTTCCGTGAAGAAAATCTAGGTAGTAGCTCAGTAGCCACTCTACTTCACGTGTTGTCTCCTTTGTCTTCTAGGTAAGTCTCCCTCTATTTCTTCTCCACTTTCTTCTCCCCCGTTGTTTTTTGGTGGTGGGAGAAACATTGTGTTTGGGAGAAAACTCTGCTGCAAAGGGGAGAGCTACTGCACGGGAGATTCAACTTCAAAAAGTAAGGATTGGGTGTGTCTTGGCCGTCTAAGCCCTACCCACAAGTGGTGTGCATGTGTTGTGAAGATTTCTTTACTGTTAGTTTGTTTCCTGCAAATGATTCCTTGGTTGTTATCTTCCTGTTTTGTTACTTTCCTGCAAACTACTTTACTGAAATCGTGAAATGAAATGCTTAGAGAAGAAAAGTGATGAATGAATCAAAGTGATGAATGCTTAGAGAAGAGAAGTGATGAATGCCTAATGGTTGTTTAGACGATAATCTTCAATGAATGAGTT
Organism: Begonia loranthoides; assembly: GCA_022433065.1. Taxonomy (NCBI): domain Eukaryota; kingdom Viridiplantae; phylum Streptophyta; class Magnoliopsida; order Cucurbitales; family Begoniaceae; genus Begonia; species Begonia loranthoides. The sequence goes on along the minus strand of CM039468.1, from coordinate 43,951,631 downwards.
AAGCCTGTAGAATAATGAGTTAAGACTATAGGATAGAATGATGGAATTGAAGATGAGTTCAGTGCTGTTTACTTGTTGTCTAGTTTGAATCTCTGTGTTATTGTCATTTATATTATTCTATGCACATATCGTTCTTCCCATCTATTGTTTAGCATGTTCTCATAAGCATATTTTGATTAGTTAGCTTCTGAGTATGTTGTTATCCATGTCTATTTGAGTCATACTCTTGTGAAGCATGTTTTATTTGTTTGACTTATGATTCAATTTAAAAGCTTGTTCGTTGTTTAATCGGTTGTTTTTTTGTAGAAAGGCCGTCAACATGAGAAATCTAATGCACGTATAAATATTCGTTCGCTGCTATCTTTATCCAAAAGCATGATCTATTGCAAGTACTTTCTGCTCAATGTATGATTCGTATATTTCGCTGCTGCCTCTAGCTATGTTCATTGCTAGTTAGGTTCATCGTTCGCTGTATGTTTGTTATATTCACGGTATATTCATTTGAATTTCCTATCATATGATAACCGAGTAGAAAACGAGTAGAAAACATGTTTCATTAACTGAATCGTCATTGTTGAAAGCAAGAAGAGTTGAACATAATTCTGATGGAAGTATGTAGCTAAAAGTATGCTATGATATCCTCATTTGTAGTTTGATTTACTGTTATTTCCTTATATATATATAGAAGCATGTTCTGTTTCGCTAATAGCATGTTTAGATAAACACCGTTGTTACTTTTGTATGTGAAGCATGTCCTTGTATTTGTTGTGGATGTTCCTAAATGTTCATTATTGTTTCTCATATATGTGTTGTTTGTTTAGAAAGAGGTTGAGTCCATGTTGATAGAAACCACGTAGGGGGTAACCTTCAGAATGGTACCCACATGTATGAGTGAGGAAGAATGCTATGAAAACGACCTTAAAGGCAGGTATATGCTAGAAAAAGAAAGAACCCTAAAGGTGGCTATATGTCAGAAATAGGGAATTGGTGTAGATGGGTAGTCCGGATCTAGCCTAGCTGCTAGGATACACACTCACCAAGTCGGGAAAGGGACTAGTATGCACACAGGAGGTTAGAATCTGAACAGCTATGTCATCTCAAAGGACAAACTCCAATCTCCAGCTCGATGTATGAGTTAAGAATGAACGAAAAAAACGAACGTAATGAAAGAATTTGGTTTGGGTGGCCCCATTCCAAGAAGAACTAAAGAGAGGAATGCATAATTATTTTCCCCCATCTCCTTACTGGGGGTAAGCTCACGTCCTTACTTGTGGTGTAGGTAACGAGGGAATTATGCCAGAAGTTAAGGAAGAGGTCATTCCGGTGGAGCCTACGGTTGGTCCGATAAAGATGCCAATGGAGTAGTAGTATGACACGAAGAAATGAAAGAAAAGGAGAATCAATAAAAGCCAACAACGAATGGATATCTTACGTTAAGTTTCCTTTTGTGCCTTTATTTGAATATTTGGAATATTATGTAAGTTTTATTAGGGAACTAAAAACCTTGGATTTAAAATATGTTTTCATTAAAGTTTTCTATTTCCTCGTTTAATTATGCTTCCACAACTTTTATGAATAACCTTTTTAACGAATGAACAATGAAAGAATGATTTTATTAACGATTCGGATGTTGATGCACTCTGATAACCCTTTTTCTTTAGAAATGATTTTAAATTGTCATATTATTAAGGTTAATGAGCTTTTAAAATGGTTAAGAATCTGGGTCGTTACACGCCCTGGTTATAAAAATCAATTTTCTTTATTCCAATTTTATGGAAAATTTAAAATTTTCTTTTAATCTTTTCAAAATATATTGTTTAGTAAGAAATCAGAGTAATTTAGCAGAATAAATTCAAAGCATAATTTTAAACAATTTAAAATACAGTCTGTTTTATACAAATCATTTATTGAATAAAATGATAAAATAACCATTGTTTCTTGAGCCATAACTCATCAGATCTTCTTCAGTTGATAACCTAAGATTTCACGTGGCAATGCATCTTCCTTCATTAATATTTACCTGCATCACGGGTAATACAATGAGCCGAGGCTCAGCAAGGAATAAATGTATGCATATGCTATGAAATGCTTGTGCAGACGTTATTAGAGAAGAACCTATCTCCTCTTCAAGCTATTTTAGTTTCACTTAACAGTCCAGATGTATGAGATCTCATCAATTTAAGAAAGTTGGATCCATTATACCGTCTTGTGGCTTAATCGTCACTCCGGCACGGAGACACATCCATTAGGGGCGTCACCACTGATCTCATACACCTATTTACGTTTATGGGTTCATTTATAAACATGCTATGCATATGTTAGCAGTTTCATAAGCCCTATCATGATGCATGTACAGTTCATAACAATACAATGGAATTCACAGTAGTACATCAGTCTATATATAAAATTAAGGCAGTTTATATATTTTTAGTCATTTTTACATTCACGCATTATCTTTGTTATTTCGTGCATTAATTACAATAATAATCTCCATAATTATGTTGACATTATTTTAACTATAGTTTTCATGATAATTTCTAATGATATTTTCAATATTTATTTTATCGTTAATTTATACGAATAATTCCAACACTATTTTCCACAACAATTTAAAGTAAGTGAAAACATAAAATCTCGTGATGCAGGGCCTCCACTGGCTACCACATCTTATTTCTTACCTCTTGTAGACTTTCCCTCGCTAACTTATTCTTCTTCCAATCTCCTCTCGAATTGCTCGTAAGAACTCCTCTTGCTTTCCTTGCGAATTTCTCCCACAATTGCCTCACTTTCTCTCTCTAAACCCTCTCTCTCTCTTCTTTCTTCTCGTTGCTGTGTGCCTCTCCCTTCACAGACTCATTGCCTATTTATAGGCAATGAAGTCTTCAATGCAGGAGGAAGAAAACGTGTGCATAATGTGTCAAACCGAAATTGGAATAGAGAAGAGTCAGCAAAATGAGTTTGGAGGTCAGTCACCAACCATTCTGCGGACGGTCGCAAGAAGGGTGGTCGATCGCCAAACAATTGGCGGTCGATCACGAGCATGGGGGTCGATCTTGATTGACCACAGATCCTGCGTCGATGGACTGCTGATTATTTCTTCAGCGTTTCATTTTATATTTTTCCTTTTTCTTTTAATTTCAATTATAATAATATTAAATAAACATTATTCCAATAATCATTGCCGATTCCAAGAAAAATCATGGTATAATATCCTAGGAGAAAATTATTCTAATAAATTTCTGAATCCACGTAGAAAACACGATTTATTATCTTCATTATTAACCCATGATATGCACGACGTACAATCCTACTAACATGCCTATATGAATGTCACACATCAGTTCATATATTTCACAAACAATGTTACAAACAACTAAAATACAATGGTTATAATCATGCTTCAACTAACATACAACTATTTATTTAGGATACATACTATTACACAATTCTTTTATCATATTATTATTCTAAACTTTCTATATTCATATTATACACCCAGACATCATTATTCGTAGTCTAACATAACTATTAAATTTTCTATTTGTTTTACTTCATGTCAGGGTTATCAACCTAAGCAAAATGTCTGTTAACAATTTATCAACGATGGAAAACTAACCTATTTAACCTCTAGATTTATCCTAAATAATATTATAATTTAACAACAAATAATAGGGGAGTTTAACTATGAAAACCATTTTATCCATGTATAAACCTACGCCTACATCACCAATTAACATCTTACAAACTTTATCTTACGGTTTGGTTTTCTAAACCGAAGACATAACAACAACATGTTATCCCTAATTATCAACATGCAGAGGACACAAAAACAACAGGAGCCATCACGGAATGCCAACCTATTGATGATAATAAAGAATAACAGTAGTAAAATCTCTACAGAGTGTACTAGTATTGATGCAAAATTAAATCCATCAAAAGATATCAAGTTGAAGATTAAGGAAACACAATAGAAAGATCATGAATTTAGTAACTTCATACATGGCGGAATTAAAGAAAGGAAACTTACCAAAGATATCACCTCCCTTGAAGACAAAGCAAGCTAAAAGTTACTAAAATCATGCTTTTGGAAAGTTACTAAAATAACTTATACTAATCGGCCAATTATGGAGAAAATATTTAAGTGTGTTTAGTTTCCTATTTTATTATTTCCTAATTTATGTTTTGTAAAAGGCTATATAAAGCCACCTAGTGTTATGTTTAAAGACAGCTCAAAGTTTAATAGAAAGTAGCTTTTGCTAATCTCGAAATTGGAGTGATTCCTCTTTTAAACCTCTTTGGTGAGTTATATCCAAAGACCTCCTCGTGTGAGTTATATCACGAGAGAACTATCCTAAGGTTACTTGGTAAAAGTAATCTCTTTCTTCATCCATAATCATCATATTTATAGGTTAGATCTAAACCCCTTCTGTTCGCGCATCATTTGGTATCAGAGCTAAACATATACTTGCACAAATTTTTTTTATGATGACATGAGGAACATCCAAAGCAATACACAAAGATGAGGTTACAAACTCATCAATAGTCGAGTTGTCATGATCTCAATCTGAGGCGAACATGATGGAACTCATCGTAGAACTACAATGACAAGTCGCTTAACTGACGATGAAACAAAACTAGCAGCAAACCTAGCATCCTCATAATGCCGTTGAAGAAAACTCCACTAGAGAAGAAAACGAAGGTGTAGGTGCCATTAGGGGTGTTCATGGGACTGGTTCGGTCCGATTCCACAGTGGAACAGTACCGAACCGGTCGGTACCAGTTTGGGAATCCCAAAACCGGTACCAGTTCCATGGGATTTTGGTACTGGACCGGTATCGAACCAGAAATTCGGTACCGCTTCGATACCGGTTCAATACCGAATGTACATTTTTTTAAATAAAAAAATATTAAAAAAATAAAAAATGCAAAAAACACACCTAAATAGTTGCAGCACTACAGAGATAGATTCAAAATCTATAAATCAACAATCAACCATTATAACACTACAAGATAGATTTATAATCTACAATCAACAATCAATAATCAACACTAAAGACACTAAAGAGTTCAATACTATTGTGATAGAGATGTAGAAAAATAGTGGCAGTTACCATCCTTTAAACAAACCCAACAAAAGTTTAAGTCGTGATAACAATTAAATTGCAAAGAATAACATTGTTGTCTTATAGACTAAACCTAATGAGACAGCAAAGAACAACCAACCAATAATTACATGAATGATGTTTGATCTTTTCTCTCAACAGAGAAAGCAGGAATTGGTTATTTCCGGTGCATATTTGTAGACTAAAAACATGTTCAATCTGCCGAGGTCTGGATAGAAAATCAAACAAAAAATTTCAGCGATTCAACAAATTTTGTCAACAAAAATAAACTAACAGTGAGATTTTCAACTTGATAACAATTAAATTGCAGCGAAGAAGAACATTGCTGTCTTATAAACTAAACCTAATGAGACAGTGAAGAAAACCTAACACCTATAATTACATGAATGATGTTTGATCTGTTTACCCAACAGAGAAATTGGTTATTTCCAGTGCATATTTGTACTCTAAAAACATGTTCAATCCGCCAAATTGAGGTCTCGGTAGAAAATCAAACAAAAAATTTCAGTGATTCAACAAATTTTGTCAACAAAAATAAAAGAACAGCAAGATTTTCAACTTGATAACAATCAAATTGCAGCATTTTCAACCCCAAAACACAGGACAGATTCGCAGATGCAGTGTCGACATGTTTCCAAGCTATAATAAACATTTAAGAAAGATTAAGACTTTCATGGAAACTGAGATAGAGAGAAAAACCTGAGTCACCAAGATCTCACCTCTACAGACAAAAATAATGGTCGCTTTAGCTCTTGCCTGAGTCAGCTCTCTACGGAGGGGAACGACGTTCGTCTCCCCTAAAGAGGATTCAGATTTCAGGGTGCCAATCCCTAAATCCATCAAGTTCTCGGTTCTTCGGTCGGTACCGGTTCTGCAGAACCGAGTACCAAGAACCGGACCGTAAAATGTGGTTCTGCTCAATTAAGACAAACTTCGGTTTGGTACTAGCAAAAAACGCATCGAACCGGTACCAAAACCGCTTGTTCCAGTCCAGTTCTTCGATATCGGTTCGGTTCTGCACACCCCTAGGCGCCATTCCGCAACGAGGACCAACACAACGTGACGACTTAAACCTCATCAAGGTATCCATTCCGCCATTCAATGGGTCCACTAACGGACACGACTACATGGATTAGAAGGACAAGGTGGACTGAATATTCGAATGCTATAACCTCACAGACTTCAAGAAGATGCAGCTGGTCACGATTGGATTCACTGGTTATGCAAGCATTTGGTGGAACAACATTAGCACCCAAAGACGCCAAGGGGGAGAACCAATCTGAACATGGACCCTACTCAAGAGACTGATGGACGACAAATTCATCCCCAATAACTATCTTCAAGATCTCTACCACCAGTTTCAAAGTCTTAGGCAAGGAGCCTCCACGGTAGACGAATACGTTGCCAAGTTTGAAACTTTACAAATCCGATGCAATTGGCAAGAACCAACGGAACAAACAGTCGCGCGATCCATCCAAGGCCTCTACTACGACATTAGCAACATTGTTGAACTACAACCGTACACCACCTTGGAACAACTCATCAAAATAGCGCAAAAGGTGGAGAAACAATGGAAAAGGAAAGAGAAGGAAAAGACTAGCCGGCCTCCACAAAGAACTACAAATTTCTTCGAGGCACCACCTAAGCTAGATGACATGAAAGGTACTACTATTCAAACAAACGACGACAAGCCATTATCTATTGAAGCAAAGCCAAAATCAAGAGAGATCAAATGTTTCAAATACCTTGGAATTGGACACTATGCTCGCCAATGTCTAAATATGAAAGTGATGGTACTAAAAGAAGGCACTAATGAGGTTAAGAGTGAAGATGAAGATGAGATGCAAGAAACGCACAAGGAGGAAGAAAAAGTTGAAACAATATATGCTCACGAAGGACCCCTCCTTATGATCATTCGAAAGGTACTCACTAGTAAGGCAAGCATCGACAACGGTCAAAAAGAAAACATTTTCCATAGCCGTTGCAAGGTGAAAGACAAAGTTTGCTCTCTAATAATTGATGGAGGAAGTTGTGCTAATGTGGTTTCTACAGATCTAGTCAGCAAATTGGACATAGCAACAACCATGCATCCAACACCTTACAAGATAAGTTGGTTGAACGACAAAGGAGACACCAAGGTTAGTAAGCAAGCTCCAATTGAGTTCTCTATTGTGAGTTTCTCGGATAAGGTACTATGTGATGTGGTTCCTATGAACGTTAGCCACTTACTTTTGGGAAGACCATGTCAATATGATCGAAAAACTATGCATGATGGCTTCACCAATTGTTACTCATTCAAGCTCCATGGAAAGATAGTCAAGCTAACTCCACTTTCACTGAAACAAGTAGCCAAGGATTGCGAAGAAATAAAGAAAGGAAAGTTAAAGACTACCTTATTCATATCAAAGAAAGAAGATTTGGGGTCAAATCCTCAAAAAACCAGACAGGATGATGTAAAATTAAATCCATCAAAAGATATCAAGTCGAAGATTAAGGAAATTTTCCTTATCGATCGAGAATCACAATGGAAAGATCATAAATTTAGTAACTTCATACAAGGCGGAATTAAAGAAAGTAAACTTACCAAAGATATCACCTCCCTTGAAGACAAAGCAAGCTGAAAGTTATTAAAATAGCTTATACTAATCGGCCAATTATGGACCGAATATTTAAGTGTGTTTATTTTTCTATTTTATTATTTCCTAATTTATGTTTTGTAAAAGGCTATATAAAGCCACCTAGTGTTATGTTTAAAGACAGTTCAAAGTTTAGTAATAAGTAGGTCTTGCTAATCTCGAAATTGGAGTAATTCTTTTTTCAAACCTCTTGGGTGAGTTATATCCGAGACCTCCTCGTGTGAGTCATATCACGGGACAACTATCCTAAGGTTACTTTCTAAAAGTAATCTCTTTCTTCATCCATCGTCATCATATTTACAGGTTAGATCTAAAACCCTTCAGTTCGCGCATCAAGTATGCAAACCCACCTCGTTCTCACCACTATCCATTAGTAATTTTGATTCATTTTCTTCACAACAATTAGCAAACCATTGACAAAAGCAACACTAACTATCATTGAAGTCTAATTATTACAGCAAACTCACCAAGGAAGCATGCAGAGACAATTCTTAAGTATAACTCTATCACAGAAGCAATTTTTTCCAGAGAACAAACAAGGAAAACAATACTGCATAACACATCAAAATACAAAAACGTCCTACTCCTGCGATGTAGGTCCTTTTGGACAAAACACACGCATCATTCCTTACCTCACGTTGCTTTTCACCGTTGACAGCACTCATAGAACAACTCACAGAGGTAGTTCCCTTTCTCTCCAATTTTTCCAGAGAGAAAAACTTCAAACTCTCATGCTCTATAAGTATTAACCCCCCAGTGACTCCTTCAGCTGAAGGACTCATTTGGACATCATCTGAAGTGCCAAGAGACGAAGCTCTTCCATTTCTGGCATTTGAATATCTTTTCCAGAAGGTGTTTTAAATGGCGGTCGATCGATTTAAGTTTTAGACGATCGACCACCATTCGCTGAACGACCGCCAACAATTCAGCTTCCATTATCGCCTGTCCATCGCGCCGGTAATCGACGCTGAAGCTACTTGACCGCCGAGATCGACGACCAGTTTCTTTCCTCTATTTCGTCTGATTTTACCTTTAATTCTTCCATTACTTTAATTCCTTATTTCCCTTAACAATAAATATTTACATACCTATAATTCCAACACTTTATAAAAGCACCAATATCTCACATTTTCATTTAATTCAATAATTACACAAAACTAAATACCTTGGGGTATTACACCTTCCATGATAGCCTCACCAAGGATGATAATACGACGTCGATGCCAATCCTTTGATACCTAAAAATAAAATTTCCATCAGACATAGATTCACCAAAAGAGAAAACAAAAATTCATAAACTGTATCTCACCTGGCAATGAACCGAAACACCAAAATCTAAAGAAGAAATCCCTTCCCATTCTTCTTCTCTGAATCAGCTTGTGAAAGGAGAAAAATTTTTGAAGGAGAGGGAAGTGAGAATGCAGATCAACCTCTTCCCACTTCAAGGACATGGGGAAGAGGACTAGGGGTGGGCAATTTGGGGTTCAGTTCAGTTTTAGTATGGAACCGAACAGCAAGTACTTTGGTTCACCCATTGTCGAACCAAAATTGGAATTTCCTTCAGTAGGAACTAAACCGGAACCGAATTGAACCTTCGGTTCCGATTCTGGTTCCAGTTCAGTTTCAGTTTTACCTACATATTCTATTTTATTTCATATACCAAAACTCTGAGGATAAGATCTGATTCAGCATTAAGTGAAAGACGATTACGACTCTGTCCCTCAATTCGAAGCCACCTCCGGCAAACAAGTGAGCATCGCTTTCGGTCAACTGACCCTAGAGATTAAAAAATGCAAGCCAAGCACTCATTAAGAAGATTAGATCGTGTAGTAAAAAACTCCATTAATGATTTCTTGAAACGAATCATTACCTAGACGCATTGAGGAGATGGGAAACGTAGATTTCTCAAAAGCTTCTTAGAACCCTAATTTAGTATCCACACTACCCCCGGATAGTTAGAGCCCAATTACTAGTTAAATCAATATATTTCCTTTGTTTTTACTAGCAACCCGCTAATTTAAAAGAAATTAATTAGTGGTGTATAATGCCAAATGAATTCAAATAATTGTATGAAAAGTGGAAAAGATGGGTAGACACAGTTTTCAATATTCAAACACTACAAATATTGCAAAAGTGTCCAAATCAAACACTATCTATATTCAATACATATCAGAATGATTAAGAATTGTCGATTTCCACCAAGAAAAACAATATGAAAAATATGAGAGATTCTAGAAAGGCCCCGTTGTGCAGAAATCTGATACGTGGTCGGCAGGTAATCCCCTACAAATACGGCACCGTCCAAGGAAGTGGAAGGTGACATGGCGGCCGCCTCTGAATATGACTTGCTTCCAAGAGCCAATTCTCAGCCACACAAGATTTGTAGGTGAAATATTTGAATGATAATTGAGATGTAACTTTGTATCATAAAGTAACATTTTAATGTATAAATGTTATTTATTGTCACGTCCATGTAAAATAATGTGTATTAGTGGTTTATTAAATATCTCCAAGTTTAGATAAAGCGTCTGATTAAAGTAATTAGGGCATTTGAAATGCCTTGTAACCCATCAAAATGGCGAAAACATTTGAAAATAAGTAGCCGACCAAGTCTGCTTCCGAAAACTGTTACAGTTCATTACAACCTGGAAAGAAATAGCACGACATGAGGGAAACTATCTACAAATGATGTGTCTGGTTCTTGACCTATTAAAATGAAGTAGTCCGGTTAAAAAGATGGGTGTCGGTGTTACAGAACTTTTCATGTCAATTTGGTCTCTCGTATATTTTATAATGTTTCATTATTTTATTAGTTTACTTAGTAAAATAGATTATTTAATTATATAAAAGAAAAAAAAAGATTCATTCTGCTACCATAATTTGTATATTTCAGATTTTTTTGTTTCCTAACAACAAAATGGGCCATTTATACCAAGATTTTCTATAAATAATTTATTGGGTAATTAACAAAAAAAATTCCTAAGTTATGAGGTCAGTGACAAGTTAAATTTAAACTAATTTTGCTAATAAATAAAGCTCTGAATTATAAAAAATGAACGAGACAAACCTCGTAATCACATTTATTGTTAAAGAACGTCTATCGGATGTCTGCGCCATCCCGCAAATGTCTATGTATATTCCTTTACATGAAAGTAGATGATTGTACTTGTATGACGGATGTCTGTGTCTTTGCATTTACATGGACACTGTTGTCCGTACTAAAATAGTGGGCATCTGCTCCCTAGGAAGAATATCCATTAATATGTGAATGTTAATAGGAAGATGTCTGTACTTTCAAATATATAATTTCGTGCACTTTTGTATAAGTGTGAATGTCCTTTCAACTCCAAGGATTAACCTTGGACGTCCTCCGATGCCGAGGAACATCCAATGATCAGTCTTGAAAGTCCTCCAATGTCAAATGACGTCCAAGGATCAGCTTTGAACGTCCTCCAATGCCGAGAGACATTCGAGAGATGTTCTTTTAAAGAAAAATGTGACTGTGAGATTTACCTTGTTTATTTCATATAGTTCAATGTTTTATTTATTAGCCAAATTAATATTTCAAAGGTAAATTCTCCAATCTTTTTATTATTTTAATTTAATTTGGTGGATGTTAGGACTTAATGATAGCAAACTTTTTGTAGGCCGGCCAAATCTCTATATATTCATATCTTCATTCCTAGAAAACCTAATTGACGTAGAAACTATTTTGGAGCCGTTAAAATATTTTTCTCTGCACATGATTTTAATTGAGAAATTGGGATTTTTGATGTGAATGTTTAATTCAGATTGGGAATTTTTTATTTTGGAGGTGAATTGAGATATGAAATGATTCTAACTCGATAGTTACTAAAGGATCAGTGAAAGTAAGTTGAATTTCTACAATTTCCTTCTAGTTTGGATAGAATTTTGTAGTTTTGGCGTGAGATTTTGATTTTGGCATGAAACCTAATTGGTAGTATTGGATAGAAATTGCAAGGGTGTCGATCGACAAAGGAAAAACAAGGAATTCCGGAAGATAAGTTGAATTTGCATCATTTTTGCAAGTTTTACATCTAAATTTAAGAATTTTAATGAAAACTTTGGTCAAAATCAAAACTGTATGGAAATATTAGAGGATGGTTTAAATTGGCTTTTTGGTTGGAAAATATGTATGGATCGAAAGGCAGATCAAACTTTTTGTGAAATATGATATGAGGAACATAATGCCTAGGCGTTATGTTCTAAATGCCATAGCGTTTCCATAAATGAGACATGTGTGGCAACTAGGAGCTCAAAGTCAAAGTGCCAAGGCATTTAGGTAGACACATGTCTATACGTTGATGCTCGTTAAGCCGCGGTGTTTTATGGGGAATGCTGGGGCATTATAACGCGAGGCTTCCTAAAGGGGTTATGCCACAACGTTTTCACCAAATTGGATTTTTAGTCTACTTGATTTCCCCAATCATTGCCTACCTCAGTTGTGGGTTGACTGTTTAGAGAGTTTTAGAATGATACTCATGTTGGTATATTGATAGGTACTGGGTGTTGGGATGTTTAATTGAACCATTGAGATTATTGTACTTTTGGCATTGGTAAGCTTGGTTAAGGTAGATGTTTACTTTTTATGTTCAACATTGCATACATGGTTTTTTATAAAATTTATTTTGAGACGTGTTTTCATATTTTTCTATGACACGTCTTTTAGATATGTCGGTATTTATACTTTATATATGTATGTTTTTCACTAGCATATTACTACCTGATGTGCTACCGAAACCTATAACTCATAACCAAGCGAGGAGATTTACTAACAATAATTTTAGCATTTCTTTTGTAGGTGTTGATGGAGGCAGTGGCATTCATAATGTCATTTCCATCCATCTAGCATCCAAGTGTATTATGGAGACATGTGAAGTAATTAAAAAATTGCCTCCAATCTTACTGCTATGGCATATTGGTTATTTTTATAAACATTTATGAGTTCATATCAAAATGTAAGCTGTTAGCCTTTTTGTTAGGCTAAGTTGTATTTTGATGATGACTAAAATGTTGATTAATTTAATAAATCAATAAGTTGTATTTTGTGTTATATTTTATATGTTTCGGATATTATTCTTATCGTTTTTATCATAATATTTATATCCGTGTATATTGGAAATACCCTCAAAATGGGTATTATTAATGTTCTAACATGTTTAATTGAGTCCATGTAGTGTTGGATATCTTTTAGGGACTCAATATAGTTCAATGGCAGATTTGGAGTGAAGTGGGGATGAGTCTGCGGAAGCCATTTTGCGTCCCCAAATTAAACTGTGTAGATGCGGATGAAGCGGATGCAGCAGACGCAAATATTGGCGTCCGATTTGAATATGTCATTTTCTGGGTGTTTTACGGATGCAGCGGATGACAGATGCGGATGCAGCGGATGCGTCCTAAACTGGTGAACAGTGACTTGCGGATGCAACGGATGACAGATGCGGATGCAAAGCTGCGTCCTAAATTGGGTGATCAGTGACTTGCAGATGCAGCGGACGCGAAATTCTGCGTCCTAAACTTTAAATTTCTGCACAACGGCTATATTTTCAAAGGGCATTTTTCCAACGGTCACATGCGGACGATGCGGACAAGCTGAGGACGTCCGAAAGTGGAATTTCTATAAATACAACTTCACTCCAAGCTCTCCACAACGAACTGGGAATCGTGGCGAAGCCCTGCCGAATTTTATACACGATTCAATCACTGTGAGCTTTCAATATTGTTGTACATCTAATTCTCCCCAACCCATAAACTTGCGAGTTATATTTGGGAGAATTCGGATTAGCTAGATTTGAGCTTTAATTTCCAATTTTATTATATTGTGCTTGATTGTAAAGGGTGATTCCCTAAGAATTCATCACACGAGGGTGATAACCCAAAATACTCATAGGCTAGATTGAACGCCCGTAAGTTCAATCATTGGGTGACGCCCCGTAATAGTCAAATTAAGAGTGACGACTGGTAAGAGTCAAAGGTTGACGACCTAAGAATTAGTCAAGGGTGACGCCCCGTTTAATAGTCAATTTGTAAACGGTTTTATTGGCACCTGTAAGCCAATTATTTAGTATATCTCCAAGTGAAACTTGAACCGCGGACGTAGGCGAGTTTGCCGAACCGCGTAAACAAATATTGTGTACATTTAATGTGATTGCATATTTAATCGTATTTGATAAATCACTTAGGGATTTAGAGAATTTAAATATCGCACGAAATTATTAGAAACGCTATATTCACCCCCCCCCCCCCCCCCCTACAGGCATATATCGATCCTTCATAAGCTTCATAACATTTGTAGCTGACTTGTAAAAACTTTTAGAATATGGTCTTTTGTTAAATTTGAAAGTCATTTGCTATGCCAAAAGAGCCTTGAACAGAAAGCTTCAATTTCTGCCAAAGAAGTTCGATTATCCTTAGTTGGAGTTGAAGCCAAATCCACTCGAAGAATGAACGTGAAGATAATTTCCATGGATTCATTGCTGCATTCAAGATTTAGGGAATTTTTTTTTAAAAAATTATGTTTATTTATTTTATTCTAATTTGTATTGGTTTCAAAATGTCATGTGTTGGTGTCACTCAGTTAGAGCATATTCTAACTGTGTAAGTGTGTTGTGAGGGTATTTTGGTAATATTCACTCAGGACACTAGCCCTAATTTCATGAGGGGATTTTAAGCTCTTTTAGGGATGGTTTTCAGACAATAATGTTCAGTTGAAAATAGACATTTTGAAAGGTTGGAGTTTTCCCTCGCTGCCATTTTCTTCTTGATGCATTCCAAGTAGATTCTTGATGTAAAGACTGGTTTCACTATTTATGGTAAGTTTTTGGTGAATCCTTTAATTGCTATTCCTTCCTCCATCTTTTTCCAGAGGTGGACATCCCTAGTGAAAGAATAGAAAGCTTGCTAAGATCCAAGTTGGTGCGTCTTCCCTGTTGGAGACCATTGAAGTCAATAGGTATGATTTTGGTACCTATTCGGACCAGCTTGCAACTTTCCGCGCAACCATTTCCATTCCAGAACAATTCTCCCTTGATTTTTTGGAGGGTTTCCTATTGGCTTATAGAGCAGAGCGTGGTCCAAATTTCATGGTAGTTGGACATATATTGAGCGAGTTGTGCTCCCTATCATTTCGGGTTGATTTTGCCCATGGTGTCTCTCCGGACCAGTTTTCCATTCATCAGCGTAACTTCCTCTTGCGAAACAATCTCCCTTTGATTTTTTTAGGCTGGCATATTACCTCCTTGATTAAGGTTTGGCGAAATTTTCAACTCACTTGGATCAAAATCGAACTAGTTATACTTCTGCCAATTTCAGAACAGATTCTTACCCTAATCACCACTCCTATCAAGGGGTTTTCATCCATTCCCATATTTGTGGTGCATCATTACCTGAGCATGCACATTTAATATTTTGAACTACTTATCAATTTAGTCATGTAAACTAAGCTTGATCGGTTCGAGTGAGGATGCTTTGTTTGCTACGCACATTTGTCCTTTGGAGAATGTGTTTGTATGCAATAGAGTAATAAGAGAGCTTACTGCACTATGTCCCTAAGTGCAAAACTCTAAACATGATTAGTGCTTTTATGTTATTGCGATCGCCAAATATTGCTATCTTATATGCCTATGGTATAATGTGTCCGAAGTCTATAAGTTACTCTATTTTCAATAAGATTTTTATATTATCCAATAGTGCCCTATTTTATTTACATATCACATTATAATAAAGCATTTTGACGCATGCCCTACAGATGTTTTCTTCTCATATTTTTATTCTATGATTTTATTTAGCATGCTCACTCATTTTTATATCATTTTTGTATATAAAACTTGAATCTTTATTGAGTTCAGTTGACTTACTCCAATGACATCCCCTTTTTGGTATTAGTTAGGGTGATATTCAGTAGCCAACGCATAAGTGAATTTGACAATTTATATTTTTCATTAGTATATTATTTCCCTAAGAGTTATTGTTGGTAACATATGGATCATATTCTCTAGTTTTTATTTTCATTTTGATATTGTCTTATGGTATTTATGGTATTTTATTTCTCATACAGTTATTTAGACTTATATTTATTTTACTGTCTATGATGCCATGGTTGGACGTTTGGATTAGCCAACTTTATTGAGCTTTGTCCTTTATTTTCTAACAAGTCTTTTGTTGCTACGTTGATTAGTTAACATCAAGGGTCAAACAATTTAGTTCTTTACTGACCAAGTCATTCTCAGTTCTGTGTAGGGTCCCATTTGAATTGTGACAACCTACTTGTATTATGTACCATATATTATAATTATCATAATATAAAATATGATGGATTTCAAAAATTGCATATATAGAAATGATGTAAATAATAAAAGTATTAAAATATCATAAAAATAGTAAATATACATTATTAGAAGTAAAACTAATCAATTGGGCATAAAAATGATCAAGGTGTAAATTATTTTATATGAACATTTTAGATAATTAAGTATCATTAAATGAGTAAATGTAAATAAAATTTAAGGATGGTGAAATAGACATCTTAATAAAGAGAATAATGTTGCAATTATGTAATTTTGATCTCCGTAGCCAAAATTATACAATTTTGAAGTTTAGTGGAAGTTATACAATTATGAAGCTAGACTAAGCGTAAAACATAATTAAATATAATTTTCGATAAATACTTGATACATATAAATCTATTAAGAATATAAAGATGATCACAAAGGAGAAAAGTTTTGTAAGTCCTTGCCTATGAAGTGATGCAATAAAAAGTAGTCATAACTAGGGTATTGCCATGTGTCAAAATGAAAATTTAAGAAAGCTTCTTTCTTAGAACATCGATTAAGTTAATTGATATTGATTATCTTATTTAATCGAGATTTGTATAATTAATTTTTATTAGCTTAGGCATAATTACATTAAGTTAATATGGATAAATTAACTTAGCAAGTAGGGGTGGGCATTTCGGGTTCGGTTCCGGTTCCGGGCCCGCCAGAACCGAATAATCGGTTCTCGTTCCGAGAAGACGGGACCGAACCCGGAACCGATGGGTGCCGGAACCGAACCCAGAACCGACCCCGATTCTCGGTTCTGGAACCGGCGGTTCTCGATTCCGAGACTGCTATTTTTCTGCGAATATGTTTCTTTGTACTTTTCTAATATATTTTTTATACGAATCAAAAGGCAGTCAGCAATCTCGGATTGAAGGGAGCAGAGCAACAAACTAGACCAGAATCAAGGGGGAAATCAAACTATATTCGCAGTCGTCGTCGCAAATCTCGGTCGCACAGCTTCACAGTCGTCGCGTCGTTGCTGGTTCGCACTGCCCATCACAGTTTTGCAGTGTTCGTCACCTCTTCGCAGTGCTCCTAGTACCTTCGCAGTTGTCGTCTCACCTCGCAGTCGTCGTCGCAGCTTCGAAAGGCCGATCGAGTGGTCGTCGCAGCTTGGATTTGCCGATCGCAATTCTCGGTTCCAGTCTCCAGCTCTAGCAGCCTGAATAGGGGGGGTCGGGGAAGGGGATTTAGTTTCTAGGGTTAGAAAATTTTTTTTATAAAGATCGGTTCTCGGTTCTTGACATATGGAACCGAGAACCAGAACCGATAAGTTACCAAAGAACCAGAACCGATTTACCACCAATTTGCGGAACCGAGCACCAGAACCGAACATGGAACCGACCTCGGTTCCGGTTCGGTTCTCGGTTCTCATCGTTTCCTGCCCACCCCTATTAGCAAGAGGCTCAATTCATAATTTGGAGTTCACCAAGGAGAATTTTGGAATTATCCCTCATAGCGGAAGAGTGTTGCTTGGTCATGGCTTTTAGCTAAAATCGAAGGAGAGGGAGATTTGGAGTTCTTAAGAGAGAGTAGTAAAAATTCGAGAAAAAAAAAGTTAAGAAAGAGAAACTTAAAGAGAATTTGAAGAAACCTTGAGATCGTAGAGCATATAAAAGGAATAAAAAAGTGAGTTTTGGTGGAACAAATATTGGCTTAAAGGATTAAACAAAAGGTAAATAATTTTAATTCTTTTGAATTAGAATTTTTTGCCAATTCATGGTATACTAATTCTATGCATATTTCATGCTACAGGTGGAGAAAGATAGATAGAGGTTGATTGTTATTGTTTTCGGTGAGAATAGGTTGATATGGTGGTAAAAGGAAGATGATTTTGAATTGTTATTTGATGTTATAATGAATTGAAATAGCTTTTAGGAAGAAAAAGGGTGACAGGTCGATTGATCAATCAACTAAAATATTGAGTCGATTGATCACATTTAGTTAAAGACACAGTTTTGAATCTATTAGTTAACAGGTTGATCGCTCATACGGATAGGTCAACCATACACTGTTCATAATATTTTTTTGAGAAAATGATAAATTAACTATTGTGATTTATGGTTAATGACAAGTCAACCACTATCCTTTATTTTCTAACAAATTAAACACTGACGTATGAAAAAATGACAAATCAAATATCGCTATCACATTTGCCGTTAACAAGTTGATCTAGACGCCACGACATTCATTAGGAAGAATGCCACGACATTCTTCCATAAAAACGAATCCAATAACAAACTGCGGCATTAATTTTGCGATAAAAAATTTTTTCCAGTAACAAATCCAATAACAAATCGCGATAAAAAATTTTGCGATCAAATAACAAATCACGGCCTTAAAAGGCGATAAAAAACGAATCCAATAACAAACCGCAATAAAACATTTTGCGATCAAATAACAAATCGCAGCCTTAAAAGACGATAAAAAATGAATCCAATAACAAACTGCGGCATTCATCCTGATTAACGCCTGGAAGAAGATCAGAGTTGCTTACACCAGCCCCAAGGAAGAAATCGAATTCAGCTGCCCGATCACTGGATCTACGTTGCCCAATCAGATGATCAGGAGAGGTAAGGGTAGAGGATGGTTCAGAGAGAATGTCAGAACTACTGGAAGATTGAAATTGGAGATATGATGTTATGTTCTTCCTCAATTCTCCCGTCAGACAATCGTAGCGTTCTGCTAGAGATCGGTATAAGCTGTAAAAGTCCTCAACATGAGAGATCAACACTGGTCTCTTCTGATAATACATCTCAGCCTTCTTGGCAAATGAATTTGCATCCTCCTCTATCATCTTCAACATTTGTTTGACGCTTTGGTCTGTCTCTGATATCAACCATCGTTCAGTTAGTGTCGACAGTAACGAAGCTAAATGCGAGATTAAACCAGGAGTTTCTCCCATACAACAAATAAACTACAGAAAAGAAAACAAATTGCAGCTTCAAATACTACCCTCGAGATTGTCCATAAGCCATTTAGAGTTTTTGGGAGTGATATGACTATCCCACCGCCAAAAGTGAGACTTTCTTGGTTTTGACCTCTTGATGGTCTTGCTGTAATGAACTTGATGATGAGAAAAGATGAAGTAGTAATCATAAAGAGGAGGCCTACGTATTCAGATTAACCAGTAAGGCATGGATAGAAAACCATAGCAAGAAGGTTGAGATCCCCATGATCCCATACCTGAGTATTGGCCATCTGCTGTGATAGATGGAAGGCCAAATCGATCAGCTATCCTTCAACCAGAGCTCCTGCGAATGGACAGTCCAAATAAGTTTCCTGCACCAAGATAATTAGGCGTTGATCTGGTTTGATCGCGGTTTGTATTTGGATTCGGTTTTTATGGCCTTTTAAGGCCGCGGTTTGTTATTTGATCGTAAAATTTTTTATAGCGGTTTGTTATTGGATTTGTTATTGGAAAGATTTTTTATCGCAAAATTGAGGCCTCGGTTTGTTATTGGATTCATTTTTTATCGTTTTTTAGGTCGCGGTTTGTTATTTGATCACAAATTTTTTATCGCGGTTTGTTATTGGATTCGTTTTCATGGAAGAATGTCGCAGCGCTCTTCCTAATGAACACCGCGGCGTCTAGATCAGCTTGTTAACGGCAAATGTGACAGCGATGTTTGCTTTGTCATTTTTCCATACATCAGTGATTAATTTATTAAAAAATAAAGAATAGTGGTTGTCTTGTCATTGATAGAAACACGATGGTTAATTTGTCATTTTCCCTATTTTTGTGTTGAATCTATCAATTTACAGGTTCATTGAATCTTATAGAAACGGTTTTGTTGCTGTTGCGCAATCTATTAATTTATAGGTCAACTGCATGTGGGGATAAGTTGGTCGCACCTAGTTAATTATTATAAGTTACATTCTTTAAGTTTAGAGGTTGACAAAAGCTTAAGATAGGTCAACCAAACTTTTAACTAGGTCAACCGAAGTGGTTGATAGGTCAAGCAGAAATGATAATTTTAATATTTTAAAGGAGGTGTTAAATTGTGGCAGCCCGCTTTGTGAATACCAGGAAAGGCCCAGGTGTGGGTCCAACCTATATTATGAGAGCACAATCCCACATCATTTGGGAGAGTAGAAAATGCAAGGTTTATAAGCATGGTTCCCCTCCCTACTTAGTACAACACATTTTGGGCTAACCCCAAGAACAAAACCATGCGACCTTTGACCCAAATGGATAATATTGTACTGGGAGCACTGGGGGACGTTACATATTCAATGCATGCCTAATATGAATGTCAAATCATGCATCTTAAAAATATTTATATGTACAAAAAGTATTATCTGAGTGATATACTTGGTCCGAGGGGAACTCAATATACCTCATCAAACTATGTATTGTGTGACATATGTAAAGTGCAAAATAGAAGGGAAATGATTGTGGGTCCTCCTTGGGTTGTGAATCTCTTGCCTCTAGAGGTATATTTGTTCATGGACACTCTTATTAGAAATAGTGGACAGTATGGTGGGGTTTTATGATTGTGTGTAACTTTACATACAATGATATTTAATCATGCATATTGACATTCATGGACATGTTAATATGGTATTTGTTAACTAACATCATTATTTAAATTAAAAGGATATTGCATTGATTTATGTCCTCATTGCATTGAAGTGAATAGAGAAGTAATGTCTGATATTCATATTACATATCATTGTGATATAATAAAGATGTCTGGAGGTAGACTTAGGTGGTGGATGTTGGTCCAATACTTGTGAATTGCATGAGATTGTAATTCCTGATTAGTAGATTTACTTACTGAGCTTTATAGTTCACTCTATTCTGGTTTCTATTTTTTCAAATATAGGAGTAGGACTCGGACTCTTGAACCTGGTGTGTGTATAAGTTTTAGTTTCTGTTGTGCATAGTTTGGTGTGAGGATCACATTTAGTCATCCAAGTGTTTGTAATAAAGTTAAAATTATTTCTTTTATTGAATAATAACTTATATTTTAAAGTCAAAATGTTGATGTAACAAAATGAAATAACATATTTAGTTATAGTGTACATATTAAATAAAAAGAAATTTTTAATTAGACTGAAATATGGTAAATTATGTTATAATTATTTGTAGTATTATCCTTTGTAAGGAAATTTGGGTGACATAATCCAACATTATCATACTTCAATCCCAGTATTAGTTTGTACGTGCTATTCAATGGGTAAAGAATCCTTATTACAATCTTTATTTTCTAGGGAGTTCAAGGTTAGGGTCGTGACAGACTAGATGTTTGCGATAGGCTCCGGTCGACCGCTGCCCAAGCCTAGTTGATCGCAGTTTAGTTATGGGCATTCGTGGTAGGCTCTGGTCGACTGTAATTGTGTCTTTTGACAACTACTTGATTTCTATTGGCCACAGTTGAGTTTCGTCAACTACTACTTCGTCCAGGGTGACTGCAGTCATTCTCTATCAAAGCTTCATGATCATGGTTGATGGTCATCGTGTCTTGTCAACACTTGATGGTTTTGGTTGATCGTAGTCGATGGAGTTAACTCTAGCTACGTCTCTTTGACTATTGTGTGTTATTGGTCAACCTCTGTTATGTCTCTTCAAATGCTGCCTAGTCCCTTGTTGATCATAGTTGTATCTTGTCTACTGTAGTCGTGTCCTGTCGAT
This sequence comes from Begonia loranthoides, assembly GCA_022433065.1. Classification (NCBI taxonomy): domain Eukaryota; kingdom Viridiplantae; phylum Streptophyta; class Magnoliopsida; order Cucurbitales; family Begoniaceae; genus Begonia; species Begonia loranthoides. The sequence goes on along the minus strand of CM039468.1, from coordinate 43,929,895 downwards.
TGTTGATGTGCCTGGTAGACTCCTATTCTATCTTGGTTGATGACACAATGTGATTTCATAGAGTTTGAGTTTAGGGATCTTCACTCAACTTCCTCAGTCATATTTTGTTTCCAGTCATTGTGGCTTCTTAGTTTGTTATGAAGTTTCTGAAAGATCGTAATTAACCTGGGGGTGGGGAGTGAATTAGGTTTTTAAACTTTTTCTAGCAATTATTGATTTTTCTAACGTAAATGATTTATACAATTAAATACTTATTTAACACAATATTAATGAGCAATAAGAGAAAGGTTAGATAATACGAAACCAAGTTGTTAATGCAGTTCGGCAAAGCACGCCTATGTCTGCGCTTCAAGGTTCTCCCTTGAAGATGTATTCACTTCAACCACTCGGGTTACATTTGATTGAACTTCACGGGCGTCAATTTAATCGTTACAGCAATTGATTTTTAGGATGTCACCCTACTCGTTCGATTACAATTCTTCGAACTCAAACTCTAAAAAATTAAGCTCTCAAGCTTTTACAAACAACAAATCTTAATAGGCTTATGTGAAGGTTGTGTTTCATACACTCTTTGTAAGCTAGAAATCGTGTCGATATTTTGGTAGAGTTTCGGTGCTTTTCACGTTGTTGCCTCCATCCTTAGAGTGCCTTCTATTTATAAGTTCCACTACCTTTGGTCGACCAAAACTTTTTGCTTCAACCTCATCTGACCATTGTCGTTACACTTTTTTGTGCATTTTCGGTCGTCTGGATCGACCGGAGTCTCTACTGCATCATGTCCAAAATCCTTTGGAGCTCATAGTTTTACTCTTTCAGTCGCATTCTTTGATCGATATCTTTGATAACGTCTCATCCTCAAAATTGTAAATATTACAGATTTAAAGTGGGCGATTTTTCGGACAAGGTCTTCGACCACGTCACCACCGCATCAAGACCGCAAAAATGCCAAATATTACAACAGCGAACTTCGGACAGTTTTGGTCGAGTTCTTCATCCGTGGCTTCAATCACGTCATGATTGAAAACCACAGAATGCACAGTTTCAGATATTCGGACGCATTTCCTTGCGTCGTCTCTTCATCCAAAACACGAAACTCGAGTCTATGAAGTATTTCGGTCGACTTCCTCTATCGGGACTGTGATCGTAGTGTGTCCGAAAAGCTCCAGAGTGCAATGCTTCTTTCAGACTTGAATTCCTCAAATTCTCTAAGTTCCACAATGATATCTTCTCACTACATGAACTTAAATAAATTCGTTGGACAACATTAATACCCTAATTAAGGGTATTTCCAATATAATCAATATTTTTGTGTATAAAATAAATTGAACAAATAAACAAATTATTAACTTTATTATTATTAATCATTATCAAAATAAATACGTCTAACACTCTTAGGCTAACAATCTCCTCCTTTTTTATGATGAAAAAATATGTTAAGTTGTTTATCCTTTAGTCTAAGTATGTTTATAATTGTATTGCTAAAATTTGATTTCTCCCCCTTAGTACATGCAATACTTTTTCTAACAAAATTTTCATACAAACACATGCTTCAACTTATACCAAACTCTCCCCCTTTTTGTCACAATCAAAAAAGGAATATATATGGTGGAAAAATCATCAAAATGCAAGGCTACCCCTTAATTATTGTCAAAGAGAGTTATAGACAGGATTTTTTTTAAAATTTGGCATGATAACATTCGTTTTTAAAGGCTCCCCCCCAAAAAGCAATATTAACTTACAAAAACAACCAAAATAATCCAAACATCCAAGATAGCATTCATAGTCAATCATAGAATATATCCAAAGTCTCAAATCAAACATCCATCAAGAAGATAATAGAGCATGAGCATGAAATACAATCTTAAAGTAGATGTTCAAATACAATATGTAAAGAGAAACACACCAACACAAATAAAAGTTACAAGTTCTAGTTCAAAGAACCATTACAAATTAAGAATTACAAGTCAACTACAAAATTAAAACTAAAATCATTAAACTAAGCATCAGGAAGCTCTACATCGTCGGTGGAGGGAGGAGGTGGAGCCGATGATGACAAGTTATCTGGATGAGCTAAAGAAGAGGAAAAATTGGTGGTCCAAACACCTATAGAGAAGTCATCCATACGCCTATCCAAGGAGTCAAACCTAGCAGTAAAAGTAGTCATCATTTGAGCCATATACTCCGATTGCCAATTAAAGATCTATTTGGATTCTTGCAATCTCGGAGGTGGATGCATATGGTTCATGATGAGGTGGAGTAGGATGAGTAGAGGGACCGAGCTGAGAGGACGGAAGAGAGAGCATCAGTTCCTCTGCGTCGTTGGGATGCTGAATATCTTCAGCTAAAGTGGAAGCTACACGATTAGCCTTCAAAATTTATTGGTCATTGCTATCCATAAGAAATCCCATTCCACCCAAAGTCTGAATCGAATAAATGTCTATACTCTAAATGGGCATAGATTGCTCGGTGGAAGGAAAAGCAATGTCCATCATCCTAAAAATGTTTGAGAGCAAGATGTTGAAAGTTAATGATTTTGTGCTGCTATGTGCAGCCTCAATCATTTGATGCAAAATGAGATAACCAAGGTTGGAAGGAGTTCCACTGTAGAGATGTTGCATTACGTATATATCCATATAACTGACATGGTCCCGATGACCATCACACGAAAGCACATTGTATGTAAGTGTGTGAAGAATTACATGTGCTCCAATGTTGAGATCCTTGGCCTTGGGTCTCAATGAGAAATTTCCAATAGGGCCTCTTAAAATTTGTTCAAGAAGTCTGTCACCAATCTCGGTGTTATGAAAATTGGGCACAACATTTCCATTGAAATAAGGTTCACAAAAGTTATCGTCCCCACAATCTAAGAAATGATCGAGAAAATTCGAAGAGAGCTTAATCTCGTTTCCATAGAGAAAACTCTTGAACTTTTAAAGGATCCGTAGAATACGTAGCATTTGCATAAAACAAATGAATGACTTTTTCAATATAGGGACCGTCTAAAGAGAACAATTTATACAAGCCCATGTGAGTATAGAGATCTTCTAAATTTAAGCTAGACAAATTGGTAAACGATATTTTTCTTGACAAAATCAAAGATTGGTCCTTAAACTCTTCCTCAAATCGAGTCCTACATGCATCATTTGTAAATAATCAAGAACGATTAATGGAAGGAATGATGGGACTATTTGGGTTTGTTGATGAATTCCGTTTTCTAGAGGGACGGTTGGCCATGACATATTTTCGAGTAAAAAATCCTTGGAAATCACTACACGAACCTAGGAGAGCGGAAGTATATCGTAGAAAACATAGAGAATAGATGAAAGTCGCGAGAGGAGGCCGAGAAGAATATTGGAGATCGCCGGAGTTCACAGGATAGGAGGAGAGTGTGTTTTCGAATAGGGCACGGTTCAACCTAAAAACATATTTAAAACGCGATTTAGGTCGACTGAAAATGGTCGAAACGAGACAGTTTTAGAGGTTTAAGTGTCAATGACTTATCCATCTAATTTTCTAACCCTAAATGGCTCTAATGGATTACAATTGAATTACAACTTAAAGAATTCTATTTAGATTGATCATTTTAATCCTTAAAAAATATTTAACAAGAATTCTCCCACTATCACAACTACCAAATTCAATCAATGGAGGTTAAACTAATTTTTACCACACTCAATCAAAGTATTCCACAAACAAAACATTGAAAGAAAATTATCATGCAACCAAAACAAATTAATATATCAAACATCAAATTACATTGATACCAATTATTATATTATTACTTGACATTGAATTTCTCTTCCGCCTTAGAATACCAAATGTTATATCATCAATTGAACACAATTTATAGATACCAATTAAATAAAATTAATTTGAAAAACAATGATTGAAACCTCTTGTTGAAAAATAATTTTCTTCCACTTTAACATTAAACAAATATAGAAGTTTTGGGAAAAATGAAAAAAATATTTTCAAAATAGTTCAATCTTTGATCAAAATAGTTTTGCAAGTTTAAGGTATTTTTCCCCCTATCTCAATATTCAAGTTATTTCCAATGGGGAAAAATAACACATCAAAATCAATTACCAACAATTCTTTAACATATACAATTTATTATTCCAATTGTTGGATTGTCAAAAATTTTGAGCTATTTGATATCAAATGTTAAAATCCACAATTCATCAATGGATACCAATTTTAATGACCAAAATCAAAATAGCTCATTTAATCAAGATCAAATCGAATATCAATCACAAGATAACAATTCAAACCTATAAAATCAATAATATCAAGACAAACATATGTATGCAAATACAATCGAGATCAATCAAGGGAATAGAAATTTTATCCTATATGCACATTATCCATTTAATTTAAATCAAATAAAAAAGAATTAAACTCTATGCAAGTATTCAAAACTATTATGTACGTCCACCAATGCGTTTTTATCCTCATTGTATTGGTGGCACTTTTGTGGTCTCTCCCTTTATTGTTAGGATATTTAAATATTCAATTCCTTTGAGCTCCTTGGGAGAACCTCCAACCTACAACAAAAAATCAATTTGGTTTCTCTGGTACCCAATTCTTTTTTGGTCCTTTGGGGTTAAACTCAATTCCTTTTGAAACCCAAACAAATTTATCAATATTTTTATTTCTAATAATTTTTAAAGGATAAGAAAAAAATTTATGTCCAATTGCATTACAAGTAAAACATGTAGTCGATTTTACAAAATAGTTTCTATAGCACTTTTTCTTTTGGAGGGGTTGATAACCCAAATTGGCTTTGTCAAATGTCATCTTTTGCTTTCCTAGGAGCATATTTAAATTTTTGCTCCCACTAGTGAAATTAAACACAACTTTATCCAAATCAACATTTTTCATCTTTTAACATGGGAATCTCATTCTTAAGTGATTTGACATAAACACTCAATTCAACAGTTTTAGTTTTCAAATCACTAATTTCATTTTCAAAAGATTGCACACTATCAACATGCTTTTTAACAATACAAATTTCCTTTTTCAATTTCTTATATTTAGTTTTAAGCAAGTTGAATTCTTCTAGCAATTCATCAAACTCATCAATCAAGTCATCATCATCATAATCATCATTATAAAAAGAAGATTCTTGTACCTCATCCTCCTTGGCCATGAAGCACATGATGGCTACTTCTTTGCTCTCGGATGATGTCTCTTCTTCACTGTCATCCCATGTTGCATTAAATTCTTTCTTTTTGGCGACTTTGGTTGTCTTTTTCAATTATGGATAGTCAAACTTGTAGTGCCCGGGTTTCCCACAGTTGAAGCAAGTGATCTTCTTGTCCTTTTGTGGTTTATCTCCCTTGAATTTCCTTTTCCCTTGCCACTTCCTCCGTTGACGGAGTTTGCTAATTTTTCAAGAAAGGGATGCTATCTCATTATCATCATCCTCATCCTCGGATTCCTCTTGTTTGATTGAGGAGGCTTGGAGAGCGATGATTTTCTTTTTGTGGGTTTCTTTCTCTTTTAGCTTCTCCTTCTCATTGGCTCTCATTTTAATCTCATGTGTCATAAGAGAGCTAATGAGTTCTTTCATCTTAGAACTTTGAGATCTCATGCCTCAAGAATAGCCGTCACCTTTGGTTGTCAATTCCTCGGAAGATATCAGAGGCTGTTTTTCACAAGCTCTTCATTAGGATAAACCCTTGCAAGGACTTTCAAACTATTAGTTATGTTAGTTAATCTAGTAAACATTTGAGTAATAGATTCATCTTTATGCATGGTAGACAATTCATAATCATGCACAATTATACTCAATTTGTTTTCCTTAACTTGATTTATACCTTCATGCGTAGTCTCAAGTAATTTCCAAATTTCATGCTCATTCTCACATGCTTGTATTCTATAGTACTAAGCTAAATTTAATGCACAATACATCAAATTAATTGCTCTAGCATTTAGGCTTACTTTTCTCATGTCAACGTCATCATATTCATCATATAATTTAGGCACATTTACACCATTTTCAAATTTAATAGGCACATATGGTCCTTTAGCAATTACATTCCATAAGACATAATCAATGGATTGCACATATATTCTCATTCTAGCTTTTCAATATACATAATTATTTCCATCAAAGAATGGTGGCCTAGATGTGGATTGCCCTTCCATATTCATGGTGTTCATTAGATGCCATATGATGCTCTTAAAAAAATTCAACAAATAATCACAACAAAGTTTCTAAACTACTCTGATACCAATTGAAAGATTGTAATTAACCTGAGGGGGGGAGGGTGAATTAGAATTTTAAATTTTTTTGTGTGATTATTGATTTCTCTATCCGTAAATGATTTAATACAATTAAATGCTTATCTAACACAATATTAATGAGCAATAAGAGAAAAGTTAGAGAATACAAAACTGAGTAGTTAACGCGGTTCGACAAAACACACCTACATTTGCGCTTCAAGGCTCTCCCTTGAAGATGTATTCACTTCAAATCGCTTGGGTTACACTTGATTGAACTTCACGGGTGTCAATCTAATCATTATAGCAACTAATTCTTAGGGCGTCACCCTTCTCGTTTGATTACAATTCTTCGAAATCTTAATAGGCTTATGTGAAGGTTGTAATACCCTAGCTTTTAATATCGGAATTTATTAGGAATAATTGGAAATTAATTAGGGGTATTTGGATTTATCACATATTTATCGAGGTATTACCAAGGACGTAACTGTTCTGTTATAATTTAAGAGAATTTATTGGAGGTCTAATTGATGGAAATCAATTTAGGAAATTGAATTAAGAAATTTAAATTGGATCTCTAATAATCTTTTAACGATATTTGGATTAAGTCAAGAGCTACAATTGGGTCACTATTATTCAACACTTAAATATGTGCTTCTTTTTAATATTAATTAATTAAGGTTAAAATGGGAAAATTAAAAAGAGAAATTAAATTGAAGAGGGGAAGGAGAGCAGAATAGGTTCAGCTGAATCGGTTCAAGCTAATTTGGCTCAGTTGGAGTAAAAAGGAATGAGATTCTTCATTTGGCCTTTGGCTATTCAATCGAACTGAGGAGTCGACGAGACGAATGAGAGAACGAAGGAGATCGCGAGCGAGGGAGAGGCGAGCGCGACGGCGAGTAGACAAACGGCAAGCGAGCAAACGAATAGCGGTGTTGCAAGATGTAGAACTAGGGCTCAGAGTCGGGATTCTCGCGGGTCGTCGGTGCTGCGTTGGGTGTTTGGCAATGCACGACGGTGACGAAATGCCGTCGAGTTGATGGTGGGAGGCGATTCCAACCTTTGGTCGATGGTCGGAGCCTCGGGTCGTGGGGGTTCTTTGGTGGGTTGTGCTGGACAGGCCGAAGGCCAGGGTCTAGCCTGTGGTTCCCCAAGGCCCAAACCAATGCTTTTTCCAAGTGAAATCGACAGCGTGTCGGGCGGGGAACACTCTGAGAAATCTACAGTGATATTGTAGGGCATGCGGAGTGCAACACTCTGCCTGTGTTGGTTTTCTGGAGATTTAAGCCACGAGAAGGGAGGATTTGAGGAGAGTGTTCTGGTGATTTTGGTTGAGAACATGGAGAGACAGAGATGAGGCTGTGAGTGTTGGCAAAGCTGGAAATCCAGCTTGGGTGTGTGTGTGTGTCCTGGTGTGGACAGAAGGCTGGTTTTGAGAAGCTTGCTGCTGTTGTGCTCGGTTTCCAGCTCAGGTTGGCTGCTGTAAAATGTCTGGCGATAGCATAGAGTTGCTGCTGGCCAGTGCCCCTGCCTCCTTAGGTGTGCTTCTAGTATGGCAGCTTTCTTTTGTGTCTTCTAAGGCTTGAATTGGTTTAATGATTGAGACATTGTGATGATCATAAACTGTTGTCTTAGATAATGGACATGAATCTTTTGTTGGTTGGGTTATGATCTTTGTGTTGTTGGTTATGCTCTCTGCTTGTCATTGGTTTAAGGGTTTTAGGCTCTCTATTTAGGACTCTTTGCATATGGATTTTAATGGGATGATTGTAGAAGATAAAATAGTGAATAATAATTTGGATGATTTTAATCTGCCTTTGATTGATGCCCTTGTTGGTGTTGGATTTGGTTCTGCTATTTTGATGTGGTCTAGGTGTGCAACCCTGTTAAGTGATTATTATTTCAGTGACTATAGTGAAACTGTGAAGCTGGATAATGATCTGTAAATTATTAGTTGAGAAGAACTATTTTTCAGCAATTTGGTTAATGGTTGTTAAGTTGTAGATGTTGAAGCTCTTCAGCGTTAGTAAACCTTGTAAACAGGTAATGGAGAAATGGATATTAATGGTATATGTTATTAATTGTGAAGGTACTAAAAGGAGAAGAAGGATAACTATTAAGTGCCAACCGTGATAAATATTTGAGGTAAGGATTTAGGGGTATCTTGGCCATTTGGAGGCCCTGCACCACAAGTAGTGTGCGTGAGTTGAGTTTATTCTTGGGTGATTTTACTGCTGTTAGTTTCCTTAGTTTCTTGTAGTTAATTTACTGCAATATTCTTGGTTCTATTGTTGGTTTCCTTAGTTCTCATAATTTATTTACTACAATCATAGGTATGAAAATACTTAGTGAATGCTTAGATAAATGAAATGTCTAGACGCGATGAATGCTTACTGAAGGTTTAAGGAAAGAATGAATTGCTTGCTGTGATATTATGCTACATTTAGTTTATAGCTTTACTTGCTATTTAGTTTAATTATTCCCCGTGTTAATTATCAATTGTTACTTTCTTCATTCAATGCATATATAAATTGTTCTGCTATATATAATTGAGCATGTGCTAATTAAATCGAATCCAGAGCATGCTAATTAGTTTATCGTAGTTTAACTAATCAATTGATTAATCTAAGCATGCGAACTAATTAGTTAATCTAAACATGTGAACTACTTAATCAGTAATTTATAATCTTCCTTGAGCATGTTTAGTAATTAGCATATTTAACTAGTTAGCATGTTTAATTAACTGACTAAAATAATAATCGTAGCCTGTAATTAACCTGTCTAAACAATTAGCAGCATGTTAATTAACTAGGTTGTGTCATGCAATTATCATGTAAGTAGTATGTTTATTGGGCATGTTTAATTAACTAGTTAGACTTGAGTACGTTTAACTAACTTATTCGAACATGTTCAATTAATATGTAACTAACTAGAACGAGCATGTCAATCAACTACAATGATTAACCAAACAAGCACGTTAATTAATTAACTTAACTAGAACAATTAGCACGTCCACTTACTTTTACATGGTTAATTGGCTAGACTTATAAGCCTGATTAATTAGAGCATGTTAATCACTAGAATAATTGGCACACTTACTTAACTAACTAGCATGTTAATTAACTATTAATCTTGAGTATGCAACTTATCTAGGATAACCAACTAGAATAATTATCTTATCTTCTTGAGCATGCAAATTAATTTAGACAACTAATTACAATGATAATCCTACTTGAGCATGTAGTGAACTAGGTTAATATTAACAAGTTATTCTCCCTTGTTAATTTTATGTGTATTTCCCCTTATCGTGTGTGTTTCTCTTTACTGTAATTTCCTTTAATATAGTTATAATGCCTCTCGCTGCAATTCCCTTTACCCTGCTTTACTTTAACTGAAATTAGTAGAGATGCTTCACTTTATGAGAAAAGAATGGAGAAGATGAAAGAAGAATGAACTAAGTAGGAACAGACTAAGAATTTCAGTGACTATGTGAATGGATATTTTTTTATATATTTCCTTTGTTATTGCTTTCTTGGTATTGCTTATAATCCCGCTTATAATTACTTGTTCTTAGCATGTTATCGTCTACTAAAATCGAGTATGATCATTTAACTAGGATAAAAGCATGTAGTCAGCCCTTGAACATGTAATTAACTAGAGTGAATTAATTAGTAAGTACTTAGACTCAAACATGACTAGTCAAGTGTGTTCAATTGACTAGCTATGTATGTTAATCCATTAAAAGCATGTTTAATGAATTATAGTAAAAGGCATGTTTAAATCATCTAGAGTAATAATTGTCATCCTTTCTTGAGCATTTAATCAACTTGGGCATGTAATTAATTAAGATAATAACTAGATTATTAATTATAGCATGTTTAATTAGTTAGAATAAAAACATGCTTAATCAACTAGAATAAGAGTTACCAATTTACAAGCATGTTTTTGTTATTTGTTGTTTAAAGCATGTTTTCATGTTTAATTTAACTTAGTCTAACGAGCATGTTTAGTTAATTGTGATTAATCACACGTTTACTTTATTGTCTCTTATTGCTCATCACTTTCAATTCGATATCATAATTTGTTCCCTATTATGCTTTGTTGTATGCTTTTAATTATTTTTGTTCCTTATATGTGCAATTTCAATTATAGTTACTTTCATTTCAATGCGTCATTCTATTATTGTCAATGTTATGATATAATGCATCATGCATTATGTTAGGTTGAGAATGTATGGTTATGCATCATGTTAATAGAAACCAATAGGGAGTGCCGCCAAGGATGGTACTCAAACATGCATGAGTAAGGAAAAATGTTAAGAAAATGAAAAAAAGGGAGTTGGGGGATGGTGGGGTAAGTACGGATCAGCCAAGTAGACAGGATTTACAAGAATATTACCTTTCCCTTGTCAGGACTACGAGACTGTCTACCCTAGGTGGTTGATGCCGACAAAGATCCACCCTACCACCACAAATTCCTCCAATCTCCAACTCGAAGCAGGAGTAAAGAACCAACGAACGTAATGAAAATACTGGTTTGGGGCGGTACCCACTCCAAGAAGAACTAAAGAGAGTCATAAGCATATTGCATTAAACCATTTTTCTTACTAGGCCATTAGGCTCACGTATTACTTGTGGTGTAGGTACAAACGATGAACAGATAATAATAGGTGCATATACGAGGAACGACGAACAATAATAAAGCAGAGGTAAAGGATTTGCCCGAACGAGATTGGGGCTAGCCAGGCAAAAAGAGTAAAATAAGAAACAGTTGTAATTACATTAAGTTTTATTAAATTATATTCAATTTTTTAGTTTCTCCTTTAAATTATTTATGCTTTCGCAATGCTTTAAACAAATGATTTTTGTTGATTGAATTTTCAATACGAGTTTAATGAAACGTCAGTAGCGATCCGTTTTAGCGTCGCCCTCTGATTTGTTTTAAAAGCGATTTCAATGGTTTTACAAAAGTTTAAATTTTCACGCATTTTAAGGGATTTACAAAAAAACTGGGTAGTTACAGTTGGTATCAGAGCAAATTTGTTTTGCTTTACTGCATTTTGAAACCGAGCTCTGGTACGTTTTATTGAGTAAAACAAATTTTGTAAAAGTCAAACTGATATTGTAGCCTGCTTGTCAGCACAAGCCTCATCGTGGAAAATCCTTCATCCACTGTAAGTATACTTCCTAATACTTGATTCCTTATTCTATTCCGATAGATGAACTTTGAGGAAATAATGTGTAGGAGCTAGTGGACTAGTGGACTAAGTAGGCTTGGTGACAAGTATTTTGTTGTATTTAGGATTGTAAATTTGCAGTTGTATCTGATATATTTTGGATGACACATTTTGGACTTAAATTTTGGATTTTGGATGATATTAGTGGATATATGTGCATATTCTGGAACTGTTTGAGATTTTTATGTAGGATGTATAGCTTTGGGGTAGTGTAAACATAAGAGAGACTCTACCCAAATTTTTAGAAAATAAGTGAAAAGGAAATCCCAAGTGAAGTTAGATCAACTAGATAGTTAACCAAAGTTGTTAGGTTTGAACGGATTAGATAGAGTCTAGATTAGTTATGGGAAGTACCATTGGAAGAACACTTAGGACTAAATCGAAGTAAAAGAAGGATTCCACTAACCAATTAGTTGTTCCCTTAGTATGACCTTGAAGAACTTAGCAGATAAAGTTGGAATTTTATGGAAGGTAGTCGAAAGAGGAACCTGTCGAGTTTTGGGTGAAGTTAAGTTCCTACGTAGGTTAGATTTCCCATAAGGACGAGAGATTCAAGGTCTAGTCGAGTAGTACGACCAAATTGGATTAAGTATTTAACTTGAGTATGAGATTAAGTGTAGACTTGAAGGAGTCGAATATGTTGGACTTAGATTGTGTTCTTCATCTCGGTTTGAACCCATTCAAGGTAACCAAGAACGTGAATACACAAACTGTATGGTAAAAGCGAACTCAATCGGTTAAGCTTCTCTGGGAATGAGTAATAGAAACAGAAATGAAAATAGAAACAGAAACGGAAATAGAAACGGAAACGGAAATGGAAACGGCTACGGAGACGGAAATGGAAACAAGAACGGAGACGGAAATAGAAACGGAAACAGAAACAGAAATGGGAACAGCAACGGAGATGGAAACGAAAACGGAGACAAAAACAGAAACAGATACGAAAACAGAAATGGAAACAAAGACGAACTTCCAAAAATAAAATTTTTGGGAAGGGATACAGAAACAGATACGGATACGAAAATGGAAACAGAAACAAAAACAGAAATGAACATAGATATAGAAATGGAAACTGAAACAGAAACAGATATCATACAGATACAGGAATAGAAACAGATACGGGAACAGAAATTGAAATTGAAACAGATATGGATACAGATACAAGAACAAGAATAGATACAGGAACGCAAACTGAGACAGAAACAGAAACAGTTATAGATACAAAATGAGAAGCAAGACGGAATGCATTCTACTCAGCCAGTTCATAACTTGGGAAAACTTGAATGGACAGATTTGATGGTGGAGAATACATTCAAGAATGTCGAAAGTAGTAGAGAGAGAGATGAAGGTCACATGTGCTTGGACTCAAGTCATGAAGTGTAATGGATGTGAAGGAGAAACAATGAGGGAGATGTGCATTCAACGTTAGGTGGTGAGTCTTTTGGCGGTATGAAAATCGAAGAGACTCTCCCTTGGTGTTGGATCACTTGGGAATAAATGGAAAATTTTGATGTGGAACATCAAATTTAGTAGAAAATCAGTGGAAAATTTGACGTGGAACATCAAATTTAGGAGAAAAATGCTGCAGATTCAAGAGTGGAACCGCAACGGTAGAGTATTTATCGGATTAAAGTGACGTTTGGATATAGAAAGTTTTCATTTTGCTCTTGATATTGAAGAATGACTTTGATTAGACACTTCTTTCCTTGGAATGGATGTAATCAGAGTTGTGCAGTGAAAGTGTGGCGAGTAAGTACGAGGGTTGGACCGACTTTTTAGTACAAAGAGACGCTTTTGGATGTAGTCAAGATGATCTAGTAGCAGTAGTTGGACAAGCTGCCAAAAAGAGGTGGTAGCTAAGGGGAGAATTCATGCGTAGTTAGTATTAGTGAGAATATTACGCTAAACAAATTTCGAGGACGAAATTTATATAAGGAGGGGGGAATATAATACCCTGACTTTTTATATCAGAATTTATTATTAATAATTGGAAATTAATTAGGCGTATTTGGATTTAATGGATATTTACCAGGATATTACCAAGGACGTAACCGTTCAGTTATAATTTAAGAGAATTTATTAGAAGTCTAACTGATGAAAATCTATTTAGGAAATGGAATTAACAAATTTAAATTTGACCTCTAATAATCTTTTAACGATATTTAGATTAAGTTGAGAGTTACAATTGGGTCACTAATATTCAACACTTAAATATGTGCTTCTTTTTAATATTAATTAATTAAGGTTAAAATTGGGAAATTAAAAAGAGAAATTAAATTGAAGAGAGGAGGGAGAGCTGAACCGGTTCAAGCTAATTTGGCTCTGTTGGAGTAAAAAGGAAGGAGATTCTTCATTTGGCCTTTGGCCATTCAGTCGAATCGAGGAGCCCGACGAGACGAATGAGAGAACGAGGGATATCGTGAGCGAGGGAGAGGTGGGAGCTACGGCGAGCAGACGAACGACAAGTGAACAGACAAACGACGGTGTTGCGAGGTGCAGAACTAGGGCTCGGAGTCTGGATTCTCATGGGTTGTCGGTTTTGCGTCGGATGTCTGGCGATGTGCAACGGTGACGGAATGGCATCAGGTTGATGGTGGGAGGCAATTCCAGCTTCTGGTCGATGGTCGGAGCCTCGGGTCGTGGGGGTGCTTTGGTGGTTCATGCTGAGCTGCCCGAAGGCAAGGGTCCAGCCTGTGGTTCCCAAAGGCCCGAACCGGTGCTTTCTCCAGGTGATATCGACAGCGTGTCGGGTAGAGAACACTCTGAGAAATCTGCAGTGATACTATCGGGCATATGGAGTGCAACACTCTGCCTATGTTGGTTTGCTGGAGATTTAAGCCACAAGAAGGGAAGATTTGAGGAGAGTGTTCTGGTGATTTTGGTTGAGAAGATGGAGAGACAGAGATGAGGCTGTGAGTGTTGGCAAAGATGGAAATCCAGCTCTGGTGTGTGTGTGTCCTGGTATGGACTAAAGGTTGGTTTTGAGGAGGTTCCTGCTATTGTGCTCGGTTTCCAGCTCGGGTCTGCTGCTGTAAAATGTCCGACAATGGCATGGAGCTGCTGCTGGATGGTTCCCCTACCTCCTCTGGTGTGCTTCTGGTATGACAGCTTTCTTTTGTGTCTTGTAAAGCTTGAATCGGTTTAATGATTGAGATATTGTGATGATCATAAACTGCTGTTTATTATTACTTTATCTGTAACTCTTGTTGATCACTATGTGGACCATGACATATTTTTCTTGGGTTTGAGCTTTAATTTTTGTTAAGACTTCCACTGACAGGTCTTGGGCTGGTTGATCGAATCCTCTCTGAAGATCCAATCATCTGATAAGACATTTCTATTATGTTCGTCTCTAGGTTGTGATAGATGAAGAGGCAGAATGCTCGACGTAGGTTAGGGCTTGAAACATTTTGGCCTTGTGTGTGTGGGTCTGCGATCTTTTGCGTTAGTTGTACATGTGGCGTATGCATTGGTCACATTTAGTGATCCAAGTGTTGTAATTAATTGTGTTTATCTAAAGTTGTAAATAATAACTTGTTTACTTTTTATGCATAGTTTAAAATGTAAGATCGACTAGGATATGATCCTTGTACATGATAAATAAAAGAAAAAAAAAATTATTTGGACCTAATTATAGTCTGTATCATTGAGATTTTATTGGGTTAGATTTTAAAATAGGGTATGGAGATGGTGTAATACAATGGTATCATACTTTAGTCAACATATTGTGTACACATCGTCTCTTAAGTAGGGAATTCTTATCACTATCTCAGGTTTTGAAGGAATCAAAGATGGGGTCATGACATAAAGTCTATTAAAATAGTCAAATCGATTATGTTGTTAGGCTTAGAGTATAAATGATTATGTGAGTCGTACTTAATGGACTCAAGTGTATACAGATTAATTTGTAATTATTCTTTTTTGTAATGAGTAAATTGATATACAAAATTATTTAATTACAAGGTTTTGCTAGCCCTTCTCATTAGTATCTTCTTACATTCTCATTTCATTTTCATTGTACAAGGAGAATATGATATCAGTACCAGAGCAAACATTAAGAAGATTAAGTAAACTTGAATACGTTATTAGACAAACTCGTTAATGGATTTAGGTATATGTTCACTTTATTCTTGATTACTCCTACACAAAAGCTTTTGGGAAAATAAATGATGCACCAGTACAAGGGGTAAAGAAATAACCTATAAATACTTGAAGAAATATGGAAATGTCTGCCACGAATTAGAAAATATGCTTGAGAGAACTTAAGTCGCCAGAAATAGTAAGTACTGTAGCTTGTCACTCCGTATGGATGACTTTGTGAATGAAAACCTTCTTGATTGTTGGACACCTCTTCACACACTCTCCCCCCAAAGAGTGAGAACGCGGATGCCAATAAATGACTTACTCAACTCTAAGTAAGCCTAATCTTATGATGCTACTCACATAAGGATAACTTTGAATACAACTCACCAAAATGTTTGAAAAATGAATCACTCAAATTTCGAAATAAGCAAAAACTTTTTTGTATTCAAAATTGAATCTCTAAAATATAAGCACTAGGGGGCTTTATATAGCCAATTACAAAGCATAAAATAGGAAAGACTCTAAGTATTCGGTCCTAATTGGCTGATTAGTAAGCTATAGTTTTAGTAACTTTCTAAAGCAAATATTTTAGTAACTTCTTGATGGCTTTAGCTCCATGAAATGGTGACATTCGGCAGCTACTTTTCTTTAAGAATTTCCACTTTCATGGTTTCCAAATCCATGGAAGAATAGGATAAGTTTTTTCCACTGGCTTTGTTCATTTTGGAAAGTTTCTTCAACTCTTTTTCCTTTGTTCTTTCTTGTCCTTCAAGTGTATCTTCTTGAACTCCTTTCCATAGCTTTAGGGTCGTGGGCCCTCTTTGACTTTCTTAGGTTGCTATCACTTTCATTTGGGCCTTTAATGAGTTACCTTCCAAATCATTGGAAGAGCTTGAGTTTATGAGACCTTAGGCCTTTATCTTTGTCGATGGAACTAGTAGTCCATCATCCTCTCTGGGTTTCTGAGGATTTGATCTCAAATCTTCTTTGAGCTTAAATTTTTCTTCATCCTTTTTGTTGTTATGGGCATCTTGTTGAATGTCGTCGAGATAGAGCATCGACTACCACATTAGTGTCTTCTCTTTTATATTTGATGAGGTAGGGGTATCTTTCTAGAAATTCAACCCATTTAGCATGTTTCTAATTCAGCTTGCCTTGACTTTGAATGTACTTGAGAGCCTCATGGTCAGTGTGAATGATAAACACCTTTGAAAGAAGATAGTGTTGCCATATGTCTAGTGCTCTTATGACCGTGTATAATTCTTTGTCACACGTGGAGTAATTCAAGGCAGCTCCTTTGAGTTTCTTGCTAAAATAGGCTATAGGCTTTCCTTCTTGCATAATTACCTCTAATTCCCACCCTAGTTGCATCTCATTCGATTTCAAATACTTTGTTAAAATCTGGTTGTATGAGGATTGAGGCATTGTATAATTTTTTCTTGATTTCTTCGAAGCTTCTTTGACATGCATGATTCAAATAGAACTCTTTCCCCTGTTTTTTGCAATCCGTAATGGGGGCCACGATGGTGCTGAAATCTTGAATAAACCTTCTATAAAATGATGCCCAACCATAAAAGCTTCGTACCTCGGTGACGCTTGTAGGTGTAGGCCATTATTGCATAGCCTTGATCTTTCAATTGTCTACTTCCATTCCTTGTTGAGAGATGATGAAGTCCAAAAAATATCTTTTCTTGAGCAAATGAATACTTCTTTAGTTTGCCATAGAATTTGGTGGATCGGAGGACTTCAAAAAGGCATCAAAATGTTCAATGTGTGAAGATAAAGTCTTGCTATAGACCAAGATGTCGTCAAATATACCACCACAAACTTCCCTAGGAAGCCTTTGAGCGTGTGGTGCATAACCCGCATGAATGTGCTTGGAGCATTAGATAGTCCAAAAGGCATGACCATCCATTCATAAAGCCCATACTTGGTCTTGAAAGCTGTTTTCCATTCATCTCCTTCACTCATTCTAATTTGATCGTATCCTCTCTTTAAGTCAATTCTTGAGAATAATAAGGCCCCACTTAGTTCGTCCAAGATGTCTTCGAGCCAGGATATTGGAAACCGATATTTGGTAGTGATTTAATTAATGGCTCGACTATCAACACACATCCTCATGCTTACATCCTTCTTTGGTCTGAGTACGGTTGGTACGGCGTATGGACTTAGAGATGATCATATAAATCCTTTATCTAATAGCTCGGTTACTTGCTTGTATAGTTCTTTGGCTTCTTTCGAGTTTAATTTATAAGAAGGCCAATTCAAGAGACTAGCACTGGGCACTAAGTTAATTTGATGCTCAATACCTCTAATTTGTGGAAGCCCTTGCGAAAGATCTTCGGGGAATACATCTTGATAATCTTCTAAAAGAGTGAGGACCGATTCGGGTATCTTTCCCATTTCTATTAGCTTGTCACAGAACATCATCAATACTATCACATCCTTTCTTTTAATAACTTTCTGCAACTCTTTCTTTGATATGAATAAAGTTGTTTTCAACCTACTTTTCTTTGTTGCTTCGTAATCTTTGGCCACTTGATCCGGTGGGAGTGGAGCTAACTTTATTGTCTCGTCATTGAGCTTGATTGTGTACCAATTTGTGAAATCATCATGTATAATCTTTTGATCATATTGCCATGGCCTTCCCAAAAGTAGATGACTTGCACTCATAGGGACCACATCACATATTACTTTGTCTGAGAAACTTCTGATGGAGAACTTAATGGAGACTTGCTTACTAACCTTGATGTCTTCTTTGTTGTTTAACCAACTTAGCATGTAGGGAGTTGAAAGCAAGGTTGTTTCTATTTCCAATTTGCTTACTAGATCTGGAGAAATCACATTGGCACAACTTCCTTCATCAATAATTAGAGAGCACACTTTTTCTTTGACTTTGCATTGGCTATGAAAGATGTTCTCTCTTTGACAATTGTCAGTACTTGCCTTGGTAGTGAGTGCTCTTCGGATGATCATAAGGAGGGGGCCCTCTAGAGCGTATAAGGTCTCCACTTGTCTTTGCTCTTTGGGTGTCTCTTGTGCTTCACTTTCATCCTCACTTTCTTCTTCATTAGTGATTCTCTTAGTACCATCACTTTCATGTTTGGACAATGATAGGCATAATGTTCAATTCCAAGACACTTGAAACATTTGATTTCCTTTGTCTTTGGTTTCAATGCTTCCATCGGTGGCCTCTTGTTGTCACTTAGCTTTGTAGTAGCACCTTTCATGTTTGCACTCTTGTCATCAATCTTAGGTGGCGAGGGTTTGGAGAAGCTTGTGTTCCTTTGAGAGAATCAGCTAACCCTCTCTTTCTCCTTCCTTTTCTTTTACTTCTCAACTTTTAGAGTCAACTTGATCACATCCTCCAACGTGTTGTAAGATTGTAGCTCAATAATGTCTCCAATATTGTGGTGAAGTCCTTGGATGAACCTTGCATTTGTTTCGTCTCCTGGCTCTTGTAAATCGCATCTTATCTTTAAGGTTTTGAATTTGGCAACATACTCTTCGATGGATGAGGAACCTTGCTTGAGGCCTTGCAATTGATAGTAGAGTTTTTGCTTGTAGTGACTTGGAACGAATCTCTCACTCATGAGCCTTTTTAATAGTATACAAGTCTGGATGTCCTCTCTCGTTTGTCTTCTCTTTGCACTAATGTTGCTCCACCATAGACTTGCATAACTCATGAATTCAAGTATTACTAATTGAACCTTCCTTGTTTACGAGAAATTGTAACACTCAAATATCTGTTCCACCTTCTCTATCCACTCAATATAGTCATGATCATTTCTTAAACCGTTGAATAGAGCGATAGATACCTTGAGAAGATTTATATCTTTCCTTTGGGATGGCTTTATTTGGAAGTCTCCATACTCAGTTACTTCTTTAGCAAAATCTTCTTCACCGTCAGAGTGGGGGAAGCTTTCTCTAGGCCTTGTCGAATATGGGCTCTCTTCGTTGATTTTGAGATATTACGAACTGTTGGAACATGGTCCAGAGCTCATCAATTTGTCTTTGCATGCTTGACTCGGCTCTCGTTAATGGTGGCTCGGTGCTTAGAACCATGTTTTGATTCACCTCGTCTTTGTGTGCTGCTTTCATGGCTCCTCATGCCATCAGTAAGAAAGAAGAATTGAATTAGAATACGTTTTAGCTCTGATACCAAATGATTCACCAGTGGAAGGGGATTAGAATATAACTTGAAAATATGTTGTGAAAGTTTGTTGATCAACCAAAGTGACAGTTTTTGAAATGACGGTCAACAAGGCGATCAACGGAGCGGTCTAGTACGTCGACTGAAAAATAGGACAGTGGCGACCTTGGGAATTTGGTCGATATATCGATCGATGGTGCGGTCTACTAAGTCGGCCTAAAAATAAGATAGAGTCGATGTTTGATGAGCGGTCGGCTAAGCAGTCAACTTAGTGGTCGGGCTACTCGATCGTATCTCCAATTTCCTTATTTTGGCCGAGAATGACTTTTGGAAAGTCTAACTTTAGAAGCTTGTAACTCCTTTTTTTAGAAGCTTTTGGGCTGAAATTTGGACCATGCCTTCTTGGATTAAATAGGAAAGAACACCTTCAAGAATTCTGGAAATAACTTTCAAGAATTAGGAGATATGTTAATAGCAACTTAGGTTGTTGTAATTAGGAAGTCATACAGCTTGCACTCCCCTTTTGGTAACTTTGCTGGTGGAAACTTGTTGGATGTTTGGACACTTCTTCACACAACCTTTCCCCAAAGAGTAGGGTTGTGTATGCCAATAAGATAACTCGATCAACTTCAAGTGAGCCCAATCTTGTGATGTTACTCACAGAAGGGCAACTTTGGATGCAACTCACCAAAGTGTTTGAAAAAAAAATCACTGCAATTTTGAAATAAGCAAAAGCTTTTTTGTATACAAAATTCAATGTCTAAAACATAAGCACTAGGGGCTTTATATAGCCAATTACAAAGCATAAAATAGGAAACACTCTAAGTATTCGATCCTAATTGGCCGTTTAGTAAGCTATAGTTTTAGTAACTTTCTAGAGCATATATTTTAGTAACACATTGCTGGCTTTGGCTTCACGAAATGGTGACATTTGGCAGCTACTTGTCTTTAAGAATTGCCACTTGGATGGTTGCCAAATCTATGGAAGCATAGGTTAAGTTTTATCCACTTGCTTTGTTGATTTTGGAAAGTTTCTTTAACTCTTTTTCCTTTGTTCTTTCTTGTCCCTCACGTGTATCTTCTTGGACTCCTTTCCATAGCTTTAGGGTCGTGGGCCCTCTTTGACTTTCTTGGCTTGCTATCACTTTCATTTGAACGTTTAATGAGTTAGCTTCCAAATGGTTAGAAGAGCTTGAATTTACGAGACTGTGGGACTTTATCTTTGTGGGTGGACCTAGTAGTCTATCAATAAACTACTAAAGAATTAGAAGAACTTGGAATTTTAACTTCTATACTGAATGACTTCATCTATCTTGAGATATTAATCTGTCTGTAAGATAACAAACTGATCAACTACAAGATAATTCGTAAACCCATCAACATGTTGATGAATAGCTGCAACATGAAAATTAGTCATGCCCCTGTTTAAAACGTCCTCTGTATATGATATGCACGCTGTTTCTTGCTGTCTAGAACCACCCAATTTGCAGCAGCAGCAACCTGAA
This sequence comes from Begonia loranthoides, assembly GCA_022433065.1. NCBI lineage: Eukaryota > Viridiplantae > Streptophyta > Magnoliopsida > Cucurbitales > Begoniaceae > Begonia > Begonia loranthoides. The sequence continues at coordinate 43,908,693 of CM039468.1, read as the reverse complement.
AATCACAAAATGTGTTGGATGAGATATCTGGTCGAGTTAAGGAAAGGTATTGGAGTGACTTTGTAGAACCGGATTTGTGGGGGAGATGCCAAAACAAACAGACATATCCATTCCCTTTTTCGAGTCAATATTTAGTGACTTCATACTTCAATCATGATGTCCTGTCAATATAATATCATCTCATATGCATAAAGTAGAAGATATGTTTATTATTAATGGGAGGAGAAGGTTAATGAGATGCTGGAGTTTCACCTGTATTTTGTATATTATTATGCTTAATTAGTTTATTATAATTTAATTTGCAAGTCAAAGCAAATACTTGCTTTTAGATTAAAGTGCAATTTAATCATTCAACTTAGAATATCAAAACAATTAATATCATAAATTGTTATTTTATAAGTAAAATTATTTTTATATTTTAGATCATTAATGAATGAATCATATCTAGATAAATTTCGTCAAATATCTCACATTTTTCTTTCGTAATAATCATTTTAACGTATTATAATTACCTTGATTCACTTGATTTTCTCTAAGCACTCGATCTCACAATGGATTTTGAAAAGTAGAAGACATTTCAACTAAAGTCTATATGTGAAATCGAGTGAAAAAATGTGAGTGAAATAGAATAAGTTAAGTTAATCAAGATATGTTAAAATAATCAATATAAGCAAAAAAAAAAAAAAAAAAACACATGACACATTTAACACATAAGTAAAAAATGTGAGATATTTGACAAAATTTTTCCAAGACATTTCGTTTTGCTAACAACTTGAAGTATAAAGATAATTTTACTCAAAAAATAATTACTTACCCTTAAGTTCAGGGGTTCAACTTATACTTTACCTTAAATTTTTGTGTTGTTTTTTGTCAAAGTGACCTTCATGTCATACTTGGTCGATCATTAGGTGCCTGTTCGAAGAAACTTTCACCTTAGACTACCAATTCAAACCTCTATTCGCATGGTCACACGCCCTTCACAAGTACTTAGCTGGCGTTTTTCCTTCTAAAGTAGATATCTTAAATCGTTAGCTTAAAAAAAATTATAAAGATTGGAATAAGTGAAGTAGAATAAAGAAATAGTGACCGGCAGTAATAACAATTTCTAAAATCCTTCAGATCAAGCTCTCAAATCGTATTGAACCAACTATTAGAGTGGGTGTAAGTTTAAATCCAATAAAGAAGAGGCCCAATTAAATAAGCTCTTTGCTTCTTGGTCTTTTTCTCTGTTTTTTGCATATTTATTTTTTACAAATTTAATATCATTTAATTTAATTTTTTAGTGAAACCAATAATATGGTGGATATTATATATGTCGACTCTTATAGATTAAATAATAACATTTGAGTTTAATCAACATTCATCATCACATCCAAAATATTGAAGACTTTAAAAATAAAATCCAAAGATGTAAAAATTTACAATGACTCAAAAGTACAAAGATATTATTTTGATGTTTTGATACAATGTTGTAGCATGGATCTCAAACATACGAAGTATCTCTCTCCATGCTATGTAGTATCATTATTTTGAGAGAGAATTCTCTCCTCAAGTGTATAGCGTTTGGTGGGCGAGACCTTGAGTTGAAATGATTGGGTAGAACAATTGTTGTGGACCCCCTCTTCTCACAATCAAATATTTCCCATACGAATTTGTTCTTACATCTTACCTCAAAACATGTTTTATTAGTTTAGAAATAGAATTTTATTATTGATTTTTTTCCATATTTTTCAAATAATGTTAGATTATGTAACTTTCCAGCTATTGGCTAAGCATGTGATCATACTTGTCTTAATAGAACAACTGCCACAACAATAACTTTATTCTTAAGAAGATCCATCTCAAAACATGATACCATAAGATTTGCAATCCATCCAAAGTTTTTGCACAAACATTTATTTACAATGCAATCAAAGGTTGAGGTGATCGACCTTTGAGGTGATCGACAATCGAAAGGACCAACCTAGATCAAGTACACGAATTCCTTTTTTTCCTTTATAATTCAATATTAAAAGAAGAGGTGAAATATCATGACGTGAAGATTTTCCTTTTCTTCCTTAATATCACACAGATATTTCTTGCATTTTCTTCCATCATATGCTACCATCTCTCCCATTAGTGCCAATTTTCATATGCATCTTATTATTTTGAGTTTTATTGTATTTGAATTCAACCAAGTGTACCAATTTAGAAAATCAAGTGCTAACCAAAAAAAGAAAATATGCAGAAACAAAAAACTTTAAAATTTACATGGAAAATCTTTTTGGAAAAACTGGTAGAGAAGAAATTCACTATAGCAAATCAATGTATAATGAGTTTTGAGACTCAAGCATATATTAATGCATTAAACTGAAATTCTAAACATATTAAGATTCCTAACGTGAGCCGAACCAGTGTGGCCCAGATAGAATTCAGGTCACGTTTAACTCTAATAATCTCCACCTGACGCGAATTCTATTGTATAAAATATATTTCCAAAACTCCAGCAAACCCTCTCTTCCACAAAAGCCCTTGAAGGTAAATTTAGTTGCTAATACTAACTAAGCTCAAACAAATACGACAAATGAGCTAGGCAAGCCGGGCTGAGCCAAGCTGAACATAAAAAAGTATGACTCACTAAATTTATTGAGTTAAAAAAGCTGAGCTTAACGAACTTAACGAAAAAAATTTCAACTATATGAGGTTCGTGAGCGACAAGTTTAACGAGTTGAGTCGAGCTAGATAAACATGCTCACCTGAGCATACAATATATAAATATTTCCATTTTATATCAATATATTATAATGTATCTTTTAAAAAAAATTAGTTATTAAAATTATAATAATATTTATTATTATAATTTTAAAATATATAATAGTTATTTGTTTAACTAACAAAATTATTTTATTAATAAATAAAATGACGTGTATTTTGAAAAAAATATACATTATATCTTTACTAATAAAATGTTACAGTAAAAAAAAAGTTTATCATACAAATATTTAAAAGTTTAATATCTACTAAGTAGATATATCTCAACTAGATGACACCTATATAATTACCAATCATTTACAACAAGTTTAAAAAAATAAATTAAATTTTCATTAGGAATGAGGGAAATGGATGAGAGGATAGGAAAGAAGAGAGAGAGTGTGTAATATCCAGAATTTTTCACAAATAGTTTAATTAAATAATAAGACAATTTGGAATTTAGTAGAGATTAGTTATGGATTTTAATGAAGGAAATTAAAATTGTGGAATTATTGGAAATTAAGGAATAAAAATACTATAATTATTAAATAATTATGAAATTAGGAAAAATAAAGTGAAGGAGTTAGAAATTATTATATAGCTATGGAATTAGAAAAGATTAAATAATAAAATTTATTTTATAGATAATAAAATAAAATATGAATTATTGAAGAATTAGGACAATTAAATACAATAGAATTAGTAAAAAATATTCATGGTTAAGGTAAAGTTTAAATTATTGATTTAATAGTATATTCAGAAGAATTTAGAAAAAGATTTAATTAATAGTATAATAGTTTAATTCTAGAAATTAAGTAAAATAAGGGTAGATTGATCAGATACAATAAGGACCATCATATGAGATTTAGGGACAGTTGAGATTGTTCAAGATTAGAAACGATTCTTCGTGAAAATGTTTGATGCAGGAGGACGTTGGACCGTTGGATCGGTTTAATGAAAGTAACGTGGAATGTTGCATTAAGAAAAAAAAAAGCTTCTGCAAGAGTGTTTGGTACGTTTGAGTGCGGGAGTGCTTTGGACCATAGGATTAGATTAACGGGAGGTATGAGGACTGTTAGATTTCTAGAAGAATGTTGGGTTGTTAGATCAAGTTTAGCAAAAGAAATGTATGCCGTTGGAGTAAGAAAAAGATTCTTCCGCGGAAAAGGAAGATGTCGTTTCGAGAGCATTAAGTAAATAGAAACATTATCGTTTTAGGTTATTGTGCGTTTAGATGATGAGAACGGCATCGTTTGGATTTGTAAAGTCTCAATTTAGTGCTGATTAGTGGAAGCGTTTGCTTCTATAGATGGATTTGTGTACGCAAATGGGTTTTAGACGACGTAAAACATCATTGTAGGGTTTATTGAGTTCACAGTCTGCGAGAGCACTAGCATCCGCAAATGAGTTTTAGCGAGAGATTAGAACACATGGCAGATGGTGAGCTTTTGGATTGGGGTTCTCACATAAGCGTTGGCTTTCGCAGCAATGTACGCGGCCGCAATCGCGAATTTGAATTTAGAGCTAACATGGCTGGTGGCCATTGGATGAGCCGGCTCCGCGGACATCCCCTATGGCTAGCTATACGTCTGTTGTAGCTTAGGCAGTTTTAAGTATGAAAGTTTATAGTTTTCTTGCGAGCCACACATTATGCTTAGACTATTTAGGTAAAGCATGGATTCAGGATGCGTTTTCATGGTACTTACTCCCGCATGGTTCTTTATTTACGGTTCTTTAAATAGAAAATGATGGGTTGAACTTTGTTTACCCTAGTAAATGCGGCGTCGATGAGAGCTTTCTCTTGAGCTCGCGGGTTAGCCTTCATTCAGATTTTATCACGGTGAGTTCTCTAGCGTCTCTAGTTCTAGAATTCACATTGGTAGAGAGTACTTTTAGGATTAGTCTCTAGTAGCTACTTATGTGTTTAATTTGAAGAAAAAGGCAGCGTATAGGATTGTTTGGATAGGCAAGACTTAGGTGAAAGAATCCAGGTAAGTGATGTTTGTTGTGTTTAGCCCTTGGCCTACATCACTAAGACATTAGGGTATTGTATGTTTGATGATTACGTTGTCCATGATGCTTTTGGGCTCTTGTTCAAGGATAGGATGATTGTTACAGTTTATATGATGTTTGTGTACAATTTATATAGATGATGTTGGAGGATATGCTTGAGGATTTGTTGATAGGATATGACGCTCTATTTGCGAGTTTTAAGGATATGGTTACTATTATGCTTATGATATGTTTACTATTTAATGATTGTTGTTTGTATTGTTATTCATGATGCCTACAGGCTGTTGATGAAGGACATGTTATATGATGTGTATTTCATGCTTATAGATTAGAGATTTGACTAGATATTATGTTATGAATATGTTGACAAATAATATTGTAACGACCCGAATTTCTTGACCGTTTCTAAAATGTACGCTAAGTTTTACTAAAACACATCCCGAAGTTAAGCTTTTTTTAAAAATCCTTTTTATAAAGAAATCATAGTGCAAAATCTCATCGTTACCAAAAGCTCGTTTTATCATTACTTATATAGTAAAGAAGTACCATTTATTATTTGTGGAAGCGATAAATTTTCGTTCTTTAAAAGGTGCGGAAACGCCACTAAACAAGAAATCCAATTTATGAAAATAAGAAACTATGATTAACAACCCAAGGTTTGAGTTTCCACATAAGGTCTACATAATATTCCGACTAAGTATCCAATTGGGAGTAAAAAGGGTAATTAATGTTCGTAAAAGAAAGTAACTCGACGTTAGCCCTTACAAAATTTTCCTTTACTTTACTTTCTTGAAGCCGTACTACTACTCTGCTGGCATCTCATTCGGACCTACCGCAGGCTCCACCAAAATGGCCTCCTCTAGAGCTCCTGGCATAATCACTTCATTACCTACACCATAAGTAAGAACGTGAGTTTCACCCAGTAAGGAGATGGGAGAAAACAATTTATGCATTTCTCTCTTTAATTCTTCTTGGAGTGGGAGCCACCTAAACCAAATCTTTTCATTTCGTTCATTCTTCATTCATTCTTTACTCGTATATCAAGCTGGAAATTAGAGGTTGTCCTTTGAGATGACCTAGTTGATCGGCTTCTAACCTCCTGTGTGCAAGCTAGTCCCTTTCCAGACTAGGTGATGGTGTATCCTGGCTACTAGGCTAGATCCAGACTAGCCATCTACCCCAACTCCTTGGTCATCCCTTTTCTGGTGTATCCCGCCTTCAAAGTTTCTCCCCTTTTCGGCGTATCTTGCCTTCAAGAGTTTCTTCCCTTCTGGCGTATCCCGCCGGAGGGTTTCTTCGGTGATAGGCGTATCCCGTCCACCTTGAACATTCTTGTTCTTAGCATTTTTCCTCAGTCATGCATGTGGGCACCACCCCTAGGGGCACCCCCTACTTGGTTTCGATTAACGTGAATACTACCTAGCACTTTCAATTAAATAACGCACATATGGAAAGTAAATAACAATGTTTTAGGTGATTCAAAATAAACAATGAGTAACACGAATAATGGTGCATGATTTACATAACGAAAGTAACAAAGACGTATTCCCTACGAGATGGAAACTAGCATACTATTAACTTCTAATAAAACAATTAATGTCCAATAACCAAGGGCAGAACATGCTTTACATAATGGAAGTAACGACGGCATAGAGTAACGAATTAATGTCGAATTAGAACACGATCATGCTCTGTAATTCTAAAGAGATCAGCAGCAAACACATATTGAATTTAAAACGGCAATACATGCTTATTATCGACATTACAGCAGGAAATTAAAACAGTTCACATGCTCTTTAATCCACTACAGCAGTAGGAAATACTACAATTCAGGAGTTGAGTCATTTAATAAATCAGCGATGATATACAGCGAAAGTAACAACGAATCATGCTTCAATGATAACAAAGGCAAAACTAACAACGAATCATGCTTTATACACTCTAAATACAGCAGCAACTTATAACATCTAATCATGCTTTTCGTCGACCACACAAAAGGATTAACGTCCTTTTACTGACTAAACGAGACAGCAGAAATGTATACAACTAAACATATTTCTAATTGACTATGATAGTGGAAAGAACACACTTGGCTAAACATGTTTGAATCGAATATAATAGAAAATTTATAAATGACTACACATGCTTCTAGTTGATTAAAAAAAGGGTAGGAAATTCGAACAAGTGAACATGCTTCTAATCAAATATAATAGCAGACGTACTTTAAGTGATGATGATAGTTCTATACAACAAGAGTAATTTACAGCGGAGCTACATGTTTGCTATACCATAATAACGGCAGCAAGAATGAACAATGTAGAACAACAATAACATGCGATGTCCAATGTAGTGAGGATTTATGAAAATGTAACAACGTAACAGACTTGTTTAAAGATTATAGATAGTAGTAGTAATGAAAACATGCTTGCACCGAATGGAAGAATAAACTGCGTTTGATAAAAACATAGCATAAAAATAACAAAGGTTGTATCACTAGGAGATCTCATGATTTATAGAGTTATTTATCCTTTCTCACAGAGTAAATGAACATCGAAATAAGGTCAAAGCAATGGTCATTCATTCCTTTCATCTTTCTTTCACATTTTAGCCATGGTTCTCATTCCCATTCACGTTTTCCTTACGAGTGTTTAGATCCCATTCTTTTGTTTCATCGTTATTTATTTGTGGAACATTAACAGCAATGTACATAGAAGGAAATGATAAAGGAAACATCTACAAGGTGAAGAGTAAGAACAGTAACAAATATTTCAGGAAAGCTAACAGAGTTTATCAATAAATTTCTACATATTCTATTAACTACAACATAGTAAACCATCAAGTATACACACACTTATGTTTACTTGGATGTAGGGATTCCTAAAGCCAAGAACACACCCATATCCTTACCTTTGAAAACTCCTCCTCACGTGGACAGCAGTGCTCCTTGGCCTCCCTACTCTAGCAGAATCTCCCCAGCAACACAAAATGAAGGAGAAGAAGATGAAGGAAGGTTGGGCTAAGTAGAGACTCACCTGGAGGACACTCACATGCGTGGCAGGGGACCATCCCTGGCTGGTCAGGTCGTGGGAGGCGATTTTGTGTCGAGGGCTAGGTTTTTATTGGATAAATGTCGTTTTCGTTCTGATTTCAATTCAGTTATGTCACTAGTCTGCGTTGATTAGGACGTGTGCGAACGCTTTAATCCCGTCCGCAGGCATTCGTAAGACCAAAATTCATAGGCTGAAAATCTGACTTCGGACAAAAATCGGCGTCCCCACCTTTGTCTATACTATCCGCTGTCCAGGTCCGAACGTCAGGCCCTGTCCACCTCATCCAGATGTATCGTTCGAATGTGTCCAAGATTTGGACAAATTCAATTTGGATGACTTCTTACCTCATCCGCAGGTGTTCACAGTCGTCCTAAAGTCTCCAAACTTAAACAGATTCTATGCGGACTCATTCTTCCTCGTCCGCATCGTCCGCAAGGTCGTCCGAAAGTCCACATCGCGCAGAAGTTTGGACGCATCATCTCATCCCCAAAGTCATCCCAAGTCGGGGAGACATTCCAGGTGTGTTGCGGATGACACTTCATGTCCGTAACGTCGTCCTTAGGCGTCCGAATAGACCGCAAGTCCATTTCCTTTGCATTTTCGACTAAGTTTTTATCCATATCGGATCTCAACAAGATTATACGTCACAACTCAACGCGCATAGGGACGATGTAAATATTTATTATGCCAATCTTTACTTCCAAAGTTTGATTACATCATTTAACGAAAAGATTTAGGATCGGGTTGTTACAAATATGATGGTCGAAGATATGTTTACTGTTTGATAATTACTATTTGTATTGTTATTCATGATGCAAACATGTTGTGGATCGAGGACTTGTTATTTACATATTTATGCATGTAAATTGTTATTATGTTATGTACACGCATTCATGGAAAATGTTTTCATTAAGAAAGAAAGATGGACTAAATAAACGTAAATGATTGTTATGGGTGGGGTTTGAGTTGGCTGTCTCACATAAGGTGGACCTAATGGTATCACTCTCCCTTAGATTGATCACCCACAATGATCAGACTATAATGCGAAAGAATAGAAAAGACTGTTGACTGAAAAGACATGTTTTTAAGTGTTGCATCTCATAGTCATGTTACATGATGTATTTCATAGTCATGTTATATGTTACACATGTTATGTTATACATCTCTTGCTAAGGGTTAGACTCATAGGTGAACTTTATGATGTAGTTAATGATGGAGATTAAGGAAAATGATGAAAGGATTTGTCGATAGCACAATTGAAGAGGAAATTCTCATGGGTGAATCTAGAGCATTGTCAAAGCGAAGTTGACTCGTGGATGAGAATTAAAGGAATGATGAATTTTAATAACATAAACTCTTTGTTAAGACTTATATTTGTTATTGCTTAAATTTAAATAGAAACATCTATGAATGGTTTTGGTTATTTTAAATATGGGTTTTACTATGTTTAATTTCTAAATGAATTTCATAAGGACTTCCGCTGCATGGTTTTAAAAGGTACAAAAATATATTTAATAAAGATTGGGTGTTACTAAGCTTTGATTTCAAAAGAGACTTTCTTAAAGACTTCCGTTGTACATTTTTTCAAAGAACCTAGTTTTCTATTAATGTATAGTTTAAAAAAAAAAGTTTTCACGCTATGGGGCATTACAGAGAGAAAGGGGGTGGGTATGTGGGTGTTGGAAGCCTCATGAAAGGAAAAAAAAACAAACCAAATAATAAAAAGAGAGGGGAGGGAGATATGGGTATGGGAAAGGAAATCCTACATAAAAAAAAAAAAGGGAGTGAGGTAGTCGAGGAAAAAAGAATAAATAGGGATGGGTGGGTTGAGTTTATTGAAAGAGAAAAAAAAAAGAGAAGGGAGAGAAAATTGGGTTTGATTCATTGCTGTAGTAAGCCGAGCGCCAGCCTGCCCATTTAATAACTCTAAGCTCAAACAATGTTTGAACCTAGGTGTAGGCAACATCTTATTCATCATATCAGTAGAATTATCATGAGTATTTATTTTACTCACAACAAAATCACCACAAACAACTATTTTACGAACAAAATGATAACGAATATCGATGTTTTTTGTCTTCTCATGAAACATATGATCTTTAGTAAGATAGATAACACTATTACAAAATACTATTGTAATATGTAGGTCTTTGCTGAGCTCACCAAACAATTATTTTAAGTATATAGCCTCTTTACAAGCCTCTGTAATAGCTATTTATTATAGCTCTGTAGTAGACAACAAAAAAATATCTTGTAAGGTAGCTCTCCAACTGATAGTATAACCCCCAACTATAATGACAAATCATATAAGAGATCTCCTCGTATCAAGATATCCCGCATAATTAAAATAAACGTACCCAATTATTGGATTTGTAGTTCCTCAAAATTGAAGATAAATATCACTAGTCCCACATAAATATCTTAGAATTTACTAAGCAACTTTCCATTTTACATTTTCTAGATTCACCAAGTATCTACTAGCTGCACTGACTACGTAAGATAAATTTGAACACGTGTAAACCATAGCATACATGAGAGATCTAACTACACTAGAAAACAGAACTCCTGAAATATAATTTATTTCATTATCTGATTATGGATATAAGTAAGATGAAATTTTGAAATGAGCTACTAACACAATACTAACTGGTTTAACCTTGTTCATGTTAAACCTAAGAAGAAATTTGTGAATGTATCTCCTTTGAGTCAGGTACAATTTTCCAGCTTTTGAATCTCAATGTAGCTCCATGTCAAGTCTCTTCTTGGCAGCTCCTAAATCTTTCATCTCAAATTCTTTTCTCAGCTATGTTTTGACCATTTTAATTTCTTCTTTATCTTTGGTTGCAATCAATATGCCATCAACGTAAAAAAGTAGATAAAAAGCTGACTTATTCTCACCATTCTTAATGTAGACACAACTATCATAATTGTTCATCCTAAAACCTTGAGCAAGCATGAATTAGTCGAATATCTTATATCACCATCAAGGCGACTACTTCAGACAACAGAGAGACTTTTTCAAAGAACAAACATAGTTCTTCTTTACCAAGACTACAAAAATGTAACGACACTGTTTTTGTTATGTTTAAAAAATCGCAAGAAATTTAAAACTTTTCTTTTACTTAAATAATTTTCTTTTCAATTGTGTAGCGGAAGATTATTTCATTTTTAAAACATTTTGAAAGAGAATAATAAAATTCCTTTCGTAAAACATTTTGTAAAAACACAGCAGAAGACTTACAATAAAATAATATTTTAAGAAATACAATTCTTTTTCTTTTACACTTATAAACCACTTTATAAAATATTTTTCTCTTTCTTACATCCTTTATCCTAGCCAACCACAAGATCTATGCGTGCAAATCCTTCATCAATTGCTCCTTGACCTGTTATCATATATACCGACATCAACAACACTTAAACTAATGAGCCTAACGCTCAGTAAGTGATATAAATATGAAAGGTATGATGCACTTGCTATGCTACTTTAAAATCCATATGCAACTTTTTGTTTTTCATTTTCAGGAATGAAACCTATTCTTTCCTTATATCTAGAGAAATGATACATCCTATGGTCATGTGGCTATCCGTTACTCCGGTGAGGAGATACATCCTATGGCATCACCACTGATGACCATTAGCATTCTCTTTTGTTGAAGGCATTGGGGATTTCCGCACAAGAGAAGAGGAAACATTCTATGGTCCATGTGGCTAACCGTTACTATGCTCCCTATGTGAGAGGAGATACATCCATTCGGAGTGTCACCACCGATGAACCATCACCAAATTTCACGAACCCCCACAAGCCTATTTACATTTATTCAATTATACAATGGATATTCCTACAGCCAACTGATGGTTGCTCGCTCTGGTGATCAGCTCTTGAGAATTCTGTTCACTTAGTATGTATGAGCATCTATTCCACCATTTTTCATTTCTTTTTCAAAACCATGCATTAAAACCATTTTTGTATCAATTTGAGAACCATGATGCATGAATGCTCATGAATGCATACAGTTCATATCATGTCTCTATATAATGTTGAAATACGCTCGATATCGTACTGCTTAATGTAAAGAACATAATCTAATAAACATAGTATCATAAAGCAATCAACATACATCCTCGAACAACAACATGATCAACATCCTAGTATTCTAGTAAAGCAGTAAACAATCGGCATACAAATCCTAACTCTTGCGATATAGGGACCGAAGACCAAAACACATACAATATCACTTACCTACAATCTTCAATGCGTATCTGCCCTTAATCATTATCTTTCTTATCCTTTTTAATACCTTCAATACCTTCACAAATCCATAACATTTAATCATTAGTAATCACAACCTAATAATTCTCAATAACGTCAACACCACCTCTTCAATACCCATATACCAAGTTTGATAAAACATAACACCTAACAGTGCTTTCCAACCAAACAAAGACTGATCCAAACAATGGAACATAAGCCCTACCATTCATTTCATTTCTCCATAGCTCAGAAGCAATAACTGAAACCATGGATCAATATTTCATCACTAAATAACAAGATCCTAATGGTTTACCAATTAACAGATTATCTAGAGAGTCTAACCCAATCGAGCATAACATCCATAAACCTTTATCTTCTACCATATATTCCATAAAACCCATAAAATGAGGAGGAACAGGGAATCAAAACCAACAGCAGATAAATAATCCATCGACAGTTCCATCAAGTAGCAAGGAAAAATAAAGCCCAATAGAGCAACAATAATTAGAACCTTAACCACTTCATCTACATAAATCCCTAAAACCAAGGAAGAATGTAGTTCTGTATTACCTGGAGAAGCCAGAAGAGAACAAGAGAACAAAGTAGCTTCCCTTCAACCTCTTCTCATCCAATCTCTGCTTATTCTTCTATCTTCAGAACTCACTCGGCCATCCGTCACCAAAGAGAGTTCTCTGCCTCCTCTCAATTCCCTCTTGGTCTTTAGCTCACATTTCACCCTCCACTCTCTTCCCTGTCTCACTATGTCGATTTTATGCACAACTTGCCCGACAACATTCCTCCATTCCTTCACCCTTTTTGAGATACCCATTCTCATCTGACATCTCCCATACCCCTTTATTTCAGTTCAGCCAAGTGCGATGCCACCTGGAAGGGAGAAGTGTGGAAAATTCTTCTCAGCTAGAAGGCCATTCATGAAACTGGGTTCACAATAGAACCAGCCAACGTACCACAGCAAGGGCTATCGCCTACTGCTCTACTGTTTACCCCTAGTAGTTGCCACTGCCATTTCAGCCGGAATAATACACGACCACACCTTGGACGAAATCCATCAAAATGCCAGGGAAAAGAACACAAAACAGAATTCAATCAATCAACTAGACTTACCTTGGCCTAGAATTTGCATCACGCGGGAGGACTTCGTCCAAGCACATCCTGCGGGTTGGTAACACCGAGCCCTAGCCCGCAACACACGTCACAGCCAGTAGCTCGCTCATCTGCCGAACAGCGTCCCAACGCCACAAAGGAGTCATCCTGAGCACTCTGAGCCCGAGCTCCCTCAACTCCCTCATCTTCGGTCTCTCTCCTTACCCCGATCTCTTTCTCTCCTCTCAAATGGCCTAAGATCATTTTGTTTCTTTTTACCTACTGGACCAGTTCAAGGATGAACTGGTTCATTACTTCATTCATTTTAAATCCTCCTCTTTCCAATTATTTAACTTTCCTTTTTTATTTTATTCTTCATCTACTTAATAAATCTTTTTCTACGAAAACCAACCACAACTTTGTTCTCATTTGACTTCAAACTGGACCAGTTCAAGATGAACCGGTTCAACCCTTTATTTCTCATCACTTAATCTCCATTTTTTGGTCGATATTCTCGACCATAACTTCGATCGCGTTGTGGTCGAATACCCAATCTCACCTCTGCTTTATTTTATTCTTCATCTACTTAATAAATCTTTTTCTACGAAAACCAACCACAACTTTGTTCTCATTTGACTTCAAACTAGACCAGTTCAAGATGAAGTGGTTCAACCCTTTATTTCTCATCACTTAATCTCCATTTTTTGGTCGATATTCTCGACCATAACTTCGATCGCATTGCGTCCGAAAATCATAAAACGTAATCTGTAACGTATTTCGGACACAAACCTTGACCGTGTCTTCGACTGCAGTGCAATCGAAAACCCACAACGCAATCTGTAATACATTTCGGCAAGATAATTCAACCGCAGAGTCGAACGTTGTCCAACCGAAAAGCCACATCGCCTATTTTGTCCAAACCGAAAAGCCACATCACATTCCCTACCTTATTTTTATCCTTTTTATTTTATTTTCACTGCCACATTTATTTAATTACTCCCCATTTAATTTTCCCTTTATAAAGCTTAACCAAATTTCTCATTTCACTAATCCTGAAAATTTCCATATAATAAATCTTCAATAATTATTTCGTTAAATAAATCTCTCATAATTATCCAAGTAATCTTATTACATCTAATTAATCTCTCAATTATCCTTAATAAATTATGTTATGAACATCGAGATATTACAAAAACTTTCTGTTTGTTGCATATAGATGTCATCTTCAAGTTTTCAATGAAAAAATGTAGTTTTCACATTCAACTACTGTAACAATAACACACAACAAAGCACACCTATGTAGTCTTTACCTGAAATCTGACTGTAATTATCATGACTCAGAGGCACGCCTAATGGAAATGTAGAGTCATGCAACCTAATCCTTGGAGAGGACCCAACCGCCTAGTCCATGGCTAGGTTGTCAAATAAAGTTTTAACATAAATTTAAGTCCAAAACCCAAAACAAATAGGTCAGGGTCCATAGAGTGATCAACAAGATTTAAAAATAGTATAAAATAAACAAAGATAAAAAAAAATATTGTGCAAGAAATGAAATCATTCAACATCATACAACAAATTAAAAATAAATAAATCATTACCAAGGACATCAAAGAACCCCAAGAAGAAAGCCAAATCTGAGGTAACCACACCTCAGACACCACACATGGCCCCCACGATCTAAACCTACGATGGAGGGGTCGTTGGGGTGAGTGACTCACTCAATAAGGAAATCTATATTATATGCAATGCATAAAAAAACTAGTTTTACCTTTCTTTTAGAAACCATAGTTTAATGCTTCCAGTTACTTTAAAAAAATCACTTCACTATTTAATTTAAATCCAGCTCCATGAGTAGGGGTGTTCAAAACCGAACCAAAACTGGTGAACCGAACTAAAACCGATAAATTTGGTTAAGTTCGAATTGGTTTTGAACACCTAGAACCGATTTTTGGTTTTATTTTGTAGGAATCGAAGTTATCAGTTCGGTTTTTGGTTTGTCTAATTCAAAACCAACACTAACCGAACCAAACCGAACCAAACCGATAAATTTACAATTTTTATTAAAAAAAAATCAGTTTGTAGTTTAGTTTAGGGCTAATATTAAGTAATTATTCAATAAATTGTTATTTGTTCAAATAAGTCTAGCCAATGTTTAAAATTTAAATTAATTGATTCATACTTAAATAATAATTGAATTATTGACTATTAGCTATTAAATTATACTAATTAGTAATTAAATTATTATCTAATTCCTAATAAAATTATTGAATTATACTAATTAATGATTTAATTAGTAGATTATACCGTAAATATATTAAAGAATTATTATACTAACTAATTATTAAATAGATTGATTATTACTTGATTATTTGATTGAATTAAGTAGTGATTGAATTTTACATTTCTTTCTATCAAAGTAAATGTTTGTTTTAATTTTTAAGAATTTTTGTTAGATTTATATTGGTAAAAATTAAATTTATAGTTATATATAAAAATTTATATATATATATATATTATTCATATAATGAGAAGAACTGAAACCGAACCAAAAATTTTTGTTCGGTTTTGATTCTTAAATGGTTCGGTATCGGTTCCATTTTTAACAAACCGAAAAAAGTCAGTTTGGTTTCGGTTCAACCTTAAAACTGAACAAAACTGACTTTTTCACACCCCTATCCATTAGCCATCAATGAAGTTCTTATCAAAATGTGTTATATGCATAGACAACTATATCCCAAAAATTGGCCTGGATCATTTTTCATTCAAAAATGACCTCAGTATCATATGAAGTTCACACAACAACCACTCTAGCACACAAAATAGAAGGTGACAATTTGTTGATGGCAACACTTCATGAGTCCGAAGGAAAAAGGTGTCTGATGTCCGCAGTCCAAAGACAAGATGACGACACCATTTGTAATTTGTAATTTTTATTTTTAAAACAAAACGTATCAGAGTGCGTCTAACCGGATCGCTATTAACTCTTTCTTTAAACTCGTTATGAAAACTAATTGATAAAATGTGCGAAAGCGTCATAGAATAAATCCTTGTAAAACATAGCGGAAGCATAAATGAATCATTTAAAGAATAAACTAAAACAACTGAATACAATATAATAAAACTTAATATGATTACAACTGTTTCTCCTCCTTTTACCCTTAGTCTGGCCAGCCCCGATCCCGTTCGTGTAAATCCTTCACCCCCTACTTGTTATTTGTTTGTCGTTTCCTTGGGTATGAACCTATTACTATCTGTTCGTCATTTGTACCTACACCACAAGTAATACGTGACCCTAATGGCTCAGTAAAGAAAAGAAGTTTAATGCAATTATGCATATGACTTTCTTTAACTCATTTGAAATGGAGGCCACCCAAACCAATCCTTTCATTAGTCATTTACCATTTTATTAGTTTACTTTAAGTCGTTTATTCGTTACTCGTACTTCGAGTTAGAGATTAAAGGACTCATATGAGATGGTATAGTTTGTCAGATCTAACCTCCTGTGGGCATACTAGGTCCCCGTCCCTGACTAGGTTGGAGGCATTACCTAGCTGCCAGACTAGAACAGCTATCCATCTGCCCCCCAACTCCCTTATTCTTTTATTTGTTTCTGTGCCGAGCTAAGCAACAGGACCACAAAGACCTTTATTATCTTACCGTTTTACTCATTTTCGTTATTTATCATCACTCATGCATGTGTGCGTATCATTTAATACCCCGATTTTTGTAAACATAATTAATTAGGGATAATTGATATTTAGTTGATAAGAAAATTAATTTGGAAATGGAATTGAGAAATAATCATATAATTAAATTGAAAATTTAAAAGGAGAAAAATGAAATTTAATAAAGTAAAGAAAAGATTTGGATTAATGGATAAATGGAAGAATTGAATTAAAAGTAAATAAAGGAGAATTGTGGATTAAAAACCGGTTTTCTTTCTAAAAGAAATTGCTGGCCTGGTTTGTTTTTGACAAATGAGTGGCCCGGCTCTTTGAAGAAGAAAAATTAAAAGGGGGAATTTTGTTTGCCTTGGTTGTTCACGGAGAAGAAAATTGAAAGAACAAAAAGGGAGAGAGGGAGAGGCGACCGAGAGCGATCGGGAAGGACGACGACGAGCAAAGGACGACGGCGAGGCTCGGGTGAGTGATGTCCGGTGTACTGGCTACTAGCGACGGCTGCAGGCGACGCGAACATGGTTGGAAACGCGGCGATTGGAAGCTCGGGCATTTTGCGCTAAGGTTGGCAGAGCGCGAAGTTGGGGGCTGCGTTTTTCTTCGTGGTTGTCCAAGGTAAGTGTTTCTTCTCCCCTTGGCATTCTGTTGTTTGACAATTTTGAATCGGCGATGACAGGGGTGATCGGTGAGGGCTCGGGCTTCGGCTCGTTGGCAATTAGGATTGGTCCGAGTCTGTTGGTCCATTGATGAACCAGTCCATTTTCTTCTGGCTGACCTGATTTCTCCTTCTCTCGATGCGATAGCAGGCTTCCAGCGTGGAGTTTGGCCATTGGACCACTCTCCTTGAATTGTCAAATATTCCAGCCTTCTCTGCCTATATAGGTATGCAGTAGTGAAGTGTAGCAAGAGATACTCTGTAAAATTACAGAGTGATGGGGAGAAATTGTGATGTTTGGAGCTGAGGGCAGAGAGAGGAAAATACTGGATAGGTGGAGTTGTTGCTTGCTTCAGGTAAAAACGGATACCTTCCCTGTTGTACTCAGTTCCGATTCTGTATATTGGTTTTTGAACAATGGAGATGGGTTAAGTTTTATGTTATCAATTGTTGCTTTATTAAATGGGGTTGAAATTGCTATTTTGTTCTGTATATTTTGTGTTGCTACTGGACAATGGAGATTCATACATTCTGCAAATTATTGATACTAATTGAGTGAAATATTCTCTGTTGTTATTCTTGACTGTGAAATGCGATTCTATTGTCTTGTTGTGTAATCTTTCAGACATGGGTTTTATTAAGGATATGATGTAGAAAATAATTGTATGATGGACATTATTACTGCTGTGTGGTTGTGGGTGGTTAGCCCCTGTTTGAATGGAAAGTTTTGTTTGGGTTTACAGTATTGGTGTCAATGAACTGTCAATGGACTATATGGGGAGATTGTGAAATTGATTATATTCATGGTTTTAGTTTTGCCCGTGAGTCTTGATTTTGAATGATAATTGTGTTAATATTAAATTGTAGAAGCTCCACACTTAAGAGATGAAGTTAATATGGAAAAATATAGAATGTTAGTCCATTGTTTTGGGAAATTATTTTGTGACAGATTACATTGGATAGTAACTGGATATAAGCTCCCTGTTTTAGTTCAATGATAGGAATTGTTAGGCCTGTTATATTTAAGCTATTTCATTAAAGTGCTAAGTTAAGAGGAATATGGTGATATAAGATATATTGTTCATCAGCATGTATGTCGGATTAAATTCATATACTATGAGAATTAAGTTTAGTATTCTGCACGTTAATACATGCTCTGTAAATTTGGATGATTTATCTACAATCTTTCTAATCAG
Organism: Begonia loranthoides; assembly: GCA_022433065.1. Taxonomy (NCBI): domain Eukaryota; kingdom Viridiplantae; phylum Streptophyta; class Magnoliopsida; order Cucurbitales; family Begoniaceae; genus Begonia; species Begonia loranthoides. Next base: position 43,890,013 of record CM039468.1, on the reverse strand, counting down.
ATAAAAAGGATAAATAAATGTACTATGTTGGTTATCGTTTGGATAAAAGGAATTTAATGGTTATCGACTCTGCTGTGGAAAATAGGGTTTTGTAATAAAATACTATTCAGTTTTTGTAAAGTAAATTCTCTTTATTATCAGGTCGCATTGATAGAATGATCAACTATTGTTGGCTATCATTATCTCGTTACACATGTTAAGATATTTGAATTATTATTGCATGGTTTCTAAGTAATTAAGTTGACTAATAGGAATTATTAAGCGTTAAGGTTTATGAAAATTCGGTGATCAATAATTATTAGTTAATTAGTTGATAAAAATAACTGGACAAAAAATGTGAAATGAACTAACAGAATAATGATATAAAAGTTAAGGTTTATAATTAGTAAATATATTAATAAATAAATATTAATTATTTTGAAGGTATTAACGGGAAAAGAATAGAGTGTCAAACGTGCCACGGACTGCAGGTAAATGATACGCATGTGCTTTGGTCCTTAGGACCCTATATCGCAAGAATAGGAAATACATGTTTTGGTGTTTACAGTTTTAAATAACATGTTTCGGTGTTTACAGTTTTAAATAGCATGTTTCGTTGTTTACTATTTTTATAAGCATGTCTACAATTTATAAGCATGATCTGTGAATTGTATGTTGGTTGTTTTATTAAATTCCTCTAATAGAGAATGTATGCATTAATGAGCATCATGTATCATAGTTTTCAAAAGATACAAAAATGGTTTCTATGCATACTTTTCAAAAGGAAACAAAGAAGAAACAAAACGATTACAAAATGATAAGAAAGAAACAAAGAAGAAACAAAACGATTACAAAATGACAAGAAGGAAACAAAGAAGAAAGGAGACGGTTGAAAAACATAAAGAAATGAACGTAAATGGGTGTGACGAGATGTGAGGTTGGGTTAGCTGCCCCTCCTCATCAATTTTAGACATCTCTAACACTTTCAAGATAAGCATAAACATAAACGGGGTCGTCTGGGGATGTGAGATTGAGTTGGCTGCTCCTCATCGTCAAGTTTAGACATCTCCAATGCCTCTCAAGATTAAGACAACCATAAACATAAATGGTGTCTGGGGATGTGAGGTTGAGTTGGCTGCTCCTCCTCATCAAGTTTAGACATCTCCAACGCCTTTCAAGATAAAGTAAAGATAAAGATAAACGGGGTCGTCTGGGGATGTGAGGTTCTCCTAACGCCTTTTAAGATAAAGTAAAGTAACAATCAAGTAAAGAAAGAAACAGTAAAGTAAAGTCAAGATCAAGCAAAGTTAAGATCAAGAAAACGGTAAAAGAAAAGAAAAGAAAGAAATAAGAGAAACAAGAACAGAAAACGAAGAGAGATTTAAAAGTTGCATGACATGTGCATCATACCTTTTATTTTATATCACTTACTGAGCATTAGGCTCATTAGTTAAGTCTTGCGATGTAGGTACACTCACAGGTGAACAAACTAAGAGGCAGTCGATGAAGGATTTGCACGAGTGGATCTTGTGGCTAGTTGGGCTAAAGAATTAAATGGAAATTATTTGTAAAAGGATTTGTAAATTAATTAATATTCTTTAATGCTTTGTTTTAATTCTGCTGTGTTTCAGAAAAAAGGATTTTATTTCTTCCGCTGCAATTGATAAATGTTTTAAGTAATGAGTTTTAATGACCGGGTTTTATAAAAGATAAATACTCTGACGTTTTTATAAAAAAGAAAAGTTTTAAATTTACACGATTTTTTTAAGTAAATAAAAATCGGGTCGTTACATACCACCCCGTGGCACTTCCTATGATTTCTATTAACATGATGCATGGTCATACATTCTTAACCTAACATGATGCATAATGCTTCACAATATAATGTTCATAGAAATTAAAGAGCGCATATAAAAGAGAGTAATCGACATTAGCATCGAAATGAAAGCAACTGTAATTGAAAGTAAAAACTAGATTTAAAGGCGCGTATAATAAGGACAGGAATTAAAGGCCATAACAAACAACAATTGCGTCGAGTTGATACACTGAATGAACGATAAGAGATAGTAAACTAAACATACAATGAATGAAATTGACTAAACATGCTCACAATAAGAATGCAAACGTGCTTTAGAAAAACAGATAACTAAAACAGGAAATGTGCTTAGGAATTCATCATTCTTATTTTAATTGATTAGCATGCTTTTATTCCAACCCAGTAAACAGATTACAATTTATGATTTAGTTTATTACCCTGGGTAATTACATGCTCGATTAGTTAGTTAACATGCTCAAGGTTTAGTTATTAATTAATCAACTAGTTAATTTACATGCTTTAGTTGCTTAACAATTTAACATACTGATTACATGCTCAAATTAAAATACTTAGGTTGATTAACTACTCTAGTTAAGGCAATTAGCATGCTTAACTTTCTTAACTTAAGCCTGGTTAATTAATCTAGTTCGCTCGAATTAAGCTACATGCATCAGGAGTAATTCCAGTAATTTAATCATACCCAACTAGTCGATTAACATGCTCGTCTAATTGTTTATTTACTCAAGTTAATTAGCATGTGTAAGATTGATTAGGCAGCTACACAAGGCATACATTAGTAAATCAACATGCTGGTTAATTAAACATACTAGTTATCCTAGTTAGTTATTAGTCAATTTACATGCTCAGGATTAATTATTAACCAAACTAACAATTAAACATGCTCAAGGAAAGATTTCAACTATGACTTCCTAATCATGCTCGGAAGATTATAAAAACCGATTAATTTTGCTTACATGCTTTAATTAACGAAATTAATCAACATGCTGAATTAATTAACGATTAACTAACTTAATTAGCAATTAAACATGACAGATTTATAAAGTGATGGCAGAACAATAGCGAGAGGAATAGCGACATTATAGTTAATAACAAAACAGTAAGTAAACATCCATCACAAAATAAAACCCTTAACTTATTTCCAGACTTCACATAACCGTTATTGTTCACCCATTTCGCATTTCTCACAATTATCACTAACAATTTGCAGGAATTCCTTTGCAGTAAAAGATGCAGTAAAAGAATTAATTGCAGGAAATAGACAATGATATATTTATAAATTTCAGGAAAACTAACAACCAAAGGAAATATCACTTATCAACTAACGATTAACTACTATCCAACAATTAACTACAGTAGTGACAATAAGGAAATCACGGCATGCTAGACATAAACTCACGCACTCTACTTGTGGGTAGGGCCTCCAAATGGCCAAAACTCACCAAATTCCTTAAAATACTTAGGTTTGATTAACTACTCTAGTTAAGGCAATTAGCATGCTTAACTTTCTTAACTTAAGCCTGGTTAATTAATCTAGTTCACTCGAATTAAGCTACATGCATCAGGAGTAATTCCAGTAATTTAATCATACCCAACTAGTCGATTAACATGCTCGTCTAATTATTTATTTACTCAAGTTAATTAGCTTGTGTAAGATTGATTAGGCAGCTACACAAGGCATACATTAGTAAATCAACATGCTGGTTAATTACACATACTAGTTATCCTAGTTAGTTATTAGTCAATTTACATGCTCAGGATTAATTATTAACCAAACTAACAATTAAACATGCTCAAGGAAAGATTTCAACTATGACTTCCTAATCATGCTCGGAAGATTATAAAAACCGATTAATTTTGCTTACATGCTTTAATTAACTAAATTAATCAACATGCTGAATTAATTAACGATTAACTAACTTAATTAGCAATTAAACATGCTAGATTTATAAAGTGATGGCAGAACAATAGCGAGTGGAATAACGACATTATATTTAATAACAAAACAGTAAGTAAACATCCATCACAAAATAAAACCCTTAACTTATTTCCAGACTTCACATAACCGTTATTGTTCACCCATTTCGCATTTGTCATAATTATCACTAATAATTTGCAGGAATTCGTTTGCAGTAAAAGATGCAGTAAAAGAAGTAATTGCAGGAAATAGACAACGATATATTTATAAATTTCAGGAAAACTAACAACCAAAGGAAATATCACTTATCAACTAACGATTAACTACTATCTAACAATTAACTACAGCAGTGACAATAAGGAAATCACTGCACGCTAGACATAAACTCACGCACTCTACTTGTGGGTAGGGCCTCCAAATGGCCAAAACTCACCAAATTCCTTAACTCGAAATTTTATCGCGCATTGGCACCGAACGTTATCTTTCTTCCGGCTCAATATCTTCATGCATCCATAACATCATATCATTAATCACATCTCTAAAACTTATTATCTTCAGCAACATTGACATTATTAGTTCATACCTAATCACCTAACATTTCCCATCGACTTATTTTCATAATTACTATACCCAATAAAAGAGCAACCTCGATTTACAGAGCTTTAAACTCACACTTTTTTTCATAGCAGCAATTAAATAATATCTCATGGTCACCAAACTTCAACAATCCAACAACGTTCCTCACACAACCAAAAAGCAGAGAGCAGAGAGTAATATATTCAATCACTGTCCAATAGTTTATTTTTTTAATCTTGTAGAATTTAACCAAAGAATAATCATCCAACTTATGATTCAAAATAACAACCAACCATGGAGAATTCACCAACCTAATCAGATAGAGGATAATCCATATATATCAACCAAGCCCAACAGATTATATTTCCAACAAAATCATCCCACATAAACAAGAAGAGCATACAGAGCAATACCATCAAGAGAATAAATCATGACAGCAATAGCACATTTTTATCTTTCATCTTAACTGCATAACACTAATTTGTAAACGCTAGAATAAGGTGAAGGAAACTGCTCACCAGAGAGCACCTGAGGCAAGCAGCAGCTTTGCCTTTTAGAGTGCAGCTGCCTTTTAGAGTGCAGTTCTCCTCGTGTAGAAGCTCACCTGAGAGCTTCATTCCCTAGCTTCCCTTCACTGAAAATCGTTTTGTCTCTCGTTTCTCCCCGTTGTTGTAGTTCACCACCAAGAGACACTCTCTGCCACTCCTAGAAGGCAGAGAGTGTAGCTCTCCGCACGCTCGACACACTGTAGATCTCACCTGGACAAAACCAGAGGAGGAAGCACTGGTTATGACCGAACCGTAAGCTGAACCAACCACTGTCCAATGAACCAAGCTAGAACCGTCGCCCCCTGCACCAGCCAACCCAAACATGTCGGTTCAGCCTCCTTTGTCGTCACCGAGCATCACACTGATTCCAGCCTCACCGTCGCCGTCTCGTCATCCCTCAATCCAGCCCTGCCCCAGTCCTTTCTGCTAGCCATAAAAATCGAGCCCTAGCTCGCAACCCGCGACGCACAACAAGTTGGAATGAACCCGAGTCTGCCGGAGTAGTCCCCTCGCCACGAAAAAAGATCGCCCTCATCGTCGATCGCCAGTCTCCTTCGTCGATCTCCCTCAGCTTGCCTCTCTCTCCTTTTCACGTCTCACTCTCTCTTCTCTCAAGAGGAAAAATGGTCGAAGGCCAAGTCTATTTTTCCTCCCCCCTTCTACATGATTTATGAACCGGACCAAAGAACCACAACCTGAATCGATTCGGTTCAGTAGCTCATTTCCACATTTAATCTCCTTTATTTCTAATCCCTCAATTAATTATATCCCACTTAATAATTTAGTTTATTAAATTAATGTTATTCTAATTACCTTAATTTCTCATAATTTAAAAGCTTACGAATACGTCATTGGTAATATCCCGATAATTAATTAGTTAATCTAAATGTCCCAAATTACTTTCCAACTATCTTTATTAAATTTCGATATAAAAAGTCGAGGTATTACAGGTTCTTTTTTGGAGAATGACTGCATAAGTATACATTCTATTTCTTGTTGAGTATTAGACTCATTGTTTTACCTGTGATACAGATGATTATATTGATGTCAATGCAAAGGAGGAAGCATTTCTAGTTGAGATCTTGGGTGATCAACCGAATTCAACCTAATGCGTTATGGCTCAAAGAAAATAAAAGGGTTGGTTTAAATAATGGTTTTATTTTAGTAATATTTGTAAAATGATGGACTGTTGTTAAACTATGTTTTGAAATGATTTGCACTTATTTACTTTGATAAAGCGTAATTGCACATGTTTTAAAGAATAAAGAAAAAGAAAATTTTTTTATAACTAAATATAAGAAATAAAAGGTTTTAAAAATGCAGGGCGTTACAACACTAATTCACAGTATCACTACATCATTGTGAAAGAAGAGTCTTGATATGAATTTCATATTCATTACATAAGTATGAGTCATGGGATGTCATAGTTAGATAGTTATGTGATTGTAGTACCATTTGTAATAGACATTACATAGGAAATGTGTAAGAATGGTGTGGAGTTAGGGTATCTAGACAATGATCATAGAATCATATGTCTAGGCATTGTCTTTTATACATAATGAGGAATTCCTTTTTGTAGAGGAATTATTTAGTATAGACATGAATAGAGATGTCTACATAAAGTGAAATAGACATTAATAAAAAATGTCAAGAAATAAGGAAGTCTTTCATATAGAGGATTATGTGGTTGAGACATAGGTTATGATAGACATACCTTGTAAATGTCTAGATAGTTTGAGATTAGACACATATTATAGTTGTTTAGTATTGGTATTAAATAAACCATAGAAGAAAACGAGAGACGGTTTGGGAATTAGACATTAATTGTAAATGTCTAAATGGAGATGGTGATAGATAAACCAAAATAAAATGTGTGATCCTTGATACAGTAAATCACATTGGAAATTAAAAAGATTTATAGAATAGTATTCTATACAGTTTGGTAGTGCATATTTGGAATAGCACGTGAAGTTTGTGTTGAAAATATTTAATAATTAAATATGTATGAGAATAAGTTGTGCATGAAGAATAATTACACATGAAAATGGAAAATGGAAAATGGTAGGCTATGGTTATCTAAATCATAGGCATAAGTACTTATACATATGCACTAAATACTTCTTATATAAATAAGTATATCACATAGTTGAGATATTAATTAGAAATATCTAAAGATCTAGATAAAATATAGATTCTAGAATGTGTGATCATGAGATTTGATCAAAAGTTTAACGTTGGAAGTTATGGATGTGTGAACTAATCATATAATACCCCATCTTTTCATATCAAAATTTAATAAGAATAATTAGAAAGTAATTTGAGGTATTTGGATTTTTGGATAATTATCGGGGTATTACTAAGGACGTAATCGATATATTATTATTTAGGTTTTCAGTCGCACTTGAGACTACAATTTCGGTTTCCAGTCGCACTGCGGTTAACTAGCGGTTGAGTTGAGGATCTGAAGGATTTAAATCTCTTTGTATTTTTGGACATTTCGGCCGACATACGGTCAAGGCTTCGAATGCCTTCCTCTACCGAAAAAAGGAGATTAAGCGAAAAATGAAAAATAAAAGGATTGAACCGACCTGTCTTGAACAGGTCCGGTTTGAAGACAAAGAAGAAGAAATAAATTTTTTTTGGATAGAAGGATTAAATTAAAATAAAATAGAATTGTGAAATTTAAATTGGATCCGTAATAATTGTTAATCGATATTTGGAATAAATCAGGAATTGGAATTGAGTTGAGGATGATTTAATTAAATGAAGGATTTAGTTAAATTATTAAAAGAGCATTTAAGTTAGTAAAAGAAGATTTGAATTAAAAAAGAAAACTAAATAGAATTATAAGGAATTAAAATAAAGGAAAAATCAATTGGGGAAGGATGCTTGCCAGTTCGCTAGTTCGGTTAAGGGATGGTTGGTTTACTTTTAAAGAAAAACATAAGGGGAGATTAGGTCTTTGGTTTTCTATAGAAATGAAAGGGGAAATAGAGAGAGGGAGATGAGAGGGATAGAGAATGAGAGAGGTGACGGGAGAGGGGGATTCATGTTTCAGCCGATGGTTCGAGGGTGTTGGGCTTCCCGTAGGGTGGATGACATGTAGGCTCCGCTAGCGAGCGTGATGTGCTCTAGCTGCGGGAGTTGGACAAACCGTACGCTACGATTTCTCCCGCGGTGCCATGAATTCGTTGCCAGGGTAAGTATGTTGTTTTGCTCTGTAATTGCATTCTGATTATTAGACGAAATTGTTGGAAGATATGGTAGTGATGAAATGCAGGGACAAATTGGCGAAGGGCAGGGGATTTTTGTTGAGTTGAGGTTGATTGCTCTACCGCCTGCATGAACCGGTTCGGTTGTGAACCTGGTTCACAAATGGTGTTATGGCTGACACAATATTTCTAGATACACCTCTCCAACAATTCAACGTGGTTCTTCATAAATGGGTAAGGGTCTTTCCACGTGGTATGATCTGTGTGGACCACCCTCCTTGAAGTGCTGAAGAGGTGAATATATGACAAAGAACTCTATGTGAAAACTGGATGAGTGCTCTCTAGAGCTGGAGGAGGGCTAAGTGTCCTTGTGAATTGTGGGAGCTAAAGGTCGTGAATGGTGAAGGAGATAATTTTGCAGGTAATGGACTTCTCTATCCTTTGATTTAGTCTCTGTTGATGAAATTTGGTTGATGAATATGTTGGTAAATGAATTCTGATTATGTAATGGATACTCTTTGATTTTGTTGGTGGTCACGGCTGGGTTGTTCTCCATGTTTTCCTTACAGCTTATGGGTTTTTTTTTTGGGTAAATATTTTTGTTGGTGTTCTGTTGATAAATAATGCCCTGTGGATTGCGGATTGGATAAATATTTGTTGGTTTATTGCTCATGATTTCATAAATGTTAGTTTGTAAAGGCCCTCTATTTCGGGATGATTTATGCTAAGAATATCCTTGTGTTATTTGTTGTTTGGTATATGTGATGGAAAAGTGGTTTAAATGGTGGAATTATGGACTGATATTGGAAATGCTTATATTGTCTACTCTCGCTCGGTTGGTTGTTAAGTTGTAAGCAATGGAAATTGTTAAGTAATTGGGTATTATGCAGAACTAATGAATTTTACTACACGAATGGGAAGTTAGAATATTGGAATTGTTATTGCGAAGTTGTTAAGTAATTATGTTGACTGTTGGGATTTGTTAAGCATTAAAGTTTATGAAAATTCAATGGTTAGTTATTAATGAATAATTATTGGTTAATTAGTCAATGAAAATAATTGGACAAAAATGTGAAATAAATTATTAAATGAATAAAAAAATAACGTTATCAAAGTTATGATTTATAATTGATAAATATATTAATAATAAAATATAATTATTTTGAAGGTATTAACATGAAAAAAAACAAAGATCTAAACGCGCTAAGGACCACAAGTAAGTGATATGCATGTGTTTTGGTCCTTAGGGCCCTACATCGCAAGAATAAGAGATGCACTTTGTTGTGTTTGAAGTGCTGAAGAGGTGAAGAGGTGAATATATGACAAAGAACTCTCTGTGAAAAGTGGATGATTGCTCTCTAGAGCTAGAGGAGGGCCGAGTGTCCTTGTGAAATTGTGGGAGCGGAAGGTCGTGAATGGTGAAGGAGAGAAGTCTATAGGTAATGGACTCCTCTGTTTTTTTATTTAGTCTCTGTTGATGAAATTTGGTTGGTGAATATGTTGGTAAATGAATTCTGTTTATGTAATGGATACTCTTTGATTTTGTTAGTGGTCATGGCTGGGTTGTGCTCCCTGTTTTGCTTACAGCTTAGGGGTTTTTTTTGGGTAAATATTTTGGTTGGTGTTCTGTTTATAAATAATGTCCTATGGATTGTTGATTGGATAAATACTTTGTTGGTTTATTGCTCAGGATTTCGTACATGTTAGTTTGTAAAGGCTCTCTATTTCGGGATGATTTATGCTAAGAATATCCTTGTGTTATTTGCTGCTTGGTATATGTGATGGAAAAGTGTTTTAAATGGTGGAATTATGGCCTGATATTGGAAATGCTTATTTTTTCTACTCTGCACTCGATTGGTTGTTAAGTTGTAAGCAATGGAAATTGTTAAGTAATTGGGTATTATGTTGAACTAAGCAATTTTACTACACGAATGGGAATTTAGGATATTGGAATTGTTATTGCGAAGTTGTTAAGTAATTATGTTGACTATTGGGATTTGTTAAGCGTCAAAGTTTATGAAAATTCAGTGGTTAGTTATTAATGAATAATTATTTGTTAATTAGTCGATGAAAATAATTGGACAAAAATGTGAAATGAATTATTAAATGAATAAACGAAATAATGATATCAAAGTTAGGATTTATAATTGATAAATATATTAATAAATAAATTATAATTATTTTGAAGGTATTAACGGGAAAAAAAAACAAAGATCTAAACGTACTAGGGACCACATGTAAGTGATATGCATGTGCTTTGGTCCTTAGGGCCCTACTTCGCAAGAATAGTCGATGCACTCTAGTGTGTTTGAAGTGTTGAAGAGGTGAATATATGACAAAGAACTCTCTATGAAAAGTGGATGAGTGCTCTTTAGAGCAGGAGGAGGGCCGAGTGTCCATGTGAAATTGTGGGAGCTAAAAGTCGTGAATTGTGAAGGAGAGCAGTCTGCAGGTAATGGTGTAACATCCCGATATTTTTAAGATGGATAATTATCGGGATATTACCAACGATGTTTGGAGCGCCAAAACAATAAACATTTCAGTAACATTTTCCCCGTATATGTGATGTAATTAAAGTGTTGGGATTACAAGGATATTTCATACGTGTTTACATCTGCCATTTGTGACGTATCTATGAAGGAAACATCGTGGGGATCACGTTGAGTGCGAAAAGATAGTGAAAAGTAAAGAAAATGGACATGAGGACGCCTCGGGACGCCATTCTGCGTCCTAAACTTACTGTTTTGAGGAGTGGCAGACGCAGGCTATGGATGGGTGGACGATGCGGATGACTTGAGGCAGCGTCCGAATGAATCTATTTCAAAACTAGTGTGTTACGGACGATAGCGGACGACTGTAGACGACTAGATTCAGCGTCCGAATGAATCTGTCCAATTTTTGGGACAATTCGGATGCTATGTACGGACGATACGGCATCCGCAACAGGGCTGCGGATGGTACGGACATAGTGAGGACGCCAAATTCTGTCCAAAGCCACATATTTGCTGAGTGATTTTTGGTCTTGCGGACGTATGCAGATGACAGTACGGCGTCTGCACCCTTCCGAAAGTTAGTAGATCTACGAAAAATCTGGAAATAAAAGTTAGAAATTTCGACGTAAATCGACATTTAGTGAGTCAATGCTCGCACTTTCGGCGAGAAAAGTCTTGGCAGCAGCTCAGTAGCCCACTCTATTTGCACGCCTTGTCTCCTAGGTAAGTTCTCCCTTTATTTTATCTCCTGCAAACTCTCCTCCTCCTATTAGATTCGTCTGCTGCCTTTGTTTCTGCTGAAGGGAGAGAAAGAGAGTGGTTAGTGTTGGGATATGAGGTGTGTAAATGAGAGTGAGAAGTATGCTACGTGAGGAGTAGGAGCTGGTCAGTGAGCTAGAAATTGGAGCTTTGTGGTGAGCTGCTCCATGCTTGCGTGATTTTCTCTCGATTTAGGTAGAGTTTCATAGCTCCGTTGGGTGAGCATTTCTTTCTCTGTTAAATTAGTTGAAGCATGTAGTTGTTTGGATATCTTATCAAACGACGATTGGTTAAGCTAATGTTGTTGTTAAAGCATGTGAAATACTCTATTGGTTTACTTAGTATTATGGGAGATTATGTTAAAGGAATTTCATAGTGATGAGCCCTGTAGTGGATTGATTAGTGGCTGAAAGATAATGAATGTGATGGATAAGTTGGAATTGGGTTTTGTGGTGTCATTGTTAAGCTCTATCGATTGTCCTCTATTGGTTTATTGTTGTGAGAGATTATGTTATTCAAATTGTTAAGGCTATGTGATTAAGGGTTGGTGATGCTTCGATCGATTCAGGTATCGGAACTAGAGAAAGAGGATAGCGGCTAGGTGCTTAATCGCAATAAAGAACTGAGGTAAGGAAATGGGTTGTCTTGGCCATGTGGAGGGCCTACACCCAATTATATGCGTGTGTGAGTGATGGTTATGTAGTTATAGCTATTTTATGGTTTGTTATGAACTCTAGTTTCTCTTTAAATGTTCTATTAGCTTTAGTGTTAACTTGTGATTAGATGCTGAAAGTTATGAAAAAGTGATAAAGAACCAAGGAGAAGACTATTAGACATGAAGGAACCAAGGAAAAAGGTTGTTTAATGAATGAGAAATATGAATGGATGCCAAAGAGATTATGAATGAAACTAAGGGTGCTGTCGTATCATTAGAAGAAGTATGTTTTGGCTAGATTTCCATTATTAACGTTTGTAGAATTGTTCTGCTAGTGTTGAATATGTGATGTTTCCTTTTTATGGTCAAGCTTTGTTTTGACACGTATGTGATGTATAGTTTCCCTACTTTTGGGTAGTTTATAGATTTCCCTACTAGATGAATTGTTCTATGATAATTAGGATGTTAGTAAGTAAGGGATTATGAAAATCAAAGTCTGAAAATGCAATAAAAGACTGAGTAGTTTTCATTGTATTCCTTAGTTAACTATCCAATAAATTGGAAAAGCATGATAAATATGAAATAATATTGTCTTATGTAGAAAGACATGCATAGGTAGTTTGAGATTGTCAATTGGTACTGGTTAGGAATGGTAGTTCTCTTTATGTGATAGAAATGTGACTGATAAATGATGAAATGAAGAAGAAAATGTATAATGAGTATGAATGAACTTTGAAGAGGTGAACTACTATGATGTGATTTGAACAAACGAAGGAAAAAGGAGTTAAGATGCATGAACGTTGTAAGTCATTTCAGATTTCCATTGTTTCCTTTAAATGTGGATTGTGAACTACGTATTTCTTGATTCTGGTTAGGAACCTTCAAGTGATTGAAGTGTGTAAGTAACTAGGATAAAGAATAAACTACTAAATATAGCAATGAACATGATTAGTTTCGTTTTCATGGTTTTCGTATCTTGTTCACTTTGATATCATTATTGTTCTTTGTGTTTTCGTACGATTTCAATTATTATGATTCATTATATGTGCTCAATTTCTGTTATTGTATGTTGCTTCATGTTAATAGGAACCAAGTAGGGGGTAACCCTCAGAGTGGTACCCACATGCATGAGTGAGGAAAAATGCTAAGAAAAAGGAATGTTCGGGATGGGCGGGATACGTCCATCACTGAAGAAACCCTCCTGGCGAGATACGCCAGGAGGGAAGAAACTCTAAAGGCGGGATACGCCGGAAAGAGGAAGAACTCCAAAGGCGAGATACGCATGAGGAGAAAGAAAGAACTCTAAAGGCAGGATACGCCGAAAAGAGAAAGAACCCAGAAGGCGGGATACGCCTAAAAAATGGAACGAATAGGGAGTTGGGGTAGATGGGTAGTCCGAATCTAGTCTAGCAGCTATGATACACCCTCACCTAGTCAGTAAAGGGACTAGCATGCGCACAGGAGATTAGAGCTGCATAGCTAGGCCATCTCAAAGGACAACCTCCAATCTCCAGCTCGATGTACGAGTTAAAGACAAACAAAGAAAACGAACATAATGAAAGAGTTTGGTTTGGGTGGCTCCATTCTAAGAAGAACTAAAGAGAGAAATGCATAAATTGTTTTCCCCCACCTCCTTACTGGGCGTAAGCTCACATCCTTACTTGTGGAGTAGGTACAACGACGAACATATAGTAAACGGATAAGAAGTAGATGAGAAACACATGATGAAGCAGGGGTGGATGATTTCACATGCACAGGATTCAAGCTGGCAAGGAAAAGACAAGTAGAGTAAACGGTTGTGAATCAACGAAGTTATTGGTCAAGATTTATTTGATAGACGTAATGTTTGAATGGCTTAGTATTTCTTTTGAAAGATTTCTTACACTTTCGCAAGATTTTAAATAGATGATTCTCCTCATAGTATTTACGCTTCCGTATATATTTAATAAGTTGGTTTTCACAATGATTTTTAAGAAAGATGTTAGTAGCAATTTGGATTTATGCACTCTGATTTGTCTCAAAAAGAAAAATTCAAATTTTTACGCTATTTTAACGATTTACGAAAATCTGGGTCGTTACAAATGGACTTCTCTATTCTTTGATTTAGTCTTTGTTGATGAATATGTGGGTAAATGAATTCTGATTATGTAATGGATACTCTCTGATTTTGTTGGTGGTCATAGCTGGGTTGTGCTCCCTTTTTTCCTTATAGCTTATGGGTTTTTTTTGGATAAATATGTTTGTTGGTGTTCTATTGATAAATAATGCCCTATGGATTGTGAATTGGATAAATACTTTGTTGGTTTATTGGTCATGATTTTGTACATGTTAGTTTCTAAAGGCCCTCTATTTCGGGATGATTTATGCTAAGAATATCCTTGTGTTATTTGCTGCTTGGTATATGTGATGGAAAAGTGGTTTAAATGGTGGAACTATGGACTGATATTGGAAATGCTTATATTGTATACTCTGCACTCGGTTGGTTGTTAAGTTGTAAACAATGGAAATTGTTTTGGGTATTATGTTGGACTAAGCAATTTTACTACACGAATGGGAATTTAGGATACTGAAATTGTTATTGCGAAGTTATTAAGTAATTATGTTGACTGTTGGGATTTGTTAAAGTTTATGAAAATTCAGTGGTTAGTTATTAAAGAATAATTATTGGTTAATTAGTCGATGAAAATAATTGGAAAAAAATGTGAAATGAATTATTAAATGAACAAACGTAATAACTGTATCAAAGTTAGGATTTATAATTGATAAATATATTACTAAATAAATTGTAATTATTTTGAAGTTATGAATGAGAAAAAAGACAAAGATCTAAATGCGCTAAGGACCACAGGTAAGTGATATGCATGTGCTTTGGTCCTTAGGGCTCTACATCGCAAGAATAGGAGATGTACGTTGATTTGTTTACCGCTTTATTAGAATAATAAAATGTTGAGCACGGCTACAACTTTATAAGCATATCTATTGTTTTATAAGCATGGCTACTATTTTAAATAGCATGTCTATCGTTTTAGAAAACATGATTTGTGAATTGTATATTGGTTGTTTTATTAGATTCTTTTAAGCATATGATAGAGATTGTATGCATTCACGAGCATCATGGATCATAGTTTTCAAAAGATACGAAAATGGTTTCCATGCATGGTTTTGAAAAGGAAATGAAGAAGAAATGAAACGGTTATGAAACGTAAAGAAATCAACATAAACAAGTGTGATGAGATGTGAGGTTGGGTTGGCCACTCCTCCTCGTCAAGTTTAGACATCTCTAACACTTTCAAGATAAAGATAAATATAATGGGGTCGTATGGGGATGTGAGGTTGAGTTGGCTGCTCATTCTTGTCAAGTTTAGACATCTCCAACCAATTTCAAGATAAAGATAAAAGTGGTCATCTGGGGATGTGAGGTTGAGTTGGCTGCTCCACCTCATCAAGTTTAGACATCTCCAACGCCTTTGAAGATAAAGTAAAGTTAAGATCAAGAAAATGGTAAAAGAAAAAGAAAAGAAAAGGCCGCAAAGAAACTGAAACATAAAAACGAAAAGAGATTTTAAAAGCTGCATGACATGTGCATCATACCTTTTATTTTATATCACTTACTGAGCTTTAGGATCATTAGTTAAGTCTTGCGATGTAGGTATACAAACAGGAGAACAGGTTAGGGAGCAATTGATGAAGGATTTGCATGCGCGGATCTTGTAGCTGGTTAGGCTAAAAGGATTTAAAGAAAGATGGTTTGTAAAAGAGTTTTGTAAAGGACTTTGTAAAGTAATTAAACTATATATTTGTTTTATTTAAAAAGGACTTCTGTTGTGTTTAACAAAATGTTTTATGAAAAGAATTTTGTTACTATCTTTTAAATGGTTTTGGGAATGAAATAATCTTCTGCTACACAACTGCAAAGGAAATGATTTAAGTAGAAAAAAAGTTTTAAATTTTAGGCAATTTTAAAAAAGAAATAAAAACCAGGTCGTTACAAATCATGTTGGGCTTAGTATATGGTTAGTTGGAATATTTGTATGATTTATAGGATCTTTAGATTGAGATTTTTATTGAGCTCAAAAAGCACATGGTTCTATTTTATCATGTTTTTCAAGAACATGTGGTAGTAGCTCAAGGACAAAAAAGGTAACGATCAGTTGGACGGATGATTAGCACAACATAGGCCTAGAGTGTGAGTTTGGGTTTTTATTTTTGATGAATTTAGTTTTAATTCAACTCATGTTTGTAAAATAAAGTTGGATACAGTTTAATACATAAATAATAGTGTACAACTTTTCTGTTTGAGTTGGATTTTATTTTTATGAGGTCTAATTGCTTGAGCTCATGTGTGTGTGATTGGTGAGCTTCTGCTACAAGTTGTGAGTTTTGTAATCATTCTTTGGGTAGGATCGGGTCGTGATAGCTATGAACCCGAACAACAACAGTCGAGGAGACACAGCTAGAATCAACCATGAAGGATCGAAATTAACCTAAAAGGGGGGTGAATTAGGTTATTTACTAAATTTTGTGGGATAATAATTTTTCTAATTAATGTCAATTTAATCACAAAGCAATCACAATAAGACAAATAATATAGGAGATAGAGTTAGAAATCTTGACATCGAGTTGTTAACGCGGTTTGGCAAAGCACGCCTACGTTTGCGCTTCAACGTCCTCCCTTGAAGATGTATTCAACTAACCACGTCCAGTTACAATTGATTGAACTTGCACGGGTGTCAATCGAACCTTTACAATAACTTAATTTTCTCTCGGAAAATGTTGAGCTCTCACAAATACAACAATCCTTCCAAAAATTTAATGATCTCACACAAGCACTTTGGAGGATGTTTTATCACTCAAATTCGTATACAAATGTTGAGTAAGAAATTTGGCAGAGCTTCGCTTAATATCGCTTCGGTTACTTCCTTCTTCGAAGTCCTTCTATTTATAAACTTTCCCAGTGCGGACGTCCTCAACACCTTTAGGATTGTCCGTAGTCGAACATTGGAAAATACCCGTTGGAGAAATCTGCGTACTTGTGGACGCCATTCTCCCGTCCGCACCGTCCGCATGAATCGTCTGCATTGAATGGACAGAGGCAAATCGGACGCAAAATCTGGCGTCTGCAAGGTCCGCGTGAATCATCCGCGTTGATCTCTGAAAGACAGATTCATTTAGGACGTCACGGATTGGCGTCCATGGCGTCCATGGCCATGTAGTCAGCTTCTTCTCCCGTCCGCTTCGCTCAAGGGACGCGGACGCAAAATGGTGTATGCCTCGTCCGTGTGACTCGTTCGCATGAATCTTCAAAATGGCAGATTCAAATCAGACGACTTGTAATAGCGTCCGTAGCGTCCGCAACGTCCTCTCTAACATAGTTTGCACTGAGGACGGTGAATCCAGACGCCTCCACACCATCCGCACTTCATCAAACTGCGTCCGCATGTGCACTTGACATTTCAATCTTGCATGAGACACATCCTCTAAGTCATACAAATCTTCCATATCACTGCATAGACTTAGAAGAACATATTAAACAATCCCAATACCCTTGATCAAGGGTATTTCCAATTTAAATATCAAAAAAGATAATTATTAATTCAATGAATAAACAACTTTTACACTTTAGTTAAATTGCTCATCATCAAAATATAAATATGCCTAACACACTTAGGCTAACAATCTCCCCCTTTTTGATGATGACAAAACATATTAAGTTGTTTATATCCAAAAACTAAGCATGTGCATCAAATATTGCATTTCATATTTACCCTATTCATTTATGCAATTTATCATTCAATTTGTTTATTCACAACATGCTATCTTCAAAATCCCCCTAACATTAAGCACAAACCAACAACTAGTATTCTCCCCCTTTTTGTCATAAGCAAAAAGAAATGCTAGGGAATTTAAAGCTCATCAAAATATTAAAAAAAAATCTCCCCCTAAATCAAATAAAGCTATGTAAGTTAAGCTTCTCCCCCTGAATTTAAGATTCTCCCCCTATGTGTTATCACAAAACAACGAAAAAGGGAACATGGGGTAATAATTAACAAGTTAGGAACCGGAGATAGGAATTAACAAGTTATAGATCTAAAAAAAAATTTCCATGGTTCTATTTATTTAAGAATCTCCCCCTCAATGCCAAAATTAATCTGTAAACACAATTTATCGAACCTAAAACGATCCAGAATATTCAGAAAATGAAACACTCATATAAATCTTGACAAGTTCATTCATAATATGCAAAATACTATATAACACATAATGAAGTCAAATGGGAAATACAATTAAGAAATGCAAAGACTAGGCATTACAACCAAAATATTTTACTTTCCTAAGCAAAGAACAAAATACATGAGAAAACATAAAATCCTAATCTATGCGTCCGGAGTGTCCTCGTCGTCTAAATCAAGCGTAGGTGTAGGAGAAGACGCAGGAGTAGCAGGAGGAGTAACCGGAGATGGAATGCCAGTGGACCAGAGGCTACGTGAAATGTCATCCAAACGCGTATCCATAGAGTCAAGACGACGATCCACAGACCCAAGGAGGCGATCCACAGAGTCAAAACGAGTCATCATCAGAAGCATATACTCCTCCAGGCGTACAAAATCAGCACGGGATGCATATTGAGTGCTAAAAGTAGAAGTACCAACCTCGGCGCGGAATGATGGACCAGCCTCATGATCGGATGACGGACCGGGCTCGGTAGTAGGTAGATAGAGATATGGTTCTGAGGGTCGTGGAGGAGGAGAGTCTAGAGAGTGAGGAGGAACCAAAACATTGTCTTGACGAGCAATCCACTCACCATTTGGAGCCCAAATGATTCCCATCCGTCCCAAGGTTTGTGGAGAATAGATGTCGGACCGGCGAAGTTCACAAAATTTGGAGAACGAAGGAATAGGAATGTCCATCTCTTTAAACAAGTTCATAAGGAGTAAATTGAATGGAAGTGAACACGAGACAGTATCAGCCATGTCAGCCAATTGAGCCGCGATGATATATCCTAAATTGAAAGAAGTGTTAGAATACATACGCTGAAGAACATAGAGATCCATGTAGCTAACATGATCTCGGTGACCGGCACGAGGAAGAACATTGTACTGAAGGGAATGATGAATAACACGTGCCCTAATGTTGAGATGTTTCGACTTGGGCTTAACATGATAATCGTTATTTGGATCACGAAGAATTTGACGCAAGAGAATATCGCCCTCTTCCTTCTTGTGAAAAGAAGGAGGAGTGTGAACATTGTAATATCCTGCCGACAAAAGATCTTGGGGACACTCAAGGAATACATTAAGGAGATGAGGAGTGATCTCAATCTATCGCCCATAAAGAAAGCTCTTCACAACTAGAGGACGGTCAGTGTATGACAAATTTGCATAAAACATGCGTATTGTCTTTTCAACAAATGGGCCATCGAGAGAAAATAACTTACGTAAACCCATATAGGTATACGTATCCGCTAAATCAAGACTAGATAAACACTCAAAATCAATTTTCCTAGACGGAATCAGGGAACGATTTTTGAAATCATCATCATAATGTTTCTTACATTCGTCATTGATGAATAATCAAGACCTATAAACTCGAGTATTTTTGGAAGTTTGAAGACAAGTGCGTTTCCTAGGAGTTCGACTAGACATTGTGAAATTTTAGATAAAAAGTTAGTGGAACCCTAAGGAAATGCTAGACAAACAAGAACAAAGGATGATAAATTGATAAACAATGACAACGGAAGTTGAAAATAGGAGAGAAATACCGAAATGAGCGATGGAGAGGCGTCGGAGATCGCGGGGAGACAAGAAACCGGGAAGAGGATGCAGAGTTAGGGTTTCGAAAGTCCACAGTCTGTTTTTAAAATTCGTTTGCGGACGCAGCGGACGGCATTTATTGGCGTCCGGCTTGTCCGCAACTCACCAGAAATGAGGCAGACTTGAAATTTTGAGTAGGCGGACGGTAGAGTAATTCTTAATATTTTGGAGCACTTTAATAATCTAACTCGATGCTTATCATAGAGATCAACAATCCAACTGGCTAGAATAATAAAAATGATTATTTAGATGGAATTAAAGCTATTTTATCAATAAAGATCAAACCAAGACGAATTCGAATCCCACAAAATGTCTTTTCATCCAAAGGTTTGTTGAAAATATCGGCAAGTTGATTGTCGGAGGAAACAAATTCTAGAGACACATCACCCTTATTGACATGATCACGAATGAAGTGATGTCTAATCTCTATGTGTTTGGTCCTGAAGTGAAGAATCGGATTTTTTGAAATGTTGATTGCACTTGTGTTGTCGCACATAATTGGAATATTCTTAAACAATTGTCCATAATCTTTCAAAGTTTGCTTCATCCAAAGCAATTGTGCACAACAACTCCCGGCTGCAATATATTCACTTTCGGCGGTAGAAAGTGCAACTGAGTTCTGTTTCTTAGAAAACCATGATACTAGTGATTCTCCAAAATATTGACAAGTGCCACTAGTGCTTTTCCTATCCACTAAACTACCCGCATAGTCGGAATATCAAAATTTGTACCCTTAGGATACCACAATCCAAGACTAATAGTCCCACTCAAATATTTAATAATCCTTTTGACAGCATTTAAGTGGGACTCTTTGGGTGAATATTGAAATCTAGCACATAAACACACACTAAAGAGAATATCGGGTCTACTAGCGGTCAAATATAATGGAGATCCTATCATACCACAATATTTCTTTATGTCCACATCTTTTCCATTTTCATCCTTTCCTAATTTTGTAGTAGTGCTCATGGGAGTCCTAGAGGGTTTGGAAGATTCCATTCCAAAGCGTTTTATAAGCTCATTGACATATTCTTCTTGATTTAAGAAAATTCCATCATAAAATTGTTTAACTTGTAAACCAAGAAAATATTTCAATTCGCCCATCATACTCATTTCAAACTCACTTTGCATTAAATTTGCAAATTCATCACAAAGTGTGCCATTGGTGGAACCAAAAATAATATCATCAACATAGATTTGCACAATCATAATATCTTTATCATTGTGCTTGACAAAAAGAGTGGAATCTACTTTTCCTATTTTGAAATCTCTCTTTTTAAGAAATTTGCTTAATCTCTCATACCAAGCTCTTGGTGCTTGCTTAAGTCCATATAGAGCCTTATGAAGTTTATATACATAATCAAGCTTATCATAAACTTCAAATCCTAAAGGTTGCTAAACATAGACTTCTTCTTCAATAAAACCATTTAGGAATGCACTCTTTACATCCATTTGATAAAGAGTGAAATCCTTATAACAAGCAAAAGCCAAAAGCATTCTTACCAACTCTAACCTAGCGACCAGTGCAAAGGTTTCTTCAAAATTAATTCCTTCTTCTTGCTTATAACCTTGTGCAACTAATCTAGCTTTGTTTCTAACAACTACCCCACTCTCATCTAGCTTATTTTTGAAAACCCATTTTGTTCCAATAATAGATTGATCTTTAGGCCTAGGAACAAGCTCCCATACATTGTTCCTCTCAAATTGGTTCAATTCTTCTTACATAGCAAATATCCAATTTTCATTGGTTTCGGCCTCAACAAAGTTTTTTGGTTCAACTTGAGAGATAAATGCTGAATTAGCACATTCATTTCTAAGAGAGGCTCTAGTTCTTACTCCTAGGTTAGGTTCACCTAGAATATCCACCATAGGATGACTTTTGGCATATCTCCAATCCCTTGGTGAGTCATTATGGTTTTCAACTCTTGAGGTTCCCTCTATGGATTGTTCTTGGGATTCTTGAGGAGAACTTTCAAGAATCTCTTTTCCCTTATCACTTAGAGAGAGATTTTCAAGATTATCCTCTAAATCTTGAGTTGGTCTCTCAACACTAGAGGTAGGAGTGGATTCATCAAAAGTGACATGCATGGATTCTTCCACCACTAATGTCATTTTGTTGAAGACCCTATATGCTTTGCTAGTTGAAGAGTATCCAAGACAAATTCTCGTATCCGTCTTGGAATCGAACTTACCTAGATTGTCCTTAGTATTGAGAATAAAACATTTTCACCCAAAAACTTTGAAGTAACTAACATTAGGAATCCTACAATTCCAAAGTTCATAAGGAGTCTTATCTAGAGTAGGACGGATAGATACACGATTGAGAACATGACATGCCTTGGCAACGGCTTCCGCCCAAAAATATTTGGGAAGATCATTCTCATTCAACGTAGTCCTAGCAAGCTCTTGGAGGGATCTATTTTTCCTCTCAACAACTCCATTTTGTTGAGGGGTTCTAGGAGAAGAGAAGTTATGTTCAATGCCATGTTTTTGACACAAGGCATTAAATTGTTCATTTTCGAACTCCCCACTATGATAACTCCTTATAGTGATAATGGTAAGTTCCTTCTCATTTTGAACTTTCTTCCTAAAACTAGAGAATACTTCAAAAGTTTCATCTTTTGTTCGCAAAAAGAAAACCCAAGTGTAACGTGAAAAATCATCCACAATTACAAATGTGTAATGTTTTCCTCCTAAGCTTGAAACTTTAGATAGACCAAAAAGATCCATGTGAAGCAATTGAAGAGGCTTGGAAGTAAAGATATATTGTTTGGATGAGAAATAGCTTTTTGTTTGCTTCCTTTTTTGGCAAGCTTCACAAACTCTATCCTTTTCAAACACGATTTTTGGAAGAACCCTAACTAGATTGTTTTTCGATATTCTAGCTAAGGTATCCATGCCTACATGTCCTAATCTCCTATGCCAAATCCATGAATTTAAAGAATCACTAGCTCTAAAATATTTTTCAACATCACTAGAAATACTAGATAAATCAATAGCATAGATATTTTCGTTTCTATAACCTGTAAATAAAACTTTGTCATTTGAATCATCAATGATCATGCAAGACTTAGATTCAAAAATAACTTTATATCCTTTATCACATAATTGACTAATACTCAATAGATTATGCTTCAACCCATCAACAAGTAAAGCATCTTCAATAATAGGGTTGGAAACATTACCTATACTACCAATACCTCTTATTTTTCCTTTTTGATTTCCTCCAAATGTCACATTTCCTTTCTTGTCCTTGATGGAGGTAAATCTTGAAAAATCTCCCGTCATATGTCTTGAACAACCGCTGTCCAAGTACCATTGATCCTTAGCGGGAGGTGCTTTCACCTACAAAAAGTAAATCAAGATAATTTCTTTGGTACCCAAAGCATTTTGGGTCCTAAAGGATTAAATTTGGTTCCTTTCGGAACCCACACATACTTAACAATCTATTGATTTCCAATATTCTTTGATGGACAGTCAAATGACTTATGACCTATAGCATTGCAAGTGAAACAAGTAGTTGATTTAACAAAGAAATTCTTATAACTCTTTTTCTTTTGGAAAGGTTGATATCCCAATCTGGCTTTATCAAATGTCAATTTTTGCTTACTTAGAAGCATATTTAAGTTCTTACTACCATTTGTGAATTTCAATACAATTTTATTTAGTTTCTGATTTTCCTCCTTAAGCATATTATTCTCTTCTTCGATAACCTTAATATGCTATTTTAAGTCATCATTATTCAATTTCAAACTAGCATTTTCATTTACATCTACTTTTTCATTCCTTGCTTGCTTCTTCACTAACAATTCATTTTCCTTCTTTAACCTTTTATACTTGCTAGTCAAAATATCAAATTCTCTAAACAATTTATCAAATGCATCATCTTCTTCATTATTACTCTCATCACTAGAGTCTACATTATAATTATTAGAAGAAGAGTCACTTACCTCAGCATCGTTTGCCATAAAGCACATGTTGGCAACTTCTTCTCCTTCGGTTGACGGTTCCTCATCGCTATCATCGTCCCATGTGGCTTTGAGCGCTTTCTTCTTGGACTCTTTTTGATTCTTCTTCTTATCCTTTTCAAGATAGCAATCCGTCTTTACATGCCCGGTCTTTCCACATCCGTAGCAAATTGGAGGCTTTTTGTTATGAGGTCTCTCTCCTTTGTACTTATTCTTTCCTTGGTATTTTCTTCTTTGAAGTATCCTCATCTTCCGGTTTATCAAGGCCAGCTCTTCATCCTCATCATTCTTATCAAGCTCCGTTCCCTTCGAGTCTTCACCTTCCTTGCTTGAGGAGGCTTTAAGAGCTATGGACTTCTTTTTGGGATTCTCTTTCTCCAACTCCTTTTCTTTTTCGCTTGCTCTCAATCTAATCTCATGTGTCATTAGAGAACCGATGAGCTCCTTTAATGACATAGTTGATAGATCCTTAGATTCAAGCACCGCAGTAACCTTTGGATCCCATTCCATTGGAAGACACCAGAGAATTTTGCTGTACATATCTTCATCTAAACATTCCTTACCAAGAGCTTTCAAACTATTAGTAAGGTTAGTAAATCGAGTAAACATTTGAGCAATAGTTTCACCCTTATCCGTCTTAAACATCTCATAATCATGTGCCGTCATAGTTAATTTATCTTTCTTAACTTGATTAGTGCCCTCATAAGTTACCTCAAGTCTTTTCCAAATTTCATAAGCACTATTGCAACTTTGTATTCTATTAAATTCACTAGCACTTAGAGCACAATATAATTGATTAACAGCTCTAGCATTTAAACTAACTTTACGACCTTCTGTTTCATCTAATTCCTTTGGTACTTTTACCCCATTTCCAACTTTAGACGGAACATAAGGACCATTTTTTACTATTCTCCACATCTCAAAATCTATAGCTTTAATAAATATCATCATCCTAGCTTTCCAATGTGGATAATTATCACCATTAAAGAAAGGTGATCTATTTGTTGTTTGTCCTTCCATGTTTGCACTATTTGAGTTGGATGCCATATTATCAAAAATATAAATTCACCTAATTCACAATTAATAAGTGGTTCTAACCTGCTCTGATACCAATTGTAGGATCGAAATTAACCTAAAAGGGGGGTGAATTAGGTTATTTACTAAATTTCGTGCGATAATAATTTTTCTAACTAATGTCAATTTAATGACAGAGCAATCACAATAAGACAAATAATATAGGAGAGTTAGAAATCTTGACACCGAGTTGTTAACGCGGTTCGGCAAAGCACGCCTACGTCCGCGCTTCAAGGTCCTCCCTTGAAGATGTATTCAACTAACCACGTCCGGTTACAATTGATTGAACTTGCACGAGTGTCAATCGAACCTTTACAATAACTTAATTTTCTCTCGGAAAATGTTGAGCTCTCACAAATACAACAATCCTTCCAAAAATTTAATGATCTCACACAAGCACTTTGGAGGATGTTTTATCACTCAAATTCGTATACAAATGTTGAGTAAGAAATTTGGCAGAGCTTCGCTTAATATCGCTTCGGTTACTTCCTTCTTCGAAGTCCTTCTATTTATAAACTTTCCCAGTGCGGACGTCCTCAACACCTTTAGGATTGTCCGTAGTCGAACGTTGGAAAATACCCGTTGGAGAAATCTGCGTACTTGTGGACGCCATTCTCCCGTCCGCACCGTCCGCATGAATCGTCTGCATTGAATGGACAGAGGCAAATCGGACGCAAAATCTGGCGTCTGCAAGGTCCGCGTGAATCATCCGCGTTGAGCTCTGAAAGACAGATTCATTTAGGATGTCACGGATTGGCGTCCATGGCGTCCATGGCCATGTAGTCAGCTTCTTCTCCCATCCGTTTCGCTCAAGGGACGCGGACGCAAAATGGCGTCCGCCTCGTCCGTGTGACTCGTCCGCATGAATCTTCAAAATGGCAGATTCAAATCAGATGACTCGTAATAGCGTCCGTAGCGTCCACAATGTCCGCTCTAACATAGTTTGCACTGAGGACGTTGAATCCGGACGCCTCCACACCATCCGCACTTCATCAAACTGCGTCTGCATGTGCACTTGACACTTCAATCTTGCATGAGACGCATCCTCTAAGTCATACAAATCTTCCATATCACTGCATAGACTTAGAAGAACATATTAAACAATCCCAATACCCTTGATCAAGGGTATTTCCAATTTAAACATCAAAAAAGATAATTATTAATTCAATGAATAAACAACTTTTACACTTTAGTTAAATTGCTCATCATCAAAATATAAATATGCCTAACACACTTAAGCTAACAAACCAAACACGAATGGTCAACCTGGACTACCCAGTGTCAACAAGACACGGCGACGGTCAACTAAGACCACTCAGATGTCGACAAAATTCAACTAAAGTAAAGCGAAAAGCAAGTAGTAGTCAAAGACATAGCTGTAGTCAATAAAGCAAAACAAAAGCAAACTAGAACAACCTAGTGTCAACAACACATGATAATGGCCAATCGGGGCCCCACAACGGTCGACAAGACATGCCATCCTAGATGCAATAATGATCGATGGGACACAACTGTGGTCAAACCAAACTAAGCAGTAGTTGATGAATCACCTTGCGGTCAACCGAGATCTCACAAGTACCCAAACAGGAGGGGAAGAAACAATAGTCCAATTCATTAAGGCGCGTAGCGCCAAGCAGCAAATTTGATCTTAAAAAATGTCTGTTGTGGTCGTCCGATTTGTACAGCAGATGAACATCCCAAGTGCAAACATCCTGTGCGGACCCCTGTGTGACCTCAGATATCCACCACAAACGTCCAAGCTTCTGCAAATGTACGAAACAAACTTCCATACTCCCGTGGGCTTCAAAAGATGCAAGCCTGCAGTCGACCAAAACCCTAACACAATCAACTAGAAACAACAAGCGATCGATCAGACACAAGTCATCTGAAACAGAGAAGCTCTTGACCAAAACTATGGTCAACCAGACCTAATTAGTGGTCAAACAGAGAAAGCTTTCCAGCACCAAAAAAAAACCGTGAGGAAACTCAAATTCCCTCATTGATTCCTATGCCGAATGGGCTTAAATCCTTATACAAACACTAAATCTAGAACAATAACACAGAATGTAATACCCAAAATTTTCAGAATTTTTTATAATGCAACAATTTAGAATTTAAATAGATTAATTAACGTCACGATTTATGAATTTTAATAAAGGTTTTAAAATATTAAAATTTATTAAATAAGTATTGGAATTAGGAGAGTTAAAATAAAGAATTTTATTTTATAAATAATAAAATAAAATAGGAATTATTGAGAAATTAGGAAAGTGGAGTGTAGTAGAATTAGTAAAGAATAATGTGTAATAATTCATGGTTAATGAATATATTTAAGTGTTTTTTTAATGTTTTATATTGTAGAATTAAAGAAATAATGTAGGAAGAGTAAGATGCAATAGGAACCATCAAATGAAGTTTAAGAATGACTGAGATCAATATGAATGGTGAAAGATGCTCCATGGGAGTGTTTGATTTGGGAAGCCGTTGGACCATCGGATCGGTTCAGTACAAAAAATGTGGATCATTGGATTTGAAAAAGTTAAAGTTGAGATACAGTTTTATGGGATTTTCCTTCCACGAAGCTTTCTGGTTTTAGTTCTATAAATACTAGGGTTTGGGTTGAAACCCTAATCACCCGAGAACCCCTTAGACAAAGGAGTTTCCTTTCTAGCTCTCAGGTGAATTCTTCTCCAAGTTTCTGAAGGTAGGTTGCTACTGTGAGGAGTTTGGTATTGTTTCTTAGATAGTATAGTGTTAAAAGTTATCCTTTTGTTAATCGACTCTTGGTTTGTTTAAAGGAAAATCTGCATGTTGAAGAAAGAATTAAAAGTCAGACTTCATTAAAGAAATTCAGGTAGGAGATGTTTTATTTGGCCTTTGGCTCTATCACAAAGTGATAGGGTAAGATAGTATGCTTTGATGACATGTTATTATGCCTACAGGCTTTGTTTCGAGGATGTGTTTTATTGATTATTTACGAGGATGTGTTTTATTGATCTTAGGATAAAAGGTGATGACTTTGGAGATGCTTTGACTGTTTCATGCATGTTAGATGATATTGTTAGTTAATATGTTAGGTTTCATTAACTCCAAAGTATGCATATTGTTGTATGTTCACGCGTGTTAGATTGTTGTCAAATATCATGTATGTTTCATGCATCATGTTTTTCAAAAAAATAATGAAAATAGTTTTCATGCATACTTTTTCATGAAAGACAGAAACATAATTTAGGATAGTAAGAAAGAATATGAAGGGTTAAGGAAAAATTGCATCGAACATTCCTCTAGCCCATTAGCTTAGTTATGCTAGGGTTTGGCTAAAGTTCACCAAGTGGTTGTGCATCGAGTGCGCAACGCTAATAGAGGTCCTGGTAAGGGGGACTATCTTGCCAAGTTCACAAGACTTAGTGGTGTGTTTCCCATAGTCATGTCTTCTTCCCGTAAGAATCTCGACAAAGATTGAGAGATCATTAAAAGAAAGAATGAATGAAAATACATGTTTTTATGATATTGTATTTCATACTCGTGTTATATTTATGCATGTAATACCCTGACTTTTTATATCAAAATTTAATAAGGATAGTTGGAAAATAATTAGGGATATTTGGATTTATAGGATAATTATCAGGTTATTACCAATGACGTATTCGTATGATTATAAAATAAGGAATTTATTAAAATTAAATTGGGTTATTTGAGATTTAAATGTAAGGGAATTAGTAAATTAAATCAATTGGATTAAAGAAAATTAAGGAAGAGATGTAGAAGGCATGAACCTGTTCAACTGAGCCGATTCACGCACGATTTGATGAAGGCTAAAAGAATGGCCTTCGGGCATTCTACGCGAGTAAAAACCAAAAGAAACGAGAGAGAGAGAATGAACGGGAGACGAGAGGGAGAGTAGGGAGACAGAGAGAGAACGACGACGCGAGGGCAGGAGCGAGCGTGTGTTTTTGGCGGCGTGCGACTCAAGGCAGGTTGTCAGCGACGTTGCAGGTCGCGGCTAGGGCTTGGGTCATCAGGAATGCATCGGGCTTCACAAATCGGATCGGCACAAGGCACGGGTCACAGGATTTGGGGTCGACCATCGACGCTCTGTCAATTTTGGTTAACGACGGCATGGGATGGTAGCAGTGAGGTTGATTGACTCCGGCATGGTGTTCGGCAGAGGAGGACTCGTGATGGCCTGGGGGATTCAAGTGGGTTACAGTCTGGAACCCGCGACTTGGCCACGGTTGGATCCGGTTTAACCCAATTGAACCGTGGTCTACAAAACCAAATCTTTGGCATCCCTTCCAGAGTGTTGAACACTTTGTAAAGCTGGAGGTTGAGGGATTGGAGGTTAGGGCAGAGTGAGAAAGAGAGCTTATACTCTCTGCCCTCCAAGTTAGCAGAGAGTAAATCCTTTCAGTGTGTTGCAAAGCTGATGGTCTAGTGGTGATGGAAAGTTACGCTTGGCCGAGGGAAGAGGGATAGCTAGAGAGATTTCAGGGTTGATCAATGTAGCTCTTAGGAGTAATTCCAGTAACGAATCCTCCTCTAACTATTATTAGTCTATTATTACGCTGAGATGGATGTTCTAGATGGATTTTGGAAGTTGAATGTGCGATTTATGCCCTGTTGGTGTTGGATTACCTTAGTTAGTTGAGTTATTTAATTAAAGATTTTGAATGAGGTATTTGATGGAATAATTTGTTGGGATTGTATACTCTGAATGGATTTGGAATAGTGAAGTTATGAATGATGCCTTAATTAGTGTTATTTTGTTATCTGTGGGATTAATTTATTAGGTTATCCGTTTAGGCATCGGAGAAGTACTTAGAATTTGTACAAGTTAGGATACGATTCATTGATAAGTTATAATGTTTTAATTGTGAAGGTATCGAAAAGACGAGGAAGGATAGTGATTAAGTGTCATACGCGATAAAGTCTTGAGGTAAGGAACTAAGGGTGTCTTGGCCAGTGGAGGCCCTACACCACAAGTGGATGTGCGTGACTTTTAAGAATTTCTTACTACTTGTTCTTTGGATGATTCTTTGTTGTGCTTTCCTTGTTGAATCCCTTGTTGTAGATGCTCCCTATGTTGATGATAGTGTAGATTTATTAATGTTCTGTAGTATTTCTTTGGATGCTTTAGTGTTGCTAATTTCCTTTGATTTATATGTTGCTGCTATGTTGTTCAATCTTCTGTACATATCCTTATTATGAATGCTGAAATGGAATATCGAAGGATGGAATGAATGATGAATGGAAGATTGTAGTTTGATGTGATAAGCATGAATGAGTTATGAACTGCATAAGCCATGATTTCGTTTTGTGAAATGTTTTACTTGCTGTGATTACTTCTTAGTACTTGTGATTTTTGGCTCGCTTGTTGTAGAGTTCTTAAATCTGGGCATGTTTAGGCTAATCCAATTATTGACTCGTTTCAATTTATTAATTATATCTATGTTCTATTTTATTTAGACAAGCATGCATAGATAGAGTAGTTTAGCATAGCATATTGAAATCTAGCTTATAATGTTATTGCTTCTTGGTACTGCTTAGGGAATATAATTCTAGTCATTTATTGCAAATGTTTACTTTATTGGAAATGTGATAAATGCATGATAATCGATGACATTAAGTTGTAGCATAGAATGAGGAAATGGAGAATTAATATGATATGTACGTATGGTTATGAATGAATAGAAAATTTAAATTCTATTTGTACAATTTTTTATATTCACTTGCTGCAGTTTCCTGCATGATGCACCGTGTTATTCACTGTAGCTTCTTAGTTGTTAATGCTTACTTCATTTTGTTAATCAAGCATGTGTAGATTACTTAGGGTAATAATTGTTTGAGCATGTTTAGCATATTTAACTAAACCGAGCACATTTAATTAAATGAAATTCCTTGCATGTTTAATTAATTGAATAAGAACATGTTTAATTAATTTGAATAAAAGCATGATCAATCAATTAGAATGTAAGCTATCATTTGAGTTTCTTTCAATAATCCGAGCATGCTTAGTTAATGTAATTTAATTAGCATGTTATAGTTGTAATAGATTGTTAAGCATGTTCCGTTTTCTATTGATTCAGTATATTTTCATATAATTGTTAGTTATACAATCCTGCATGATTAGTTAGTTTATCAAACATGTTTCTAGTAAATGTTTGTTAATTACCTAGGTTATGCCATGTAATTGTATTAGCATGTAATTAGTATGTTTAATTCAATTAGCATGTTTAAATTAACTAACTAGCGTATCCGATTAGCTAACTAGCATGTTTAATTAGCATGTGTAAATCAATTACCAGCATGTTAATTAATTAAGTCATGCCATGTTTAATTACCTAACTAGTATAAAAGCTTGTTTAAATCATCTAGAATAAAAGCATGCTTAATTAACTAGAATAAAAATTTTCAATTTACAAGCGTGTTCCCATTATTTGTTGTCTATGCATGTCTCTATTTCTAATTACCTAAGCATGTTAGTCTAAATAAACTACTTACATGTTATTTGCATTCGTTGTTCTAATTCGATATTGTACTCGTTTTCTGTTGTGTGCAATTATTTCCTTCTATTATATGCTCTCTGTGGTGCACTTCAATTTCTATTATAAATTTCTGTGCGCAATTTCAATTACAGTACTTTTACTTCAATACGCATTTCAATTTCTATTAATGTATGTTATAATGCATCATGCATCATGTTAGGTTGAGAATGTATGGTCATGCATCATGTTAATAGAAACCCATAGGAAGTGTCACTTTGGGGTGATACTCACACATGCATAAGTGAGGTAAAATGTTAAGAAAATGAAAAAAATGAAAAAGAGTTGGGGGCGGATGGGTAGCGGTTCTAATCTGACAGCTAGGAAATGTCTTTACCTTGGCGGGAACGTGATCTAGTTGTCCACAGGAGCTTAGATCCTACAAACTATACCATCTCATATGGGTTTTTTAATCTCCAACTCGATGTACGAGTAATGAACGAATGTAAAGTAAAGAATGAACGAATGACGTAATGAAATGATTGGTTTGGATGGCCTCCATTCCAAAAATGACTAAAGAGAGGCAAATTAAGTTGCATTAAACGATTTTTCTTACTAAGCCTTTGGGCTTACAGTTTACTTGTGGTGTAGGTGTTGGTACTTATACGAGGAGACAACTAATAGATTAAAAAGCATGGATGAAGGATTTGCACTTATGGGAACTTGTGGCTTGTAATACCCCGATAATTTTAAAGTGGATAATTACAATTATCGGGATATTACGAATGACATATTCATAAGAATTTTATTTAATGAGATTAAATAGAATTTACTGTAATTAAATTAATATTAATGAATTTAAATTATAATATGGATCAGTTATAATTATTTTACATTAAAGGATAAGCTAATTGTTTTAGGTTAAGAAATTAATTAGTTTTTATTAAGATTAATTGGATTTATTTTAAGAAAATAGTTAATGAAAGATTTAATAAGAATAAATTATATAAAAATAAAAATAAAAGAAATGGCTATGGCCATTTCATTACAGATCGAGAACGAGAGGGAAAGAGAGGAGATCAGGAAGCGAATGGCGACGCGGGTGAACGACAAACGGCGAAGGGCGTTCGAGGTGGTGGCTGGCGACGCGTTGTCCGGCGTATGGCGAGAAGATGGCATCGGCGATCTCCGGTTGCAGCTTCGCAGGTGCGATCGAGAGCGAGATCGGCGACCGATTGACGAAGGCTCGGTGATCGGCGTGCGTGGCTTTTCCGGCGACGATTTGGGTATGTTGGTCTTGACCGGTTGTCGATCGGAGGTGGAGATTGGCAGGGACGTTTGGCGAGCTGCGATCAATGAAGGAACGGCGTGAACAGGGGCTGGGCTTCGGTTCGCATTGGGCTGCTTCGCTGGTCCAGTCCAGCTCGCGAGTTGGTCCAGCGAATCTGTTTCAGTGATTCGTATCTGGCGGTTTGGAAGGGAGCTGAAGATAGACGCGTGGAGTTTGATCCGATGAATCTGCTGCTGCCGAAGAATCAGGTTATGAGCTGAAATCGTGGGACTAACTGCTCAGGTTGTTTTATATTTCAAATTTTGCCAATTGTGTTTATTTTTCTGCGAGAGGGAAGGTGTTCTGGAGAAGATTTTTTCTAGGGCGTGAAGCTGCGGTGGAATGTTGGAACTAAAGAAGCTGCCATCCATGATCAGAGCTGCTGTCGTATGATGGAGTGGCTGTCCCTGCATGTGTTTTCATCAACGGTAAGGATTAAGGGATGTTTTGTCCATTGAGGCCCTACACCACAAATGTGAGTGTGAGTGTATTTCGTTAATGGATAGTGTGATTTTATTGATACTCTATGATCTTTTCCTGCTTTTAAGTTGTGATTGCATCCCTTATATAATTTCCTACGGAATGTGCCTTGTGTTATGTGCTCTGTGCTTTGTGTTAATTCTCTTATTGGCGGTGGTAGATTTCCTTTGTGTTTCCTTGATTAATTCCCTTATCTCTTGCTAGTAGTTCTATTACAATTGATTAAACAATGGGTGTATGAGTAAGACTTAGATAATGAATGAGATAAAAGAGTTAAGTGTGAAGAGGCTTCCATGAAATGATCATTATATTTCAACTTTTGTTTAGTTGTTAATACCAACTGCTAGTACTTTCATTATTCTTTGTTGCGTACTTTCCTAACCTAGTAGGTTTAGTTGCTAATCAATTTAATTAATGGTAAATCAATTAAGCATGTTAATAACGGGTTGAACACGTTAATCTACCTAGAGGGAAGTTGACTAGTTGATAATCATAGTATGTTTAATTTAGCGGACATGTTTAATTATTTGTGTGAGCATGTTAAACTACTAAACTAACTAGATTCATAATTAGATCAACTAAATGTGATTAATTAAGTTGTAGTATGTAGATTGTAGTTAACATATTTAACTTAGCTTGTATGCTTAAATAATTGACGAACCTAAGGCTAGCATCTTAATTTACTTAATTGGAATAATTAATTAGACTTGAACGTGTTTCGTTTACTAATTAACTAACTAGTTGTTAAATAATCAATGCAAGCATGATTAACTAGTTGTGTAATGAATATTCAATCTTTGAGTATGTTAGTAATTAGTATGTTTAACTAGTTGAGCATGTTTGTATGTTAATCACCTCAAACATGTTAAACATAACTTGAGTATGTTAATCAATAACTAATCCGTGAGCATGTAATTAACTAACTAGTTAGATATGTAATTAATAATGAAGCATGTTAAATTAACTAACTAGTGGAGCATATAAATTACTTAGAATAACTAATCAACTTAATAGTTGTAATATGTTTCGAGCATGTAAATGGACTAGGACATACGAATTGACAAATATGCATGTTAATTAACTAGCATAAGCAACTTAACTAAAAATCGAGTATGTTAATC
This sequence comes from Begonia loranthoides, assembly GCA_022433065.1. Taxonomy (NCBI): domain Eukaryota; kingdom Viridiplantae; phylum Streptophyta; class Magnoliopsida; order Cucurbitales; family Begoniaceae; genus Begonia; species Begonia loranthoides. The sequence continues at coordinate 43,855,774 of CM039468.1, read as the reverse complement.
AAATTGGTTAATTTATTTGATATTGAGCATGTAATTAAATAACCAGCTCCATAACTGTAATCGGTAGTCTTGAGTGAACTAATAATTGTTTTGTTATTGTCTTCTTGGTTGTGCTTTCTATTAAATGTTTTACTCTCTTTTACATACGCTTTCAATTACATGAGCTTTCATTTACAGTAGCTTTCAATTCCTTATATGCGCTTTCAAGTTCAGTTTACTTTCAATTACAACACTTTTGGTTACTTTCTTTTATATGCGTACTTCAATTTCTGTTTAAGTTATGTTATACGCATCATGCATCACGATAGGTTGAGAATGTATATTCATGCATCATGTAATAGAAACAAAGTAGAGAGTACTCCCATGGGTGGTACTCACATGCATGGTAAGGGAAAGTAAAACGATAAAGAAAAGACCAAATAAAAGGATTAAGGGAGTTAGGAGGCAGATGGGTAGCGGTCATTGTCTGACAATTAGTAAATGCCCCTATCTTATCGACAATAGGACCTAGTTGTCCATAGGAGGTTAGGTCCGACCCACTATACCATCCCATACGGATTCTTCTAATCTCCAGCTCGAAATACGAGTAAAGAAAGAAAGAAAGAAGAAACATAATGAAAGAATTGGTATGGGTGGCCCCCATTCTAAATGAACTAAAGAGAGTACTCCCATGGGTGGTACTCACATGCATGGTAAGGGAAAGTAAAACGATAAAGAAAAGACCAAATAAAAGGATTAAGGGAGTTAGGAGGCGGATGGGTAGCGATCATAGTCTGACAATTAGTAAATGCCCCTATCTTATCGACAATAGGACCTAGTTGTCCATAGGAGGTTAGGTCCGACCCACTATACCATCCCATACGGATTCTTCTAATCTCCAGCTCGAAGTACGAGTAAAGAAAGAAAGAAAGAAGAAACATAATGAAAGAATTGGTATGGGTGGCCCCCATTCTAAATGAACTAAAGAGAGTCATAAGCATGATGCATTTCCCTTTTTCTTTACTAAGTCTGTGGGCTTACAGTTGCTTGTAGTATAGGTACAAACGTCGAACAGACGATAAGCAGATAAGGAACAGATAACAAAAAACGCATAAACTAAGAACGACGAACAAATAATGAAGCAAGGATGAAAAATTTGCACACGCGAGGGATGTTTATGGCTGGCCAGGCATAAAGAGGGTAAAGGATAGTCAGTTGAGATTTGATTAAGTTTTCTAAATTGTAGATAAAGAGTGTGTAATTTTCGATTAATGCAGTATTTCAATAGTTTAATATTTCTTTCTTCAATGATTTTAATTATGCTTCCGCAACGTCTTTACATAAATGGTTTTATTAATTACGCTTCCGCACTTTGTAATTGGTTTTTCCCAAACGAGTTTTAAGAAAAAGTCAGTAACGATCCAGTCAGACGCGCTCTTATATGTTTTGTTTTTTAAAGGAAAATTTTCAAAATTTCACGCATTTTAAGGAATTTACGAAAATCCGGATCGTTACATGGCTGGCCTGGCTGAAGAGAACCAAAGGAAGCAGGGTTGTAACAAAAATGTATTTAATTGTTTAGTTTCTTTCATTAACTTATTTACGCTTCTGCAAAGTTTTGATAAAGTGCTATGTTTTGAATAAATGATTTTATAACCCTTCCATATTTTATTAATTGGTTTTTATAACGAGTTTAAAGAAGGGTTAGTAGCGGTCTGGTTTGGCACTTTAATACAGTGTTCAAAAGAGTCTTTTAAAAATTTTAAATTTCACGCATTTTAAAGGATTTACAAAAAAATGGGTCGTTACAGTTGGTATCAGAGCAATGGTTTTAAAAACGATTTTTGTAAACTGCTCTGATAATCATTTTTAAAACTAAGTATGTAGCTCGTTTGTTTTGTTTTACTGCATTTTAAAATGAGCTCTGGTACGTTTTGTGTTTTGCTAAGTAAAACGATTTTGAAAAAGCCAAACCAACATTGTAGCCTGCCTGCCAGCACAAGCATCGACGTGGAAAATACTTCATCCACTGTAAGTATACTTCCTAATACTCTAATAATACATGATCCCTTATTCTAATTCGATAAATAGTTTGTTAGGAAAATAATACGTAGTGGACTAGTGGACTAGGTAGACATGACAAATATTTTGGCTGTATTTTGGGATTGTAGATTCGCGGGTGTACCCGATATCAGATATATTTTGGATGACGTAGTTTGGATTTTAGATTTTTGGACTTTTGGATGATATAAGTGAATATTATGGAACTGTTTGGGATTTTTATGCAAGATATATAGCTTTGGGGGAGTGTAAACACAGGGGAGATTTTGCCCAAAATTTTGGAAATAAGGAAAGGGAAACAATTGGAAAAGGAAATTTTGCATAAACTAGATCAATCAGATAGGTAAACGAGGTTTCCTAGGTTACATCGGACTAGATAGACGATAGATTAGTTACAAAAAAAAACATGGAGGACTAAGTCGAAGTAGAAGAATAGGATTCCACAAACCAAGTAATTGCCCACTTAGTATTGACCTTTGAGAGAGCATTTAGAGAATAAGGTTTGAATTAATGAAGGGTAGTTGAATGTGAAACTTGTTGGACGTTGGGGTAGGTGATTCCTGCATAGGTTAGATCCCTTATGCGAAAGTGACCAGTTTGGATTTAAGGGTGAACTCCGACATAAGTGGATTAACATTGGGTTAGGAATAGTAGGGCTTGTCAAGGACTTATGTCGGACTTGGATTATGTTCTCCATCTCGGTCCGGGCAATCAAGATAACCAAGGAAGTGATTGCACAACTACACGGTAAGGGCGGAGACCGTTGGTCAAACTTCTCCAGGAACGAGTAACAGAAAACGAAACTGCAACTGAAATAGAAACGGAAACAGCAACAGAGATGGAAACAGAAACGCAAATTGAAACAGAAACAGAAACTGCAACGAAACAGAAATGGAAACTAAAGCAGAAATAGAAACTGCAACGGAAACAGAAACGGAAATAGAGACAGAAATAGAAATGCGGAAACCGAAATAGAAATAGATACAGAAACGAAAACGGAAACAAAGTTTCAAAAAATAAATTTCTAGGAATGAAAACAGAAACAGAAATAGAAATAGACAAAGAAACAGAAACAAAAGTAGATACAGAAAAGAAGACGGAAACAGAAATAGAAACGGCAACAGATACAAAAATGGATACAAAACAGGAACAGATACGGAAACGAAAACTAAAACAGAAACGGGAACGGTTATAGATACAAAACGAGAAGTAAGACAGAACGCGTCCAATTCAGCCATGGAGCGGTGTAGTTCATAACTTTGGAAAGCTTGGAGGGACGGATTGTATGGTGGAGAGCACGTTCGAACATGTCGAAGTAGTGGATTAAGGGAGAAAAGTATAAATGCTAGGTCTCAAGTCATAAAGTGCAAAGGATCTGAAGAGAAGAATCGTATAGGAAAGGTGAATTCGACGTCAGGATGTGAGTCTATGGCGGTAAGAAGATCGAGGAGACTCTCCCTTGGTGTTGAATCACTTGGGAATCAATGAAAAATTTGAGGTGGAACGTCAAATTAAGGAGAAAATGCTGCGAATTCAGGAGTCGAGCGACAACAATGAAGTATTTATTGGATTGAAGCAATAATTGGATATAAGAAAATTGTCATTCTTCTCTTGATGTTTGTAATTGACTTGCAAAGAATAGAAGAATGGTCGTGATTGAGGCATTTTTCTCTAGAATCGATGTAATCAGAGTGGCACAACAAAAGCGTGGAGAGTGAGTTCGATGGTTCAATCGACTTTTTGGTGTGATGAGACGCGTCGGATGTGGTTAAGTCGATTGGGTAGCAGTAGTTGGACGAAGAGATTTGACGCGTAGCTTAGTGTTCGTTAAGTTATGAGGGTACTATAGTAGGCAAATTTTGAAGACGAAATTTATATAAGGAAAATTAAGGAAAGAGATGTGAATTAGTAAATTAAATCAAATTGGATTAAAGAAAATTAAGGAAGAGATGTGAAAGCATGAATCGGTTCAATTGAACCGGTTCACGAGCGGTTTGATGAAGGCCAAAAGAATGGCCTTCGGCCATTCTACGCTGGCGAAAACCAGAAGAAACGAGAGAGAGAGAGAGAATGAACGAGAGACGAGAGGGAGAGCAGGGAGATAGAGAGAGAACGACGACGCAAGGGGAGGAGCGACTGCGGGTTTCCGACGGCGTGCACCTCCAGGCGGGTTGCCGGCGACGTTGCGTGTTGCAGCTAAGGCTCGGGTCATCAAGGATGCGTCGATCTTCGCAAATCAGTTCGGCACGAGGCACGGGTCGCCGAATTTGGCGTCAACCGTCGACGCTCTGTCAATTTCAGTCAACGACGGCACAGGATGGTAGCGTTGAGGTGGATTGATGCCAGCGTGGTGTTCAGCAAAGGAGGACTCGTGATGGGCTGGGAGTTTCAAGCAGGTTGCGATTTGGAACCCGCGACTCGGCCACGGTTGGATCTGGTTTGACCCGATTTGGGTTGAACCGTAGTCTACAGAACTGAATCTTCCCCATCCCTTCCAACTTTGGATCGCATTAACGGGTATGGGGAATGAATTTTACAGAGTGTTGAACACTTTGTAAAGCTAGAGTTTGACGGATTGGAGGCTTAGGCGAAGTGAGAAAGAGAGCTTATACTCTCTACCCTCCAAGTTGGCAGAGAGTAAATCCTTTCAGTGTGTTGCGAAGCTGGTTGTCTAGTGGTGATGGAGAGTTATGTTTGGCTGAGGGAAGAGGGATGGCTAGAGAGATTTCAAGGTTGATCAATGCAGCTCTCGGGAGTAATTCAGGTAATGAAATCCTCCTCTAATTATTATTAGTATGCCCTTACGCTGAGATGGATGGATGGATTTTGGAAGTTGAATATGTGATTTATGCCCTGTTGGTGTTGGATTACCTTAGTTAGCTGAGTTATTTAGTTAATGATTCTAAATGAGGTATTTGATGGAATAATTTGTTGGGATTGTATGCTCTGAATTGATTTAGAATAGTGAAGTTATGAATGATGCCTTAATTAGTGTTGTTTTGTTATTTGTGGGATTAATTTATTGGGCTATCCGTTTAGGCGTCGGAAAAGTACTTAGAATTTGTACAAGTTACGATACGATTCATTGATAAGTTATAATGTTTTAATTGTGAAGGTATCGAGACGAGAAAGGATAGCGATTAAGTGCCATACGCGATAAAGTCTTGAGGTAAGAAACTAGGGGTGTCTTGGCAAGTGGAGGCCCTACACCATAAGTGGGTGTGCGTGACTTTTATGAATTTCTTACTGCTAGTTCTTTGGATGATTACTTGTTGTGCTTTCCTTGTTGAATCCCTTGTTGTAGATGCTCCCTATGTTGATGATAGTGTAGATTTATTAATGTTCTGTAGTATTTCTTTCTATGCCTTAGTGTTGCTAATTTCCTTGGATTTATATCTTGCTGCTATGTTGTTTAATCTTCTGTACATATCCTTATTATGAATGTTGAAATGGAATGCCTAAAGATGGAATGAATGATGAATGGAAGATTGTAGGATGATGTGATAAGCATGAATGAGTTATGAACTGCATAAGCCATGATTTGGTTTTGTGAAATGTTTTACTTGCTGTGATTACTTCTTAGTACTTGTGATTGTTGGTTCGCTTGTTGTAGATCTCTTAAATCTGGGCATGTTTAGGCTAATCCAATTATTGACTCGTTTCAATTTATTCATTATGTCTATGTTCTGTTTTATTTAGACAAGCATGCATAGATAGAGTAGTTTAGCATATTGAAATCTAGCTTATAATGTTATTGCTTCTTGGTACTGGTTAGGGAATATAATTCTTGCCTTTTATTGTAAATGTTTACTTTAATGAAAGTGTGATAAATGAACGATAATCGATGACGTTAAGTTGTAGGATAGAATGAAGAAATGGAGAATTTATGTGATGTGTACGTATGGTTATGAATGAATAGAAAATTTCAATTCTATTTGTACAATTTATTATATTCACTTGTTGCAATTTCCTGTATGATTCATCGAGTTATTCACTATAGCTTCTTAGTTGTTAATGCTTACTTCATTTTGTTAATCAAGCATGTGTAGATTACTTAGAGTAATAATTGTATGAGCATGTTTAGCATATTTAACTAAACCGAGCATGTTTAATTAAATGGAATTCCTTGCATGTTTAATTAATTGAATAAGAGCACGTTTAATCAATTTGAATAAAAGCATGATCAATCAATTAGAATGTAAGCTATCATTTGAGTTCCTTTAAGTAATCCAAGCATGCTTAGTTAATGTAATTTAATTAGCATGTTATAGTTGTAATCGATTGTTAAGCATGTTCCATTTTCTATTGATTGAGTATGTTTTCATATAATTGTTAGTTAGACAAGCCTGCATAATTAGTTAGTTTATCAAACACGTTTCCAGTAAATGTTTGTTAATTACCTAGGTTATGCCATGTAATTGTATTAGCATGTAATTAGTATGTTTAATTCAATTAGCATGTTTAAATTAACTAACTAGCGTATCTGATTAGCTAACTAGCATGTGTAAATGAATTATCAGCATGTTAGTTAACTAAGTCATGCCATGTTTAATTACCTAACTAGTATAAAAGCATGTTTAAATAATCTAGAATAAAAGCATGCTTAATTAACTAGAATAAGAATTTTCAATTTACAAATGTGTTCCCATTATTTGTTGTCTATGCATGTCTTTATTTCTAATTACCTAAGCATATTAGTATAAATAAATTACTTACATGTTATTTGCATTCGCTGTTCCAATTCGATATTGTACTCGTTTCCTGTTGTGCGCAGTTATTTCCTTCTATTATATGCTCTCTATGGTGCACTACAATTTCTATTATACATTTCTGTGCGCAATTTCAATTACAGTACTTGTACTTCTATGCGCATTTCAATTTCTGTTAAAGTACGTTATAATGCATCATGCATCATATTAGGTTGAGAATGTATAGTCATACATCATGTTAATAGAAACCCGTAGGGAGTGCCACTTTGGGGTGGTACTAACACATGCATTAGTGAGGTAAAATATTAAGAAAATGAAATAATGAAAGGCAGTTGGGGGGCAGATGGGTAGCGGTTCTAGTCTGGCAACTAGGAAATACCCCTACCTTGTCGAGAACGGGACCTAGTTGTCCACATGAGGTTAGATCCGACCAATTATATCATCCCATGTTGGTCCTTTAATCTCCAGCTCAATGTTCAAGGAATGAACGAATAAACAAATGTAAAGTAAAAAATGAACAAATGACATAATGAAAGGATTGGTTTGGGTGACCCCCATTCATAAAAGGACTAAAGAGAGGCATATCAAGTTGTATTAAACTCTTTTCTTTACTAAGTCTTTGGGCTTACAGTTTACTTGTGGTGTAGGTGTAGGTACTTATATGAGGAGATGACTAATAGATTAAAAAGCATGGATGAAGGATTTGCACGCACATGAACTTGTGGGTGGTTAGGCTGAAGAGAACCAAAGAGAGCACGGTTGTAACAAAAATGTATTTAATTGTTTAGTTTCTTTCATCAACTTATTTTACGCTCCCGCAAAGTTTTGATAAACCGCTATGTTTTGAATTAATGATTTTATAACGCTTCCACATTTTATTAATTGGTTTTCATAACGAGTTTAAAGAAGGGTTAGTAGCGGTCTGATTTGGCACTCTGATACAGTGTTCAAAAGAGTCTTTTAAAAATTTTAAATTTCACGCATTTTAAAGGATTTACAGAAAATTGAGTCGTTGCAATTCATCTCTTATTGAACATTAAACTCATAGTTTGAACTTTGTGATGTAGGTAATGATGAGTTTACTAAGGAATTAGATGATGAGATCAATTGATAGTGCGATTGAAAAGGAATTCTAATAGGCGAAGTCAAAGCGTTTTCAAAGTAAAGTTGACCCATTGATGAGAATTTGAAGAAAAATGAAAAGAAAAATAAACTTTATATTTTAATTATGTTTTTAATCAGTTGGATTTTACTTTAAATTATTTTATTATCAGTTATACTTATTTTACGATGGGTTTTACTACTTTGAATTTAAAATAGATTTATTTCAAAAACTTCCACAATGTATGGTTATAAAGACACGATTTTTATATATGGTGTATTTTAAAAAAAAAAGTAGCAAGAAAAGTTTTAACGCTTCAGGGCGTTACACAAAAACAATAAAAAAAATTCAAGTTTTCAATCTTAAATTTGAGACCAACACAAATGAGAAATTTCAAATGAAAAAACGGAGTTACAAAACGATGTACCCACAAAACTTCTTCACAAAAGTTAGAGATTGGGACCCCATGAATATGATTCTAGCATCTGAAACCTTTCACACACTACTCGGTTCCATCCCTCTCTCCCTTACTTCACCTTCTTCTTTGTTGAAGAGGAGAAGACTCTCCCTCCTAAAGGAAATAAGGGATGAAATAAAAAAAAATTAAAAAGGAAAATGACAAACCAATCATCATACTTTGCAGTCAATAACAAGTCAACCACTATACTTTTTTTGCTAACAAATTAACCACTGAATTATGAGAAAAGGTTACCGCTAACATCACTGCCATTAAACACTTTAATTTTGATCCACGGGAGATCGTCTACTAAACTATAGTGGATCAATATTTTAAAAATAACCTTATAATATTGATGGCTTGTTGCAGATCATATACGACCTGCCACAGGTTGACAATAATCTGCAGTGGATTAGTACTGATCCTCCACGGGTCGACAATAATTCGCGGTGGATTAATATTGATCTTCCACGGATCATTGTGCCTTGTCCGTCTTGTATAAATTAACAGTACACTCCTCGCGATTTTCTCAGAGATTTTGTCAGCGATTAGCAAATCCTAGAGATTTCTGAGAGCTGAACACCAAATGGCGACTCAAAGTGTTGAGGAATTTGTTATCAACTATCAAGTTGAAGTGGGGCCGACGTCCACATTTTTTTCCAATGAGGTACTTGCAATTAGAGACGAAGCTGCTATAGTGTTGCATTCTGTCTCGGCAATATTAGACGAGGAGCTCCAATCATTATACAAATCCAGTAGTGACGAAGACATGGACATGACTAAGAGTAGGCCTAGACACCCACCACAAGCAGAATGCACGTTCATTGGTATGGGTTTTGGCAAGAAGTATAGTTCACTAAATAAAAATTAGAGAAGATATTGTCGATCATGCATTAAAGAATGGGTACGGGATAAAATTCACCTATAGTGACACTCATCGGTTCAGGGATGCATGCTAGGAAGGATACACATGGCAGATGCACGACTCAAAAATGCAAGGTGAAATGACGTTTCAAATAAAGTGCTATAACGACGTTCACACTTGCTCAAGAAAGATGGAAAATTGTCATGCCTCTACCAAATGGGTACCAAGCGGAGCATCGGTTTTGCATCATGACGAGTCCATAGAATAAGGAATATTAGATAATGGGATTGAGTAGGCAAACATGCAAGGATCAATAAATGAATTGTGCGTCGAAACCAGATATACATCATCTACAACAGTTTATTCGAGGTAAACAGTTAGATGTTCCTCAAGAAACAATACAAGTGCACATGTACATGATATAGTTGTAATGGAATTTGATTTGTGTCTGTTATGCACATATGCATGATATAATTGTAATGGAATTGGTAAATTGGTTTGCAGTTGTAATGCACATGTACATAATATGGTTGTAATGGAATTGATAATTTGGTTGTTGATGATAAATGGAAATTGATTAGTATGAAACTACAAAATTATCAACATTTATCCGAGCCAACATTTCACTTTTTGATCAACCACGTTTCAATTTGCTTGAATCTGTGAAGACTAGTTATGCACAGGTTGCTTAAATTGTTGAATGAAGTACTTGTTTTTCATTTATTATAGTCAACCCTCGGCGGATCAGTATTAATCCGCTGCAGTTTATAGTCAACCCACAGAGGATAAGTAATAATCTGTCGCAGTTTATTGTCAACTCGAGATAAGTCGGATCAGTGATGGACAATTAATGTTATAAAATTATTTTTAAAAATATTGAGCCATAATGGATTAGTAGACTAACCACCACAAATTAAAGTCAATAGGTTTAATAACCAACTTGCTAGTGATATTAGTGACAATTTCTTTTATAGTAAGTAGTTAATTTATTAACTAAAAATAAAAAAAAAAAAGGTTTAATAATTGACTTGTTATTGACTGCAAAAACGATGATCAACGCCAACTAATTATACACTAAAAACTCACTCCACAAAATCATTGAATTCCCTTGAAAAATCAAAACCTTTTTCCTATGTTAATTATCCCAAAAAAAAATTCATATTTCAGCTACAGATTGAAGAAAATTGCAAGTATGAACTGCTGTTTTCTTCGATAACAATTTGAAACAAGAGACAATATCCGAAGCTTTTTGACGGTGCTGGGTAAAATGATGAAAGAATGCTTGAGCGGAGGACGACGGCTCCAGCGAACTCGAGTGACGATGGAGACAATGTCAGAACACCGGCGAGCTTTCTCTGGGTGGCCCGCCGACTTGTTCTCTGTCGTCGGACGGCTTCAATCTGACCGAAGAGGGCGATGTTGTGGTCGGAGCTGCTGGGCAGATCTTCTCCGATGGCTTCTGTGCAACGGCGGTTCGACAAGGACAGTCCTTCAGCGGTCTGTGTGTGCGACGATCGGTTTCTTCCCAGAAGGAAGCGGCGGTAGTGACCTTTCTCTTGGCGACGGACGGCGGACGGCGGACGGCGGCGGAAGTCTTCTACTCTTCAACAGAGAAGGGCTTCTTCTTTCATGGAAGAAGGCGGCGCAGAGAGAGAAAAACTTCTCTTTTTTCTATTTTGTTTTTTTTTTAATTTCTTTTTCTGAAAAACAATTCTTCAAAATTGTAAAATTTGAAAACTTAAACCGCACTGGTTCAAAATCAAACTCTAATTGGAAAAAAAGAAAATCCGCTAAAATATAAGACACTGAAATTTATTTAAAAAATTCTTTGTGGAAAATTATGGGTAAAGAATAAATTCATTATAGAAAATCAAGGTACAATAAGTGAAACATATATTTATACATTAAATTGAAATTCTAAATATATTGAAATTCCTAATAAAAGTTGAGCTAGTTTAAACCAGATAAATTTGAGTTATACCAAATTCTAACATTAAGTAGTATAATTATTATAAAAAGAAATTTCCTCAAGTGTATAGCATTTGGTGAGCGAGACCTTGAATTGAAATAATCAGGTAGAAAAATAATCGTTGGAGAGCCCCGCTTCTAACAGTAAGATATTTTCGATACGGATTTGTTATTATAAATCATCCCAATATTGATTTTATTAATTTAGAAATTGAATTTTATTATTGATGTGTTCCATTTTTCCAAAGTCATGTTAGATTGTGTAATTCTATATCTATTGGCTAGACATACTATCATTCTTGTCCTCATAATCCGAATTGTCACAACAATAACTTTATTCTTCTCAAAATTCATCTCAAAGTTTCTTGCACAAACATATATTTATAATGCAATCAAAGGTTGAGGTGATGAAAATTGAAAGGACCAACCTAGATCAAATACATGAATTCCTTTTTTTTTTTTTTTTTTTTTAATTCAATATTAAAAGATGAAGTGAAGTAGTGATACAAGTAGTAGGGGAAAAGCTTGAAATAATTGAGAAAAGATATACTTTTCTTAGGCTCCCAAACAACTCATGATGCCGGCATTAAACTATGTTACATCCCTCTTCACCGCCATTTCCTCTCAAATAATTCCTTTACGCCAAGCATCTCCACTCATCTACTCCCTCCCCCGCAACCTACTCTTCCCTTTACTTTCTTCAAACCCACTCTACTTAAACCAACCATAATACTCTTCAATATAGTATAATTATATTAGCTAATGATGACTATTTTATGCGATTCTCTCCCAATCTGTCATGCCTTTTCGCTCTCCTACTTCATTTTGTTAATCGATTTATAATTCTATAGTTGACATTCCAAGCTGTGACGTATGAATATGTTTGATTTGGACTATATATCTTTGTGGAAACTAGAATTAAATAAATGTCAACGTACATACCAATTATTTCCCCATTTTTTTCCCCTTGATTATCGGACATTTAACTAATATTTTTCAAGCAAACATGCTAGTCATCTGGGTGTTCTTGGGGATTAGCGCCATTATTTTTGTCCATATCCTGCACATCATTTTCATCAATCACATTGCATGATCATACACAGACCATGTCCAACAAATACTCTCCACGTCACAATATCGTTTACTTGTGGGTATGAAATTTTTCAGTTGAAAATGACAAATACTAGTGATGATTAAGTGAAACATGGGTTTATGTTGTTAAAAATAGACTATTTATTAAACTAACTAATGATTGGATATAGGTTTTTAATGTACGAAGGGGTTGGTTTGAACCCCAGTTGGAGTTGCTTAACATGAAACTCATTCTCCATAACAAAGTCAATAGTATCACCACTTGCACATACTTTGTAGCCTGTGTATGATTATTAGCTATACAACAACGATTTAGATAATTATTTTACAAATAAACTTATTTATCACAAAAAAAAAAAAGAAAATAAACACTTGTACATCAACTTATTCCATTGACATCATTACCTGCAGTCACACCTTGCAAACTTAGCTAGAGACTAGCAAGCCAATTCAAATATGGAGTTTTGTTTTTAAGATTGGGTTTTTTTTTTTGTAGTCAAGTTGGTGAATCAAATGATCCAAACTACACCTGCACTCAAATGTTAGCTCAATTTTAATTAGCCAGCAGTGTATCAAATATGAATAATAATAATCCAATTCATTTATTTAACACTACTAGTAGGCTCACTTAGCTTATCTTTTGTTGTTTAATTAAATTACTTAAAATATAGGTGATGAATAAGATTAACGAGCTAGACTTTTTCAAACAGACCGACTAGTTTTACACCTTTACTTGTGGGGAATTAATGTGAGATTATTTTTAAGAAATTAAATGTTAAATGAAAATGAGAAGTCAAGCTTATTTTAAAAGGTAAGTTATTGGAGGGGATAATCAAGAGAGGAGGGGAAGCGGAAATGGTGTGTGGAGGGAAACAGGCTTGCAAACCAAAACTACAGAGAGGAATCGTTCGGAAAAAGTAATGGGTTTGCTTCATCCCCAACCGAATGTTACTCCTTGCCTCGTCTCTCTTCTTACCTTCTACATCTCTTTTTCTCTCTCCCCCCCCCCCCCTCTCTCTCTCTAGCTTTCTTTCTATCTCTGCATCCACCTGTATGCTATGTCTATATATATAACCTCCATGGTTGGATATGCAAAACTGGCAAAGCTAATTTTCGGTTACTGTTTACAGGGAGCGGCTTTTTTAGACTCTTATACTGGAATACTCCTCTTCTCACTCTCTCTCTCTCCTCCCCTCCCCCTCTCTCTCCACAATTCACTATAATAACACCCCCACTTTCTCTCTTTGCTTTCTGCAATCTCTCTCTCTCTCTCACTAGAATCTCTGAATTTGATGGAAGAAGCACCAGAGGATGAATCTATGGGGTCAAGGGACTTGATTCTGATTGCCAAAGGAAAACGAACCAAGCGTCAACGCCCACCCTCACCGCTCCGGCTCACCATGGTCTCGTCCAGCTTCTCTAACTCCGGCGGACGAGACAGCTCCCCCACCGTCTCCGCGGAATTGGTTGAAGGTACCGAGGAAGAAGAGGATATGGCGAACTGTCTGATTCTATTGGCGCAAGGTGAGAGCAAAAAGCTTCGAACGTCTTCAACGGCAGAAACTGGTGATAAGGTCGTCGATTTGTTCGTTTATCAGTGCAAAACGTGTAACCGCTGCTTCCCTTCGTTTCAAGCGCTCGGAGGTCACAGGGGGAGCCATAAGAGACCGAAGGGAAACAATCCGGACGAGAAGAAACCGTCTTCTCCAATGGAAGATGATCGAAATATTAACCATGGATTCAGCAAAACCAGCACTATTCTCTCTCCGCAACTTTCGATCAGACCACCGTTTATCGCCATTAACAATATCAAACCCAAGGTTCACGAGTGCTCTGTTTGCGGCGCCGAGTTTTCCTCTGGCCAAGCTTTGGGCGGCCATATGAGGCGGCACAGGACCTTGGTCAACACTACGATCAACTCGTCGGTAACCGCCCTGGGAGGCAGAGCAAGTAGTTCCGATGAGTCGCAGGAAATTAAAAAGGAGAGAAACTTATTGCAGTTGGATCTAAACCTTCCAGCCCCAGAGGATGATCATCAATCAAAACAGCCGTTCTCCGCGAAAGAACAAATGATCGTCTTCTCGGGCTCTCCTATGGTGGATTGCCATTATTAAAAAGCTTCCACCTGTTATCGCTGACATTAGTTTCATTGATCCATTTGTTCTTACGTAGGTGAATGTCGATCATTCTTTTGTACCTTCAGCATTTATTTTTCTCCATATAATTCAATTTCATTTCATTCTTTATGTGATTGTCAGATCATCGTGAATTTGGATCATCGACAAGCGAACCAGAGTTAATTCACTCTCACTCTTGTGGTATAAAATTGTCTTGTTCGACCATCATCTCATTCTCTCTCTACATTTTTCTGGGTGGGAGCATGCGAGAGAAAACGTGTAAAAGAGAGAAACAAGCCATTTTGTGTGATTAAAGCTACTCAGCAGTTCACTCTCTGGATTTGCCTGTTTTATTAAACTATTTCTATTTAATATTTTGAGGGAATATAAAGGGCTGGCAAGAAAATCCCACTCTCTAACTGCCCTTCTTTTATGGATCTTATGACAGTCCACTTCCGTTGGCTTTGATGAATGCTTCTTTCAGACAAATAAAATTACACCTCTAAAACTCTATCAACACTAACGTACCATCCCTAATGCCAACTGTGATCACATTTTGGAAGGGGAAATATAGTACACACAAAGTTCTTGACATGGCTTTTACAAGACTATTGGTGCATGTATACCACCGTGTGTGCATTACCTAAATACATAAATTAATAAAATAGATGCACTGCACACATGCATGAACCAGCTAAGAAGATGAACTAATATACCTATCAAAACTTTATGGGCCACTCTCCACAAATATGCCAACATAAATAAAAAAAAATATTTTAAAGCGAAAAACACATTATTTGAATAAATTTATATATATATATATATATATATTTATCAATTTTGCCATTAAAAACTTGAAAGGTATGAGAAAAAAATCTGAATGAATTTCGGATAATCACTCCAAAGTTAATTTCTCCAAAATTGAAAACTAAAAGTTTTGCTCTAATTTAAATCCTAAATCAAACTTAAATGGTTCGTCCAAAATCTTAATTCAGTGAATTCATAAATCCTGATAGTAAAAGCTCTTAAATATGTTCAGCACTCTAACTAAATTTCTTATGATTTGTCTATTTAATTCAACATAGAAATTTAAATCAGAATACTAAAATCTTATTTATTCATTTAAATAGGAAACAGCTATTTAGTATCACAACTAATTTATTATGATTCAACCTATTTAATTCTACCCCATAACTCAAAATAATGAGTGATGTAAAATATTAAACAATCCCTACATCCCCAAATACTCCAAAATAAACATTGTATCAAATTAAAATTTATTTTAATACTGAGCGACTTAGAAGTTCTTAGTCATTATTAAATCTTTTAGTGTACAACAAACAAACAAATTTAACTATCTAGACTTATTAAAATCATAATATTATTCAAATAAATATTTATTTTTAGTTGTTTATTTTACATTATTTGATCATTAGTCATCTCGTTTGTATGCTCGAATGCAATTAGAAGATTCTCGATCATTGTCAATTTTTTCTCAATTAAAAATTTACTTACGTTACAAAACTATTAGTGAGAAATAATCTAAGTCAACAAAACATGTGCATATGAATTAAATACAAGCATTAGTCAAGTACCAAACTTAAAATTTATATACTATTGGAATTTTTATTCCAACTTTACCATGCTTGCATTAAATTTCTTAGCCTAATGAACTCTTAGTCAATAAATGATTTCTTATCTTCATAAGGTTTCATCTACCTATCCTATTTAGGACAATTCAACTTCATCTCACGCGTATTAATTGTTTAATACAGTAGGCTCTTCAACAACCAAAGATTTTCATTAGTTTTTATGTCCTAAATAATTTAACCATATAGTTACCATGTTGAATTCCTAAACCTGGTAGGCTTTCCAACAATCAATGATTTCTTACCCTTATGAAGTTTCATCAACCTACCTTTTAAGATAACAGACTTAAATCGATCATCTCTAGTAATTTCATGCATTCATTCATTATATCCTACAAATTGTTTATTTATAGATTTCTATTTCAATGTCTAAGCATATGTGCCACAATAAAATATGTGAATCAAACAATTTAGTAGAAGCTATCATGAAGAAAATACTTTGTACACTACACTTTGTGGTGCAGGGCTTACAACCAAAATGTTTAAAAATAGTGTATCTACTTATTTGGATTTCAAGAGTACAAGGTTTGAGTTTGCTTGTGAGCTCGTATGATATTGGTTATTGACACGCCTCTTTTTGAGCCACAAGCCTTAAGATACGGCAACTAGGCAAGCACAATGTGGGAGAGCATCAAAATGTGTTGAGTGAGATGGCACCCAAGTTGGTGTGCACAGTGCAAGGACATGCGCAAAGTGATCAAGCAAGGTTTGTTGGGTGGGTGCATAATTGCATGCAGAAGGTGCAAGTCGAATTGGAGCCAAGCATTGTGCATGGGAGGGAACACAAGTTGGTTGTACAACATGGACAACCAGTGTATAAGGCTCATTAGTGTACAGGAGGTGAAATGGAGTACAATAGGTGCACTAGGTTGATGTATGAGGCAGACACAAGCAAAGGCAATGACTTAGGAGACCACATGAGGTGAGCTCCAATATGCACTGCACTAAGCAGGCACATGGACACTGAGTGATTGTAGGAGGCAAGCACCAGTGCAAGTAATGGAATGCACACATCATGTCTAGACGACAACATTGCGTTGCATGAGTTACATGTCGGGCTAGCATTGGGTGCATAAAGATGCACCACACTAGGATAACATATGTCACAACCCAGAGGCGGACCTAACATAAACAACGGGTTGAATGACCTAATTCTCATAGAAAACCCGATCACTCAGCCCAATGGTAGGTTGTTAGTGGAAGACTTAACATAAATTTAAAAACACAAACCCAAGAGAAATGAGCTAGGGTCTATATAGTGATCAACAACAAATGCAGATAGTGTAATAATAAATAGAGAGAGAATACTATGCAAGAAATGAAAGTAAGCAACACCATACAACAAATTCTACAAACTAAGGAGAGATAAAATCTTCACCGTGAAATACAGACATCAACCATCTCGATCTAAACCTGGGAAGGAGGGGCTCATTGGGGTTAGTGACTAACTCAGTAAGGAAATCTCTACTATATGCAATGCATGAGAAAATTGTTGACGATTTGAAGACTAGACAGCAACACAACCCATAAAATCAACAAACAAAGAGTTGTCGGCGATCCTAAAACTAGGTAGTGACACAACCCATAAAATCAATAAACAAATATACCCTGGGCAGGTTTAGGGATTCAAAACCCAAAGAGTGCATCATCACCACCTTATTACCCATTCTCACATAGCATGCAAATAAAACATCTTCACGTAGTAGAAGATGTATTGGGATAGCCTTTTGATGCTTTCACACCAAAACTATCCAAAGCATCAAGAAGATTCATTCTCCTGAATATATATATCATAGAATAACAAAATGATAAATCGTGCACGCATAAAGTAAAATGTCAAAAACTATGATATATATACCCTGGCCAAGTTTAGAGATTCAAAACCCAAGGAGCATCACCGCCCAATTACCTATTTTCACATAGCATGTAAACAAAACATCTTCACGCATTAGAAGATGTACTAGGATAGCCTCATGATGCTTTGACACCAAAACTATCCAAAGCATCAAGAAGATTCATCTTCCTGAATATATATACCATAGAGTAACAAAATGATAAACCATGCACGCATAAAGTAAAGGTGTAAAACTCACGTTTATATAATGTAAAACAGACATGTTGTAGAACAACATCTGTCAGGTTTTTTTATATGTCTTAACCTACAAAATAGAGTTTTGAAAACTATGGTGCAATGCAGTACAATATAAAAATCTCTATCTTAATGACGATAAAAAGGCATGCAAACTAACTGAACGCATCGTCAAAAGCAAACATTTAAACCAGAAACATCGTCGGGACCTAAAACCAAACTGACGTCAAAATCTCAAATCGACACTAGGGACAAAACACAAGTCCTAAACTATAATAACCAGAATTTTTGAGTTACATTAAGCTAGGATAATGATTGTGAATTATTGGAGATTACGGAAGTGAATTATTATGAATTGTAATACCTCAAAAATAAGTTTAGCAAACATAATAAGATTGATATAATTAGTGATAATTATTGAAGATTTATTAGATGATTTAGAGTCAATTGGGATGATATTAGAATTGGTTAAGTGAGAATTTTGTTAAGGATTAAAATATAAATCGTTAAGGGATTTGGTAAAGTAGTGTAGGGTTTACAGAAGGAATCGGTTGATCAAATGATCGATCACTAAAATGGCATTGGCTTTTGAGTGGATGGACGATGAATGAAATGGTCAATCAAGAGATCAACCACAAAAATGACAGAGGCAACACAAAGTCGAACGATGAAGGAATCGGTCGATCAAGTGATCGACCGCAAAAATGACAGTTTCTATGGAGGATCTTCCAATGTTGGTCTGGTCGATCGAGTGATCGACCAGAAATCTGGAATCAAGGAATTGTGGGTGATCGCCTATTGAGGTTGATTCACCGTCTCCATGAGTGTTTTTTAACAGGGTTGCGTTTAATCATGGGAGGAGCCTGATCTACCGGGATTGCTGAATGTCAACTTTACAAAAGGAAAAGTGAGAGTTCTGAGGATGCCATCCTGTTGTCCATGTGTCCTCCCTTTACAGATGGCAGCAGGAGAATAGGTGAATAGAAGATATTTTAGGGATGAGTTTTGTGAAGCATATAAGGGAAGCTTCTGGTGAAGAAAGAAATAGAGAGAAAGAGAAAGAGAGAAAGTGAGGAAGGGAAACTGAGAGAAAAGAGAGAGAGGTCACTGGAGAAAAGGGAAAAAGCCGAGAGCAAGAGAGAGAAAGAGAGGTTTTCTGGAAAGGAAAGCTTCTAGAGAAGTTCTTGGAGTAAGAAGAAGAAGAAGAAGAAGAAGAAGAAAGAAGAAGGAGAAGGAAGATCGATTCTTTTGGGTTTCTCGGATGAGCTTCAAGGAAAGAAGTGTTCCTTTATGCTTTTGTGGATTTTAAGTGCAATTATGTTAAAAATGGATGAAGGATGAAGTGGTTAAGGCTCTCTGTTGATTTTTGCTCGATATTAGTGTTAGGAAATGGTGTTCTATATGTTTGGGTTCTATTATTATCCACGTTGAATTTTGGTTTATGTTTTGAGTGTTGTTCTCATGGATAATATGGAAGAGTTGTATGATGTTACGTAGTTGGTTTTGGAATGGAAATCGATTGTTAATCCGCAGTTGGGTTACGGCTTGATGGATATTGTTAAAGAGTTTTTCATGTTAGTTTTTATTATGATGGTAACTGTCAAGGATTGTACAATGCCAAGAAGTTATTTATGATCATGTTAAGTTGGTATATTGTTATGTTTATGTAGGGGAATTTCATTATGTGCTAAGCAAATTGTTGTGTATTAAGTCTAAATGATGGAAACTGTTAAGTGTTATGGTTTAAGGAACCCTGTGAATGGTTATTAATGATTAAATATTACTGATTTTGAAAGTATTAAGAAGAAAAGTATCAAGTGCGAAAACTCCGTAAGGATGCCAAGTAAGTGATATTGTTTGTGTTTGGTCTTTGGGGCCTACATCATAGAAGTTAGGACTTGTTTGCTGCCTACATTTACTAGATATAATAAGTTGTGATCATGTCTTAAGGATGTATTGCTGCTTGTTGTGTGATGCTGTGTCTATTAGATATAGGTTCTTTAAGTGTTCGGAGGTTATATTGATGGTAGACTAGAATTTTATGCATTCACACACATTCATGTATGGTTTTAAGCATACATTTAAAAAGGAAACAGAAATAGATATTAAATGTAATAAACGTAAATGGACATGTGAGGGTTCAGAAGATTTGGTGACGGTCCTTGGTGGTAAGACCCTTGATGGATACAACTCATCCCACGTAGGGATGGAGTGATGGTGAAGCCCACATGGCCCATAGGATGCATCTTTTCTTCTATACCAAAAATCCCCAACGTTTGGACTGATAAAGGAAAACATAAAGAAAATGACAGAAATGATAGGTTCTTTTCTGAAACGAAAATAGAAAACTGCATATATTTTATAAAACTGCATAGCACGAGCATTTGCATATTAATTTTATATCGTTTACTGAGCCTTAAACTCATAGTTAAGTCTTGTGATAGAGGTATGTGTGAGATCGAGAAGAGGAGCAGTTGATGAAAGATTTGAATGCGTGGATCTTGTGGCTGGCTAAGCTAAAGATCTAGATGAAATGTAAAAGGTTTTTGTAAAGTAATTGTTAAATGTATAAAGTGATTTCTATTTTAAGTTAAGAAAATGTTTCTAAGTTGTAAAGGTTTTTAAGAAAATGATTTTATTTTTCGTCTTTAAGTGGTTTTAAGAATGAAAAGTCTTTTACTACGCAAAAAATTTCTAATTTTATGTGCTTTCCAAATATAAATGCCTTTTCAAAATGTCATGTTTTAAAAAAGAAAAATTGGGTCGTTACATAAACTGTGATTCAAAACAAAACCAGAAAACAAGATATGACTAAGGAAACTGAAAGAAGACCACTAGCCCAAAACTCAACAAAATCTCATTGCGTAGTCAACCAAGATATAATAGCAGTCAACTAGGTTCATCCACGTTTGATTGGAGCAACATAATGGTTGCTAAGTCACGACTATGGTCAATGAGATATAGCTGCGGTTAACTGAGGACCAAGAAGTAGTTAACGAGCCACAACAGAGGTCGGCCAAAATTACACAGTAGTTGAAAAAGCACAACTAGTGTCAACTAAATATGATTGTGATCAATTGGGACCATGCAACATTGACAAGATGCATTTTCACCCGCACAAGACTCAACAACATTCGACGGGACACAGCTGTGATCGACCAAGACCAAGGAGCAGTAGATGAATTATCATGGGATAAACTAGGACCATGTAGGAACCCAAATTGGGAGATAACAAACAAAAAACTTAGTGTAAAACACACTATGCGATCAATTTGGGTCCATCTCTAGTTGACTAGATTAATATGTGGATGTCATTATTTATTTGGATTTAAAAATAGTGTATCTACTCATTTGGATTTTGAGAGTACAAGGTTTGAGTTTGCTTGTAGATATTGGTCATTGCCACACCCTCTTTTTGAGCCACAAGCCTAGACGCACAATAGCTACACAAGTGCAATGTGGGAGAGAGTCAAAATGTGTTGAGTGAGATGGTGGCCAAGCTTGAGTGCACAACACAAGGACATGTGCCAAGTAATTAAGCAAGGTATGTTGGGTAGGTGCATAGTCACATGAAGAAGGCGCAAGTCGAACTAGAGCCAACCATGGTGCATAAAAGAGAACAATAGTTGGTCGTAAGACATGGAGAACTGGTGCCCAAGGCTCATCAGTGTGCAGGAGGTGCACTTGCACCTAGTTAGGCACACATGACACCAAGGAGTTGGTGCAATGAAGTGCGATGGGTGCACTAGGAGGATGTAGGAGGCAGACAACAACTTAGTCGACCTCCAATCTGTGTTGTAGTGAGTGTGCACTTGGACATGGAGTGAATGTAGGAGGCAGGCACCAATGCACCTAAGGGGTTGCGCACAGTGATGTGTGGACGACATAGAGTTGCACGAGTTAGGCTAGCATTAGGTGCAGAAAGGTGCACATGCTAGGACAAGATAGGGGTGACTGAGTGACAATCTGAGAAATTTGGGCACTGCTCAAAGGGTGACAATGCCATGTCTGCATGCCTGTGAGTACAATAGTTGTAAGTAGGAAGGAGCGCAGGTAGAATGAATTCAAAATTTGAATACTTGCAGGAGCTTTGTGCGAAACTACCAAGGGAGAATCTTGGGTTGTTGCTATGCCACCAAGTGGGCTTGCCTACAAGTTGGAGGCTTTTAAACGACAATTTTCAAAATTAAAAAATGGGCAGAATTATTCAAATTTTGATGGATGACATGAGTCCTTGCTCAAGAAGGCTCTCAAGGGGGATATTTGTCAAGGATCACAAAGGAGTGATATGGCATGCATAAGGCCGATCTATCATGACCCAGAGGTAGACCTAATAGAAATACCAGGTTGAACAACTTGATCCTTGGAGAGGACCCGTTCACTCAGCTCAAAGCTTGGTTCACAGCGGAAGTCTTGAACAAAATCAAATCCATAGCCCACACGGAATTAGCCTAGATTCACATAGGGCTTAGAAGAATAAGAATTTTCAAAAGGAAATAAACATATTGTGCAACATAGTCCACAATCCAACAACATTCAATTATTTTGATACATGCCCAAATTAAATACATAGTCCTCACTCAAAAACAAAGATATAACTCTCAAAGGTAATAGATGGGAATAGAAGGGTCTGCCACCTAAGAGCTACTTCTGACTAGCATTGCCTTTACCTAGGATGGATGGAGTCATTAGTAGACAATTTATACTAAATGAAATCCATGTAAATTTGATTTTACTTTTTTCACATCATAACCATGATTAATATAAATGTCATTATCGTGCATTAGTTTATAATCATTTTAAAACATTATTTACCATTTTAGCAAAATAGGTTCCATGAATTACCTATGAGGCAATCATCAAAACATTGTTCGATACCTAGCTAATTATATTAAAATAAGCCTACATTGTTTTACACAAATTTAAAACAGTGTAATCATCAAAATGTCAATGGATACCAAGCCAATTATACTAAAATAAGCCTACATTGTTTTACACAAATTTAAAACAATGATCCTTGAAAAGCATAGTTTATCAAGGACCCTTCTATTACAATCACACAAAAAGACAGTAGTCTGAAAATGGCAATGCCTCATAAGTCAGGAGGAAGAAAATTGTGAAAGCAATTAGAAAATTAAGCCACCTTACAAGGGTTGCCGACGAACAATGGTTAGCGACAGCACAATCCAAATCAATAATAAAAATACCTTGATCAAATTTAGGGATTCAAAACTTAAGGAATGTGTCATCACCATCCTATTACCTATTTTCACACACCGCACAAACAAAACATCTCCACGCAATAGAAGATGTATTGGGATAGCCTCGTGATACTTTGACACTGTGACCGTCTAAAGTATCAAGAGTTTTTTCATTCTCCCTTATATGCAACAAAATAATAATAAAATACCATGCACATGAAGATAAAAGTATAAAACTCTCTCTCACACACACACACACACACACACACACACACACACACACACACACACACACATATATATATATATATATGTAGTATGAAAATTGATGTGTTGTCGAACAGTCCTTGTCAAATTTTCATATGTGGTAACCCACAAAATAAGGTTTTAAAAACCATGATACAATATGGTGCGATAAAGTATAAAATTCCTACCTTTGAAACGATCTTTCTTATCAACTAGAGCTACAACCTAATTGGAAATCGGCTCGTAATTCACAAAATTGTTAAAGCCTAGAAACACAATAATGATTAGGAATTCCTATTACCAAAAGACTAGGGAACAGTGGAAGGGTCCTATAAAGGGACTAGGAACCTAACTAATAAGTAAACGGCTCAAAAATATGAAAGACTGCACTGTGCGTTTGACTTGGGACTTGTAGTGGTAGACTGGTTCAGGATGTGGTCGACAAGCCAACTATCGCGGTCTACCAACAGTAGTTCACCCCTCTCTAGTCGCGGTTGACCAAGCCCAACTCAAAGCTGTCAGCCAACCCCACAGTCGACCAAACTCTTATAGCAGTCGATCGGAGTGACTTTCCATCTTGATTTTTGCAATGGAAACGCAATGTTTCCACCACCTCTTGCCTCCAAACGACTAATACTCTTGCATAAACCCTAAATCTACCTAAACATTGCAGAAATACCTCACATATTTAAGTTTTCAAGCTCAAATCCAAAACCAATGCCCCACCAAACTTCAAACTCTAAAACAAATAGGAGAAAAGGCTTGCCTACATAGAGTCGTTATAATGGTAAGAAATCTTGACATTGCAAACCCCAAATCGGTACTCGAATCATCCGGTGTGTGAAGTTCTCATCTCACCCTTGTAGGATCAAAATTATCCTAAGAGGAAGAGGGTGAATTAAGTTAATCAAGCTTTTTAGTTAACCTTAGAAATTTATTGTTCACTTACTCAAATATTATATCTTCTCTTTACTAAAGATGTTATCGTTAATATGCAAGTAAAAAAAAGTTAAGTAAGGGGTAAGAGAGAGAAATGCAACCAATTTGTTAATGCGGTTTGACTAACCTTGCCTATGTCTATGCTTCAAGGCTCCTCCTTGAAGTTTCTTTTCCTTAATAACCACCCCAGTTATAGTTGATTGATCTTTCTTGTGTCAATCAAGCCTTACAATGACTATTACAGGGCACCACCTTTCAAATGTCTCACAAGTAAAGTGTGTAGAGGTTTTTAACTAATAAAGTACAAGCTCAAGAACCTAAACTCTCACAAATATATAATTCAAGTTGAGGAATGAGAGAGATGAGCTAAACACTTAGAAGTAGAAGAAAAACGTCAAAAGTTAAGTTAGCAGCACTTCAATATGATTTTTCTTCATTGTTATCTTTCAATTTGCAAGTGCTTTAATTTATAGTTTTCTTCAAAAAAGCTATTGACCAGTCAACCACTAAGTCATTCGGTTAATTGCTGCATGAACATTACATGTTTTCTGTATGCACTCGGTCGTCCAATTTTTATTCAAGTCAACTGCATCAGTCGACCTATGTCTTTCTTGGTTGATTGCAACATTGTGATTTTGAAAAACCATTCAGCTTTGTCATATTTTTGGTTGACCGCGCTTCACCTTGGTCAACCACGATCTGCACTCCAAAAACATAGTCTGCTCTCTATAATATTTTTGATCAACCAACGTGTATTCTAGTCGACCGCTTTCACCAATTTAAAATTTTTTAGCACACTATAAAATTTCTAGTCAACTGTGTTTCTTCTCTGGTCGACCACCTTCGTTGATTTTAGAAACTTCATGCTCTCTATAATTATTTCGGTCGACTGCCCCTCTTCCTTGGTCGACCGCCACTTCATGTTTTGCTTGAATTAAAGTTTGTATGTCCCAAAAATTAAGGCATTAACTACAAAGACTCCAACAAACATGTTAGTATATTTAAAAACTCATTTTAGAGGGTTTTTTAATGAAGATCAATATATACTCAATTGTAATATCCAGAAAATTCCTTGTTTACTTAATGTAAAATTATGTATGAAATATATTTTGTTAATAGTGACATGTTTAGAAATGATGGTGTTTGAACTATTATTGGGATTGTTGTTTGCTGAAATTTTGTTAAATGAAGTGGTTTGTGAAATATTGTGTTATGGCTTAAGAAGGAGTGAAATTTTCAATGGTTAAGGACATTTTAATTCATGTATGGTCGACCAAAATGTTGATTGATTGACTGGATTTGAACAAACAAAATTTGGGATGCTCTCTAGTTGTTTCGCGACCGACCATAAATATGTGGCGGTCGACCGGAAACAGGGCAGGTTGAAACATGCAATTCTTAGGTTGTTTTGTGGTCGATTGATATGGAGAAATTGCTCGACCAGCTTTGTAATAAAAATGCAATATTTAAGCCTCGAGTAGATTTGCAGTCAACTGAGCATTAAAAAGTGGTCAACCAGTAGGATGAAATGTCACAAAATAGAGTTTTAATTGGCTTGAAAAGGGGGTGCCTTACTTGGTCACGACTAAGGAAGCTATATCATTTGCTTATAGCAAATGAAGGAGCGTTTAAAGTACTCCATAAGTTTGGGGGGAAAACTAAGGTTGATGTTCAAGGAAGATATCTCCCTCAAAAGCTCTCAACAAGGTTTTTCTTTTTTCTCTACAGAAATTTGAAGGTACTATAGATGTTTTTCATTACTTGTATGAATTATATGAAGTTTTAGTAGTTGTAATGGAGGAAAGAAGTAAAAGATGAAGAAATGGTTAAATCGAGTGGTTTGGTCATTAGATGTTTGTTGTCTATCTTCCTGATATTTTTGAGTAAAACCAATTAAGCATGTTTTTAAGGACATCTTGAGGAAGAAATAGGTTCTATAATTAATGGATTTGATTAAGTATGGAGGAAGTTATGAATGGTCAAAGATGAGTGAAAAATCAGAAGAAAACCCTATAATGTATGTATAATGGATTGTAGCTCTATAATGTGTTGTTGTTATCACATCATGTATTGGACACTAAATGGTTAGGTAATGTGCACAATAATGGTTAAAGTTGTGTATATTCAAAATTATGTACACCTTGGTGATATATGCATAGAGTAGTTCTTGATGGAAGTTTTATTGGTTTTGAAGGTATTATGAGAAGATAATCTTAAGTGTTGGATTAAATTAAGGACCTAAGGTAAGAGATATGTGTATTTTTTACCATTGTTGTTTGCATCACAGGATATTAGGCTAGTTTTGTTTTAATAATATTGTTTGTTGTATTGTTTATGGTAGAATGTTAGAATGGAGTTTGTTAAGTGTAATGTACTGAAAAGTTTGGGTTTGATGGTTGAATGAAATGCATACATGTCATGCATGATGATTTAGGAAGAATATGAAATTGTTTACACGCATATGTAATGTTAATGAAATTGAAATGGATGGAATAAACGTAAATAGTGGTTGGGGAGTTTAGTGACAGTCTTGCTTGGGAGAACTACATGATGATGTATCTCTTCCCTAATCAAGATTAAGTGACGGTTCTGCCTAAGATGGACCATAGGATGTATCTTTTTCCTTGAACTGATAATCTCCAACGTCTGAACTATTACACAACTGTAAGCAATGGACTGAAAGGAAATAATTTTTTTTTCTTTTGTAATAATACATAGCATGAGCATTAAATTGTCTATATTCATTTTATCTCTTATTGAGTATTAGGCTCATAGGTAGTAAATCTTGTGATGTAAGTGAGGAGTTTGACCAAACTGAAGTAAATATATAGTGATATCATAGACTATAGAGGGAGGAGCATAGCTATGTTAAGCTCTTATGTTACCCGGTACTTTTTGACCAATGGCTATGACTCACCTAATGCTGGAAAACTATGTTAATTGCAATATATAAAGTTGAAGTAAGGAATGGTAAAGTTATGTTAAGAATCTTTTTAATATTTTCAATGTTAAGATGTATCTTTTGAAGTGTGTTAATTGAATGTGAATTGCTTCCGCTACCTTTCTCATTTTCTATCACATGTTTTTTAAAAAAATTAAATAATAAGTAATAATATGTTATGAAAAATGATAAGGAAAAACAGGTCGTTATATCAATTGAAATCATATTTATAATTTATAAACAACTTAGAGATAATTCAATTACATATTATGATAATATATTTTAAGTTATTTATATCTCCCCCTAAGTATGTGCATATTTTCTTATTCTCCCCATTAATATGTCAAGTTTTCTTTCTTTCTCTTTTATTTTAAAAAAATAAAATTTTTACTAGAGTTTCCCTTATTTTAGTCTCTCCTCGTTTGGCATTATCAAAAAGAAATCAAAAGTAAAGGGTTCAATAATATCCAAATGAACAATAGGAATCCAAACAAACATGGTTGAACAATAGATAGTTACAAAGGCAAAAGTAACACAAATGTAAAAACATGCATCAAAGGAAACAATAACAGTATGAATTAAGTACAAAATATCTCAAATGTTCATCAAACCAACCAAATACGATCAAAACAACTAAATATACAATAACTAAGCATTTGGAGGAGGAGCAGCACCTGATGATGGAGGAATCTTGAGATTAGCGGCAAATGACAGATTTGACTCTATGAATATGTTGGCCCACTATGTCTGAGTAAGCTCCTTAAAACGTCTATCCAAGGCATCAAATCTTGAATGACACTCTATTTGGAATGACATGAAGTAAGCTGTCAGGTTGTCAATCTTCTCTTCAAGCCGAGAGAGACTGTCTAAAGAAGATGCTGGGGCTGGAGAAGCAGGAAGTGACGAGGATGGAAGGTTAGACATAGAAATGTCTTTAGCAACAACAGGAATCTCAGGTTAAGCTAAAGAAGTAGATGCACCTCGAGACGATTTAAAATTCAATGACCCTCATCATTCTGCACAATTCCCATCCGAGCAAGGGAATGGACAGTGTAAATGTCAACACTGCGTACTAGTAGAGATAGTTCAGAAAGAGGAATTGCAATACGAATCATTCGAAACAAATTGGTTAGGAAAAGGTTGAACGACAAAGATTTTGAAGAGCTAATAGCAACCTCAATCATTTGATGAAGAATGATATGCCCAATGTTAAAATGAATTCTACTGAATATATTTTCAAGCACATAAAGGTCCATACAACTCACGTGATCCCGATGACCATCTCTCGGTAATAAGTTATACATGAGGCTATGATGAATAACTTGAGCACACACACTTAGTTTTGTTGCCTTGGGCTTGAAAAAACTTCAACACTTGGATCCTTAAGAACATGTTGAAGAAATTCAATTCTTTCGTTACGACGGATAAATTCAAGATCCTTAAAAGAATTGTAATAATCTGTGACACTATTCCCCTTCTCAAAATCTAACAACATATTAATGTCATGTGCATTCAAATTAATCTTCGTTCCATTCGCATAACTAGTCAATTTTAGCGGTCGTGGAGAATAAACCAAATTAGCATAAAATAACATTCTCAAAATATGGTCTGACTAAGGTATAGAATTTGAAAAATCTTATCTCCTTCTAAATATGCTCCAAACATAAACTAGCTAGACTGGAAAATAAAATTTTTCGAGCTAGAATCAATGGTTTATTCTTAAAGTCATTCTCAAACCATTGTTTGCATTTGTCATTTAGAAATAACTTGCTAGGATATTCCGATGGAGGAGGAGGTCTAGAGGAATTTCCTTTATTCGCATAAACCTTCCTTTTTATCGGTGATTCAGGATGCCATGACTGGAGCTCGAATTGTGTGCACAATTTGGCTGGAGAGTGAACTTGAAGGGGGTGAACCCAATAACCACTTGATTGAAGGTTGACGAGGCCAAAAGAGAGAGATTTGAATGGAGGGGCGATTAGAGACAGAGAAATCACTTGAAAAAAGAGAAAAACAACCCATGGTTGAAAGTCTTGGTTGACCTAATCTATTTTAAAATTGACTCAGTGATCAACCGATACTAATAGGCGTTTGACCGAATCCTTTGAATTAAAATTGGAGGGTAATCTATCAAATTTGAGGTATACTGAGACAAAGTATAGGTCAACCGATTTCTTTAGGAACACAAAAGGGACACAAACTGTAATAATTGCAATCAACCGACCCTTTGTATAGGTCACCTGAATGACATGAATAGACAATAGTTTTAAGGAAAATGATCCTTTAAGAAGAGGTTATGTATAATGACATACGCATAGAGTTTTTTCTTAACTAGCATTCTTAGATTTATCAAAGGAATCCATGTGAAGCAATTGGAGGGATTTGGATGATGATACAAAATTTTTATAAGCATACAAACTCTTGGTTTGCTTTTCCATTTGACAATCATCACAAATTTGCTCTTTTTAAATGTGATCATAGGAAGATCCCTAGCAACATTGTTTATAGAAATTTTAGCTAAAGAATCAATTCCTACATGTCTTAATGTTTTAACCCAAGATTAACAATCACTTGAGGAATTTGCAATAAAAGCACTTCTCACAAAAGCATCAAATATTATTCAAGTTAAGAGCATAAGAGCATAAACTTATTCATTAGATAATCCTCAATCATGCATACTCTTGATTCAAAAATCACTTTATACATATTAGATATATAATGTTTATGTAATACCCCGATATTTTTAATAATCGGGATATTACAGGGCGTATTAAGAGTGTTAGGCCTAGGTGTATTTTAGTGATAAGGAATAAATTGGATTTAATTTGCTAAATTAAATCAATTAAAGGGTATTTTAAAACTAACGAATAGGATAGGGTTAGAATGGGGTATTTAAAAGTTAATTGGATAATTGGTTAATGAAAATAGTAAATTAAAATGGGAATAGATGAATTTTGGAATGGAGATTTGACTGAACCGGTTCATTTCGAACTGGTCCAGTTCATTAAAAGAATGGCTTGCAGGCCATTCTTTGCTGAAGGCCAAAGAATGGCCTTCGACCATTCTAGTTGACACGCGACAGAACAAGGGAGCAGGAGGGACGACGAACGACGAGGGAGAAGCACCGACGAGCGAGGCGATAAATTCGGCGTGCGTCCAGGCGAGGCGTAGAGCGGCGAGATGCGGCGTTCGCGGCTAGGGCTCACGATTTGGGGATCGGGATTGATGTTGTTGCGGCATATTTTGGCGGCGATTGGAGGGGTGGGGAGCGCTAGAGTGGCTCCCGGTTCGGGTTGGACCGGCCAGAGGCTAGTGGTCCTACTTTTATGGGTTCAAACCGACCCATCAAAGGCTGGTTCTTGCTGTGCTGGAAAATGAAAGTGTCAGGTGTGGGAGACACTTCGTACAACTGGGTAGTTTGGTTGGGTGTGCAGAGGGAGAGTGTTTGTCTCCTGGATGAAGGATAAATGGTAGAGACGAGTTGGAGGCTGAAGCGGGGATCGGGAGCTCTCTTGGAGCTGGGTGCTGCTTGAGCTCTCTGTGCTGGAGGTTAAAGCTAGAGCTGTCCAGGAGATGCTGCTGTGAAGCTGCCGGAGCCGGGGTTGGAGCTGCTGTCGGAGCTGGAGTGGTCTGTCCTGGTTTTAGGTTCGTCAAAATGGTGAGAACTTGGGTGTGTTCTTGGCCAGGTGGAGGCCCTACACTACAAGTAACGTGTGTGTGAGTGGTAGAGTACGGGTTTATATGTTTATTTGTGTGTGTTTATATGCTTATTGTTGTATGTTTCCATGCTTGATGCTCTGTACATTTCCATGCTTGTTGTTCACGTATATATATTCTTGGTTGATGATTAGTAAATAAATTCTTTAACTGACGGTATGAGCTTGCTAATACTCCGTGAGTTGCCCCGTGATATTTGTTAGTTAGTGCTTAGTTATTAAAGCATTGTTAGTTTTCTGTAATATTGTTAGTTTAGTGCTTAGTTTTGTTAGTTTTCTGTGATATGTGTTAGGTTAGTGCTTAGTCATTAATGCATTATCTAGTTAAAAGTATGATTTCGTCATTTCGTTTCAATATTCTCGTTGCTATTTATTATCTAGTTAATAGTATGATTTCATCATTTTGTTTCAATGTTTTCGCTGCTGTAATTTAGTTCTTGAAATGCATGTATAGGCTGTTCCATTTTGCCATTTTCTCTGCTGTAATGTAGTCGTTAAAACACATGTGTAAGCTGTTCCATTTTGCCATTTTCTCTGCGGTAATTTAGTTGTTAAAATGCATTGTTGGCTGTTCGATTTTGCCATTTTCACTGCTGTTGTGCTGTTGTTTTTGGGTTATTAAGAAGCATGTTTTGCTGCCTAACTTCCACAATGCGCTGTTGTAATTTTAGTCATTTGAGAGCATGTCTTCGTTGTTTTATTTTTGGGATTTCGCTGTTGTTTTCTTATTTATTAAGAAGTATGTTTTTTGCTTCGTTTCGTTATTCCTTGCTATTGTTTATCATCATTTTAGAAGCATGTTCTATTGTTCTATGTCGACATTAAAATGTTGTGGTTTATTATTGAATTAGAAGCATGTTTTGCTGTTCGTTTCATCATTATTTTCTATTGTATACTAGTCGATTAATAAGCATGTTTCGTTGTTCTACATTTGATATCCTGCTGCTGTTTCTTTGGTGTAAAAACATATTTCATTAGTCATTTTATTGGACGTTAAGAGCATAGATAGTTCTATTCCATTGTTATATGCTGATGTTACCTTCATTGTGTAAAAGCATGCTCTATTATAAATTGTCAATCCTTTAAGGTGCTATCATTTACCTTCCACGTATGTGCTATTTGATTTGAACGTGTCCTCATATTAATCAATTTGGTGTATCTCTTTATTGTTAGTTAGTGTTAGCCTATATGATTTTCTATATGATCTCTATTGATATGTTACTTTGCATAATTCCTGTTGTGAATAAATCTCCGGAGCATGCTATTTAATTCGAGTGGTTATAACTAGTATAATTAACTAATGTGTTGAGCTCGTTAACTCAATCGTTAATCTGTCAAGCATGTCAATCTAATCAATTTAGTTAATCTAAACAAGTTAATTAATATAAGCACGTAATAAATTAGGTTATTAACCTCTCAAGCATGTTGTATTGTTATCGTGCGCTCTTATGTTCGTTATGGTTTTGCTTAACTCCTTGAATGTGCTGATAGGGTAGTTCCTTGTATGTGCTTTTATGGTAGTCTCATAACGTTAGAAACAATTAGGAATACCACCACGGGGTGGTCACACTCCTTAAGTGTGGAAGAAGAAACCCTTCCCTTGTCAGGACCACAAGATTAATTAACATAACTAATTAGAAAACATAGAATTCCCCAAACTCCACGCTCCATGTACGAGCTATTTCTAAAACACGTAACTATTCATAATATACGTAATTAAATGATTGGTTGGATTGGTTTGGGGCAGACCCATTCCGAAGAATTAAAGAGTGGCATTTCATATGCATAAACCTATTTTCTTATTGGGTCTTTGGGCTCACGTCTTAGTTGCTGTGTAGGTACATGACTCGTGAAATCCTCGATCAATGGAGACGTGATCGATGAGGGATTTGCACCTACAAGCTTGTGGTTGGCCAGACTATGAGCAGTACAAGACATATTGAGTTGTAATTAATTTAAATTAAGTTTTCTTTTCTTAATTTGTAATTTGATGTTAGTTTATTTTCGTTAACATATTTACGCTTCCGCCATGAATGTTTTACTTCTGCAAGAAATGTTTTAAGTGTTTTTAACGGCCTGGCTTGCACTCTGATATTTCTTTCACAAAATCTTTGAATTTTAACGCGTTTTAAAAAAGGGATTTACGAAGAAAAATCAGGGTCGTTACAGTTTATACTCATCAATATATTTTCAAAGATAAGGATTGAAAAATTACCAAAATCTTTGATACCAATGATTTAGCCCTTTTGATTACCTCCACAACTTACATTTCTTTCTTCTTGGAGTAAGAGGTAAGCTTTGAGTAGTCGCCCCTTATGTGTTTTGAATGTCCACTATCCAAGTCATTAATCCTTCATGGGAGAAACTCCATCCTATAAACAAAATTTAGTTGCTTTTCTTAGGTGCCCAAATTTTTTTGGGTCATTGAGAGTTAGTTTTGGTTCTTTTAGGAACCCATACAAATTTAGAAAATGTCTTTCTATCATTCAATTTTAATGGACCAAAAAAAGATTTATCCCTATCGAATTACATGCATAGCAAGTGGATGGACAAAAAAAAAATTTTGTAGACCTTTTTCTTTTGGAATGGTTCATATTCAATTCCGGCTTTATCAAAGGTAACTCTTTGTTTTCCTAATAGCATGTCTAAATTTTTACTTCCATTAGTAAACTTTAGAATAATGGTATTCAAGTAATCATTTTTAGCTTTCAAATTGTTAATTTCATTCTCAAATGATTGAACAATACTAACATGCTTTTTCACAAGATTTTCATTTTTCTTTTTCAATAATTTATAATTTGATTGAAGCATGTTAAATTGTACACGCAGTTCCTCAAATGCATCTAATAATTTATTTTCATCAAAATTATCATCAAGATCACTAAAAGAGTCATGTACCTCATTCTCTTTAGCCATAAAGCATATGTTTGCCACTTCTTCATCCTTGGAGGATGAATTATCTCCACTCTCGCCCCATGAGACCATCATAGCTTTCTTCTTGAAGACTTTTAGTACCTTCTTTACTTGAGGGCACTCAGCTTTGAAGGGACCCTTCCATCCACATTCAAAACAAATGACTTCTTTCTCTTGTAACAGTCTTTCTTCTTTAGTTATCCTTTCTCCTTGCCATTTTCTTCGTTGAAGAAATTTACTGAACTTTCAGGTCATGAGAGCTATCACCTCATCATCCTGTTCTTTGTTGAATTCAATGTGGTCGCTCGATGAGGCTTTAAGAGTAATATCCTTCTTCTTGAAGACTTTTTTCTTCTTTTGCTCTTCTTCCTCATTCACCTTCAACATGATCTCATGAGTCATTAAGGACCCAATGAGCTATTCCATCTTTAGCACCTTGAGATTACGAGCTTTTTGGATAGCCATCACTCTTGGTTTTCATGATCTCAGTAGGCACCTGAGAATTTTCCTAACCAACCCTTTGTTGAGATAACTTCTACCAAGAACTTTTAAACCATTAGTAATGTTAGTAAAATAACTAAATATTTGAAAAATAGTTTCATCTTTATCCATAACAAATAATTCATATTCATGAACTAACATACTTAATTGGCTCTCTTTCACTTTATTTGTGACTTTGTGTGTAATTTCGAGTGGTTTCCAAATCTCCTATGCATTTTCACAAGCTTGCACTCTATTCAATTCACCTTTATTTAATGCACAATATAATGTGTTCATAGCTTTAACATTCATGCTTAATTTACACTTGTCATGTTCATCATATTCAAAAGACAATTTTGGAACTTTTATTCCATTTTCTAGTTTAGTTGGTACATGAGGTCCATTTTTAATAATATGCCAAAAGTCATAATCCATGAACTGAACAAAAATTTTTATTCTAAATTTCCAATAAGTATAGTTATTGCCATCAAAGAAAGGGGCCTAGAAATAGATTGTCCCTCAATATGCATATTAAAAGCCATAGAAATTTTTAGTATAACAAAAGCTTAAAACACCTAGCTCTAATACCATTATGCAAGCAAAACCAAGTATAATAAGTAAGCAGTAAGAGAGAAAAATGCAAACAATTTGTTAATGCAGTTCGGCCAACCTTGCCTATGTCTACATTTCAAAGCTACTTCTTGAAGTTTCCATTCCTCAATAATCTCCCCAGTTATATTTGATTGATCTTCTCTGCGTTAATCAAGTCTTACAATGACTATTACGAGGCGTCACCCTTCAAATGTCTCACAAGTAAAGTATGTAGAGATTTTTAACTAATAAAGTACAAGCTCAAGAACCTAAACTCTCAAAAAGATACTATCTCAAGTTACGAAATGAGAGAGATAGACTAAGCACTCAGAAGTAGAAGAAAAACGTTGAAAGTTAAGTTAGCAGAACTTCAATACGATTTCTCTTTGTTGTTGTATTCCAATTTGCAAGTGCTTCAATTTATAGTTTTCTTTAGAAAAATTTTTGATCGGTGAACCACTCAATCATTTTGGTTGACCGCTTTATGATCGTTATGCACTTCTTGTATGCACTCAATTGACCGATTTTCGTTCAGGTCGACTTATGTCTTGCCTGATCAACCACTTCAACGTGATGCAGAAAAACCATTCAGCTCTATCATATTTTTTGCTCAACAGCGCTTCACCCTAATCGATCGTGATTGCACTCCAAAAACAGAGTCTACTGTCTATAATATTTATGGTTAACTAACTTTCGTCCTGGTCGACCGCTTTAACCACTTCAAAATTTTTGAGCATATTGTAATATTTTGGTCAACCACATTTCTTCTATGGTCAACCGCCTTTGTTGATTTTATAAACTTCATGCTTTTTGTAATAATTCTGGTTGACCGCCCCTCTGCCTTGGTCGACCACCACTTCGTGTTTTGCTTGAACTAAAGTTTGTATGTCTAAAAAATTAAGGCATTAACTACAAGGACTTCAACAAACATATTAGTACATTTAAATACCTATTTTAGAGGATATTTTCAATGAAGATCAATAATATACTCAATTGAAATCATATTTATAATTTATAAACAATTTAGAGATAATTCAATTACACATCATCAAAACAACTAATTTTAATATCTATTAAGCTAACAACCCTCTCTCCTTTCATGCTACGGCTGAATGGGGAATGAGAGACCCTCACTCCTCACTTTTAATATTTTATTTTAAAATTTAAAATTTATTTTATTTAATATGTATTATATTATATATATATATATAAAATATAATATATATTAAATATATCCCTACTAAATCTTCAATATTTTTTAACATTAACCAAACTTTGACCTGAGGTAATTCTTAGTCACCAAATTAATTTCCTCATTTTATTTACCACTCAGTAATGTTCAATTCCATCGGTTTAACCAATTGACCAAAAATCAACACGTGACCGCTACGTGACAATACATGTCATTTCCAAATACTTTGAATGAATACAACGTAGAAAATTTACTTGTGCAATTTATTATTACAAAAATAACAATTTTTACATCCTTCCCCCCTTAAAGAATTTTGTCTCTGAAATTTAGTACAACACAATTAAACCATCTAAGAGGAGGAGGTACTTTTGCATCATCTCGGACTTGAGATCCCAAGTAGCTTCCCGTTTGGTGTTATTCCTCCACAACACACAAATTAAGGAAATCTTCTTACAATGAAGGATTGAATCTCTCTACCCAAAATCTGCTCAGCCTCCTTCTCGTATGAGATATCTTCCTAGATAGGAATGTTTGTCTAGGAGATGACGTGGGATGAGTTAAATGTGTACTTTTTCAGTTGGGATATGTGGAAGACATTATGAACGTATCCAAGCTGGGGAGGTAGAATAAGTCTACAAGCTTAGTTGCCAACCTCTCAACAATTTTGAACGAGCAGGTATATCTCGGGCCTAACTTTTCTTTCATCTTGAATCTATTGATACCATGCCTAGGTCATACCTTAAGAAAAACAAACTCTCCCGTGTCAAATTCAATCTTGTGCCTGTTCAAATTAGTGTAACTCTTATGCGTCCTTTCCATAGTTTTGAGTGTATCTTAGATCAACTGACTTTCCATCTATGGTCTCTTGGATCATCTCTAGCCTTAGAGAAACTCTCTCCTTTGCTTCAACCCAACACAATGGTGAACGACATGACCTCCCTACAATGCCTCGTATGGGGAGACACCATTGCTTGTTTGATATATGTTGTTAAACACAAACTCAACCAACAACAAATGATTAATTCATCTTTCACCAAAGTCCAAGATGCAAGCTCTCAGCATATCCTCCAGAATCTGAATAGTTTTTTTTGACTGCTCATCGATCCGAGGATGATGTGCAATACTAAGGTTCAATTCCGTACCTAGAGCTTTTTGCGAAGCTCTCCAAAACTAGGACGTTAACTTAGGGTCGCAATCTAAAACTAGTGGTGGAATCAATTCAGTTCAGTTTGGTTTTTGACCCAACTAGAACCAAATCCCCTATTCAATTCTGAAAAATGAAAATCAAAATTGAACCGACAAAGGAGAAAAATTGATGAAAAATGGAACTTTGAATTTTGGTTTTTTTCGGTTTGGTTTTGGTTTGGTTTTTAGTTTACATGTTGGTTTATTTTTCGATTTATGGTTTTAGGGGTAGAATCAATTCAGTTTAGTTTGGTTTAGGACCGAACTAAAACCAAACCCACTATTTAGTTCTAGAAAATGAAAACCGAAATCAAACCAACAAAAGAGAAAAATTGATTAAAAATGGAACCTCGATTTTTGGTTTTTCTTGGTTCGGTTTTGGTTTACATGTTGGTTTATTTTTTGGTTTAGGGTTTAGGGTAATTTCAGTTTTGGGTTCTGTTCAAACAAATTTTGACTTATTTTTTTTTAACTAATTTGGCATGATTTTCTCATCCATTTGCCCATAAATATAAATCATTGACTATGCAAAAACATGTTTTTTGAATTTGAAAAGAGGAAATATATGTTTTGTTTATCAAACTTCAAAAATCAACATAATTTATAAATGAAAAAATTACCTCATTCCCTTGAATTGAGATAAAATAGTACTAAAATTATACATCTTTATTTGATTCTGCCATAACCTCATCTAAATCTACGCAAATTAAATAATTAGAATAACATATAAAGCAACTAATATTAAATAGGATAAAAGATAAATAAGTTTACATTTTACAAATTTTGTTGCATTTTCCAATGTTTCATAAATATTTGCCAACCTATTTGAATCATGAATTTACCTCTGAAGGCAAATAAAACTTTCCACAGTTTTCAGAGTCAAGGAACTCCGAAAAGAATCTAACACTCGACCACCAACTCAATAAGCTCATGTCATTTGAAAAACTCTCAAGTTTTCTAGAAAAATAATTTCCAATTTCATTTCTATTGACAAACTCATCTTGTTCAATTTTGCATGAAATATCGACTCAAACTCGTCATAATCTAAATGATCATGAAACATCAAACATAGGCCTAGAAGTAGAATGATATTTTCAAACTTTACATAAAGGAAAAGAGTAAGTTGAAAATTCTTTTTTCTCAATTGTCTAGAAGAATATGTAATCTTCCCTCAATTTCATATACGAATTGATTGTCATATTCTTCAATTTCGTAAAAGCTTTTTCAAACTTTTTCGCAGTGTCCAAAATTAAGTATGTTGAGTTCCATCGAGTTGGAACATCAAGACACACGTTACTTTTATATGTAATCTTCGCACTTTCAATACATTCTTTAAACTTCTACATCATTGAAGGATAAGACCTAACATATTTCTTAGTTTTACAAATTTTCATGATAGAACCACTACGCTCTTTTAGGCCATTGCAAATAATCAAATTTACAATATGAGCAAACATCTGATTTGAATAACTTTTCATCAAGTACCAAACTTTTCTAGTTTCTAATTATCTTAACCAAATTATTTAAAGTATGTTCATTAGAAGAAGTGTTATCAACTGTGACAGTTAAAACTTTTTCTATTCTCCAATCCAATAAACATTTTACCATAATCATAGCAATAGTTTCTCCTTTATGATTAGAAATGATTCAAAAATTAATAATCTTTTTATACAAAGTTCACTTTGTATCAATGAAATGAGTAGTCACCACCATATAATTTATATTCTGGATAGAAGTCCACGTATTAGTAGTTAAACATACTCTTCAAGACAATTGAGAAAAAAGAACTTTCAACTTCCTCTTTTCATTTATGTACAGTTTGAAAATATCATTCACAACAGTTTTACGACTAGGAACACTACATTTTGGCTCCAAATCATTTAACAAATCTACAAAACATTTTCCTTTGACAACACTAAAAGGTAATTCATCAATGACAATCATTCTAGCAAGCTTATCTCGACGTCTTTTTGCACTAAATGATTTCACAATTAAAGAACAAATTGAACTTTCTCCTAGTATATCGTTTTTTTACAAAACATTAACTTTTTTTGTCTCGTCTAAATTAGCCAACAATTCTTACAAGTACTTACATGTTTGTTCAAAGTTTAAGTTCCTTTCCTTACTAGATGAAAAACGTATTCTTTTCCACATTAATTGCAAGTTGTCTGAGGGTTATTTGGATCTATTGGTTAAGTTTTAGTGA
The DNA here is from genome assembly GCA_022433065.1 of Begonia loranthoides. NCBI lineage: Eukaryota > Viridiplantae > Streptophyta > Magnoliopsida > Cucurbitales > Begoniaceae > Begonia > Begonia loranthoides. The sequence goes on along the minus strand of CM039468.1, from coordinate 43,816,076 downwards.
TGTAAATTCATGTTTCGTATGCTTTGTTTCTTTTCATTCGTACTAGTCTTGCACTATTTTCCATCCTAACTCAGTAGTGAGTCCAAGTCAAAGTTCAAAGTGTCTGCCTGTCCCAATGTCACTCATCCCACCCCCGAGCGATTGTTGTAGTTCGCACTCACTCTGTCATAGCGTCACTCGCAGTCTTCCACTTAATTTTAGGGTTAGTAAAGTCGTGTGTGGCTAGAAATTGGGTAATTTAATAATAATTTGGATAGAAATTAACAAAAACAAAACCTTGAGGGACATCAGCTGTAAGCTAAGGGATGTCCGTTATGGGTTGAGGGATATTCGTCGTAAGTTGAAGGACATTCATTGTAAGTTGAGGGACATCCGTCATAAGTTTAAGGACATCCCTCAACGCTATATGATGACGTTCCCTTATTGTCCAAGGCATTGAGGGACATCTATTGTAAGCTGAGGGATATCCGTTATAAGCTGAGGGACGTCTTACAATACAATATAATGCCTTTGACGTTGAGGGAACGTCGTCGTCTAGTACATACGTCCCTCATCCTAATACAACGTCATCCCTTTTAAACAACGAATGTCCCACTCCACAACTAACATCCCTCGTCCTAATACGATATCATTCCTTTTTAAAAAACAAATGTCCCTCTTCACAATGGACGTCCCTAATCCTAATACGACGTCACTTTGCGGAAGATAGTCAGGTTGTTTATTGTAACTTTGGTTTGGTTCAATTTTTGTTGGTTTTCCTTCATTAGAAATAAGATTCAAACCGAAAATTTTGGTTATTTTTTGTTCAGTTCCGAATTCCATTTTTTAATGTTGAAGGGAACACCATGAAGAAGAATTATATTCTCGATATACAATCGATTTAGCTTGGACATGGAAAAATCCATCTTGATCGGGATGAAATAAGTAGAATTGGTCAAAAGATCCATAACTCCCAGTGCATCCAACCTTTGAGGAGTCCTAGGAAGACCCATGAAAAAATTTATTGTAATCCTATCATATTTCTACTTTGGGATAGGCATAGGTTACAACAACCATGCATGCCTTTGATGCACAACTTTGACCTGCTGACATGACAAACATTTGGCCACAAAGTCTACCATATCACGCTTCCTACCCACTCAATAGTATTGTCATTTCAAGTCATGGTACATCTTTGTACTCCCTAGATAGATAGTGAATCTAGGCTTGTGGACCTTAGCAAGAATAGTCTACCTCAAATCTAGAATATTGGAATTGCCATCCTAGCCCGATAAGGAACAGTCCCCTTAGCGTTGATTTCGCAAAGGTCAAGCTATTCATAATTATGGAGCTTGAGAGTTGTTATTGTGATACATAAGCAACAACATTCCCTTGTTGTATCATAACACACCCAAGACCAACTCTGGATGCATCAGTGTAAATTGCGTAGGGCTGTTCACTGTCAAACAATATCAGAGCTACTGCATTCGTCAATTTGGTCCTCAACTCCTCGAATGTACTTTGACAACGGTCATCCAACTCAAACTCTTCTTGGTTAGCTTGGTCAATGGAGAAGCTAACAAAGAAAAATTCTTGATAAAATGTTAGTAGAAGCCAATAAGTCCAAGAAAACAGCGACATCGTTGACACATTCTTTGGTGGCTGCCACTTCACAACTGCTCTATCTTTGTAGGATGAACAGGAATCCCATCACACGAAACCACATATCCTAAAAACTTGACTTCTGACATCTAGAATTTACACTTACTCCTCTTGGTGTACAAATGATGTATTTTAAAGTTTAAAACACGATCTGAAGATGCTCCCTATACTCACTCTAAGATCTTGATTACACCAAGATGTCATCAATAAACACAACGATGAACCAGTCCAAGTATGACCTAAAAAACTCAATTCATGAGGTCCATGAAAGCAGCTGGATATTGGTCAAACCAAAAGGTAAAACTAAGAACTCAAAATGCCCATATCTCGTTCAAAAAAGTTGTCTCTGAGATATCTGCCTCACTGATCTTCATCTAATACCCAGACCTCAAATTAATCATAGAGAAGTACCATGAATCACCAAGCTAGTCAAACAACTCGTCAATCCTCGGCAATAAATACTTGTTTTTCATGGTAACTCGGTTCCACTTTCGATAATCTATGCAAAGCCTTAGAGAACCATTAGCTTTCTTTGCAAATAAAACTAAAGCACCCCAAGGCGATATGCTCTCTAAGATGAATCCTAGATCTCTATAGAAGCCATCTTATATGGAAGGATTGAAATTGGGGTAGTGCGTGAGAATAAATCAATACATCGATCCGGAAGCAACCTTGACAAATCATTAGGAAACACATCTGGAAAGTTTCTCACAATAGAAATATCCATGTCCTAGCCAACGGTCTTGCCATTAACTGTAATGCTCGGATAAATTTTTCCTGTATTATGTAAAGATTTTTATTAATGAACGAATATTTTATAAATGTGGGTATGTTCCGTAATCGTTAATTTGGGCCTGGATGCAGTGTAATTAAAAGAAAGAAAGATTTTGAGAATTATAAGTTGAAATTTTGTCACGGATCATACATTTATGGGTTTTTACTCGACTAGCGGTCGTGGCTGGGCCGAGTGCTTCGACTAAAAATACATTCTGGTGACTTCCTATGTTTCTAGGCGAGCTGAGGTCGAGAAGTTGACATGGTGTCTCGACATAAATGTGTTCCAGGTCACACTTGGGATTTTCGGTCACACTGCGGTCGAATAGCGGTCGAGTGCAATCGAGAAGCATTTGAATTTATCAACTGGTGGTCGAGAAGGATTTGAAACTTTTTGTATTTTTGGACATTTAAGTCGACATGTGGTTGAGGCTTCAGACACCTTCCCTTGACAGAAAACGCAAATCTGAAGCAAAATTGAGAATTTGGACGATACGCGGTTGAGGCTCAGACGCCTTCCCTCGACTGAAAAACCATTTTAAAGAGAGAAATCCATTCCTATCATTCAATTCTTTCTCCTCTCTTTTGGGTTTCTCTCTCCCCTGTGACATGCCTCCCTTCCCCAAGAAGATTGGGAAGCTTTCATGTGGCTTCCTCACAATGGATCACCCTCCATTGGTTTGGGTGATCGTCACTTCCATCATGGCTTCTACAAAAGTTTGTTCCCTCCTCTCTCTCTCTCTCTCTCTCTCTCTCTCTCTCTCTCTCTCTCGTGTCTATAAGTGATGCCTTAGGTGACGACTCTGAATTCTGCCTGGTGTGAGTTGCGATTGAAGAGTAAAGGTGAGAGTGTGTTTCCTTCTGTTCTCTCTCAGGGGGGAGGGGGTGTGAGATTATTCTGTGAGCTGTGGGTAGAGGTGAACTTCCCAGGTGTGGCTACTCTGTTTAAATTACTAGGGTTAGGGTGGGAGTGGGGGTGGGGGGGTGTGAGATTATTCTGTGAGCTATGGGTTGAGAGGTGAACTTCCTGGGTGTGGCTACTCTGTTCAAATTACTGTGATAGTAAAGTGAGGATTTCTACTCTGCAATCTAAGGTAAGAATTTGAGTGTAGTTGGCCAGAAGAGGCCTTACATCGCGGGTTGTTTGGTTATTTGGTTGTTAGTTGTTACTGAATAATTTCGTAGGATTACTCGGTGTGAAATGCTAGTCTGCTTTGGTTAAGAAAGACAAAAGTACTTGCTGTAGATTTATTTGTATGTTATTCCTTAATGTCGATTGTGATTGGATGAAAGAAATGTTGTTCTGTGTAGTTTGGAGAAAGAAAACTATTTGCCTTTTTTGTCTTGGTTTAGTCACTGTGATATATAGGTTGGTCTGCTGTTGATGTTGGACACTTATTTCGTTTATTCATTATGAAATAGTAGTGTGTCGTAAACTAATGAGGTAGTGTTGAATTGTTAAGATTGAAAGATTGGGCTATTAGGTAGGATATTGGGATTATTTTGTGAAGGACTGCCCCGTTAATATTAAACGAATTTTTGGAATGGATGTTGTCTCTGATTCATGTATATTATTGCTTTGTTTGAGTATTAAGAAATGAACTTGTGAATGTTTGGATTTAAGCATGAAATGAACCAGTAAGTCCTTGGAGTAAGTATGATTTGAATCTATGAATTGTGGGACAAAGCATAGCCAAAGCATGTGAGGAAGCATATGATTTTACTTGAAAATTTATGGATAAATCGTATATATATTAGTCTCTCTTGGCTTTAAATTGCTCTTTATGATCCATCAATAAATGTCGTGTTTCCTTTTTATATGTATATTCTGTGAATTGTATTTGACATTCATGCATCATACTTAGGACCTATGAAATTGCGAACATATTGTATGACATGCCTAATATATGTAAATAGGCATGTCAGAGTTCGGGAGAATTGGTGACAGTCTATCGGTGGTGACACCCTGAATGGGGTAACTACTCCCACGTAGGGAGTGGAGTTAGGATTAAGCCACATGGTCCCTAGGGTTCATCCTTCTCTTGTACAGAAATCCTCAATGTCTTTAATAAAAGAGTGTGGTGACAGCATGGGGTGACATCGCTAATGGTGTATGTCCTTGTCATAGTTATGGTTAAGCCACATGACCAAAGGACGTATCTGACTCTTGGCTTAACAGGAAAGATAATGTTCTTTTCTGTAATACATCGCATGATCATGCATAGCATCTACATTGCATTCTATTCTAATTCTTGCTGAGCGTTACACTCATTGTTTTCCCCGTGATGTAGGTGATCCTCATGATGCTTTTGATGTACCGGTTGTGGAGGAGGAATTTCAGGATGATCCCATGGGCTATCATTTGGGTTCGACCTGATGGTTGTGGCTCACTAAAATCTGTATTTGTTATTTGAACAACTGACTTCATATTTTGAACATGGTACACATTTTGTAAGCATGAACTTTTGTTGGAAAGACTTGAACTATGTTTGGGGACAATTATTATCTATTTCTGCTCGATTTACTCTAACATGTTTTAAATTGGATTTATTCACTCTGATTTATGTGTTTTGAATAAATTAAGTAAAAATTTTTATATCACGAATTTTAAAATTAAAAAAAATAGTTTTAAATAAATGAACCATTACATTAACATCAACCGACCAGAGACTCCTATATTGTCCCTAGGGGTGTGTAAACCAAACCAAAACTAAAGAACCAAATCGAAACCGGTCGATTTGGTTCTGTTTTGGTTCAGTTTGTACACCTAAAAACCAAAAATTGGTTCCTTTTGATAAGAATCGAGTTTTTTCGGTTCGGTTTTTGGTTTTGGTTTCTCAAAATTGAAAAAACTGAACCGTACTGAACCATATATCCAAGTTAGGGTTGTTTCAGTTCTTCTTTGCGATGGCCGCTTATTTTGCCATTCAGTCTTCCTCTTCCAATCTCCACTCTCCAGACTTCAGCAGTTTCCTTCCTGTGCCCCACCAATAATCGCTATTCACTGTGAGTGTTCGATCTTCTTCGTTGTTCTTCATCGTTCGCTTCGTCTTTGGTGGCCCGACCACTTGACTAGTCACTCGAGCTCCAGATCATAGAAGACATAGACGAAGCTCGATCTCCAGATCACTGGACTAGTCGTTGCTCTGCCTCAACCCTCGCCAAGTCATCCTCAACCCTCGCCAGTCGCCCTTGACCCCCAACCCTCAGGCTCTAGTGAAGGTAAAATGAATGTAAATCTGATTATTTCTAATTGTAGTGATTTCTTGATTCTAAATGTGATTCTAGTTTTACTGTGAGTTTTTCTTCTCGTTCAGAAGAGTGTGATTGTTGTGATTGTTTTGCTGTGATTGTCCTGCATACTGTCCAGATTTAAGAAATCTGATTTCGCAATTTGATTATTGTGATTTTAGAAATCTAGTTTTGCCGTGAGTTCTTCTTCGCATTCAGAAGACTGTGATTGTTGTATTGTGATTGTTCTGCACCCTGTCTAGATTTTACAAATCTGATTATTTTAGTTCATAATCTGATTATTGTAATTTTAAAAATGTGAGTTCTTCTTGGCATTCAGAAATCGTGATTGTTGTGATTGTTTTGCTATGATTGTTTTGGATCCTAAGCAGATTTTAGAAATTTGATTATTGTGATTTTAGAAATTTGGTTTTCCTATCAGTTCTTCTTCGCGTGCAGAAGATAATGATTGTGCAGAAGATCGTGATTGTTCAGAAGACCGTGAATATTGCAAAGAAGAGGAGAAGCAGAGGCAATTGTGTGAAGGGAGTGGATAATTTTAAAGTGTTTTTTATAATATGATGAAGATTTGTATTATCTTTATATTAAAAAAAAAAAAAACAAGGTATGCAAAACCGAAAATGAACGAACCGGAACAGAAATTCCGATTCGGTTTTGGTTCGGTTTTAATTAATCAAAAACCTGTTTTGGTTTTTGCATGCTAAAACCGAAACTAGTCGGTTCAGTTTGTTTCCATATAAAACCCAGACCAAACCAAACCGAACCATGAACAGCCCTAACTGTCCTAGTCTATTGCAGCCACCTAGCAAGCCCGTAGAATGGAGTTAGTCATCACCGCACTAAGACCATTGTGGTAGACAACAACCCGTCCATCTTTCAAAATGATCGCGACCTTCTTCAAATGACACTCCACAGTTGCCCAATATTTCATCAGCCAGTCCATACCCAAAATTATGTTGAACTGACTCAATGGAAGAATAACAAAATTTGTAGAAAAATTATAGCTATCAATAACTTCATAGACTGCTCTGCACACAGAGGACATTATAATCTGGATAGCTACGGGTGTGCTAAGAACCAATGGACATTTCATCTCCTCCACCGACAAATCCAAAATAGATGGAAAAATGAAGGAAATAAAGGAGTGTGTTGACCCGATATTGAACAATACTCATGCAAAATAGTGAAAAATAAGAAGAGTATCATCGACGACACCCTGCTCCTCCTAGCCATAGAAATAATCAGTCTCACCAACTGCATAGGCCTACCCAGACCCTCTCTTTGCCCTTGTGGCCCTTTCCATGACCACCTCTAATTGAAGTTGGGCTAGCACTACTGCTTTGGAATGACGGCTCTTGAAAACCACCAAACCTTTGTTGTGGGTAAGAAGTAGACCTATAACTCTGCTGATAACTAGGTGGCCCTAAAAATTTGGACTAGTAGGCTAGTACTGGGGATAGTCCTATGATCAAGGCCTTGACTACTACTGTTGGGGTGTGAAAAACTTGTGCCCCTAGTATTGCTGGAGGGAAGGCCTGCTAGACCCACATTCATCCCTAGGAGTAGTCCAAGCAGCACTTGTCACATCCCAAAGGGGACCCAAGACAGAAGGAGGAATGACCCGGCCCAAAGCTGAGCCAAGTCGCTCAACCCTTTAACTTAAGTAGGCAGCGGAAGCCTTAACTAAAATTAAAAATCCAAGGCCTAATTATTTGAGCTAAACCAAAAGTTCAATAGAAAATAAAGTGGTGGATATAGGTCCATAAATAATAAGAGCCACAAAAGTAAACAATTAAAAATTATAACAAAACTTCAATCAAGTCTTATCCTCACAAATAAAATGCTCGAAAAGAAAATACTGAGATAAACAAAATCCCACCAAGCTCATTCCTGTGTCGATAACTAAGAGTTCTCTAAACTAAGTCCTGAAGGAAAATGTCATTGGGGCGAGTTGACTAAACTCAATAGGGGTAAGATTTTATATTCAACAACAATTAATATTAAAACAGGGCAGCATATCAGAAATAAAATATAATTTTTAAAATCTGTATAAATAATTGGACATTAGGGTAAACATTGAAAGCATTCCACTATAGTGTGCTACATACATAAAATAAGTCCTACAGTATATCAATGAAAATGGAGTCACTCACAAACTCTGGTCACACCATGCCATAGGCATATAGTAACGACGATACTCGGCAATCGCTAAAGACTTAAAAATAGACCATGATCCAATTTAGGGTTTTGCACCCATGGACAAGACACAGTTAGCTACCTCATTACTATAGTTAATATAAACAAACACATTCTCTAACAGTTGAATGTGCATAAAGAAAACAGGACCCATTCTCAGGTTGATCAGACTTGGTTCAATCGACCAAGATCATTAATGAATGGAAACATGCATGCTTAATAAATTGGACTTATCTTTTTAGTATGAGAACATGTTTTAAAATAATGTTTTTAAAACTATGAGATGTTAGACATAAAATAAACCCCTACATCAAGTGGGCTTACCAACCAACAAGCCCAAACCAATTCTAGGAAGTCCAATACATGATGAGTACAAACTTTAAGTCTTAGGACCTAAGGATAATGATATTATAAAGTTAAAATTGACAATCCAACTTAATTTCCAAAGTTTAAGTTATAGAAAAAGACTTGAAAATGATCAAGTCTAAGACCCATAATGGTTCTAAAAATAGGCCTAGAAATGTCCCAAAAATATTTGAATTTGAAAGTCCAAATTAGGCCCAAAATGTGGTCTAAAAAATTGGGTTACAGCCTAAGTTTGGACTCTATCCTAGAGCCCTGAGCCGCAACTCGACATGAGTTGGGTCGCGAATCATAAAAATTGGGTCATGACTCAACAATAGTTAGGTCGCGGCTCGGCCCTCCTATATCAAGCTGGGCTACAGCTTACCCCTCCCAAGCTGAGGCTCAGCGTCATCTTCTTTTATGCCGGTCATGCTGTTTTGGTGAAAATTCATTCCTTTCCAGCAAAACATGTTCCAACAAGCCACAAAACAACAGTTTACCATTATCTCATGCTTAAAGTTTAATAATCGTCAACTTATGGTCCCAAAATAGGTTTTTAAACTTCAATCCGTTAATCAATTCTTTCAATAGAAAATCTCAATCTCAAAATGATGACGGTAAATAGAAGGTCAAGCTCTTACCTCTTGATGATAACCGAATATCAAAACTATTCCAATCCTTAATTTGGAGAAATCCAATCCCACTTACAGCACGAATTCCTAAACCAAAGATTTGATCAAAACTTAAATTTTTTCCACTAGATACAATCCTAGAATAAGGAAGATGAAGCTTACTAGAATTGTCTCAACCTGAACTTCAACATCTCCTCCAAGCCTCTCCTCTGTCGGCGCATCTCTGCTAAAGGTTTTTTCCAAAATTGTAAAGGTTATGCCCTTCATACGGAGTCCTTAAATAGTGGAGGAATATATGTTTAAGGAAGTTGTAAATGGGGAAAGAAATTTGGAAATTTTTAATTTCCATAAATTCTAACTTACCAATTTAGGTTGGACGTTACAACACCACCTTAGGAAGAATAGAATGACTGATGTGGTTGTTGTTGTTGATTTTGCAGTATTTTTTTCTCAAGTGCCCTAGTTATCCACGTGTGTGGTAGGTATAAGGACTATATTTATCACTGCCAGACGACCCACTGCTTGCAACTGAGGTCTGACCTCCATTGGACCCCTGCCCCTAAAACTTTGCATGATTCTTTTTGGTGACTTTCCTCTCATCCTTCTTTGCCTGCTTCTCTTAGTAACTATCGTAGCTAGCATTGTATACTCACTCCATCCTATGAGCAGTCTCAAAAACCTTTAAGAGAGAACTATACTACATAAGGGCTACATCATGTTGTAACTTCTGTCTCAAACCCTATGGAAGCTTTATGATTTTCCCATGTGTGGTAACTCCCTCTGAGTAAGGCAGAAGCTCAAGGAATCGACCATAGTACTCCATCATTGACATCGATCTTTGGGCCAGTTCATTGAATGCCCTTGTCAATGATTCCTTATAGTCCTTGCTACTATACTGTTATAATACCCTAGATTTGTGTGGTACTAAGTATGAGATTAAGTGAGGATGATTAGAGCAATAGTAATGATAATAGTGTTAATTTGAATGATTTGGAGATGCTGAGTATGGTTTGTGATATGGTTTGTAGTTGATCTATGGAAGTATAGAAATTCTAGTAAGTAACAGAGGCTTTATGTTGAGGAGTGGTCGATTAGCTTAATGTCCAAATATTACAGAGGCAAAATGTTGGAGTTGCGGTCGATCGTCCACTAGATAGTGATCAACCGACCTCTTCAAAGAAATGTGAAGAAGTGTGATTGGTGGTCGATCATTGCGTGGAGGGCGGTCGAGCGCGGTCATTACAGATTGCAAAGTTAGGATTTGCGATCGATCATGCGTAGTGGATGATCGACCGGTGTTCATGAGAATTGTTCAGAATGGTGTTTGGCTGTTGATCACCCAAAGGGCTTGATCGATTGGGAATTCCAAACATCGCCAGAAATGAACTGCGATGTTGTGCGATGAAGGGTTAGTCATCAATTAGGCACTTGAGGAGATGCCATCTGCTTGAGGAGGGTTGATGAAGAGTTAGCTTTATTGAAGAGAGAGATCAGAACGGTGAGAGAGAGGAAAAGCTGGTGGAGAAAGAGAGAAATCCTAGAAAGAAGAAGGCAAACTGTAGAAGGAGAAGAAAATCCAGAGAGAACACTGGGAGAGGAACTGTGAGATACGGAGAAAGAGAAAGAGGAATCTGGAGAAGAAAAGGAAATTCTAAGGAATCATTCCAATTTCTTGAAGAGTAGAGGTAAGAAATGTGTGTGTTGTTTCCCTCCTTGAGGGCTACATCCCAAGAAATGGAGGTTTTATTTTGGAGATGCTTGCTTTTGATGTTGCTGTTTGATATTGGTTTAAGAGCATGTTTTTGAGGTTATATTGTTCTGCTTATTGATAAATCTTGTTGAGGATAGGATTTGTTCTGTTGAGGCTTTGATGATATTCATACTTAGGAGATGATTGTTGTTAGTGCGGGTTGACATAGATGAGATGTTGGATATGCTATTTTGTTGATATATGTTAAGTTTTGGAGATGTTCTTTGATGTGTTGCTTCTTGTTGCAATTACTAACCAATTTTGGAGATGTATTGTTCTTAATGGTTGTTTTAATTGATTGATAATATGCTTGTTGTTATTGTTAAGTTGTAAATCATGTCATTCTGAGAATAAACGAACACCTTGAGGATGTATTGTTTGATACGTAGGTTGATGTTGCTGTTGAGAATTTATGCTTAATAAAGGTTGAGAATTTCATATATATTGTTTGGTTGTTGTTTGATGTTTTTATGTTCATGCTTAAGGATGGATTGATGATGTTATTTAGCAATCTGTTGTTGATGTTAATTAAGAACCTGTTATTGTTGCAATATGTAGTTTAATTTGATGGCTTTGGTTCTATTAACTAAATGGTTATTACTTTGATAAAGAGATAATCAAGGATTTGATACTTGGTGATTGTGAATAATAGATATTAAGTTTTGATCATATTATGGCTTTGAGGATTTTTGCTTTGATATGTGTTTGGTTTGCTTGTTTGATGCTTAAATGATTCATGTTTAATAGACTTTAAGTTAATGATTATGATATGCTATAAAAATGTTAAGTTGTATGCATTCATATGTGATCATGCATCATAGTTTTCCCAAAACATTACAAAAATGGTTTATCATGCATAAAGTTTTAAGTAAAGTAAGATAAAGGAAGTTAGAACTTAGTTATACATTGAGGCTTTGGGAACAAGTTCCCAATGAAAATATGAGGCTTTAGTGGATGTTGTCCCCAATAGTAGAGGCTTTGGGCGAATATCCCCCAATGGTGAAGGCTTTGGATACTAACTCATGTAAAAAGGCTTGGTGGACATGGTCCTTATGGATAGAGGCATTGGCAGGTCATTTCCCAATGGTTGAGGCTTTGAGTTGAGTTCCAATGATAAAACGGTACTAGTAGTATAAAAAGAAGAAACTAAAATGGGAAAATGTTTTATAAAAAGGGCATTATATGTTTCATATGCATTTCATTTATTACTAAGCACTAGACTTATAGTTTAAGTTTTGTGATATAGGTATGCATGAAAGAAAAGGAGCAGTGGATGGAGAATTTGTGTTGCAGACCTTGTGACTGGCTAAGCTAATAGTTAAAGGAAAAAGGATTTACATTTGTAAAATGTTTATGGTTTTAATTTAATATATGTTTTCTAAGTTGTAAATGTTTTAACGAAAAGAATTTTATCTAAGCATTTCCTTTTATTCCATTTAGTTTTAAAATACAAAGTCTTTACTGTGTAATGTAAAGGTTTTCAATTTATAGGTTTTACAAAGAAAAAATGTTTTAAATTGCAACATTTTAAGAAAAAAGAAATCAGGTCATTACAACTGTGCCCTAAACACCTCAGTGAAGTCTTTCCACTCCATCGACTGAGCATCAAGGTTCACCCATACTACATTCCACCAACTCCAGGACAACTTCCTTAAGTAGTGGGCAACAACGCCAACCTAATACTCTTCTGGAACTTACAGGGACTCAAAATTAACCTCCATCTTCTGTAGCCAGTTCTTTGCCTCTACAGGATTTACACCAACTTTGAATATCGATGGATTCTGACATGAGAACTCTCAGAAGTAATTCATTGAGTGATGCCAGGATCTCGAGCTGAACTGCTGCTCAACAGGTTTTGCAATGCCTCCATCATGGCTACGATAGGGTTAAACACTGTCATCTCAGGTTTGGGTACACGTATTCGTTCTCAGAGGCATTCTCAGCTATTCTAAAAAAGAATTCCACCTAGTTAGGAAATCTCTTATGCATAGTGGGCAACATCCAAAATTTTACACTAATAAATTCTTGAGCAATCACTACTTGGTAGTTCGTGGAACCTTAGACTCTAACACCAATTTATTGTTGTTACAATCCATAGGCAGACCTAACAGAAATGCAGGGTTGAATGACTCAATCCTCAGAGACTACCTGATTGTCCAGCTCAAGGCTTGGTTCATAGAGGAAGTCTGGAACAAGATCAAAGTCACAGCCTACACGGAATGAGCCTAAATTCACATAGTGATTACAAAAATAAAAAATTGCAAAAGAAAATAAACATACTATGCAACATAGTCTACAATCCAACAACATTCAATTATTCTGATATAGATCCAAATTAAATATATAGTCCTCACCCATAAACAAAGATATAACTCTCAAAAGAAATAGAGGGAAATATGAGGGTTTGCCACCGAACAGCTACTTCTGACTAGTCTTGGTTTTACATGGTATGGATGGAATCGTTAGGATGAGTGACAAACTCAATAGGTAGTTTATACTAAATACAATGTATGAAATACTAATTTTATTTTTTTCACATTAAAACCATGATCAATATAAATGTTATTATCATGCATGAGTTTATAATCATTTTAAAACATTATATACTATTTTAGCAAAACAAGCTAGAAGCACTACTAATGAAGCAATTATCAAAATATCACTAGATACTTAACCAGTAAAATAAGCTTACAATATCTTTTACAAATTTATAGCAGTGATCTGTGAAAAAGAAGGGTCGCTCAAGGACTCATCCAATATAATCACACAGAAAGACGACAATTCAAAGATGGCACCGCCTTATGAGCCAAGAGGAACAAAACTGTAAGAGTAATTTGAAGATCAAGCCACCTCACAGGAGTTGCCCGCGAACAATGGTCAGCAAGGACACAATCCAAATCAATTATTAAAATACCCTAATCAAGTTTAGGGATTTGAAACCTAAGAAGTACATTATCACCACTCTATTATCCATTGTCTCATAGCACACAAACAAAATATCTTCATGCAATAGAAGATGTACTGGGATAGCCTTGTGATATTTTGAACTATGACCGTCCAAAGTATCAAGAGTGTTCATCCTCTTGTATACGCAACAGAATAATAATGAAATACCATGTGGGTGAAGATAAACATGTAAAACTCACACACACACACACACACAATTCTCGTTGGGTTTTCATATGTGGCAACCCACAAAATAAAGTTTTGAAAACATGATGCGATGCAGTGTAATAAAATATAAAATTTGTACCTTTGTGTTGACATTTCTTACCAACTGGAGCTACAGCCTCTTTGGGAACCAACTAGTAATCCACGAAATCATTAGAGCCTAGAATCATGCTAAAGGTTAGGAATTCTCATCATCAAAACACTAGGGAATAGTGGAAGAATCCTATACCAGGATTAGGAACCCAACCAACACTTAAATGGCTAAAAATATTAAAAAAAATGCACCGTGTAGTCGACATGGGGACTACAACAGTCGACCAATCCAGGTTGTGGTCGACTAGCTAGCTGGCACGGTCGACCAACAACGGTTGACCAGGCACCAAACCGAATCTATTAGCCAACCCCACGATCAGCCGAACTCTTACAGCGGTCAATCGAGGTGATCTTCCATCATGATTTCTGGGACGAAAACATGTCGTTTCCACTGCCTCTCGTCTTCAAACGATCAATACTCCTACATAAACCATAAATCTACTCAAACATTGTAGTAATAACTCACAGATTTGAGTTTTCGAGCATGAATACAAAACCAATATCCAACCAAACTTTAAACTCAAAAATGAAAAGGAGAAAAGGCTTACCCACAAAGTGCCTTCACAAAAATTGCAAATCTCAATATTGCAAACTCTAAACCAATGCTCAAATTCTCCAGTGTGCGATATTCTCTCCTCACCGTCTCTCCCTTCATGCAATGACAGGGTGGGGAATGAGGGAAAACCCTCGTTCCTAACTTTTAATATTTTATTTTATTTAATATATATATATATATATATATTAAATGTGTTCTTTTTAAATCTATGATATTTTTAAATATTAACCAAACTTTGACCCAAACCAATTATTAATTATCAAATTAATTTTCTCATTTTATTTACCACTCAGTAATGTTCAATTTCACCGGTTTGACCAATTGTCTAAAAATTCATACATGACCTCTACGTAACAAAACAAATCAACGCTGAATACTTTAACCAAATACAACGCAAAAAATTTTTATATATAATTTATTATTATAAAAATAGCAGTTTTTATATGAGCTCTAGGTCGAGTGTCTAATGTAAGTCTTTGTAATTGGTCATAATATGTAATTTGGTTTTTAGAAGTGTCCTTAGCCACAAGCCTCTGTAGATAGAGAAAGACTGTAAGGCACCAAGGCATCGGGAGAGACACGAAGAAGAGACACATCTCAATAGCCAAGTTTTGGTGACTCGGAGTGTGAGGAGTTTCGTTTTATAATAAAAAAGTTGGAGAGGGTTCTGTAATTTTTTTTCTTCTACTCACTCGTGGGTTTTCACTTGGGTCTGAATTGGAGAGGGGGGGTTTGGAAAGGTGGTTCTCCAAACGCCAGTTATGATTGTAAAATCATTTTGAAAAAAATAAATTAAGTTTTCAGTGCGGTCATGACAGTTACCTGAACAAACTATTTTCTAAGAAGTGTCTGACTTAATGTTAATACATTTATACTAAAACATCATATTTCTCATGTAATTATTTCATTTATTGAACTCTTGAAAATTAAGGTGGAAATTTTTATATGGTCCGGTTCAATTTCTTGTCCACCTTAATTTCTAGGTTGGGTCAACTAGGCTGGGTTGAATGAATGAGCTCTATGGGCTGGGATGAATTGGCTTAACAAGAATTAGGTTGGTTTTGGGCTTAGTTTCCAATTACCTCAATGTTGTCTCCTTTCATCTTTAATTTCATGCGTTCAGAGAAAAGAATTTGACGTTGATGATGCACACGAGGAGTTGCTGAAGAAAGATTGTCAACTCAGTTGAAGGTTCACATCCGACGTAGGTTTTGTCACCCAATGGAGGAGTTGGGTGTATGGTTTCATCGGGACAAGGGAACTTAAGTCGCCCAAGTCCCTGTGATTGCTCTTAAGAATGAGCTAGAATGTAAAGACGGGATAATGGGCTTCAGAAGCATGGGCGGGTCGAATGGCCCATGAAAATGTTTATTGCGGTTCAACTGTTACCATATTCCACAAATTCGGGTAGAGCCGGTTCATTTCTTTGAGAAAAACCAGTGTTGGAACGAGGGGATACTGCGAGAAAGGGAGAGATATAATGGACAGAGAGTGGGGATCGAAGCCGGGCAGTGGAGGCGCTGCATCGGCGCAGAATGAAGCAATCGACCGTAGGGAGCGTCTCAGGAGACTGGCTCTTGAGACCATCGATCTCGCAAAAGATCCCTATTTTATGCGCAACCATCTCGGGAGGTGATTTCTCTCCCTCAGTTGTGATTGTGTTTTTATACTGGGATTTGATTATCCTAAGCTATTTGGGTTGATTATTATGATGTTTTCTCTGTAGTTATGAGTGTAAACTTTGTTTGACTCTTCACAACAATGAGGGAAATTATTTGGCGCACACACAAGGGAAGCGGCATCAAACTAATTTGGCTAAACGAGCGGCTCGTGAAGCCAAAGATGCTCCTGCTCAGCCCCAGCCTCACAAACGCAAAGTTTCTATACGCAAATCTGGTTTGTTTCTTTTTCTTTTTTGACATTAGCCTATTCTTGAACTATAAGGCGACAGCATTGTCATATTTCTTGGTATTTTTTTTCTCATGGGGAATTTTTGAAAAGACGAAACTTTTTCATGGATGCTTGCAGTTTTCATTGACCGTTCTTTGTGTTTGAACTTAGTATCTGAATTCTAGTGTTTTAAGATAATTTTATTGGAATATCTTCCTAATACTGTGTTAGGGGTAACATTTTGGTTACTTTTGTCATCACGATGAAGAAAATGTAGTGTTGGCCCAGAATTTGTTGTGTCTGATATATTTATTATGCTTTTTTTTCTCTTTCCTTTTTATTTTCTAGTCATTCTCGCTCATTCTTTAGTCGTTTACAGGATTCACATGCATATTTTTCGGTTTATTATGCTGTCAATTTTTGGACAATCTATAAACCTGTATTTTTCTGATTCTTTCAGTTAAAATTGGTAGGCCTGGGTACAGGGTTACAAAGCAATTTGATCTTGAAACAACGCAGAGGTCTTTGCTTTTTCAGGTGTGTTTTACTTTATATTCCTGAATAACAAAAATGTTTTTGATATACTTTTATTGCATTAATAGTGCATTGTGTTGTAGATTGAATATCCTGAAATTGAAGATCTTGCAAAGCCAAGACATAGATTTATGTCCTCGTATGAGCAGGTATATTTTTCATGTACTTTTACCGTCCTTACTTTAGTTTCTTTCTTAACTTGTAAAACCAATAATTTCTATATTGGTTCACCCAGATAATATTTATAAAAATTTTGGCCTGCATTCATATTCTGATTTTTGCTTTTCTGAGTATCTTTTTCAGAGAGTTCAACCTTTTGATAAAAGATATCAGTACCTTTTGGTTGCAGCTGAGCCGTATGAAATCATTGCTTTCAAGGTAAATCTTGTTTATTATTCACATATTGATTTGATTTTTTTTTATTTAATTGCAGCTTACTATATTTGTGTTTCAGGTTCCAAGCACAGAAATAGACAAATCAACGCCAAAATTTTTCTCAAATTGGGATCCAGACTCAAAAATGTTCACGGTTTGACTCTTCTTTCATTGTTTACCTTCACATTACCTTTCTTGCTCTTTGAAACAACAAGGAAAACATTCCAAAACTCTTTAAAAATATCTCTCATGCATCACAGTCTGTTGGATCTACTCTTGAAATTGTTTTCTTATCTAAAATGTTAGGATTTTGCCTAACTTTTGCTATTTACGTCTGGAATCTCTCATCAAAGTGTTAATCTGTTATGATGTTTTATTGTCTTTACCTTTGCTTACCAACTATAGTTAGTGGGTCAGTCAACTGTTGATAGTTGCATAACATATGCATTGGCCAATCCAACAACCGTGTTTACCCAGTTTCTAACAAGCAGATGGGTTTTTTTATTACCATTCAAGTGATTTAGCTTAAGTCTTGACTTTGTTCCTTGGAATTATGTTATTCTCTGAACTGGCTATCTGTTATTTTTTATCCACAGTTGCAATTATACTTCAAAATCAAGCCACCTGAACCGATCAAGACTCAAAGTGCTCCTGCACCCAATGGCACAGCAGCTCCTGGAGCTCCTCCAAGGCCTTTGCTCCCACCCCCACCACCACCCCAGGGTCTACCACCTCGTGCAGTGCCACCATCAATACCTCCTCCTACCTTGGCCAATGGCCCTCGGCCAATGCCTCCGACTGGAACTCCGCCTGTCCCTCCTCCACCGCCTACCATGGGAAATTTCAATCCTCCGATGCCTCCACATGGTTTTCCCGCCCCGCCGACACAAGGGCAGGCTGTTCGGCCGCCGCCACCTCCTCCAAATATGGGACAAGCCCCAGGGCCGCCTCCTTTTCAGTGAAACTGGTTGGACATCCCAAGATTAGCAGTCTCGATTGAAGATGTAATCAGATCAAGCATTTGCTGAAGGAATGACTTGCAGAGTATTGTTTTTTGTTTGAAATTGGAATTACTTGGTGAAAGATGAATAGTTTCATTTTTGTATCCACTTAAGATTCTGTATTTGTTTTAATCTGAAATGGTAATGTTGCTGAGATTTCAGGTTACATATGGAGAAACTCTTAGCCTTTCTGGGTCCACTTAAATTGTTAGTTGATGTATAAACCTCATATATTAAAAGAGGGCTGTTTTTGAAGTTTCTTTGAATGATTAATTTAAGTTGACAGTTGTCAATTACAGACTCACCATTATCATAATATGTCATGGCCGTTTATTGGTGCTACCCCGCTCCATCCTGTCGTGTCTGTGGGGGAATTTATATTTCCGTCTATCGTCTCTTGAGTGTTGTAAGTGTCTCCTTGTGAATGTTGCTGCTTTTCAGAAATTATGTCAAATAAAATGAGATGCATCCTTGTCCCCTTTATTTGTGCGGGATTGGAGTCTCCATTTGGCGTGCTGTTGGGATGATGTGGTAGTTTGTGGCTTTTTATGCATTTCGTCTTCGCTGTTGGTGGTTGTGTTTATGGTACAATGTTGGGGTTAATGTAGTGGCTTTCCTTCGGATTGAATGGTATTGTTATTAATCAGGAGTTTGTGTGATGGTGTTAGTACATCTCGAGGTTAGGCAAGCATATCCGTAACGTGACCTTCTACTTGTGTTGTTGTGCGTTGGCGTTGGTGTTTGTGCAGGTTGTGTGGATATCTTCAAATCATCCAATTAACCACAGTTTTTCTTCGGTTAGAATACTCATACGCTTCGTTACTTGTGACATGGAAAGTTGAGTGCAGGTGCCATATGGTGATTGCTTTCCTTTGGGCTATTGTTTTTGGGAAGTGGCAAATGCCAGAATCTCTGATCTTTTCATTACTCTTATCATCTTTGAGGAACCGTTCTGAAAACTGGCAAATGACATTCACGTGCTGACTGCCGTTTGCAACGTTGGCAGGCCTTTATGGGTTTTAAGTTCAGTAAGAGATGGCTACTTGTGAGTATTGTGGAATCGTTAGATTTTATTATTATTTTTTGGAAAAATGACAAATCAGCCATCATTCTTTACTATTAGTGACAAACTAGCCATCATTTTTTTTTTTTAACAAATAAACTACTAAACTATGAGCATTTGACGCCGCTACCATCGCTGTCATGTTTGCCGTTAACCCTTTTATGACGAATTGCGACGGTGTCTTGAGATGCCGCTGCGGTCTCATGACTGGCGGTTTGTTAAAAAAATTTTGGCAAATTTGAGGGCTTAAACGCGTGATTTTAGGCCCAAGAAAGATGATTCATAGGGCAAACCTTATGATAGCCACCTCTAGTAAAACATATGCATAGACAATTTGAAGTACCCATAAAACACTAAAAATCGAGAACCGCTGCAGACTTTGAAGTAGCCATGAAAAACAAATAGTTTCATGGCTACTTCAAAGTCCCTATGTATATGTTTTACGAATCCAATCATTTTATTAGATTTTTGATCTCTTCAACTTCAAAAAATCATAACTTTGACTACAGATGTCATAATCAGCTCCAAAAGATATCAAATCGAAGCTCTCTTAGAGATCTATGACTTATCATTTGGTCCATTTTATAACCCCGCGGTGTCTCAAGACACCGCTGCAGTTTGTCATTAAAGCGTTTACGGCAAGCGTGATAGCGATGGTAGCTGTGTCAATTTCTCATAGTTCAATGGTTTATTTGTTAGAAAAAAAGAATGATAGTTGGTTTGTCACCAAGAGTAAAGGATGATGGTTGATTTGTCATTTTCCATTATTTTTTTTGAGTAATTAACAAAAATATCTAAAACAACCACCAAATATTTTTTATTAACAATAAAATACTTAACTATAAAAAATGAGCGATAAAAATATTTCTGTCATGTTTTTCATTAAAAATATAATTATTTTTCTATAGCGGATATATCATCTCTCCACAATATACTCGTACATGAAGTAGTTATATCCAATGATTCATTTTCAGTAGCGAAATACAAGTATCCGCTAAGACAAATACTCTTTTCTCAGCAGAAACATGTCTTCTGCTGCAAAAAATAAATCTTATTCCAAGGACTTGCTTTTCGCAGTGAAAGACAAGTATTCACTGTAGAAAATATTCTTTCTGTAGCAGAAATGTGTTTTCCACTACGAAAAGTAAGTCATAATCTAAATATTTGCTTTCCTCAAGGGGAAGACATGTATCCACTACGGAAATGATATTCTCCATAGTGGAAAGTATACTTTTTACAGTTGAAAAGTTAATTCTCACAGCAGAAAGGGTAATTTTTGCAACCGATATTAGTCTTACGTTACCTTTAGTAAATAACTTCACATTCCGCTCCAGATAGAACACACTAGTCAAAATGATTTTCAAAATCCTAACCCTTACCCTCACTGTAATAATTAATATATTTTAATATTTATGAGAAGTTTTTTTCAAGGAAAGCATTTCCTCCCCAGAAACGTTTTGGACTGGGAAAGAAGTTCTTCCTATTTCCGTTATCCCTCCTGCTCCATTAAACTGAAACCATTCTCCCATTCCCATACTCTGCCTTTCCCGATCTCTCACCTCTCACTCTCTCTGTCTCACGCTCGCAATTCCTTTCCTCATTCGGAAGAAATTTTGGGGTGATTTCCTTCACTATATCCGGAGGGTGTGACCACGGTAGGCAACTTTTCCCTCAACTCTGTAAAGTTCAGTTTGTGGATTAAAACTCTGAAATTTTGATTAGATTTTGGAAGGGATTGGTGTTTGACCGAGGGTAGATTTTGCAATGTTGTCGGAACCTGCAGAGTCGACAATCAGTAGGACAAGTATATAAAAAACTGGATTTTTATTTTTCTCTTTTCTTTAATTGTTGATTCGTAATTTGAGTTGGTTATGGATTGTTGATTTCCTTTTCATTGTTAATGAATCTCTTTGGATGACAAACGTGCAGTTGATTTCGCACAATTTTGTGTCAATGATGGTCATCGAAACACGACTTAGCGAAAGCTTAGTCGCGATGTGTGAGGCCTCTGTCTCGGCCAGATGAAAGACTAGCTGAGACTCCAGTTGGACGACTGGCCAAGACTCCGATAGTCGAGTGACTGTTAGGGTTCATTGTGACCCGGATTCTAATTAGGCCAGGCCGGTGTGGCCCACATTGGAGGTTTCCTAATTCTTGTAGGATTAGGGTTTCCAATTCCAGTATGACTAGGGTTTTTTTATTCCTATAAATATATGCTTGAGCCGCAAAGCTTGTTGTACCGATTTCTATTAGTGATATCTCTCCTCTGCCTGTGGTTTTTTCCCATTTTGGGTATTCCACGTAAATTCAGTGTCCATTGTTTTCTCTTTCTCTTTTCCAAATCTCGTTCGTTATTTCAACAATTGGTATCAGAGCTAAGGTTGAGGTTCTCTATACCAATTTTCAACAATTTATATCAGAGTGAAGTTGAAGGTTTCTGAAAATCGAGGTTTTCGATTTATCGGAGGTGGAACGAGTTTGTGATTTAGTTTTGGAAAAAGAAATTGGAAAGAAAAAAAAAACTTTAGTCCCCTTCCTGCCCCTACTGCCCGTGAAGACCTGCTGCCCATGTAGCCTCGTCTTCTTCTCCAGCAACTGCAAAACGAAGGAAAGCCATCCCTGCCGCGACTTCTTCTCTAGTGATGAACGAAGCACCGAAGACAGAAGCGGCGAAGAACCAACGTTGAGCCCGATCCGAAACAGTGCCGCCCGTCATCCACCCTCATCTCGTCATCGGTCATTGAAGACAGAGAGGAAGCGCCTGCCGTTCGATCTGTCCAGCGAAGAACTAGCTCGCGTCCGTCTGTCCTATCGCCTCGCGCCGTCGGTCGTCGGTTGTTGATTTGTCGGCCCGTCTATTGCCAGAATTCCACCCAGTGTTTCTGATCTTCGCCGATTTCCAGTGCCTGCCCGATTGTTCCAATTGTTTTGGTAATTGGTATTCTGAAAATTGTTGATTTTTGGGTGCAGGTTGAAGATTTATTGTGAATATTTTGGGAAAAATATTTTTTGAATATTTTGGTTGGATTATTCTAGAATATTTGGGGCGTCAATTTTGGTGCAGATATTTTGGGGGAAAATTTTGAATTTTGGGGATGACTTCGATGAAATACGAAATTCCAATGTTAGATCAGAATACAAGATTTTTGATTTGGCAGGTAAAAATGCGGGATATTCTTGCTCAGATGGAATTAGACAATACATTATTGGGATTCGATAAAATGCCAGCATCTTGGACCGATGAGGAAAAATTTATGAGGGACAGAAAAGCGTTATCTATGATCCGTCTTCATTTATCAAATGCAATTTTGGAAGATGTGTTAAAGGCAAAATCTGCTGCTAAAATATGGACAAAATTGGACGAATTGAGTATGCATAAAACCTTGACGAGTAAGCTGCATTTGAAGTAGCGGTTATATTTTCATCATATGGAAAAAGGAACTTCGATTGAAGAACACTTGGCTGTATTTAAAGAAATTGTTTTGGATTTGGAAACAATGGAATGCAAATATGATAAGGAAGATTTGAGTTTGATTTTGCTATGTTCATTGCCTGCATCGTACAATATTTTCTGGGATACCATTCTATACAGTCGGGACACGTTGACTCTGAAAGAGCTCTACGATACTTTGCTTTTAAAAGAAAGAATGAAGCACCTCGTAGTTGGATCTGGAACTCAAGGAGAGGGGTTAATTACTCGAGGTAGAACATTAGAGAGGTCTGATAAAGGGAACAGCAACAGAAAGGGTTTGAAAAGCAGATCAAAGTCCAAGAACAGAAACAAAGTTTATTTTTTTTGTCAGAAAAAGGGGCA
This sequence comes from Begonia loranthoides, assembly GCA_022433065.1. Taxonomy (NCBI): domain Eukaryota; kingdom Viridiplantae; phylum Streptophyta; class Magnoliopsida; order Cucurbitales; family Begoniaceae; genus Begonia; species Begonia loranthoides. Next base: position 43,792,989 of record CM039468.1, on the reverse strand, counting down.
TATTAAATCTGAGTGTTATAAATTGCAAAATAAAAGAAAAAAGAAGCAGATCAGAAGGGAAATCAACCAGTGAATTCTGGTGAAACAGTTGTCGCTGAAGAAAACGATTGTGAATCAGGAGGAGATCTTCTAGTAGTGTCTGACGGAAACTCAAAGCCATCAGAGGAGTGGATTCTGGATTTGGCTTGTACGTTTCATATGTGTCTCAATAAAGATTAGTTTTCGACATATGAGCCTGTGTTAAAAGGTGCAGTATTGATGGAAAATAATTCATCGTTCAAGATAGTAGGGATTGGTTCGATCAGAATAAAGATGTATGATGGAGTTGTCAGAACACTTAGTGACGTGCGAGATGTTCCTGATTTGAAGAGAAATTTTATCTCGTTGAGTAGTCTTGATCTGAAAGGGTACGGGTACACTGGTGAAAGTGGAGTTTTGAAGATCAGTCGTGGTTCTCTTACTAGGATAAAAGGATAGAGAAAATCTGGAAATTTATATGTTCTACAGGGATCTATAGTTGTTGGGGATGCTGCAGTTAGTACTTCATTGTCAGATGAAGACCTTACCAGATTATGTCATATGTGTCTAGGGCATATGAGTGAAAATGGAATGAATGAGCTTAGCAGAAGAGGACTTTTGAATGGTCAGAGCACAAGTAAATTACAGTTTTGCGAGCATTGTGTTTTCGGGAAACAGAAGAGAGTTACATTCACTACAGCCACTCACAGTATGAAAGAAATTCTAGATTATATCCACTCAGATCTTTGGGGTCCAGCACCGGTGCCTTCCAAGGGAGGGGCACATTATATACTGACCATGATTGATGATTTTTCCAGAAAGCTTTGGATATTTTTTCTAAAGAAGAAAAGTGATGTATTCGCTACGTTCAAGGAGTGGAGTACTTTAATTGAAAAGCAGGTAAAATATCTACACACTGATAATGGGTTAGAGTTTTGTTCGAGAGAGTTCAACTCTTTATGTAGGTTAGAAGGTATTATGAGGCATCTGACAGTCCGGGGTACTCCACAACAAAATGGAGTGGTAGAGCGAATGAATAGAACTTTAATGGAAAAGGTTCGGTGTGTGATTTCAGATTCTGGTTTACTTAAGTCGTTTTGGGCTGAAACTGCTGCTACTACTTGTTATATTGTGAATCGTTCTCCGTCAAATGCTCTTGATAAGAAAACTGCTGAAGAAGTTTGGTCTGGTAATCAGTTGATTATTCAGGTTTGAGAGTATTTGGTTGTCCCATGTATGCTCACGTTGATAATGGCAAATTAGAGCCCAAATCATTGAAATGTATATTCCTAGGATACCAGTCTGGTGTTAAGGGATATAAGTTATGGTGTCCTGAATCCAAGAAAGTCATATTGAGCAAAATTGTGGTATTTGATGAAGCTGCTATGCTTGGTAATTTGTCTCCTAAAGGCTTGACAGATAAGACTAATCATCTATCTAGTAGCGAGGTTGAGGTCGAAGTTGAATTAGGGTCGACATCAGAGTCTTCGGATCAGACCAACTCAGATAATTAGGGTGATACCGTTTCCGTACAATCACAAATATTTACTTCACCAAAGTTTTCCATCGCTAAGAACAAATTAAGAAGAGAGATTAAACCTCCACAAAAATATGGTGAAGCAGATTTAGTTGCTTATGCTTTGAGTGTAGCTGAAAGCATTGATTCCAGTGAAGAACCGTCTACTTATACAGAGGTAGTGAGTTCAGAAAATTCAGGGAAATGGATGATCGCCATGCAGGAGGAGATGGAGTCTCTTCAAAAGAATGGCACATGAGACTTAGTTAAATTGCCAAAAGAAAAGAAAGTGGTTCATTGCAAATGGGTGTTTAAGAAAAAAGAAAGTACACTTGGTGTTGAAGAAGACAGGTACAAAGCACATTTGGTTGCTAAGGGTTAGAGTCAGATTCTGGGTGTAGACTTCACTGATGTGTTTTCTCTGGTGGTTAAGCACAGTTCGATTCGAGCTTTGCTGAGTGTTGTGGCTATGCACGACTTTAAGCTTGAGCAGTTGGATGTGAAAACTACCTTTTTACACGAAGAGATTGAGGAGGACATTTATATGCAGCAACCTGAAGGTTTTATAGTCTTTGGAAAAGAAGACTATGTTTGTTCTTTGAAGAAGTCCCTTTATGGTCTAAAGCAGTCGCCTAGACAGCAGTATAAGAGGTTCGATTCATTCATGCTTGCTTAAGATTTCAGAAGGAGCAATTATGACAGTTGTGTCTACATAAAGAATAGTCATAATAGGTTAGTGATTTATCTGCTCTTATACGTCGATGATATGTTAATCACAACTAAAGATATTGAAGAAATCAGAAGGGTCAAAGCACAGCTGAGTAAAGAGTTTGAGATGAAAGATTTGGTAGCAGCTAAAAAGATACTTGGTATGGAGATACAGAGAGATAGAAAATCTGGGAAATTGTACCTAAGTCAAATGGGGTACATTCAGAAAGTTCCCTGCAGGTTTAACATGAATAAGTCTAAACCTGTTGGTACTCCTTTAGCAGCTCATCAGACTTATGTCCGCAATTAGATGATGAAATTAATTACATGTCACGAGTTCCATATTCTAGTGCAGTGGGATCTCTCATGTATGCTATGGTTCGCACGCGTCTAGATTTATCTTACGCAGTCAGTGCGGTTAGTAGGTACATGGCAAATCCGGGAAAGGAACACTAGAGAGCTGTTAAGTGGATTCTTAGGTATTTGCGGGGAACTAGTGATGCTTGTTTTCAATTTGGAAGAACTAGGGATCCTGTTATTGGATATGTTTATTCTGATTATGTAGGAGATATTGATAAGAGGAGATCTCTTACTGGATATGTTTTTACAGTTGGGGGTTGCGCTATCAGTTGGAGAGCTACCTTACAGGATACCGTTGCGTTGTCTACTATAGAGGCAGAATATATGGCTATTACAGAGGCTTGTAAAGAAGCTATATGGTTAAAGAGTTTGTTTGGTGAGCTCAGTGGAGATTTGCAGATTGACACAGTGTTTTGTGACAGTCAGAGTGCTATCTTTCTCACTAAAGATCAGATGTTTCATGAGAGGCCGAAGCACATAGATATTCATTATTATTTTGTTCGTGAAGTGGTTGCTTGTGGTGATCTTGTAGTTAGTAAAATTAGTACTCAAGATAATCCTGCTGATATGATGACCAAGACTTTGCCCACACCCAAGTTCAAGCATTGTTTGAGCTTGGTTGGTATTACCTGCTGATTTTACCCTGAGGGGAATTTGTGGAAGAGGAGGTTTTCTAGAGTTATATTTATAGAGTGGAATTCGTGTCAAGGTGGAGATTGTTAGGGTTTAGTGTGACCCGGATTCTAATTGGGCTAGGCCGGTTTGGCCCACATTGGAGGTTTCCTAATTCCTGCAGGATTAGGGTTTCCAATTCCAGTATGACTAGGGTTTTCTTTATTCCTATAAATATATGCTTGAGCCGCAAAGCTCGTTGTACCAATTTCTATTAGTGATTTCTCTCCTCTGCCAGTGGTTTTTTCCCGTTTTGGGTTTTCCACGTAAATTCAGTGTCCATTATTTTCTCTTTCTCTTTTCCAAATCTCATTCGTTATTTCAATACTGACTGAGACAGCATCTAGACCAAAATCAACGTCTTCTAAGGCGGAGAGGACACGCCGGCGTCCTAGCCATGGACGCGGGCTGAAGTCCAGACTTCTGAACTGTTGTGTGGCCGAAGTCTAGATTCCTGGACTACTTCGCTTAGGCCAAAAATCTAGGCTTCCTGGACTGCTTGGCATGGGCCAAAATCCAGGCTCCCTGGATTGGCCAGTTTGGGCCAAGGTGCAAACTTCCTAATTTATCCTGGGTCGCAGTTCATTGCCCATATTGGGCTTATTGTTGGACCTGTTTTGGACCTATTGTGGGCTAGAATTTTGTACAATTTTATCTAATTAATTTTATATTAATTTTAAATAATAATTGGGAAATTAAATTTATATAAATTTTAAGCCAAAAAAAATTTAACGACTTATTTTTGGATAGGTACCCACTAATTAAATTAAAATTTGTGGACCGTTGGATTTGAGTTTTTTGGATTATTGGTGTTGTACCTCGAATTTTTGTAGCAATAAGTATGAGATTAAGCGAGTATAATTAGAACTATGGTAATGTTAATAGTATTAGTTTGGAAGATTTGGGTATGCTGAGTATGATTTGTGAAAGAGTAATACATTAAGTAGGTAAGTGATGTATATTAAGAGGTGTAGTTGGTAGTTTGATTTATGTAAGTGTGAATTTATTTGTGTTAGAAGTGTTGTCTGCGAAGAGTGGTCGATCTCTTGAAGAGAGTGATCGACCAGAGGTGAGCAGAATGAAGAATAAGAGCTTTCTGTTTTGTTGCAGTTGATCAAGAAGGACAGGTGGTCGATCACTAACTGAACAAAATATTCCAGAGGCAAACCATTTGGTGCCGTATCTGAAAAATTTGTTTGCATGTAAAACTTCAATTATGTGAAATATCATATTGGACATAGTGAATTGTGATTTCCCCAAATTGTTCATACCATTGAGTATAATGATGTTGCTAATATTTAGAGAAATATTAAAATCATATGGTATTAGTTTTGTTAGAGGTGTAATTTGGTTACATGTTGAGAGGGTAAATAAGTGGAATGTGCATTTAAATAAAGAATAGGAATGAAAAAGACTTGTGGTGGTCGATCAGAAGGGTAGGCAGTCGATCACTTTCTGACCGAAATATTACGGAGAGCACCAAAATTGGAAGCGCTTGATCAGCTAAAAGGCAATGATCGACTAGTTCCAAAGAAAAAATATATAGATTGTAGCAAATTTGATAGTGATCAATCGTCCACTAAGGTAATGATCAGCCGATAATTCTGGAAAAGACGGACTGTGGTTGATCATCGATGGATTGCAGTTGATCGTGGCCGTGGAGATTTTTAATTATGGTGATTTGTAGTCGATCACAGGAAGAGGGTGATTGACCATGACACAGACAGTAACCTGGAAAAATGGAAACCCGTCATCTGGAAAACAAAATGTTGCAAGAATATGGATTGTCGCGCCTTACCATCTCCTATAACGTCTAGAAACAGATAAAAGAGAGAGACTAGGCAGAAGAAACACAGTCTTCTTGTTATTTTCAGAGTTCCTTCTACCTTCTTGAGAGAGAGAAAGTTCTGCTGCTGTGTTTGGTTTTCGAGAGAATTTTCAAGAGAGATTGTTGCTGCGGTGTGATTGTTGGAAGAAACTTCATCATGAAAGGATTATTGCTAAGAAATATAAGAGATTATGCATGTGTTTTGCCAGAGATGACCTACATCACAGATTTAGGATTTTTGTGTTGTTTGCTATTGATGATGCTAAGCTGTTGAAATTGCTTTCTGTTTCGATGATGAATAGAAGAAGAAATGCTTTGTCTGCTTTCTGTTGTGGTTGATGAAATTGTTACTGCTTTGATAGCATGTTGAGAAGAAGCTATTGATGTGGTTGAACTGACTCTTTGTGTTATAGATATTGATGAATCTTGTTTTATGTTAAGTAAAATTAATGTCTTCCAGAATTTAGTTACTGAATTAGAAGTCAATGAGGTTAATTAGGTTTCATTCTTTAATCTATTGGTGACATTACTAGATAAGGATGAGTAATTAAGCATGTATAAGAGTTTGATCTTGTGTTGATGGAAACTATTAGAAATAATGATGAATATGTTGATTTCTACCTTATTGAGATGTTAGTTTACATCATGTATAAGATTGATTTAAAGTTGTTTTGTTGTTTCATGCTTCGATAGTTGGTTGAATAAAATTTATTATTTTCTCAAAGTATAGTATGAACTGTTGTGTGACATACATTCATGACACGCATCACATGTAGAAGTCATGATAGGTTGCATATACATGCATTGCACGAGAATAAAATATACCTAATTAACGTAAATAGACGTTGGAGATTGGAGAGATTAGTGACGGTGATGCTTGAGAGAACTACAAGATGATGTATCTCTTCCCATGTAGGGATTGAGTGATGGTTCTGCCCAGGCTAGATCCCGAGGATGTATCTTTTCTCTTCCGTGGAAAATCTTCAATGTTCTGAATTATAACGAGACTTTGATTAAAGAACATAAGGGATAGGTTCTCTTCTGACATGAAAGACATGTGCATAGAGTCCGCAAAAGCATTCCTTTGCACTTCATTATATCTTTTACTGGACGTTAGACTTATTATCTCTCTTGTGATGTAGGTGATGATTGTGAACCTAATGAAGTGTACGTGGAGGAGTGTGATGAAATGAGCGCTTTAGTTACTCGGCGCGAATTGACCTTGAGAGTTATGGCTCATAGAACTGAATAGAATGAAGGTTGTTTAAATGTTTTCAAGGACTTAAAGTGGTTTGTTTTAAATGTTTTAAATATTTTGATTTTAAAGTACGTTGATGATGTTTGTTTAGAATAGCTTAAAAGTTGTGATTTCATGTTTTTATAATTATAACGATTTCCATTTTTGTTATCTCTGATTTTCCTTTCACGTGTTTTTTAATAAGTTTAAAAAGAAAAATTTTAAATGGAAAAATGAGATGTTACATTTTGGGAGCGGTCGATTGTCCACATGAGGGTGATTGATCGGGTTGAAGCAGTTTTGTGAAGTTGGAATTTGCAGTCGATCATCCATTGAAAGTGATCGATCCATATTCGAGAAAATAGTCGACTCTGAAGGTTTTACGGTTGATCATGGGAAGGGCTTGATCGATCAAAATATCAAGAATCACCCAAAAAATGGTGAATCGTCGTCTGGAAAAATGAAAGGGTGCTTGGTTAACGAACCATCATGACTTTTTGCCTTTCCCTAAACATTTATAGGCATATTAGAGTGGAATTTGACCGAAGGAAAAAAATAAGGAAATCTTCTAGTGTTCTCTCAAAACTCTATCGTTTTGGTTTTCTAGAGAATAGGGCTGTGCTTTGTGCAATTTTAGGGAGAAGAAAAGGTCGTGAATGAAAGAAAGAGGAAAGGAGTGCCAAGAGACAGAAGCTAAGAAATTGTGAAAACTAGAGAGACATCCACGGAGCAGAAAAAGAAGGAAAGAGGAGGAGATTGTCTTCAAGAATCTAAGGTAAGAAGTGTGTGTGTGTTTTCCCTTCGGGGCTACATCACAAGAAGTAGGAGGTTTGTTTGGGTTGCTTATTGCCTTGATATACTTAGATTGTTCTTCCATTCTTGTTCTAGCTAGTTGATGTTATTGTTAAGCAGTAGATCTGTTCAATGTTTGAGAATAAGTTGTGGCTCGAGGATGCTCTGTTATTGATGATATGTTGTTGATATTTGTTAAGTTATGGAACGTCGTGCTTTCTTGTTGATGATGTTTATACTTAAGAAAAGGTGATTCTATTGTTTACTGCTTGATAACCATTGAATCGAAGGAAATATTGAAATGGCTGGGATTGATCTTGATAAACTGTTGGAAATATTGCATATGTTTGTTACTACTTGTTGTACTGCTCCCTATTTAGTTTGTTCTCGACTGGTGTCGAGACTGGCCGACTAGCGGTTGGTGAGGCCATTTAAGCATTTATGTGCGTGGCGACTAGTGCGTTTCGATTGATGTCAGAACTGATTGTTGTGTATTGATGTGTACAACCGCTAGCAAAACTATTGGTTGATGCTGGAGCTGCTTACTGGAGGTGGTAGGTCGTTGTGCATTGAAGTGCACAACAGCTAACATGTGGTTCGATTGATGTTGAGCTTTTATCGAGAGATGTTATGCATTGATATGTATAGCGGTTATAGAGTCTTCAATTGATGTTGGGACAAAGCGCATTGATGTGCACAAAAAAGAAAGAAATGAAACTAAAATGAGAAAATGTTTTATAAAAGGAGCATTGAATGTTTCACATTGCATTTCACTTCTTACTGAGCGCTAGACTCAGTTTAAGTCTTGTGATATGGGTATGCACTGTGACAAGGAAAGGAGCAGTTGATGGAGGATTTACGCATTGTGGACTTGATGGCTAGCTAGGCTCAAGGTTTAAAAGAAATGTAAAGGGATTTTCAATTTGTAAAATGTTATTGTTTGAAATTCAAGTTTTCTAAGTTGTAAATGTTTTAACGAAAGAAATTTTATTCATGGAATTTCTAAATGTTTTGCTTAGAGAAGTCTTCCACTGTGTTTATAAAAGAAAAAGTCTTTCAAAATTATATGTTTTAAATTGTATGAAAATCTGGATGTTACAATTGAGCTTTAATCAGTGTAAGCCATTTTGAGATAGAGATTTATTTTTATGCACTGCATTGCATAAGTTTTATAAAATAAATATTTTGGGACGTGTTTCCTATAAAACTTACATGCTCATTTTATGGCCGTTGTGTTTTTAAATTATAATTAATTTTTCACTTACACGTTTCAATTAAGCTTGCTCAATACAGTTTCTGGATCATCTCGATCGTGTGGGTCAAGTTCGATCAACCTGGTTTGAGGTTTGTTTTATTTTACGTACATTCGACTATTGGAGCCTCTATTTGTTTGTTGTTAACTAGAGTAATGGGACAGCTGTATGTGTCGTGTCCCTAAACGCAAAACACTAAACTTGATTAGGGTATTTTATGTGGCTTTCGTGACCGTCAAACATTGCATTTATTTTATATGTCTATGGCATGGTGTGCCCAGAGTCCGCGAGTAACTTCATTTTCACTATAATTTTTATCTAGTACGACAATGGTCTATTTTAATTATGTACCACATATTAGTGGATTGTTTTAAACATGTGCCCTTTTGTACAAATTTTTATAAAATGAATTTATAAAATATGAGTTGCATGCTTAAATATTGTTTTAAATAATTCATTATTAATTTTAAATCTGATTCTTATTGAGTTTAGTCAACTCACCCCAATGACACATTTTCAGAATTTTAGCAACAATACTTCATATTGCTGAATCAAGATTGATTCAGTGGATTTTATTTTATTTTCTAGTACTTTAATAATTTTACCTTGATAAACTCTCTGTGAGGTAAACTTTTTATTAGTAAGCTGTAGTCCCTAATTTACTTTTCTGTACAATTATTATAATTAGATTTTATTATTATAATATCTTATGTCACTTATTGAACCTGTTAAACCCATGTTTGTTAAACCCTGGCTTGTAATAATTATTTTAAGTCTTCCGCTGCTAATTAATAAATTTAAGTGAAATGGGTCAGACGATTAAGTTCTTTGGGCTGGGTCGTTCCCTGTTTTGTCTCGGGTCCCTGGCGGGTCATGATAGAATTTTTTGTATCAGAGTGAGATTTTATCTTGAAAAGTGATATTAATAAGATAGATAGTGTAATAATATACAAGGATTTACAAATATTGTGCTTAAGGACGTATTCTAACATACCATGTAAATTTTCAATTTTTAAAAAATGTCTCCAAGAAGAGCTGGTCCTGTAGTACCTACTATGCATACTGCTGAGCCACAGCCTACTGACCCTCTTGTAGCTTTGATGGATGTATTACATAATTTGTTCTGAGATAGCGATAGTCAGGACCTTGAGACATGTCGAATGAACTTCTTTATGCAGTTGGGGCATATGATCCCTCCGGTGTTTGTGGGCAGTGCTGCCCCCCAGAATACTGAGAATTGGTAAAGGGTGATGCACAAGAATTTGACCGCCATTGGAGTTCCGACGGAGTATTGGATTGAGTTTGCAACCTTTTATTTTGAGAAGATAACCAAAGTTTGGTGGAAAGCTCTTAAGTTAGATTACCTGCTTGATTTGATGACGTGGACACAATTTAAGGCAGTGTTTTGAGATAACTATTGCAACACTGGTCATCACCAGTATGATCATCACTTATAATGATTTGGAGTAGGAAAATTTGACTGTGCTAGAATATTATGTCAAGTTCATGGAGTTATTGCAGTATATCAGAGACACGGATCTAGTTGATAAAATGGTGAAGTTCAGGAAATATCTGAGGCCTAAGATTCGACATTAGATGTCAGTTATAGAGTTTAGCTCTATTTCCGATGTTGTAGCTACTACTTAGCGAGTTGAAGCTACTTTGGTTGAGCAGTTTAGTGAATACAGAGGCAAGTCAATTAAGGAACAACAAGTTGGAGGTCAAATAACCAAGAAGGATTAACAGAAAAATTAGAACCAGGGTGGACACACTCAGAGTGGAGCTAGTAGATAGTCTAGTGATACTCCTTATTCTTTTGTTAGGCTTGCAGGCCCTTATATATGTCATACTTGTAATAAGCCTGGACACCTGAGGAGGAACTGCTAGATGAATCTTAAATCACCACAGACTTATTCAACACCTACATAATCAGATTTTGTTAGACCTGGTTTTGGAAGTGGGAGATGATTTTCTGGTTAGAATCAACGCAGTTTTTCTGGACCACAGAGCTTTGCTTCACTGTAGCTAGTTGGTTATAGACCACCATTTCAGCAGTAATATTAGCCTACTGGTACAAACTTTTAGAAATCTACAAGGTATCAACAGAGTTATGCATCTAGTGCCACTCCTGCAGGATTTACTAGTTAAATGGCTGGTGCTGCTCTCAACTCATCGAGGGGTTGATTTGGCGGAAACAACATGGGCAAAGAGAAGTTGATTAGCCAAGCCTATGCAGTTTTAGGATCTGAGCCTATTGATCAGTCTTGTTAGAGCGTCATTGATGGTGCATGTATTATTTGATATGGGTGCTACACATTCATTTGTTTCTGCATCGTTTGTTCATATTTTGAGTATAACTGTAGAGAAGCTAGAAAAGTCCCTAATCGTGAGTACTCCCATGAATAAGAGATATGAAATGTCTCTTGTTGTCTGATCTGCTGCCCTTATTATTGGCAGACATGGACTATCAGTTGATCTAATAGTTATTCCTGTGAATCAGTTTGATGTAATCCTAGATATTGATTGGTTGAACTTATACAAAGCTAAGATCTACTATAATCAGAAAAACATCACCCTTACGTTAGAAGACGGAAATATCTTGATGTATTCATGTAATACCCGTATGTTTCCTATTGACCCTATTCTAAGAGACTGTTTGGGTGGTAGGAGGAGATTGGAGCCTTACAAGAGTGTTTTTGCTCTTAGTGGTGACCTTGTTACGGTTATGCAGGATTCTAGTGATTTGTGATTACCCTAATGTTTTCCCTAAGGATAAGCCTGGGTTACCACCTGACCGAGAGATTGAGTTTTGTATTGATTTGATGCCCAAAACTACTTCAATTTCGATCGCTCCGTATCGCATGGCTATTGCTGAATTGAGAACTCAATTGAATGATTTGTTGCAAAAAGGGTTTATTCGGAATAGTATTTTGCCGTGGGCTACACCAGTTTTGTTTGCAAAGAAGCATGATGGTTCACTTCACCTATGCATTTATTACCGAAAATTAAATCATGTGACAATTAAGAAAAAATATCCATTGCCAATGATTGATGACTTATTTGATCAGCTTGGTGAATCTATGTACTTCTCGGAGATCGATTTGAGATCATGTTATTATCAACTGAAGATACGTAGAAAATATATTCCAAAGACTACTTTTTGAATTAGTTATGGGCTCAATTAATTGATAGGGCTTCCGTTTGGATTGACTAATGCACCATTTGCTTTTATGGACCTTATGAATCGAGTCTTTCGGCCTTATCTCGACTAGTTCGTGGTAGTCTTCATTGACGATACCATGATATATTGCAAGACTTTGGATGGGTATATAGAGCATCTAAGAATTGCTTTGCAGACACTAAGGAAGCATCAGCTATATGCAAAGCGTGAAAAGTGCAATTTTTGGATGACTGAAGTGAAATTTTTTGGCTATATTGTTTCTCAATAGCATTTCCGTTGATCCAGCTAAGATTGAAGCCGTGTTAGATTGGAAGCCAACAAAAAATGTTATTAAAGTGCATAACTTCTTGGGTCTAGGTGGTTATTGTCATCGGTTTGTGCAAAATTTTTCTTTTATTGCTATTTTGCTAATGCAGTTCACTAGAAAGGACATGAAATTTATATGGGATGAAAAGTGCCAGACAACTTTTGATTAACTCAAATAAAGATAGACTACTACTCTAGTTTTAGTAGTACCTAATGAGAGTTTACCTTATGTAGTTTATATAGATGCACTAGGAGTTGGTTTGGGCTGCGTTCTAATGCAGCAAGATAAGGTCATAGCTTATGCATCTTGACAGTTAAAGAAGTATGAATGGAATTACCCTACTCATGATCTGGAGCTTGTAGCCATTATTGTCACCTTAAAGATTTGGCAGAGTTACTTGTGTGGTGCTAAATTTGAGATATTTTTGGATCACAAGAGTTTAAAGTATCTCTTTTCACAGCATGCTTTGAATTTCCGACAACGCCATTGGGTAAAGTATATGGAGGACTATGATTTCACTTTAAAATATCATCTTGAAAAAGCTAATATTGTAGTTGATTCCTTGAGTCGTTATCCTCAATGATCTCTTTTTTGTTTTGTGTTGGATGATTTGAAGAAATGTTTGATTATTGGGGATTATGAACTACAGTACCAGGAGGATGGTCAAACAGTTCGAGTTTTTTAATTTAGTAGTGACCCCTACACTATTACAACCTATGAAGGATTTGCACAAGTTTGATGATGAGTTAAAAGAAAGAATTGAGAAGATTCAAGTTGGTGAGCAATTCGGTAGTTGAGAGATCAGTTTTGATGGATTCTTATTCTTCAAGAATTGAGTCGTCGTCTCCAGTGATTTAGATTTGAGGCAGATAATTTTAACAGAATGCCATAAGTCAAGATTTGCTATTCATCCCAGCAGTACAAAAATGTATCATGCTCTGAAGTTTCAGTATTGGTGGCTTGGAATGAAACATGATGTAGCTAAGTATATTTTGAGGTGTTTAACTTGTCAACAGATTAAGGCCGAACATTAGAGATTAGTTGGGTTATTGCAGCATTTGCCTATCCTTGAGTGGACATAGGACAATCTTACCATGGATTTCATGACCGGCTTGCCTAGGATAGTGCAGAAATTTGACGCAGTGTGGGTAATTATTGATAGATTGACAAAATCTGTATATTTCATTCATGTCAAGATGAATTCCTCTTTAACAAAGCTAAGTGAGTTGCATATCAAGGGCATTGTTTTTCTTCATGGTGTTCTCTCGAGTATTGTTTCTGATAGAGATCCGAGGTTCATGTCAAAATTTTGGAGATCCCTTCATAAAGCTTTGGACACAGAGCTTAATTTGAGTACAACACATCATCCTCTGACAGATGGTCAATCTGAGCGTACGATCCAAATTCTTAACGATATGTTGAAATCTTGCATTTTGGATTTCGGGAATAGTTGAGTGAATCACTTGTCTTTAATGGAGTTTGTTTACAACAATAGTTATTAAACTAGTATCAGTGTTTTACCATATGAAACTTTATATGGAAGACCGTGTAGATCACTTTTATATTGGGCTGAGACTGGGAGCGTGTCTCTCTTGTGCCTAATTTGATTTAGGAGACAACTGAAAAAGTTCAATTAATTAAAGAGCGACTTGGTACAGTTCAGAGTTGACAGAAGAGTTATGCAGAGCTCCGAATGAGGTAAATAGAGTTTGAAGCCAATGATTTTGTGTTCTTAAAGGTGCGACCTCATCGAGGTATTAGTTGTTTTTGTTTGAAAGGAAAGTTAGCTCCAAGATATATATGTCATTTTTGGATTATTGAGAGGACTGGTTTAGTGGCTTCTTGATTGGAATTACCGCCACAGCTGAATTACGTTCATAATGTCTTCCATGTTTTGATGCTGAGAAAGTATATGATCCTTTGCATGTTATTTCTTGGGTTCAGGTACCTATTTAGGAGGATGTATTTTATGAGGAAAAATCTGAAAGAATTCTGAGTCGAGATCAGAGTTCTGTGTCTTCATGAGATACCTCTTATTCGAGTTCAGTGGAAGAACCATAATGAAATAGAAGCAATTTGGGAAATTCAATATGATATGATGGTTAAGGAAGAATGTAATAATTAGTATTTTTAATATTTATGGGAAGTTTTTTTTAAAGGAAAGAATTTCCTCCCCATAAACATTTTGGACCGGGAAGGAAGTTCTTCCCTTTTTCGTTATCCCTCCCACTCCATTAAATGAAAAATCATTCTCCCATTCCCATACTCTGCCTCTCCCTATCTCTCACCTCTCACTCTCTTTGTCTCCCTCTCCCAATTCTTATCCTCGCTCGGAAGAGATTTTGGGGTGATTTCCTTCACTACATTGGAAGGGTGTCACCACGGTAGGCAATGTTTTCCTCGACTCTGTAAAGTTGAATTTGTGGATTAAAACTCTAAAATTTTGATTGAATTTTGGAAGGGATTGGTGTTTGACTGAGGGTAGATTTTGTGATGTTGTAGGAATCTTCAAAGTTGGAAATCGATAGAACAGGTATACAATAAAACTGGATTTTTATTTTTCTCTAGTTTTTATGTATTGATTCATAATCTGAGTTGGCTATGGATTGTTTATTTCCTTTTCATTGTTAATGAATCTATTTGGATGACAAACGTGTGTTGATTTTGTACAATTTTGCATCGACGATGGTCACCAAAACACAACTCAGTGAAAGTTGAGCCACGATATGCGAGACCTTTGTCTCGGCTAGATGAAAGACTAGTTAAGACTCTGGTTGGACTACTGGCCAAGACTACGATCATCGACTGACCGAGATAGCGTCTCGGCCAGAATCGACGTCTTCGAAGGCGAAGAGGACACGTTGGCGTCCTTGCCATGGACACGGGCCGAAGTTCAGATTCCTGGACTGCTTTGCTTGGGCAAAAAATTTAGGCTTCCTGGGCTACTTGGCTTGGGCCAAAATCCAGGCTCCCTCGACTGGCTAGTTTAGGCTATGGTGCAGATTTCCTAGTCTGTCCTGGGCAGCGGTCCACTACACATATTAGGCTATTGTTGGACCTGTTGTGGACCAAAATTTTGGATAATTTTATCCAATTAATTTTGAATTAATTTTAAATAATAATTGAGAAATTAAATGTATATAAATTTTAAGGACTTATTTTTAGATAGGTGTCCACTAATTAAATTAAAATTCGTGGACCGTTGGATTTGAGATTTTTGGATTATTGGGCTTTAGTCAGTGTAAGTCACTATGAGGTAGGAGTTTATTTTTATGCACTGTATTGCACAATTTTTATAAAATAAATATTTTGAGACTTGTCTCATATAAAAATGACATGCCCATTTTATGGCCGTTGTATTTTTAAATTATAATGAATTTTTCACTGTATATGTTTGAATTAAGCATGCTCAATAAAATTTGTAGATCAACTTGATCATGTGAATTGAGTTCAATCGACCAGGTTTGGGGTTTGTTTTATTTTACGCACATTCGACTATTTGAGGATGTGCTTGTTTATTGTTAACTAGAGTAGTGAGACAGTTGTATGTGTCATGTCCCCGGAGCAAAACCCTAAACCTGACCAGAGTATTTTATGTGACTTTCACAATCGCCGAGCATCACATTTTTTTTATATGCCTATGAGATGGTGTGCTCGGAGTCCGTGAGTGACTCTATTTTCACTATGATTTTATCTAGTACAACAATAGTCTATTTTAATTACGTTCTACATATCAGTGAGTTGTTTTAAACACATTCTCTTTTGTACAAATTTTTCTAGAATGAATTTATAAAATGTGATTTTTAAATTCATGCATGATTAAATAGTGTTTCAAATAATTCATTGTTAATTTTAAATTTGATCCCTATTGAGTTCAGTCAACTCACCCTAATGACACATTTTTAGAATTTCATCAATAAGACTTCTCATTGTCAAATCAAGATTAGTTTGGCTGATTTTATTTTATTTTTCAGTACTTTAATAATTTTACCTTGAAAGACTCTTTGTGAGGTAAACTTTTTATTAATAAGTTGTAATTCCTAATTTACTTTTTTATACAGTTATTTTATTTGGATTTTATTATTATGCTATCTGATATCATTTATTAGACCTGTTAAACACATATTTGTTGGACTCTGACTTGTAATAGTTATTTTAAGTTTTTCATTGCTAATTAATAAATTTAAGTGAAATGGGTCAGATGATTCGGTTCATTGCGTTGGTTCATTCCTCGTTCTTTTTCAGGTCTCTTGCGGGTTGTGACACTGACCCTCAGCCCACAACGGATATCTCTCAGCTTACAGTTTCTCTCTCTCTCTACTTTCAGGTTATGTGTTAACATTGAATTGATATAACTTTCTTTTTTTCACTTAAATGACGTAATTTTAAAGTCAATTTACAACTCATGACTTATGGTTTTATGTCACTTTATTTAAAAATTTTGACATAATAATATTTGTTTATAGATGTTCTCAATATAATACGTCCATCCATTGCATCCATCAACATCCATATAGAACCATTCAAAACTTAATATAGAAATAATTTACAAACTCATATGAAAGTACAAATATTTGGCCAACAACGGCCTTGGGAAGCCCATCATGCCATCTTGAACGTCTATAATGAATTTATCGTTCACATATATACTTACAATGCTTTTGTTATCGTTTTTCCAAAACTTGATATCTATTTGCTTTTCATGTTTTTGACAAAGTTCGAGAAGTCTAGAGATGAGTTGGGGTTGTTGTTGCAAGTCTTTATGGGTAACAATAGATTTCAATAGATGTTTCAACAATAAAACATCACTTCTTTGAGCCACCTTCTAATAACTCCCCTTCAATGTAATATCAAGCTCGGACATTCCAGTTGAGGAGGTCTACTCTCTGCCCAATCATCATATTTTGAGTCGCATAATGAACGAAACTCGTCATCTAGAGATGTCGAGATCAAATACACCTCTATAACAGCTTCGTGATCAAATGCACTTTGCTCATCGACATGGACTGCCGAAATAGACTGCACCTCAATTTCTGATATTTTTTCGCTCTTGGATGATGTTCAGGAATTTAGGGTTGCTACTTGGTTTCGCAGAGGACATTCTTTTCATTTATATAGATGGAGTTGATAGTCACTCAACATCATCGTTTAGTATTGAGGAATGTCAATGCATTAAGAACTACTTTATGCAGCGCAAGACACGTATCCGCTGCAAAAAGAACATACTTTTTGTAGCGAAAGACATGTATCCGCTGCAGAAAGAATATTTTTCGCAATAAAAATTTGTCTTTCACTCTGGAAAGAATATTTTCCGAAGCGGATACTTGGCATCCAATGTGGAAATCAAGTCAATGGATTAGGACTTGCCTTGTGTTATGGAAATTAAGTCATTGACTAGTATTACTTCATGTACAGGTCTACTGCGGAGAGAAGACATATCTGCTGCAAAAATAAATTGAAATTTTTAACAAAAAAATGTGACAATAATGTTTACTCAATTTATTTTTTATAATTTAATATTTTATTTGTTAATAAAAATTAGTCAATGATTATCTTGTGGTTGGCCGTAGTTATTTTATCAATTAGCTTCATTTTTTTCAGTCACGTTGCGGAGGTTGTCAATTTGAATTGTATTTTCATGTATTTTGATTTTGATACATATTTTGATTGTGATGTATTACTCATATAATTAATTGAGAAAATTCATATAAAAATTCTTTTAAAAGTTACTTTTATAGTTAATTAGTTAACTACTTATGGTAAAATTATAATTTGAAGTGTGTGTACCTCCACTTCAGGTCATTTTTTTTACCGTCCATTATTGATAGAGTCAATCTAATCCATCCATTTGAAGTGTCTTGAAGTAAGTTTGTCGAGTTTAAGTGGTTTGCTAGCCGTTCGTTAGGGAGGTAAGTGGTCAAGATGGATCTCAGCCGTACATTTGCCCTCTCATTGCCCTTTCCCACATTAAATGTCGCTGCCATTGAATCTTCTCTTTTCAATAACAAAATCCCCTGTATTAATACGATTCATATCTGCGCATCTATTGAATGTTTTGGCATGGTTGCTAGGGGGTGTTCAAACCGAACTGGAACTGAAGAATCGAATCGGAACCGATGATTTTTAGTCGGTTTGATTCAGTTTGCACATATAATAACCGAATTTTGGTTCTGTTTATGAAGAACTAAAATTCTCGGTTCATTTTTCAGTTCCAGATTCTCAGAACTAGAAAACCAGAAGAAAACTGCGTTTGTCTGTAATTTATGTCTTCGTTCCGCAAGTCTATTCAGTTGATTGTTGCAGACTCTCCCAATTCTCGAACGCTCCCAAGTCCCGAGTTCGGACACAACTTTTTGTTCTGTTCTGCTGCAACTCTCCTGAACGGCGAATGCTCCCTACTCTCGACTCCTGAACGGCGAATGTTTTGTTCATCTTCGTCTTCTGTCTTTGTCTTCGTATGTGTCTTCTGTCAGTTCACATTTTGTTCGGTCCTTGGCTTGCTGCTCCACTTAGCACTTCACATGGGTGGAGTGAAGCAGTAGGATATATAGGAAATCTATTATAAAGATTGTTTTGGTTTGAGCATCTTTTCAAGGTCTCCAAGTTGCAAATTTTACTTTTAATAGGAAATTTTGATTTCTTATAAAAAACCCGAGACCAATATTTCTTTGTTGTGACCCTTGTGGACTTAAAAATGCACATTTCTTTTTAATATTGACTAGATGAAAAATGACTGATTTTAAAACTGAGCAAGGAAATCCTCTAATGCAGTAATGATTTTGATGCCTCTCGAAAGAATTTAACCATTCCCTTTTTAGCTTTCTTTAGTTCAGTTATCTACTTGCGTGAAAAAACTTAAGTTATGACTTGAAGGCATTTTTCTTAGCACTTATTATTTACAATATGATTTCATATTCAGGTTGAGGACTAAATTGAAATAGCTTGTTGATCAGTATGCTCCTTCTGAACAACAAAATGCACAGAAGGTATAGTTTCTTTAATGTTGTTAAGGTTGGCACGGAGAGTTTGTTCATGTATTCTGACTGCTTTTGAATCGAGTTTCAATTTTTTGTTGGACATACAGTTTGTAAAGTTTGGTTCAGGTTCACTTATGGTTTGGTTTATTTTTTATTGGTTGGTTTATTTTCTTTTGGTTTNCAGGTTCGCTTATGGTTTGGTTTATTTTTTATTGGTTGGTTTATTTTCTTTTGGTTTTATTTGTTATATGATTACAATCGTATTTTTTTTATCCCTTTAATTAAGTGGTAGAGGATTGAAACTGCGTAGAAAAATAGAAAGGAAACTCTCCAGGAGAAAAGAGTAAAGAGCTTTCGAAAGGAGATTTCTTGAAGAGAAGATTTGCTTCAAGAAAGGAAAGCTTAGGGCAAATTTCGGCAGAGGAGAGCAGTCTATCAGAGATGACGGTTTTCGGCAGATGACGGGTGTTTGCCTGGGTTTTTTCTTCATCTCTGTTGTTAGGGCTACTCTGTCCTATTTGATTTTTCTGTTTATAATCTGGCTTTGATTCTTTGGCTGTAAGATTGATATTGTTCTTTGGAAATAAGAGGGATTCCGGTTGGGTCCGTGGATGTAGGACAACTTGTCCGAACCATGTTATATCATGTGTTTGATTTTTGCTTTCCTTTTGCTCTGTCCATTTAATTTCAATCTGTAATTATTCAACATAGTTGAAGCAGAAAACTTTGGAACTTCAACTTGTCTTCCTGAATTGAAGAGATTTATTATTATTGATCTCTTAAAATGCATAGTTATTATAACATATAGAAACTTGTCTGGCTGGTGTATTACGATTCAAGAAAGAGGAAGCCTGATCAGGATTTCTTCTTGGAAGTCCTGGAACACCTCAAAGTGGAAACAGAGAACTGTGTTTTCATCGATGACAGGTTCTACTTTCATCTTCTCTGTTTGATATTTCAAACTTTAGAATACGATCGAGTGTGTATTGAGTGTAGGTTGAAGAATGTGGAGGCGGCCATTGGAGTTGGCATTGTTGGTCTTCATTTTCAAGAATGCAGATTTGCTTCTTCATCATCTTTCTCAAATGGGTATTCATATTTCACCTCCTCAGCCTTGTCAAACCCAAGATTTTTCCAATTATGCAAAAGCAGATAACTGTTCTTGATTGCATCATGTAATTTTGTTTTTTGGTCCATATTGATTCTTTATTTTTGGGAATAGGGTTTTTTTAATTTTTTGATTCTTTATTATTTTTTTAATTTTTAATTTTTATAACATTTTATTATAAAATTTGAAAAAAAAAAATTTAAATGAGGGAAAACCGAAACTGAACAAGAACCAGAACTGGAACCGGAACCAAAATTTCTTTCCGGTTCCGGTTCAGTACTTGTTTCCCATACAATCGATTTTGGTTTTGGATTTTCAAAATCGAAACCAACCAATTCGCTTTGGTTCCACTTCAAAACCGAACCAAACCAGACCATACACACCCCTAATGATTGCCTATGTTGCGGGGTTTTGATGAAGGGAGAGTGGTGATGGTTTTTCGTAGAGGTGGAAATCTGTTCGGTTCAAACTGAGTAATCGAATTGAACTAAATGATTTTATTCGATTTGGTTTGATTTAAAAAAAAAATTGAATTTAAAATCGAATCGAATATAACCAAAATTTTTGGTTTGGTTCTCGATTTTAATAAAAAAAACCGAGTAAAACCGAACTGAACCGAAATAAACCTAAACCAACTCATTCGTATTTTGTTTTGTATTTCTTGGAGTTTAGTTTCTCAGATCTGTTTGGTTTTTTTAGAAAATACAATTTTTTTAAGAAATCAAATGTGGAGTTGAATGTTTGATGTTACTCTAACTTAGCTAAATACTCTTTCCTTCACGTTCTTAAAATTTTTTCGTAAATCTTTTATAGTTTCATGGAAAAGTGAATTAGATGAAAGAAAAATTTCTTAAAAAGCTAAAATTTCTATGAGATTCATCAAGTCGTTTTACATTGAAATCTGTTGAAATTTGAGTTGAATTTCTCTGAATTAAAATTTGTTTAGCCAAATACTAACAAAATCCAAATTTTTTGCTTTTTTAAAAACCAAACCAAAAAAATCAAAAATTGAAACGAAGAAAATTGAAAACCGAGGTTCAGTTTTTGATAAGTTTTCCAATAAATTTGGTTTAGTTTTGTTATTTTATTTTCCATACCGAACAGAGTCAGTTCGGCTCCAATTTTACTATAAAATTGAACCAACCAATTTCACTTTTCGTGCTTCCATCGGTGGCATTGTGCTATTGTGGTCTGACGGTTTCCCCATCCACCTAGGTTTCTTTTGGTTTCGCTCCGCCGATATCATGAATGTTGTGCTAGCTTAGGGTTAGTAACGTCAAGTGATGTGTCTTTTCCATTAAAATGTAGTGTGTTCATTCTCCCTGTGCTTTAGTCTTCCTTTACCTTTATAAAAACCATGGCCAGTCTTCCGTTGAGCTAGGTTTTTTTTATCTCTTGGAGCTATTGCCGAGGTTTCTCCTTTCGTATTGTAGTGCTTTTCTTTTTATACTATTGCTCTATCGTTTCGATCTTTTGCATTTTAACGCTTTTGTTTCTCTACTTTCGATATGTAACTTCGCTTTCACTGCATAGCCTGAAATCCATTATCTTCTTAGTTGATACTAGATATACGTGTCACCAAAAGACTGTTGTATTTTGTATACCTTGTCTGTATGAGATTTGCTTTATTTATCTTTTAAATAATGTAATTTGTAGACTCCATTGTCGCCTGACCTTTTTTTTCAATTTTATTACATTGAAGAGAATAAAAGACTGAAATTAAATAAAATAATCAAATAACTTAAATTAAAAGCCAATAAGGGACAAGTCAAATAAATATGATAATTTAAGTCCTTATTGAAATAGCGTGGGAAATAAAAGTAAAATGTTTAGAACTAAAATGTAGGAAATTCTAACCAAATTTAATCTCACATGATGTATTGAGTGTAATAATAAACTAAAGAAAAAATTTGTCAAACTTGTTCCTGCTTTGGCAATTGAGAATTTTTCATATTAAATCTTGAAAAAAGAGTTGTATGAGACGAGCCGATTAACTCGGTAGGAACGAACTTTATATGTAACAATATAGTACAAAGAATATTTAAGTATGCTATATAAAATAGGTTATCCAGTATTGAACAAAACATAGTAGAGTAAGTCTTCAAAACAATCTACTATAGTGTGATATGTAATATAAAATAACCTACTCCTATAAATTTCAACAAATATGGAGTCACTTATAGATTTCGACCATACCATGTCATTGGAAGGAACAACGACGATAATAGGCAATCGCAATAGCCATGAACGACTCAGTTCAGGTTTAGGGTTTTGCGTTTAGGGACATAACACATACAACTGTTATATTAATTTAGTTAACAACAATAAACAAACACATTCTCCAACGGTCGAATATGCGTAACAAAAAAAAAATGATCCCATGTGGGTGGACCAAACATGATTCACACGATCAAGCTGATCAATGAAATTAAATATGCATACTCAATTTAAACGTGCCCAACAAAAATATAATTAATAATATGAAAAACTGACGAGCCATTAAAATGCTCATGTTACTTTTGTATGAGAACACATCTCAAAATAAGTTTCTAGAAAATAATATAATGCTCGACATAAAATAAATCCTTACCTCAACTAGGATATTCAAGTTAAAGCTCAAGCAAATGAAATCTAAAGTCCAAATCTCTCGTTAATTCGT
Organism: Begonia loranthoides; assembly: GCA_022433065.1. Classification (NCBI taxonomy): domain Eukaryota; kingdom Viridiplantae; phylum Streptophyta; class Magnoliopsida; order Cucurbitales; family Begoniaceae; genus Begonia; species Begonia loranthoides. The sequence continues at coordinate 43,770,373 of CM039468.1, read as the reverse complement.
TGAACCTACCAAAGTACATATATCCAAATCAATTCATTTTTTTATAAACCTTTAAAAGTTTGTTAGAACCCATAACGGGATAAGAATCAACTCAAGAAACTTACAAAACAAACCCCTAAAGAATCCCACTTAAAAAATTTTGTTTACATGTCTGTTTATAAAAAGTCATCCATTCTGCAATAACCGGTCAACCACAGATTGAGGTTTCGGACACTCACTCAAATACTATCCCCCTTGTCCTTTTCTGCGATAGTCTTTGCTCTCACAGATGCATGTGTTTTCTCAAAAATCATTCACTTCTGAGGATACATGTCTTCTACGTGCTTCCACAAAAACCCTTGCTTCTGTGGATGCATGTAATATGCGAAAATCCTTCAATTCCATGGATATGTGTCTTCTGCATGCTTCTACGAAACTCTCGCTTTTGTGGATGCATGGGTTTTTCCAGAATCTTTCATTTCTGTAGACACGTGCTCTACTAGTGGTTCTGTGAAAACCCTCACTTCCGTGGATGCATGAGTTTTCACAGAATCCTCCACATCCGTGGACATGTGCCTACTGCGTGTTTTTACTAAAACCTTCGCTTCCATAGATGCATGTGTTTTGCAAAATTCTTCACATCCGCGTACACATTCCTACTGCATGTTTTTGCGAAAATCTTCGCTTCCACGGATGCATGCGTTTTCATGGAAGCCTTCACTTTCGCAAATATTTGCCTACGACATGGGACCCTTCCAGTATTCTAGGAATTCCATCTTCTCCCCAAAAATTCCAACTTTAAATTATACAGAAAAATTTTAGAATAAATTTACATCCATTCCATGCATTAATTTGACTCTTTTTTTATAACACCAATGATCATTTCTCAAAACATAAACCAAAATTCTCAATAGACCAACATAATTCATGGCTAAACATGATTAAAAAAAATACAGGGGGAAGGGGTGGCTTGGAGGTTTACCTTCTGTGAATTCTAGATATTTGGGTTTTTTCAAATTCCAATCTGTAGTGAACAATTCATATATCAAAATTTACAACCTACATAAGAATAAAGGTTTAACTTAGTTGTTATGTAATAATTTCATCAGAAAAGAAAAAGGGAATAAGTTTACCCATTTGAATTCTCTATACTAAGGTTTTCAACCACCCAATCTGACTCTTATAGATGTTCTCCTCTGTCGTTCTCTAAATAAAAAGAAATTAAAAAAACTCTTTACCCTAAATTTGGAGCAACAACCATTATATTATTTCTCACTTAGGACATTTCGTCCCCGAAATTTAGAAAAATCTCAAAAGTTCCATAAAATAAGTGAGGGTACTTAGTCACCCATTTCAAACTCAATTTCTTATATAGCTTCTCTTTCACTACGGGTCTTCTGCTAAACTTGAATTAAAAGAATCTCACGGTGATGCAAGACTTTGATTTCACGGGCCAATGTCTTTTTGGGCTCCTCTTCATAAGAAACATCCTCGTAGATAGGTACATCAGTTTAGGAGATGACATGTGATAAGTTTGAAACATACTTCCTCAACATGGACTTGTGAAAAACATTGTGTACATAACTCAATTGAGGGGGTTTACCTTTTGTGAATTTTTGAAATTTGGGTTTTTTCAAATTCCAATCCGCAGTGAACAATTCATATATTAAATTTTACAACCTAGATCAGAATAAAGGTTAAACTTAGTTGTTATGTAATAATTTCACCAGCAAAGAAAAAGGGAATAAGTTTACCCATTAGAATTCTCTACACTAAGGTTCTTAGCCACCCAATCTAACTCTTATAGATATTCTCCTCTATCATCTCTAAATTTTTCTGAAGGGATTCAGTCAAAAAGATGGCTCTTCATAAGGGAAAACTTCCTTGGAAAACCGTCCAATAACCTCGACTTACCATTTCCAAATTAATAAAATAAAAAGAAATTAAAAAAAATTAAAAAAAAATCTTACCTCTAAATTTGGAGTGGCAACCATTACATTTTTTCTCACTTAGGAAATTTTGTCCCCGTAATTTAAAAAAATCTCAAACATTCTATAAAATAAGTGAGGGTACTTAATCGCCCATTTCAAACTCAATTTCTCATATAGCTTCTCTTTTGCTATGGGTCTTCCACTAAACTTGAATCAAAGGAATCTCATGGTTACGCAAGACTTTGATTTCATGGGCTAATATCTTTTTGGTCTCCTCTTCATAAGAAACATCTTCTTGGATAGGTACATCGGTTTAAGGGATGAAATGTGATAAGTTTGAAACATACTTCCTCAACATGGACATGTGAAAAACGTTGTGTACATAACTCAATTAAGGGGGTTTACCTTCTGCAAATTTTCAAAATTTGGGTTTTTTCAAATTCCAATCCGCAGTGAACAATTCATATATTAAAATTTACAACCTAGATTACAATAAAGGTTAAATTTAGTTGTTATGTAATAATTTCACAAGAAAAGAAAAAGGAATAAGTTTACCTATTAGAATTCTCTACACTAAGTTTTTCAGCCACCCAATCTGACTCTTATAGATGTTCTCCTCTATTGTCCTCTAATTGTTCAGAAGGGATTTAGTCTAAAAGATGGCTCTTCATAAGGGAAAACTTCCTTGGAAAACCGACCCATAACCTCGACTTACCGTTTCTAAATAAATAAAATTAAAAGAAATTAAATAAAATTAAAAAAAAATCTTACCCCTAAATTTGGAACAACAACCATTACATTCTTTCTCACTTAGGAAATTTTGTCCCTGAAATTTAGAAAAATCTCAAACGTTCTATCAAATAAGTGAGGCTACTTAGTTGTCCATTTCAAACTCAATTTCTCATATAGCTTCTTTTTTCGCTACAAGTCTTCCACTAAACTTAAATCAAAGGAATCTCACGGTGAAACAAGACTTTGATTTCATAGGCCAATATCTTTTCAGGCTCCTCTTCATAAGAAACATCCTCCTGGATAGGTACATCGGTTTAGGAGATGACATGTGATAAGTTTGAAACATACTTCCTCAACATGGACATGTGAAAAACATTGTGTACATAACTCAATATAGGTGGTAAATCTAACTGATATGCTACTGAATCAACCCATTTGATAATCTGAAAATGACCAATAAGGGAGCTAACTTTCCCTTTACTCTAAAATGACTAATACCACAATATGGTCAAACCTTCAAGAATAGGAAGTCATTAGCATAATGTAATAGCCCGACTTTTTACATCGGAATTTAATAAGATTAATTAAAAGTAATTGAGAATATTTGGGATAATTGGACAATTATCGAGGTATTATAAATGATGTATTTGTGAGTTTTAAATTTAAAGAATTTGTTAAGATTAAATGGAAAGTACTATAATTAAAATTTATATATTAATTTAATGGATTAAATTATAATGTTTGGAATTACTTATAATTGTTTTAAATTAAGGATTCATTGAAT
>CM039468.1:43721571-43766569 GCA_022433065.1 Begonia loranthoides | reverse complement strand
GAAGGAGGTGCTCTCGGGAGAAGAATGCAGAGACCGAGAGGGTTGAGAACTCTATGATGGGCAGAACGTAGAGATGAGATGGATTGTGGGCTTCCTTCAGGTAAATAAATCCTCCTCTGATAGTTGGTAGTCTATTGGATGGTATTTCTCCATGGTTGTGATAGCCTTGGTTGATTCTGCATGAGTAATTACAGATTATTGGACAATAAATGGATTATGTTATCTGTGTAGTTTGGTTAGGATTGATGCTTAGTATTTGTGAACTCCTTCTTTGTTGAACATCATGGATCATTTGCTTGGTTTTGTAGAGAATAATGTTGAGTTATGGAAATGTATGCTGCTATGTGGTTGGGTTCGATGCCTTGAATAAATGTCATGTTAGAATCTGGATGTTAATAAATGAGAAATTGTTTGGTGCTAGTCATTGGAGAGAAGTTATTAACCCATTTAGGATGTTAATCTAATGTTGAATTTAGTGTGGTTGCGGATTTATACCTTGTTGCGGTTTGTGGAATTCTGTAAATGTTTGTTGGAGGGATTGTTATCAATAAGGAAATGTTTCTAATTTGAAGGTACAAAAATGAGAGGAAGGATAATGGTTAAGTGCCAAACGTGATAAAAAATTGAGGTAATGAATTTGGGTGTGTCTTGGCCATTTGAAGGCCCTACACCGCAAGTAGAGTGCATGCGTTTATGCTTGGTCTCTATTTTGTTTAGTTACTACTAATTCCCTTACTTGCCTTCAGTTGATAGATTTTGGATTGATATACTGCACTGCTATTATTCCTTGTTCTGTGATTGACATTCTTTGTTAATTGGGTGTGCTTCCATTTCCTGCAATACATGCTTTACTTTGATAATTCCTAGATGAATGATCTTGCCTGGATGAGAGAGTTAAGGATGTAGATGAGTTAAAATGTTGATTTGAAGCATAAGCGAGTTAAGAGACATGTCTTTTAGGATGATCCTGTTCCTTACTTTTTACTTGTTGTTCTATTTAAATCTCTCCATACAGTATAGGTTGTTATTCCTTTATCTACACATGTATATTGTTCTTGTCGTTCCCATTGACCAATGCATATATTGTTCTTGTCGTTTTCATTAATCAATAGTGTCTTTGCTAGTTCTAGTGTTTGAATGTCTATATGATTAATCGAAGTCATTTTTCCCTATTGAGCATGTCCGTCTATTTAACGTAATTCAATTGATCACCTTAATTATAAATGCATATGAACCCATATAGTTAATCTCGGCATGTAAACAATTGGATTCACCTAATTATGTGAACTAATGTCTAATTAACTAGTTAATGATAATTACTCCTTGAACATGTAAATTAACTATTAAATCATAGCATGTAATTAGCATGTTGATTCACATGTTTAATTAGTAGCATGTTAGTTAACTAATGCCATGTCTATTTAACTAAATTACGACAAGTAGCTAATTCACGATAACTAGGTATGTTGATTTATTAAATAGGAGTAGGTAACCCAAGCATGTAAATTGACCTAGAACAACTAACTATCACCTTGAGGATGATTAATTGATAACCAAATAGAACCCTTATATGGTTAATAAACTAGATTTGAGTATGCTAATTAACTAGGTTAATTAACTAAATGGGATTAATTGGAGAGCATGTTAACTCAACAAGAGTAATTAATTAACTTGAGCATGTTAATTATTACTAAAGCATATTAATTAACTAAAGCATGTTATTTAACTCAAGCATGTCAATTCTAAGTTTGTATAATCAACTAGTTAAGCATGTTTAATCCCCTAAACTATTATTTTACTTGAGCATGTTAAATTAGTAAATAACTAGCATGTTAATTTACTAAGTCATGTCGTCCTTAGTTAGCATGTTTAAGTAACTAACTGGAATAAAAGCATGCTTAAATTATCTTGGATAAAAATTTTAATTAATAATTAATTAACTAGTTTAATAATTGTAATTTATAATTTTTGGATTGAACATGTAATTAGTTAGAATAACTGAGTAGCTTAATAGTTAAAATTGTCTTGAGCATGTAACCCACCTAGGATAACTAGTCAGAATAATCACTTAGAATAATAAATGTAAGAAGCATGTAAATGATCAAGGAAATTAACTATGATAATTAGCATATTAATTAATTCGAACATGTTTCCCTTGTTTTAGTTCATTTTATATTGTTATGACGTTTCTGTATTTCCTTATGATTCGTTATGTAAGTTTCTTAATGTTCATTTCATGATTTCCTTATATGTTTCGTTGTGTTCCGTTCAATATCATAATTGCTTTCATGTGCGACTTCAATTCTCATTATTCAATTATTATTGTTTACTTTATTATATGTGCAATTACAATTTAAGTCACTCTCTTTTATATGCGCACTTCAATTTCTAATAATGTTATGTTATAACGCATCATGCATCATGATAGGTTTAGAATGTATGTTCACGCATCATGTTAATGAAACCCGTAGAGAGTGCCACCTTGGTGGTGGTACGCAAGCATGCACAAGTGAAGAAAAATGTTTAGGAAAGAAAGAAAAGGGAGTTGGGTGCGGTTGGGTAGTCGGGTCTAGTCTGCAATCTAGCCGAAGCCCCTCCCTTATCGGGTACGGGAGTTCTAGATTGCAAGTAAAAGGCTAGGTCCAATCAACTATACCATTCCATATAGGTCCTCCAATCTCCAGCTCGATGTACGAGTAACGAACGAACGAATGAAAGTAAAGTAATTAACAAATGAATGACGTAATGAAAGGATTGGTTTGGGTGGCCCCCATTCCAACAAGGACTAAAGAGAGGCATTCCATAATTGCATTAACCGTTTTGCTTACTAAGCCATTAGGCTCACGTATTACTTGTGGTGTAGGAACAAACAACGAACAGATAATAATAGGCTCATATACGAAAACGACAAACAAATAATAAAGCAGAGGTGAAGGATTTGCACGAACGAGATTTCGGAGCTGGCCAGGTATGAAGAGGGTAAAAGAGAAACAGTTGTAATTAAATTAAGTCTTTTAAATTTTATTTAACTGTCTAGCACTTCGGTTTTACTCAATAGTTTAGTTTCCATTCTCAATGCATTATTTATGCTTCCGCAACATTTTAAATAAATGATTTCATAACACTTCCGCATTTCATCAATTCGATTTTATAACGAGTTTTACAAATGGTTGGTAGCGATCCGATTTTAGCATCGCGCTTTGATTCATTTTATAAAATTTTGATTTTTTTTTGCATATTCAAGGATTTACGAAAATCTGGGTCATTACAGTTGGTATCAGAGCAAATTTGTTTTGCTTTACTTCGTTTTAAAAATTGAGCTCTGATATGTTTTATTTAGTAAAAGTCAAACTAGGTAAAGTAGTTTGCCTGCCAGCACGAGCCTCGACGTGGAAAATCCTTCATCGTTGTAAGTATACTTCCTAATACTTTACTAATACATGATTTCTAATTCTAATTTGATAGATGAATTGCTAGGAGATAACTTGTAGGAACTAGTGGACCAATGGACTAAGTAGCCTTGGCAACAAGTATTTTGTTGTATTTGGGATTGTAGGTCGTATCTAATATATTTTGGATGACACATTTTGGATTTTGGATGATACTAGTGAATGTAAGCACATATTTTGGAACTGTTTGGGATTTTATGCAGGATTTTAGCTTTTGGGGGAGTGTAAAAATAGGGAAGACTCTATCCAAATTTTCAGAAAATAAGAAAGGGAAATAAATGGAAAAGAAAATCTTGCATAAGTTAGATCGACTAGATAGGTGAGTGTAAGCTAGATCAACTAGGTAAGCGAGGGCGCCTAGGTAACGACGGGGTAGATCAACTAGTTAGGTAAATGAAGTCACATAGGTTTCAACGGACTAGATGGTTGGTTATGGGAATAGAAAAAGCAGTAAGGACCAAACCGGAGTAGAAGAATGGGATCCCACTAACACAAGTAACTGCCCACTTAGTATTGACCTTAGAAGAAGAATTTGGAGGATGGAGTTGGACCTTAGTGAAGAAAGTTGGATGAGAACCCTGTTGGATAAAATAAGCCGATCCCTACAAAGGTTAGAACTCCTACATGGACGAGATGGGTGATGAAGAGTAGTTGACTAAGAATGCACTAGGTTAGAATTCCTATAAGGACTGGTGGTTCAAGGTTTAATTTGGCTGTAAGACCAACTTGAATTCAATGGTGGTTTTCGACGTAAGCGGAGTAACATTGGACTAAGTGTTAGACTTGGAGAAGTCAAATATGTCGGACTCAGGTTGTGTCCTTCATCTCAATTTGAACCTATTCAAGGTAACCAGGAACATGACTACATAACTATACGGCAGAAGCAGACTCGATCGGTTAAGCTTTTCTAGAAACGAGTATTAGAAACAGAAACTGAAACTGAAACTGAAACCAAGAATGGAAACAACTATGGAGACAGAAACGGAAACAGAAAACGGAATGGAAGGGAGACGGAGACGCAGACGAAAACAGAAACGGACACAAAAATTGAAACAGAAACAGAAACGGAAACAAGCACGGATACAGGAACAGATACGAAAACAAAAACTGAGACGGAAACGAAAATGGGCACAGATACGAAAACAGAAACGGAAATGAAAACTAAAACTAAAACAAATACGGATACAGATACGTGAACAGGAACAGATACAAGAACGGAAACTGAGACAGAAACGGGGACAATTATGGATACAAAAGGAGAAGCAAGACGAGATGCTTCCAACTCAGCCGTGGAGTGATGTAGTTCATAACTCGGGAAAGCTTGAATAGACGGATTTGATAGTGGGGAGCGCCTTCGAGTATGCCAAAGTCATGAGTGAAGTATAGTACGAGGTCTTAAGTCCCGAAGGGTAAAGGAATTGAAGAGAAGAACGGGAGGGAGAAGTGAGTTCGACATCAAATTATGAGTCTTTGGTGGCGTAAAAATCGAGGAGACTCTCCTTTGGCATCGAATCACTTGGTATCAGGTGGGAGAATTTGATGTGGAACGTCAAATTTAGGAGAAAAATGCTACAGATTCAGGAGTTGGGCAGCAACTATGAAATATTTATCGGATTAAAGTGACGTTTGGATATAAGAGAGTTGCCATTTTGCTCTTGATGTTGAAGAATGACTTTGATTAATGCAATTCTTTCCTTAGAATGGATGTAATCAGAGTGGCGCAGCGGAAGTGTGGAGAGTGAGTACGAGAGTTTGAGCAACTTTTGGTGTGATGAGATGCCTCAGACGTGGTTCAGTTAATCGAGTAGCATTCGTTGGACAAGTTGTCAGAAAAAGGAGATAGCTAAAGAAGCTAATTAACGTGCAGTTTAGCATTGGATAGGTCGTAAACATTGCGGATGTAGGAGTAAGGAGTTAAGGATGTGACGAAACCAACGGAGGATGGAGGAAAACTAATGACTGTTCTGGATTGTTAAGTCAAGAGGGTATTTCGCTAGGCAAATTTCGAGGACGAAATTTATATAAGGAGGGAGGAATGTAATACCCTGACTTTTTACATCGGAATTTAATAAGAGTCATTAAAAGTAATTGGGAATATTTGGGATAATTGGACAATTATCAGGGTCTTACCAAGAATGTATTCATGAGTTTTTAATTTAAAGAATTTGTTAAGATTAAATAGAAATTACCATAATTAAAATTTATATATTAATTGAATGGATTAAATTATAATGTTTGGAATTACTTATAATTGTTTTAAATTAAGGATTCATTGAATAAAAATAGAGAGAGACTAAATTATTAGGGGATTAAATAAATTGGATTAATTATTGAGGAGTGTTATGGATGGCATGAACAGGTTCAGCAGAACCGATTCACGCCACTAAATTGGTTCGTTGGGCGAACTAGTTAAGTGGAGAAAACATAATGTCCAAAGGCCATTTTGTGAGAGAAAGATCGAGAGAAGGGAGAGAGGTCGATGAAGAGGGAGAAGCTAGGAGGCCTCGAGGGCGGTTTCCTCACCACGGTGAGGCGCAGTCTAACAAGGAGCAAGCAGTAGCGTGCTAGGACGATGTTGTTCGGCGGCGTTCACGACGTCCAAACAAACGGACTAGCGACGACGAAGGGTAGTAAACGGCAAGGGGGATGGGCGTGTTTTCCGGCGATGAATTGGAGGTATGTTGGTCGGGTTTCCTTCCCCTTTGTGTTTTGGTGGTCGGAGGTTGGCAGGGGCGATCGGCAGTGGCATTTTGCTGGGGATGGGAAGTTGCCCCGACAAGTACTCTTACCCAAGTGTGACCGGGTCTAGTTTGATCCAGTTTGGGTCAAACCATGGGTTCCAGATCACCCCGCGTGATGGACAACCCCCTAGAAAAGGTAAAGGGAGTGGGATATTGTTGGGAGATATTGGAGACTTTTGGGCAGTGGTTGTCAGGCGTGCTCTCTGCCCTCTGGGAACTGGCAGAGAGTGCCCCCCCCTCTGGTGGCTTGAAATGTCGAGAAGGAGGTGCTCTCGGGAGAAGAATGTAGAGACCGAGAGGGTTGAGAACTCTGTGATGGACAGAGCGTAGAGATGAGCTGGATTGTGGGCTTCCTTCAGGTAACTAAATCCTCCTCTGATAGTTGGTAGTATGTTGGATGGTATTTCTTTGTGGTTGTGATAGCCTTGGTTGATTCTGCATGATTAGTTACAGATTATTGGACAATAAATGGATTATGCTATTTGTGTAGTTTGGTTAGGATTGATGCTTAGTATTTGGGAACTCCTTCTCTGTTGAACATCATGGATCATTTGCTTGGTTTTGTAGAGAATAATGTTGAGTTATGGAAATGTATGCTGCTATATGGTTGGATTCGATGCCTTGAATAAATTGTTTGGTGTTAGTTGCTGGAGAGAAGTTATTAACCCATTTAGGCTGTTCATCTAATGTTGAATTTAGTGTGGTTGCGGATTTATACCTTGTTGTGGTTTGCGGAATTTTGTAAATGTTTGTTGGAGGGATTGTTATCAATAAGTAAATGATTCTAATTTGAAGGTACAAAAATGAGAAGAAGGATAACGGTTAAGTGCCAAACACGATAAAAAAAATTGAGGTAATGAATTTGGGTGTGTCTTGGCCATTTGGAGGCCCTACACCGCAAGAAGAGTGCGTGCATTTATGCTTGGTCTCTATGTTTGTTTGGTTCTTGCAAATTCCCTTACTTGCCGTTAGTTCATAAATTCTAGATTGATATAACGCACTACTATTATTCCTTGTTTTGTGATTGACATCCTTTGTTAATTGGGTGTGCTTCCATTTCCTGCAATACATGCTTTACTTTGATAATACCTGGATGAATGATCTTGCCTGGATGAGAGAGTTAAGGATGTAGATGAGTTAAAATGTTGAGTTAAAGCATAAGCGAATTAAGAGACATGCCTTTTAGGATGATCCTGTTCCTTACTTTTTACTCGTTGTTCTATTTAAATCTTTGCATATATTATAGGTTGTTATTCCTTTATCTACACATGTATATTGTTCTTGTCGTTCCCATTGACCAATGCATATATTGTTGTCGGTTTCGTTCATCAATAGTGTCCTTGCTAGTTCTAGTGTTTGAATGTCTATATGTTTAATCAAAGTCATTTTTCCCTATTGAGCATGTCCGTCTATCTAACGTAACTCAATTGATCACCTTATTTATCAACGCATGTGAACCCAAAGAGTTAATCACGGCATGTAAACAATTGGATTCACCTAATTATGTGAACTAATGTCTAATTAACTAGTTAATGATAATTACTCCTTGAACATGTAAATTAACTATTAAATCATAGCATGTAATTAGCATGTTGATTCACAAGTTTAATTAGTAGCATGTTAGTTAACTAATGCCATGTGTATTTAACTAAATTACGACATCTAGCTAATTCATGATAACTAGGTATGTTGATTTATTAAGTAGGAGTAGGTAACCCGAGCATGTAAATTGACCTAGAACATGATTAATTGCTAACCAAATAGAACCCTTGCATGTTTAATATACTAGATTTGAGTATGCTAATTATCTAGGCTAATTAACTAAATGGGATTAATTAGAGAGCATGTTAACTCAAATAGAGTAATTAATTAACTTGAGCATGTTAATTATTACTAAAGCATATCAATTAACTTAAGCATGTTATTTAACTCGAGCATGTCAATTCTAAGTATGTATAATCAACTAGTTAAGCATGTTTAATCCCCTAAACTATTATTTTACTTGAGCATGTTAAATTAGTAAATAACCAGCATGTTAATTTACTAAGTCATGTCGTGCTTAATTAGCATGTTTAAGTAACTAACTGGAACAAAAACATACTTAAATTATCTAGGATAATAATTGTAATTCTTCATTGAGTATGTAATTAATTAACTAGTTTAATAATTGTAATTGATAATCTTTGGATTGAATATGTAATTAGTTAGAATAACTAAGTAGCTTAATAGTTGAAATTGTCTTGAGCATGTAACCTACCTAGGATAACTAGTCAGAATAATCACCTAGAATAATAAATGTAAGAAGCATGTAAATGGACTAGGAAATTAACTATGATAATTAGCATATTAATTAATTTGAGCATGCTTTCCTTGTTTTAGTTCAATGTATATTGTTCTGACGTTTTTGTATTTCCTTATGATTTGCTATGTAAGTTTCTTAATGTTCGTTTCGTGATTTCCTTATATGTTTCGTTGTGTTCCGTTCAATATCATAATTGCATTCATGTGCGACTTCAATTCCCATTATTCAATTACTGTTGTTTACTTTATGCGCAATTATAATTTAAGTTACTCTCTTTTATATGCGCACTTCAATTTCTAATAATGTTATGTTATAACGCATCATGCATCATGCTAGGTTGAGAATGTATGATCACGCATCATATTAATAGAAACCCGTAGGGATTGCCACTTTGGTGGTGGTACGCAAGCATGCACAAGTGAGGAAAAATGTTAAGGAAAGAAAGAAAAGGGAGTTGGGGGCGGAATGGGTAGTCGGGTCTAGTCTGGAATCTATATTCAGAGCTGGCCAGGCATGAAGAGGGTAAAAGAGAAATAGTTGTAATTAAATTAAGTATTTTAAATTGTATTTAACTGTCTAGCACTTTGGTTTTACTCAATAGTTTAGTTTCCATTCTCAACACATTATTTACGCTTCCGTAACGTTTAAAATAAATGATTTCATAATGCTTTCGCATTTCATCAATTCAATTTTATAAAGAGTTTTACAAATGGTTGGTAATAATTCGGTTTTAGCATCGCGCTCTAATTGATTTTATAAAATTTTGAATTTTTATGCATTTTCAGGGATTTAAAAAAATTCGGGTCGTTACACATCAAACTCAACTTCTCAGCTTATAAGGTTTGCATAACTTTTCTGACAACTTTGAATTATTCTAAGTCATTTCTTAATCACTTTATCTCTTGAATCAAATCAGGCCCAAAAGTGACATGCTCTACGACCTTAGCTTAGTATATAGGTGATCTGCATGGTCTACCGTACAATGTCTTATAAGTCTAAACACTAATACTGGTCTGATAGCTATTATTCTAGACGAACTCCACCAACTTGTAAGTAATTCATCTATTTATCACAAATTCTAGATTATAAGGGAAAACTTCCCTAGAAAACCGTACAATAACCTCGACTTAGGATTTTCAAATTAATAAAATGAAAAGAAATAAAATAAAATCTTACTCTTAAATTTGGAGTGTAATCGTTACAATGCATGATGTTATCTTCCTTTTTCTAATGTATTAGTGTTTTTACTGCCAACTAATCTATTTTCAACCATGCATTTTTGTATTGGTGTAATTGTTGGTTTTTTTGTTTTTCGCTTGACAGAATTATCTATATTCATAATACCAATATCATGTGTCATCTATATATCATGAAAAAAAATTTAGTATGAATATAAAATGAATCTTTGTTATAATATATTAACAAATTATAATTTTTTAGCTTACTTCACACGAGTACAAAATTGGGGAGCTTTGATAACATTTTTCTTAATAAGTGTCGGTGTAATGAACACAACAAGATCACACTAGATTTATGATAGATTGTATTTTCAGCATATAAGATGATCTTATTGAATTTAGAGAATGATTTTCAAAGACCAATACAAAATATTCACATATTTGCTCTCAAAATGGATTATAGAATCTCAAAGATTCCCACCATCACATGCTAATGAGGTTGTAACTTTTATTTATAGTGAAATAAATGTCATAATGGTCATTATGACATTTAGAGAAATACAAAATTTAATTTCCCATTTATGTTGGAATTGATTTCATAATGGCATATTCATAACAAAATTGTTATTGATATTAAAACAACTTTTCACTATGGCTCAACACTTGACACCATAATATTAACTCAAATTTAATAAAAAATAATAAATATATTAATTGTGACAAACTTTTGTTATTGTATCTAATCATTGAATAATCAATAATTTAATTATTCTATCTAACGAAAAATAATAAACTTATTATTAAGTGTATTAAATAATTAATTCATAAAATATGATGAAGGGATAGATGGACTTATAGTTTTAAGCTTCAATAATTTTTTCGTCAATTAAATTTTTTATATCAATCAATATAATTATTAATTATAAAGTAATTTAACTAAATACTTAGAGTTGCACTCTTAAAACAATAGAGTATATTTACTCAAAATAATATCTATTGATATAGTCATTATTTGTATATATACCTTCATTTAGGTTCATAGTAGAGTTAGGTTGATAATTTTTTAATCTCTCATATTACATTTTTATCTTTGACTATTATTAGTTATTGATTGAATAATTAATTCATAGCAATTATGAGTTATATGCTAATTATTTTATCTATGAAGTAACAAACAAGAGAGTCTATACAAATGAATTTCATTGTATTGATGTTAATATTCTCAGCTATTCATTGTAAATTACTCATAATATACAAAGTATACGAATCGTAACTCATATAAAACTTTATCGAATAAATCAAAGAATAAATTAAAACGAAATAGGAGTTTGTTAAATATATTGAATTTACATTATAAATATATGACCATCCTTATGATAAAATTAATTATTCTATATTTAAGGGAAATTATCATAACAATACAATTTTATTTGGCTCAATCTTATACAATTTGTAATATCTTGCATTTTTAAGGATTTTTTTATGGAAAGAATTTCGGTGGGAACTTTTGGACCAGGGAAGGAAATTCCTTCATTTTCTTTCTCTTCCTTGTCATTAAAACATAATATCTTTTCCTCTTTTTGTGACTCTCAAACTCTCGCCTCTCATCTCTCTCTTTCTCTCTCTCTCTCAAAAATCACAAAAGGATTTAGGAGATTTGGTTTATGCCTATGTGACAGAAGAAATCAACCACAGTAAGGTGAATTCCTTTCAACCATGTCATGTCAATTTACTAGTTGATTTTTGGAAGGAAATTGCCCTCTAATTAACCAACAATTTTTGTCCGATTTCAAAGAAGGAAGGTGTTGAATTCCGCAGTCTTGGCCGGATGAAACTTCTTGTGACCTAAAATTGATTGGCTGAAGGTAAATCCAATCTTTGTTTCTCTGTTGTGGCCATGGATTTTTAAGATTTAAAAGTTGGTGTTTTATTGTTTATGGTACTCCTATTCAACTAGTGTTTTATTGTCGAGTTCAGACTCAATGTTCACCAGAATACTGGGCAAAGTCCGGTGTTCTTAGCGAGAGGGTTATAGAGCATCGTCTCTGCCTTAGTGATGTCCTTGCAACGACCAACATCATCAAAGGAGACGACGTTGAGCCGTAGCTTAGTTTGACTTTGGGCAGGGTCGGCCTAGTGGTATGGGTCCCAATCTAGGTCCTTATTAGGTCGCAACCCATACCCATTCTTTTGGTCTATTTAAAAAATAATAATAAATTAATTAAAATTAAAAATTTTGGGAATTAAATATATTATAGTTTTATTTTTAGATAAGTACAAAAAATTAAATGTTAAAATCATGAACTTTTGGATTTTGGTTTGTGGTAGGCCCACTTTGAGATAGATATTTAATTTTCTATACAGTATTGCACGATTTTGTAATAATAATATTTTAAGATGTGTCTTATATAAAATGAAGTGTCAATTTTATTGTTCGTCAGAATTTTATATTATTTGTAATTTTTTACTCTACATATTTTATTAAGTATGCACATAAAATTTAATAAATTAACTTGGTCGTGTCAACCTAGTTCAGTTGATTTGATTTGGGGTACTATTTTATTTTATGCACATTCAACTGTGAAAGTATGTGTTTGTTTCCTATTAACTAGAGTAATGAGATATTTGTGTGTATTTTGTCATTGGGCGCAAAACTAAGGGTGGAATCAGTTCGGTTCGGTTCGGTTCGGTTCGGTTTTGGACCAAACTAAAATCGAACCGACTCTGTCCGATTTTAGAAAAGTAAAATCGAAACTGAACCAGCTAAGGAAAAAAAATTGATGAAAAATTGAACCTCCGTTTTCAATTTTTTTTGTTCGGTTTTCGGTTTACACCTTGGCTTAACTAATTTGCCTCGATTTTCTCATTTATGTGCTTATCAATATAAATCGTTGACTAAAAAAGTATCCAAAAACATGTTTTTTGAATTTACAAACAAGAAATATATATTTAGTTTATCAAACTTAAAAAATCTACATAATTTGTAAATGAAATAATTACCTTATTCACTTAACCAGTTGACTTGGGAGAAAATAGTCTTGAAATTATGCATTTTTATTTGATTCCGTCATAATATCATCCAAATATATGAAAATTAAATAGTTAGAATAACATGTAAAACAATTAATATTAAATAAGATAAAAGATAAATAAGTTTACCTTTTTCAAATTGTGTTGTATCTTCTAATGCTTCCTAAATATTTGTCAGTCTACGTAAATCATGAATCCAGCTTTAAAGGCACATGAGACTTTCTACAGTTTTTAGAGCCAAGGACTTTTGAAAAGAATCTAACACTTGACCACCAAAAATGAATGCCGACTTTGAGACAACTGTAGAAATAGGAATATCAAACACATCTCTTACTATTTCACTCGAAGCTGGATATTCTGAAGAGTGCATTCTCTACCAACTTAATATGTTCATATCGTTTGAAAAACTCTCAAGTTTTCTAGAAAAATAATTTTCAACTTTATTTCTATTGGCAAACTCATCTTCATTGTTTAATTCTGCATGAAACTCAAACTCGTCATCATCCAAATTGTCATGAGTAACATTAACCACATGCCTAGAAGTAGTAGCTTATTTCATGTTATTGGTTAGTGAATTCATTTTGTACTCATAATACAACTTTTTAATTGTATGTTTCAATTTCATTATCAACTCATTGGTTATCTCCAATCCATGCAATTTCATTAGGCAATGCTTCACAAACTTTAGTTTATATCGTGGATCAAAGACAACAGCAACATACAGGAAGTGATTGACTTGACTAAAATTTCTCCAGTATTTTTCATACTTATCTGGCATGCCAAATAGCATGGTTCGTGATGAGTTATCACTTGCATCAAATTTCTTGATAACTTTGTGAAGTCTACATATTTCAAAGAAAAATACATTGGCGGTAATATGCAAAATCAGCGAAACTTTCAACATTATGTTATAAAATAATTTGAACAATACTATAAATTCATGGATGACACATCAATCTTCATTAGATGGAGCAACATTTGTATTCTCATCTTTAAGAAATTTGTATATGAAATGATTGTCATATTCCCTCAATTTGTTAAAAGCTTTTTCTAACATTTTAGCTGTATCCAGCATTAAATATGTTGAGTTCCATCGAGTTGGAACATCAAGACACGCGTTACTTTAAATATAATTTTCGCACTTTCAACACATGCTTTAACTTCTACATCTTCGAAGGAGAAGACTTGACATATTTAACAGCTTTACGAATCTTCATAATAGAATCATTATGCTCTTTCAGACTATTGCAAACAATTAAATTTACAATATAAGCAAATCATCGTGGACATGCATAAACTCTCCATCAAGTATCAAACCTTTCCAGTTTCTAATTGTCTTATCCAAATGATATAGAGCAACTTTATTAGAAGAAGCGTTATCAACTGTGACACTTAAAACTCTTTCTATTCCCCAATCAAATAAACATTTTTCTATAATCATAACAATAGTTTCTCATTTATGATCAAGAATGATACAAAAATTAATAATCTTTTTATGCAAAGTCCACCTTGCATCAATGAAATGAGCAGTAACCACTATACAATTTATATTATGGGTAGAAGTCCATGTATTAGGGATTAAACATACTATTCCAGATAATTGGGAAAAAAGAGCTTTCAACTTGCTCTATTTCTTTATGTAAAGCTTGAAAATATCATTCGCAACAGATCTGCGATTAGAAACACTAAATTTTGGCTCCAACTCATTTAATAATTCAAGAAAATCTTTTCCTTCAACAACACTAAAAGTAATTCATCAATGACCTTGCATGCTAGTATCACCCTCCTTCAAAAGTGGCCGCTCAGGTGCTTGTTCATTGGGCTGGTTTGTCTCTCAATTTTGGGCGGCATTAGCCCCACTTTTTGTCATCATAATGTAAAAGAAAAATCATCAATTAACAAAGTAAAAAACAAGGGAAGAGACTCTGATACCAAATGATGCACCACTGAGAGGGAAAAGATACAAATTCCTTGGAATATGCGGTTATTGAGGAAAGACACAGACCCGAGATGGCAGAATGCTTAACTTAATCAATACGCGTCCAATTAGCATGAAATTTGGACCAAACCTATGAATAAAAATGAAGCCCTCCAAAAATTGTAGGGAAAATTGTTTGGGAGAAGAAGGTATGGACGAAGGGGTGTAATCTGGTCTGCATAGGCACCTCGACCATGTTTATTGACTTTAATGGCCTCCTTGAGTGGAAGTACTTTAACTTGGGTATTTACAAGTTTTCTACTCCTTTGTTGGGGATGTCTACCTTTGAAATGAGGTGGAAAAATGAATAACAATAAGAGGAATCACCTAAAACTCACAAGAGCACGATGAAACCAATTTTGACACCAAAATCCAATCAATTGAACACCAAAGGTAATGGTTGAGTGGAGGGAACTCTAAACATTTGAAAAAGGATAACTTTTAGCTGGAAATATTCTATGTTCAGACAAGCCATAAAGAGGGCTTAAATACCCACTCACATTAGGGCTACCCTAAACACAAATTACAATGTTGTACAAAATGAATAACACCAAATATGCTCTTGGCCACTAGGTGAAGCTGAGAGCATCCCAAACAATCCATTAAAATACTACAAAAAAATATTCCAAATAAAACCATAAAATTAAAATATGCTACCTTCTTTGAATCTTAAATCCTCTTGAAGTGACTTCATTGTTGATGACGTTAAAACTCCCCTAATGATCCATGGAAGTGTCAGATGTGGAGGTGTCTCGAGTACTATGGTTAAACTCTCATTTGAGCAAGTGCTTTGGTTTCTCTATGTCATTGGTGGATAGTGCTTCCTCCAACTTATCATAGAAGGCTTCACTTGCAAAATAGGAAGAAATAAAAAGGTTAGTGCGCATCTTGGTTCGTGCTCTTGTGATCGGTCCTTAAGGTGCATCCATTCGTGAGGGACTCTATTTTCACTGAGATTTTATATGGTACAATAATGGTTTATTTTAATTACGTATTACATTATAGTGAGTTGTTTAAATGCGTGTTGTCATGACCTGGAGACGGACCTAATAAAAATATTGAGTTAGGCTACCTAATCCTCGGAGAGAACCAGACCACCAGCCTAATGGTAGGAAATTAGTGGAAGTCTTAATATAAAATTAAGACCAAACATGAGAGGGTGCTACCTAGCAAATTGGGGGCAAGTTAGATCTTTCGTTCTTCTTTGGGTTCGATCAAGAAGACGTTGTTGCTTTGCAATTTTGTATAATTTCTCTCTTGATATTTTGCTATAATCATCTTGGATAGTTCTTCTTAATGGTAAGGATATCTGATTAAGTTCGTGGATGTATGACAAATTTTTTGAACCACGTTAAATCTTGGTGTTAATTGTTGATTTATGTTCTATAGTTTGTTTTATTGTTCTATTCATAGAGTTTTTTCTACAATGAGTAATGGCCTTTCATAAGCATAGATAAGTTCTTGTTGCAATTCTTCTTTATCATTAGTTGTTGCCAATGAGTCTTCTTCACTACCTTTATCAACTGAGCCATGCATTAATATCATAGCCATGTTGTTTGGACATTATGAAGCATTGTGCCCAAATCCAAGGCACTTTAAACATTTGATATCTCTAGCCCTTGGTCGAGAGGAATCACCAACCACCTTCTTCTCTTATGAGCCCTAGTTAAGCTCATTTTTATTGGAAGAAAACCTTTCATCAATTTTGGCTTGAGGCATGAATGCATTGGGAGTTTTCTGGTTTGGCCGACAGTTGAAATACTTAAATGCTCTCTTGTATTGTCTTTCCACCTTTAAGGCTAATTGAATAACTCCATCTATAAGTTCATATGGTTGTAGCTCCACCACATTTTCAATGTCTCTATTTATGCCTTTAATAAACCTAGCAACAGTCTGCTCTTCGGGTTCCTCAAGTTCACTTCTAATCTTGTGGGTCTCAAATTTAGTTACATACTCTTCCACTAAGAGTGAACATTGTTTCAAGGTTTGCATTTGTAAAAAGAGCTCTTGTTTGTAATGACAAGGCACAAACCTCTTTCCCATCAGGTTTTTCATCATTCTCCAAGTGATAAGTTCTTCTTCACCATCACGTCTTTTCTAAGCTTTCATATTGTCCCACCATAAACTAGTATATTTCATAAATTTCAATGATGCCATTTGAATTTTCGTTCTATCTGAGTAGTTATAACAATCAAATATTTTCTCAACCTTTTCCACCCAATCTAAAAACTCATTACCATTGTTGGAGCCTTTAAAAATAGGGATGGACAATTTCAAAGCCTCAATTCATCAAAAGATTTATTATGATACCTTTGACTATGGTTCTTCAAAATTGGCTTCTTCTTCCATTTATTTTCTTCCTCTTCTAACACTACCACACCCCCTTTGTCTAGGGGTTCTTTGTCCCCTTATATTCTAGTTGACAAGCCCTTGGACATGCTAAGTAAGATTGAGAATTCTTGCTTTAATTTATCAATTTTTCCTTGAGTACTAGATTAGACTTCCTTTAATGGAGTTTGGCTCGGTTGTGACACATTATTGTCATGATTTTGAGAGGTCATGACACCACTTCTTACAATCATATTTAGGGATAGAAAAATACTGAAATGAGGGTCTTGACAAGGTTGAAATTGACTTTGATACCAAGTGATGCTAAAATAAACAACTAGTTGGAGAGATAACTGCAAACAAGAGAATGCTTCACAGATTCATCACAGTTTCTTGAAGCAATTTAGAAAACAATAAAAAAAACTCTAACAAATGAATTATAACACTTTTTTTGGACAGCTTAACAATGCAAAAGTGAACAAAACCCTCAAAGTATCTCGGTAAAATTCGCACTGAAGAGGAAGTTACATTAAAAACATCAAAGGGTTGCAATGTGTGATTGATAAACTGTCTTGGCAGATTCTGGCTCGACTTTGTCTATGCAACAACTCAATCAAATTGATGGATCTTCACTTGATTTCTGCAAAAATTTGCATCCTATATGTTTAGTAGACGTCCTCAAAATTTGGTCAAAAAATACGCATAAACAAAAGAGATATTCCCAAATGGGTGCAAGCTAGTGTGAAGAGTTGCCTAATAGAACCTTTAACTTCAACGAATGCCTTCAACAAAAAGGAGCACTCAAACTTAATAGATTGTGAGTTTTGTAGCCTTACATAATATTCTATTCTTATTGAAGAAAAGTGAAAAGACTACAATGAGAAGACACTCGCTCAGCTCTCACAGAGTGCAAGGAATCGAACACAACTCAATCCGATTGTAACAACCAAATTGAACTCGTTGGTTTTGCAATGAAGCAAAAAAGAAGCCTTTGGCTATGAGTTTTTACTTAATCAAACATCTCCTACAAACATCCTCTAAGAGGGATTAAATACCGGATTGTATCTTAAAGAAAGATTACCAAAAAAGCCCTCACAAAACACACATTCTCAGTTAGAACATGCTCTGACCGAGTGACACAAACATATAACCAATTAAACTATTACCACTATACTTAATTCAAATAGACATAAAACATAATTCTCAAATAAATTTTCTAAGTGTTGAATGCATCATTGATCCATTTGATTATCCTCAAGGTCATTCTTCAAGTAGATTGGATTCAACTTTGAGTAAGCAAGATATTCATATTTTACACAAGACCTTATTCTGTAAAGATTGAGATGCATATATAATCTTTGTGAAGAAATTGTTTCGATATAAGATTGTATAGGCTGCCAAATATGTCACATACTGCTCGGGGGGTCAGACTGTCGATAGTTTTTGGAATACTTCATAATTCTCTTAATCTTGTGCTTGAATCTCCATTTATGCCTTATCTTAAACATCTCTGTAATACTCTTTAATGCTAGATGGATGGAAATGATATTTCGAATGGCCTTTACTTTTTCAACACCTACAAAAAATCACTAAAATTATGCTTAATAAATCTCCATGCATATTTGTGAGTTTAGGAATCCCGTAGCACATCAAAACTACTCATTTAGTCACCATTTAAGGTTGCCATTTTAAGATTTTTCATATATTTTGAGTCTTGGAAATTTTCGCAAGAGAACAACAGTGTTGGTGAGAGTTTTTGCTTTGAGTTGAAGTTTAGCATAGATATATTCGGTTGATGTTCTACTAATTGGATTAAGTCGTTGCAAATTTGGATTTCTAAAGCTTGTGTATTTGGTCACCTTGTTGATAACTTGCAATTTTATAGTCTCTTTTGGATTGAGATAAATGGTTCAAAATATTTTATCTGGTGGATATTCATAAAAAATAAGGAATCAGAGTCTATTTTATGATTCTAGAATGGTGGAAGGTTGTACAAGAAGAGAAATGAGAGTTTGGGCATCCATCAAAAGGTACAAAACATGTCTGGGGATGAGAACGCTTCCGTGATGGATAGGAAAAAGTGAGTATCTTGGTGGAAAGGAGTGAATTGAAGTATCCACTGAGGAGGAGAATTCCTGGAAAGGAATGTATCTGCATAAGGAAATGTGTCCTCGAAAAGGAAGGTGTACGTAGAATGGATGATTGTCATATTATAAAGAATGGTCATTTTTTGTTGAAGAGGAACATCCATTGTATAGAAAGATGACATCGTGTTATGATAAGAGGAGGATTTGAGGAAAGGGACGAATCAGCAGCGAATAATGAAAAAATGTCGTCGTTTGGATTGTTATTTCCTAAGGATGAGGATTTGTGAAAAGGGACAAATCTATAGTGTATAAGTGAAATGAGAAAAATTCATCATTCGGATTGAGTATTTGCTAATGATGAGGATCTGCATAAAGGGACAAATCCAAAATAGGTAAGTAAAACAAGAAAAATATTGTTGTCTGGATGGAGTATCTACAAATGATAAGGATTTGTGAAAAGGGACAAATCCGTAACAGATAAGTATAAAATGTCATCGTTCAGATTGAGTATCCGCTAATGATGAGTATCTGTAGAAAGGGACAAATCCACAGTGGATTAGTAAAATGAGAAAACCATAATCGTTTGGATAGAGTACCTGCTAATGATGCAGATATGCGAAAAGGGACGAATCCACAGTAGATAAGTAAAACGAGAAAAATGTTGTCATTTAGATGGAGCATCTGCAAATGACGAGGATCCGTGAAAAGAAACGAATCTACAGCAGATAAATAAAATGAGAAAAAATGTTGTTGTTTGGATGGAGTATCCACTAATGATAAGGATTCCAGGAAAGGAGCGCATCCGTAATGGATAAGTAAAACGAGATAAACGTCATCGTTTAGGTTGAAATACAATGAAGATGACTATCTATGAAAAGGAGTGCATCCATGGTGGATAAGTAAAACGAGATAAACATCATCATTTAGATTGAAGTAAACTAAAAATGGGTAATCTTCGGAAAGGAGCTCATCCCTAATAGATGAGTAAAGCAGAGAATGGCATCGTTTGGATCAAAAGATCCATAAGGAATAGTGAATATTGCAGAAATGTAGGTGTCCATGGAAAGAAACGTGTCTGCAAAATGGAAGACGTTGTCGTTTTATGGTCGGGGGACATTTGTCTATGCCTTAACCGCAAGTATAAAAAGGGAATTTAACAAGAACCCTAAAAATTGTTTCATTGGGGTCAGTGAAAGTAATCCTTCTCTTAAACACTTTCAAGGAAAATGAGACGTTAGAACACAAGACAAAGCTAGGGGAGTGGCCAGATTCCACTAAAGAACTTGAGGTAAGTAATGTTGTATATGCATGGCTTTCGGGTCTACAACATAAGGTGCTATGGTACTATTATGCATGCTTTAATGACGCTGGTTATATGGTGATGGATGTAAGAATAGTAATGACTCCCTATTGTATTTTATGAATGTATTATTTGCTATGACTGATATGAGGTCAGTAGTGATACTCAGCTATATTTTAAGGATGTTTTCTATCGCTATGAATGTTATGTAGATGTGACTATCCTACATGGTTTATAATAGCTGGTTTATGATAACTTCCATGAAAGGAATACTGAGAATGATATGTTGAATGGTGTCTGTATGTTCATGTGCATATGATATGTATCACGAAAATTTTTTTCTAAGAACCAAAAGAGGTTTTTCATGCACGTTTTATGATGGAAATATTTAAGATGAAATGAAGAAATGAAAGAAGCTTTGGCGATTCAGTATCCATGTAGCTTTGAAGGTTTATCTCCCAATGTAGCTTTGGTGGGTTTACCCTCCAATTGAGCTTTGGTGAACTTGTTCTCCATTGATTGAGCTTGCTGTCGTATCCCAATGGTAAAGAAAGAAAGAAGGAGAATAGATAACAATGAAAGGCTAATTGTAAGCTTTTTCCCAAAGTAGCACATACATCATTCATATGCTCATGGTCTTATACATTATTTGCTAAGTCTTACATTTATTGATGAACCTTGTGTTGTAGGTGAAAAAGTTATGATGAGTTACATGATGAAGGAATATGTTGATGATAATGCTTGCAATGAGCACACAATGTTGTTGGGACTTTAGACCTATTGGATGTGGCTCTTAAAATGAAGAGATTTTAAAAGAAATAAGAATATGGATAAAGGGGAAAAGTTAATTGTGGAAGTGGTTTTTTTATTTCAATAATGAACTTTCAAAGTTGGGTTTTATGTTGTACTATTTTATAGCTGTTTAGATTTTAAACACCACATGTTTTGAATGTTGAGAAAAGTCTTCTGTTGTGTTTATTTTAAAAGGCATGATTTACTCGTTTATCTTAAAAGACATGTTTTAGTTATTTAAAAAAAAAACTAAAGAACAATAGAGGTTTTCGAAAAGGGTCGTTACATGGACGTTTTCAGAAATGCAAATTCTGATTTTTCAACCTTTATTTATTAGTGTTTCGATATTGATTTGTTAGAGGTTTGGAGTCTTCATTGAGAAGTTTTAAAATAAATTTAGAGTTTAAATGTTGAAATTTATGATTTGAATTGATGTAAATGAACTCTAAAATTATTTTGTGTTGTTCAAAGTTGGAGAATTTTGGAGGAAAGTTGGAAGAATTGTTGAACAAGGGATTTATACGACCTAGATTTTCACTCTAGGGAGCATTAGTATTATTCGTTAAGAAGAAAGATGGATCGATGCGTATGTGCATTGATTACAGAGAATTAAATAAAGTAACAACTAAGAATAAATATTTTTTTGCCAATAATTGATCATTTATTCGACCAATCACAAGTTGTTTGTTTGTTTTCAAATATTAATCTTGCGATCGGGATATTATCAATTGAAGGTGAAATCCGATGATATTTCAAAAATGGCATTTCGAACAAGATAAGACCATTATGAGTTTTTAATTATGTCGTTTGGTTTGACCAACATCTCCAACTGCTTTTATGGACTTAATGAATTGCATTTTTAAGGACTACTTGGATAAATGTATTATAGTTTTTATTGATGATATTTTGGTTTATTCTTGCATAAAGGAGGAACATATGGAACACTTGAAAATCACTTTGTCTGTTTTGGAGGAACATTGATTATATGGAAAGTTCTCAAAATGTGAGTTTTGGCTAGAAAGAGTCAGTTTTCTGGGTCATGTAATTCCTAAAGATGGTTTTGAAATTGATCCAGGAAAAATTCAACCAGTTCTAGATTGGTCGCAACCGAGAAGTGTTGGAGAAGTAAGAAGTTTCTTGGATTAGAAAGATATTATTGACAATTCATAAATGGATTTTCAAAGTTTAATTTACTGTTAACTAGTTTAACTAGAAAAAAATATAAGATTTTGGTGGTCAAACAAATGGGAACAAAGTTTTCAGAAATTGAAACATAGGTTGACAAACGGCTCCAATTTGGCTTTACCATTAGAAGAGAGAAATTATAGTATTTATTATGATGCATCGACAAGTGGTTTGGGATGTGCACTTATGCAGAATGGAAAAGTAATTGCATTTGCTTCAAGACAGTTAAAACCATATAAAGGTAATTACCCGACACACGATTTTGAACTTGCAGATGTTGTTCTTACATTTAAAATATGGAGACATTATTTATATAGAAAATGATGTGAGATATTTATAGACCATAAAAGTCTAAAGTATATTTTTACCAAAAAGGAATAAAATATAAGACAACGATGATAGTTAAAATTTATGAAAGATAATGACTGTTAGATCAAATATCATCATGGAAGAGCAAATGCTATAGTAGATGATTTCTTCACAGTTGGCATCTACGTTATCAGCTATGTCTCTGAAACCCACGATATTGGATAAAATTTAAGAAACTCAAAAAAATTAGCCTAAATGTATGAATTTTAAATCAGATCCAAGCTTAGAGAATTATGATGATTGTTCAATTTCTAGTGATGGAATGTAAAATTTAAAGGCAAAAGGTATATTCTGTTGGATTCACAATTACGAACAGAAATATTAAATGAAGCTCAGTCATCAAATTTTTCTATTCATCCTAGTAGTACAAAGATGTATAGGGATCTTAAGTAACACTTTTGGTGGCCTAATATGAAAGTGGATATTGTCAAACATGTGGAATTATGCTTAATTTATCAATAAGAAAGGTGGAACATCAAAGGCCAAGAGGGACATTACAATCATTACCAATACCTGAATGGAAATGAGAGCACATAACTATGGATTTTGTAACGGGATTACCGAAAACAATTAAAGGACATAATACAATATGGGTGATCATTGATCGATCAACAAAAGCTACACACTTTTTTTCGATTAAGATGACATATACGATGAATCAATATGTAGAATTGTATATTAGAGAGATAATTCGGCTGCATGGAGTACCTGTGTCAATTATATCAAATCGTGACTCAAGGTTTATGTAACAACCCGATCCTAATTTTTCCATTAAACAATGCAATCAAACTTTAGAAGTAAAAATTTGCGTAATATATATGTACATAGTCCCTATACGTGTTGAGTCGTGACTCGGTATTTTGTGGGAAATCCGATTCGGATAAAAAATTAATAAGAAATGCAAAGGAAATGGACTTGCGGTCTGTTCGGATGCCTGAGGACGACGTTGCGGACGTGAAGTGTCGTCCGCAACACACCTGGAATGTCGCCCCAACTTGGGATGACTTCAGGGACGAGATGACGAGTCTGAACTTCAGCGCAACGTGGATTTTCGGACGAACTTGAGGACGATGCGGACGAGGAAGAATGCCTCCACATCAAATCTATTTAAGTTTGGATGCTTTAGGATGACGAATACGGACGACGCAGATGAGGGCAGCACCCATTCGATTTGAATCTGTTTAAGTCTAGAGACTTTCAAACGAGTCCGAACCCCGGCGGATGAGAATGGACCTCGTCTGATTTGCCTCTGTTCAATTTTTGGACACATTTAGATGATACATGCGGATGAGACAAAGTCATCCGCACTCGTTCAAATCATCGGAATTCAGCGACAGGATAAATTAAAATCAGAACGAAAATGACGAGGAAACCAATCAAAACGCAGCTCAACACTTCTCACTCCCATGATCCCGACCTGCAGAGCCTTGTCTCCTGCTCCTCCCCCTGCTAGGCATACAAGTTGTCCCCCCAGCTGAGCCTATTTCTCCAGCCATTCATCTCCTTCTTCTTCATTCTTTTGTTCTTCCTAGAGGGCTCGTGGTTTTCTGCGTGGAGGGTGTCACCTGAGGATCTGCTGTCTGAGTGAAGAGCTATCTTCAAAGGTAAGGGAATGGTGTAGTCTTGGCCCATTGGAGGCCCTACACCCGAGTAATAGAATGTGTGCGTAGTAAATTTAGTGGTAGCAAATTTTCTGTAGTTTTCTTATTGTTTCATTTCTGTGGTTTTCCTCCTGTCGTTCTTTTCTAATGGATCTTCTCACGATTGTTATTTAGATGTTTCTCCCTTGTTGTTGCTCCCTGGATACGTGTACAATATGCATCACTGTAGTTCATTTTTTTTCTTCTATGACCTAATGCTTGAGTTACAGTTTTTGGAGGATAAGTTGGAAGTGTTAAGTCTTGAATAATGATGAAAGAAATGGTAGAGAATCTTGAGCTAAGAACTTTATAATTCTGAAATGATACACTGTATAATGTTGCTCACTTGTAGGTTTTGTTTCTATGATTTGTTTTGTTCAAAGCATAAAACCCCTTTTAGTTGTTCATGATTTTCTCTCTGCGCTAATTAACTGATCTATTGTTGATGCACATAATTTGTATATTAGTTCATTGATCTCCTCAATCATTTCGTCACTATATTGTTAACCTTAGAGCATTTGTCCGCTAGTCGTTCGAGTGCATCATTAACCATTGTAGGAGCTGAGTAAAAACATGCTTAGATGATATAAATTGCTACTATTTTAGTTGGTTAAAAGCATGCTTAAATGTTGTAATCTGTCACTGTTTTAGTTGTTTTAAAAACATGTTTAGATACCATGAATTGCTACAGATTCAGTTGATTAAAAGTGTGCTCCGTGTTCATTTACTGCTATTCATTTTAGTAGTTGAAGAGCATATTCTCGCTGTTTTATCCTGATATTTTTCACTATTGCTATGTTCGATCAAAAAACGTTTAGTCATTCATGATTTCCGCCGTTATGTTCGATTAAAGCATGCTTAGTCATTTATGTTTTTCCGTTGTCATAATCGACCAAAACACTTTTAACTGTACATATTTTATGCAGCCTCGCTTTAGTCATAAAAGTGTGTTTAGTCCTTTTGTGTAATCGAATAAACACATGACAGTATTCACTTACTTCTGTTCCGTTTTGTTAATTAAAAGCATATGTTCACTGCTTCGTTCAATAGTATTCGCTGTTGTGTTATCAGCATGTCCATTACCCCCACTTCGCCACTAAGAAAGTTGTTGTTTATCTTCGGTTTAGAAGTACGATCGCTATTCATTCGATTCAGTATCTACTGCTATCATTAGTGGATCAAAAGTATGCTATGCTGTTTAGTTTGATAATGATCATTTTCATTTCTAGCTATTCAAGAGCATGCCCCGTAACGTTATGTAGTTATATATCATCATTGTTTTAATTGTCACTTGAACGTATGATTAGCACTATTTTCTGCTGCTTTCTTGATTTATTTAACTGTATGATTAACTGATTTGGTTTTTGTTAATATGCTCATCATTTAAAAAGCATGACCCGTTGCCCTATCTCAGTTACTTCTACTGTTCTATCGTCGTTAAGAGCATGATTTGTCATTTGATTTCATTACTCGCACCATAGATATTATTATCACGTAATGAGCATAACCCCGCTGTTCCGTTCAATATTTCTAACTACCGTTAGCACCGAATAAAAGCATGTTAGATGTTGTAAAATTACTACTGAATATAGTCGCTGAATTCACACGTTTTGCTGCTTTTTCCTTGAGATTTTATTGTTGTTTAATTGCTCTTTAAGAAGCATGTTTAGTTACTTCATTTCGTGATTCGTTTTCAATAATCATGCACTACTCTACGTAGTTAAGCTTCGTCATGTTGTGATTTACTATTATATGATTTCATTTCGTTTATAAGTGTGTAAGCTGTTAGTCTCTTTATCATGTTAGAGAAATTTATTGTTGGAATGCTTTCAAGAATTTCTTGCTAAGTTTATCATGCGCGCTTCTTCGGTTGCCTTATATATATATGTATGGATGCATTTTCGGATTTCTCTTTTGTGCCTTGAATTTCGCTTGTCTATTATTAGTTGTAGGATCTTCAATGTATTGTCTTTACTATCTGTGTACATGTTAGATATTTTAGCGGTGTCCCCATGCATTCACGTTAATAGAAACCAAGTAGGGAGTACCCCCTATAGGTAGTAGTCACATGCAGGAGTGAGGAAAGAAAAACGATAAGAAAACGAAAGAAAAGGGAGTTGGGGGCGGATGTATAGATGAGTCTAGTCTACAATCTATCCGAAGCCCCTCCCTTATTGGGAACGGGAGTTCTGGATTGCAAGCAAAGGTTTAGGTCCGATCAGCTAAATCATCCCATATAGGTCTCCCAATCTCCAACTCGAAGCACGAGTAAAGAACAAACGAAAGAAAGAACGTAAGAAAAGACTTGGTTTGGGTGGCCCCCATTCCAAAAGAAACTAAAGAGAGACATATGCATTTGTTTTCCCCCATTTCCTTACTGGGCGAAAGCTCACGTCCTTACTTGTGGTGTAGGTACTAAGATGCTTGTACCAGGAGTAGCGGAGAAGGCCATACCTATGGAGCTTGCGGCGTATTCGGAGGAGACGCAAGCTGAGTAGTAGTGTGGCGTCAAGTAAGAATGGAAATAGTAATTTTGTAAGGGCTAATGTCGGATTGTTTTATGAACGTTAATTACCCTTTACCCTTATTAAGAACTTATTCGTAATATTATGTAGGTTTCACCTTGGATTTAAAAATTAATATTTATAAGTGATGCTTTTAAATTATGCTTCTGCTACATTTCTAAATTAATGTTTTGAAGTGATGATTTGCTAATTTCGTTTCCCCTAAATATATATTGCCCGTAGTTTTTCCTTCAATTTAAAGCGACCGTTTTAAAAGGGTTAGTAAGGATCAAATTTGGCACTCTGATATTCTTTATGAAAATATTTTTTAAAAAAAAATTTAACATTGAAACTCGTTTTAGCAAATTTTAGAATACTTTTAAAACGATTAGAAATTCGGGTTGTTACAGTTGGTATCAGAGCAGTACTACTAGTCGAACGTCTCGCCGCGATAACCCAGACTCGACGGGTAATGCCCCTCTGACTGTAAGTTTTTCCTTATGACTACTGAATTGTTAGTTTAAATGATTTGCACCATAGTATAGAATTGTATGAAAATTGTGATTTAGTAAATTGCTTTCTCTTAAGAACTTCCCTTAAACTTAATTGTAATTTCGTTCCTTAATAATTTTCTTTAAACTTATTTGTTTACATTATAACATGGACACATAGGAGATTAGAAATGGCTATAAGAGGAAGAGGACACCTACCTGGCATAGAAGAGGTACCCCGGGCACCCAATTGTCATGAGGATCATGGCCGTGATGAGACTCTAGAGCGCTTGGAAGCAATTATAGAGCAACAGTTACGACTAATGGAGAGGCAAAATCAGTTTATGGAGTAACAATCTCGATATGTGGAGAGGTTCATGGGTCAGGATCACGGAAATGGGAATGGGAACCATCGTGATATGCAGTTGCAGCTGGTCCAGAGGGGGACCGGGTGGGAAAGATTCCAGAAACTTAAGCTACCTTGCTTCAATGGCGATGTATTCAATATATCAGGCCGAGGAGTGGATGCACTCCATGGAGGACAAGTTTTCCTACGCCGAGATCAGTGAGGTAGAGAAAGTTAAGTGTGCGGCCTATTACTTGAGCCACGGAGCTCAATTCTGGTGGGATACAGTCAAAGCCTCCCGGGACGTAGTGGTCCTCACTTGGAATGACTTTAAAGAGCTGTTCAATGATAAGTAGTTCAATCACACTGTCTGTACCCAGAAGGAGACAGAGTTCATGTGTATACACCAGATGGGAACATTGGCGGAGTATGCCCAACAGTTTGAGCCCCTATCTCACTATGCTCCACATCTAGTGGCGTTCGAAGAGCGTAAGGTTCAGCATTTTGCACGCGAATTGAGAACAAAAATATAGGAGGCAGTTATCGGGGCTGGCACCGAAGGTGTCGCATATTCAAAGATGGTGTCCAGCCCCTTAGCCGTAGAGGGAGTGAAGTTCTCAGCGGCCAGACAAAGAGAAGCCAATCAGAAGGCATGGAAGTCTAATCCAGGCCAGTAGCCAAAAAGTAGTTCGCCCATAACCCAGGGAGTCAAACGCCTGGCTGGGGCTGATATGCAACAGAGGCCAGACAAGAGACCCATGACACCAGTGACTAGTCCTTCTCAACACACGCCCTGTCCGAAATGCCAAAAGACGCATCGTGGCGAATGCATGGCTGGGTCTGAAAAGTGCTTTGCTTGTGGGAAGCCGGGTCATATAGCCAGGCACTACCCTATCCAATAAGGGGGAGTGGCAACGCGAGTCTTCGCCATGTACGGGACCGAGATCGATGACCAATCATCGATGGTAAGAAGTACACCTCATTTAAATAACAATTGCATATACACACTCATAATTATTTCTTGTTAGAAAAGTAGGAGATTTTACCTTAAGATAAACAACTCACCTAACCTGATAGGAACAATCTACATGAATAAGTGTGTGGTGTATGCCTTATTTGATTCAGGTGCTACGTACTCGTTTATCTCCACCAAATTCTACGAGCAGGCAAACTGTTTCTCCAGTAGCACAAACTATACACATCGGGTGATACTGCCTTCTGGCAACCAACTGATTACCAATGGAATGCTTGAAGATTGTATAGTAGAAATCAACGGCCGTTTATCCGATCTAATTATCATGGACTTGAAGGTCTACGATGTTATAATTTGGATGGATTTGCTATCTGTGTATCATGCAATCATCAATTGCTATCTTTCCCAGGACTAAAGAGAAGGGAAAATTTGCTATATCTCCACACTTAAGGCGGACAAACTACCGAGGAATGGTTGCGATGGATTTTTAGTCAATATGATTGATGTTACGGCAAACACTAGGGTTAAAATGGAGGACGTGGGGGTGGTGCGTGAGTTCCCAAATGTTTTCCTCGACGATCTTCCCAATTTACCTCCAGACCGCGAAATCGAGTTCGAGATTAATTTGTAGCCTGGTACGGATCCTATTTCTAAACATCTGTATCGGATGGCACTCACCAAACTGCTAGAGTTAAAAGAACAGTTGGAGGAACTGGTCGCCAAGGGATTTATTCGACGCAGTGTTTCCCCTTGGATGGGACCCTAAGGATGTGCATCGATTACCGAGAATTGAATAAGGTGACCAACAAGAATAAGTATCCGCTACCCAGGATTGACGATTTGTTTGACCAGTTGGGTGGAGCCAGAGTATTCTCAAAGATTGAGCTGCGATCGGGTTATTATCAGTTGAAAGTTAAGCCCGAGGATATACCCAAGACTGCGTTTCGCACACGTTATAGGCATTATGAATTCTTGGTGATGTTGTTTGGGCTGACCAATGCTCTAGCGGCCTTTATGGATCTAATGAACCGTGTCTTCTGAGATTTTATGGATAAATTCATTATTGTCTTCATTGACGACATTTTGATCTATTCCCAATCAAAAGAGGAGCATTGCGAACATCTATGAGTGGCCTTAACTGTTCTCAGCTAACACTAGTTGTACGCAAAGTTTTGTAAGTGTGAGTTTTGGCTTAGCAAGGTCGGTTTTCTAGGCCATGTTAATTCTGCAGAAGGTATATCGGTAGAACTAGCATAGATTCAGGCAATTGTAAACTGGACAACACCGAAAAATGTTGGGGAAGTAAGGAGTTTTTTGGGGTTAGCCAATTATTATAGACGTTTTATTGATGGGTTCTCAAAGATAGCTCTACCGCTCACTGGCTTGACTAAGAAGAATGCCCGGTTCTGGTGGACCAGCGAATGTGAGAACAGTTTTCAAGAATTGGAGCGTAGACTGACCACTGACCCAGTATTGACTTTGCCCGTGGAGGATGGTGACTTCAGTATTTACTATGACGTGTCAAAGAGGGGACTCAGTGGAGTTCTTATGCAGCATGGAAGAGTCATTGCCTATGCATCCCGACAACTTAAGGTTCATGAGCATAATTACCTCACTCAAGATTTGGAGCTCGCAGCGGTTGTCTTCACTCTCAAAGTGTGGAGGCATTATTTGTACGGGTAGCGCTGTGAGATTTATTCAGATCATAAAAGCCTCAAGTACATCTTCACCTAGAAGGAATTAAATATGCGTCAGCGGCGGTGACTCGAATTTGTTAAGGACTATGACTGTGAGATTAAATACCACCCAGGGAAAGCCAATGTCGTTACGGACACTCTCAGCCGCAAGATTTATGTGATGAGCATAATATGCGGTGTAACGACCTGGATTTTTATCCTTCTATTTAATTTTAAGGAAAAGCGAGTAAAAGTTTCTAAAACTTTACTTTCGTCAAAAACCTTTGTTTAAAACTGTTTTCGATCAGAGTGCTCTTTTTAAATCCCGATCGTTACTACATTTCATCAAACTCATTTAAATCGTAAAAGATTGAATCCTTAATTTATTTTGGAAAGTCCAGTGGAAATGATATAGCAGAAACGGATTTGAAAGCATTTAATTTAAAACATGATTTGAGACAAAAATCTAAATCAACGTTCTTAAAGTTTAGGGTTAATCCGTCACGAGTTCAAAACATACAAGTTAAAGCCATAGTTAATATCTCTACAAAACGATTTAACCCTTACAAAATGTTCTTCTTTTCCTTCCTTTCAGCCATCAGTCTACTCTGGCCTAGTCTCTGGCGCATAATTCACAGGCTCCATGGGGAAGGCCTCCTCTTCTGCTCTTGGCATCACCATTTCATTACCTACACCACAAGTAAGGACGTGAGCCAATGGCTCAGTAAAGAGAATGGGGTTTTATGCTTATTCTATGTCTCTCTTTTAGTCCGTTATGGAATGGGGCCACCCATCCCAAGCTTATATTACATTCATTCGTTCTTCTCTTCTTACTCGTACATTGAGTTGGAATTGGGAGGTTTTTCTCGTGCAATGGCGTAACGAATCTAGCCTTTTCTCTTTTCTTCTAAGTAAACTAGAACTCCCGTAACCTATGAGGGAGGGCTACGCCTAGTTTACAGACTATACCCATTACCCATCCACTCCTAATTCCCTTTTCTACTTTTCTACTTCTTCTTATTTCTCATTATTTTCCCTTACCAATGCATGTGAGTACCGCTCCAAGGCAGCACTCCCTATTTGTTTCCATTAACATGATGCATGGAGACACTTAAATAAAATATTCGTAGAAGGATAACATAACGGAAATTAAGGAAAATGTCTCCATAATAAGTAAATGGCAAATTTCACACAATTAGAATATCATGTTTGAAAGGAAACTGAATCAACAACTAGCATGCTCGACAAAATTGATAGAATTTAACGTGCTTGACAATGTAACAACTAAAAGAACGAACATGTTTAAGGATATCGAACGAAGAAAGTTAATAGGATTGCTTAACAATTAAATCGGAAGCTTGAAGATTATACGAACGATAGATTAACTAAGGAAACAGCAACAACGGCAACTCCTATAAATATTCATGCTTTAAGTTATTTACAGCAGAGTTACATTCTTTGTAAGAGAAAAATAACGACAACCGAATAATGTGTGAGCTAACAATAACAACAGCAACAATATAATAGCAGTGGCAACAATTTACAGCCAACATATTCCATTTATGATTTATTATTTGCTGGTTATTAGCAATCCCAATAATAATAGCGTTGTGTCGTGCATTGAAGACATGTCAAAAAACAGCAAATTAAAGAAAGGGACGTACATGCTATCACAATTTTAAGTAAGTTAACTGAACATGCTGTCGAGTTTAAGTAACGAAATTAACGCAAGAGATCTTACAGGAGGTATATAAAAGAAAAGCAGAACATATGCAGAACATTGAATCTATTTCATTTGTCCTTAGCATTCCACAATACTTCCTTAACTCATTCGTACATAGAGACTTGCATTTTAAATGCTAATATTAAGAACATAGCAGCAACAACAATAGCAGTAACAACAATAAAGCAGTGGGTTAAAACAATGGATTACATGTTTACAAGTTCACTTGTTATTTCACAGCAACACAATACAACAAAGAATATCATGTTTTTGGGTTATCATTTGTTATTATTACGACATGTTCTTAGCAGAAATTAGTATTTACCGTAGCAACAACCTAATATGCTAACAAAACTTAACTTCAGCAAGTGAACTACAGCAAATAAACTACAACACTAATACTTAACTTTAGCAAGCAAACTACAGCAACTAACCCTACAGTAGTGATAAAGGAGTATCAATAAAACACCACAGCAAAACACAACCAACATACAGGGTATAGCAGCAAGGAAAAATACGTATAACATACAAAATATGCTCACATTTTCGTTCAGTTTATCCTTACTTAGCATTATTGAGCAAGTAAGAAATTGTAATCATAAGAAATTAAATACAGAAATCTAAAAGCATAACATTAACTTAAGGAGAGTGATAGAAGCTACGAAGATACCAACACCCAACAGAATCAACACACAATATACTTGTGGGTAGGGCTTCCTCAAGCGAATGACTACCCATTCCCTTACCTAGTTGAGAAATACTAACAAGGACAGCTGAATACTCCACTGCTCACCACACCACACACAGCAACCGAGAAGAAGAAGGAGTTGGACGAAGGAGAGGAGAGGAGAAGAATACAGGGAGCTGAACTCCACTAGACGAATGAGCTGAAGATAAAGGGAGTCTCACTGAGGCAATCATCACCTAGAAGAGGAGGGGAAGAATGATGGCTGGACTACCCGTAGCTGAGGTGGGCGATTCTTGTTTGGGAGCATTTTTCTTCGACAAATCTCATGTAGTAATGGACTACACGACAAGCGGTCAGTTTTTAAATCCCTAAATTAGCGTTGTCCTGTGATCTTTCGGACGAGTGTGGATGACTTGGTTGTGTTTGCAAGAGCAAATTTCGCAGGCCAATTTCTGGCTTCGGACAAGAAACGTCGTCCCCAGCTAGTCCGTACCATCCGAAGTCGGTATTTAGATGTGGCATCCGCATGTATTGTCCGAATCTGTCCAAAAATTGGACAGATTGAAATCAGACGATGTTTCCTGCGTTCGCATCATCCA
The DNA here is from genome assembly GCA_022433065.1 of Begonia loranthoides. Classification (NCBI taxonomy): domain Eukaryota; kingdom Viridiplantae; phylum Streptophyta; class Magnoliopsida; order Cucurbitales; family Begoniaceae; genus Begonia; species Begonia loranthoides. Next base: position 43,733,190 of record CM039468.1, on the reverse strand, counting down.
TATAGTCATCCGAAAGTGTCCCTAAATTGGGCAGAGGCAATTCGGATGAGGTCCAATCTCGTCCGCAGGCGTCCTGACGTGTCTAAAAGTCCCCTGACTCAGACAGATTCAATGCGGACGCCATCTTCCTCGTCTATAGTGTCCGCAAGCTCGTCCAAAATTCCACTTCTTTCAGAAGTTAGGATGCCTCATCTCGTCCCTAGAGTTGTCCCAAAATTCGTGTGTGTTGCGGACGACATGCAACGTCCGCAGAGTCGTCCCCAGGCGTCCGAAAGTCCCTGGACAGCCTTTCCTTGCATTTTTCCCCACTTAACTCCAATCCCACACTATTTTTCCCATGGGGGGACATCATAATTTAACACAAAATAATACACCATGTAATATAATTATTACTAAATGTTCGATTACATAGCATAGACGGGAAAGTAAGGATCGGGATATTCCATGAAGAGAAATGTCCTCCGAACTTCAGAGGGATCTCCAGGGGTTTGTGGTGCAGATGATCCCAACACCTCTAGATGTGGTATTATCCAAGTTAACCTTGATGCCGTCTATTATTTAATAGATTAAGGAGGCCCAGCAAAATGATGAGGTATGTAAAGACTTCAAGCTGAACCCAACTCTTCCGAAGTATCAGAATCTCTCTACGTCTGCTGATGGCATTATTAAGTATAAGAACTGTGGTTTGTAATTGGTGTTTCGATGGTGCGACTAAAGATCTTAAGAGAAGCTCACTCTTCCAACTTCTCTGTGCATCTCTGTTGTAACAAGATGTACCGAGATCTTAAAACTCATTATTATTGGCCCAACATGAAGTATGACATTGTCGATTACGTGTCACAATGCCATATATGCCAACATGTTAAAGCCGAACATCAACAACCTGGTGTTGTACTCCAATCACTGCCCATTCCTCAGTGGAAATGGGAGCACGTCACCATGGATTTTGTCACTTGCTTGCCCAAGATAGTTAAGGGTTACGATGTTATTTGGGTAATTTTGGATCGGTTGACCAAGGTGTCACATTTCCTGCCTGTATGTATGACATATACAATGAATTAGTTTGCTGACTTGTATTTAAAAGAGATCATCCGACTTCATGGTGTTTCGATTTTCATTGTATCATACCGGGACCTGTGCTTCACTTCAAAATTCTGGAAACGTTTGTGCAAAGCTATGGGCACATAATTGAAATTTAGCATTGCATTCCATACTCAGACCGATGGCCAAAGTGAGAGAACTATTCAGACACTCGAGGATATTATGCGTGCCTGCGTTCTCGAATTTCATGTTGGGTGGAGTAAAATGCTACTGTTCGTAGAGTTCGCGTACAACAACAGCTTCCAAGCCACTATAGGTATGGCCCCCTACGAAGCTTTGTATGGTAGGAAATGCAGATCCCCCTTGTATTGGGATGATGTTGGCAAAGCTACGTTCTATGGCCCCGAAATGGTACAGAAAACGACTGAGTCTGTGGCCCTGATTAAGCAGAGAATGTTAGCAGCACAAAGCCGCCAAAAGAGCTATGCAGATAACCGACGATGGGATTTGGAATTCAATGAAGGGGATAGTGTGTTCTTAAAGGTGTCTCTTTTCAAGGGCATTGTATGGTTTGAAAAGAGGGGGAAGTTAAACCCCATATACGTGGGACCTTATGTGATCATAAAGAGAGTAGGACCGATGGTATACCAGTTGCGGTTTCGGGTTTCCATGGTAGGTGTACACGATATTTTCCATGTATCTATGCTCAAGAAGTGTCTTGGTAATGCTATCGTGTTGGCTCCTTCCGATGATAATGTCATGGTATAGCCCAACTTGAGCTACAACGAGAAGCCTGTCCAGATCCTCGACTCTAGAGTAAAGGAGCTACGGCCCAAATGGATTCCACTGGTCAAGGTCCTATGGCAGAATCACACAGCTTAGTCTCCAAGTTTAGGGTTTTTCCAAATCACTTCTCCAAAATGCCTTAGAGGGGGCTAAATAGCCTCTAAAGACCTTACAAAAGATAAACACAAAAATGCCCTTGAAAATACAAATTAGGGCATAAAGGCTCAATTTACATGCAAACCAAGCACCTCCCAAAATGCAAATTAAAGAACAATCTAAAAAAAATCCAAAATTGAAATCCCAAACAACATCCAGTATTAAAACATAAAAATGTAACGTAATAAATTCTCAAAGGACCTCCAAAATCTTCAATCTAATGTAGCTCTTTCAAGCTGGGAAATAAACGAGCTAGCCGATTGAGTCTGCTTGGCTCCACGTGGGGACGTGGCATAGAGCCCCTTTATCTTCATACATGATCTCCTCCATAAAGTTCAATAAATCATTATTCCTTGTAAAATAAGAGCATGTTAGAAAAGAAACGAGCCTCTTGGCTCGCGAGCTGGTGATCGGTCCTCGGGGCACATCATCCTCCCCGGGTGATTGTGGATTTGACCTCAAATCCATGGCTCAATACATTTTTCCTTTTTACTTCTTCACTAATCCCTTACACCCTTGTTTGGAAGCTTGAGCATGAATCCAATTCCATTTTGCATTATGTGTTTGTTTCCATCAACCCAAATGAAACACCATGAAGCACAAAATTGCATAGGCGGAAATTCGGACTTGGCAGCAGTTGGTACAATTTCGACAGCAATAAAAATGGGCTAATTGGTAGACTTTAGGCTTGATTTTTGGACAGTTCATCACCATATAAGTTAGAAACAACCCGCAAAATTTCAAGGTCAAACTTTAAGGGTATAAATAGTTATGATAGAATCATTGAAACCTGTTCGGATTGGCAAGGCTGATTCTCGGAATGGCAGTTTTCGGAGTGAACTTGTAATAGCCATATCTTGGGTAATTTAACGTATTTTGGCATGAACTTTTGGATAGTATAGACATTTATGAGTGAGGAAACTTTCTACCAAAATTTGCAATTAAAACCGTTCCGACACAAAAGTTACGCTGAAGGGAACCCACTGCCCAAAATGGTGCAAGCAAAATTACAGTTTTAGATACTATCTTGACATTGACACACGATCATCCATCCACATCCGATTAAGCTCAAATTTCATACACGCTGCATCAATCCAATAAAGAACAAAATCCCAAATTTCCATAGTAGAATTTGCATTACAAATATTAGAAAATTGCAGCAAACATACCAGTGCGTTCATCTTTCCATAATCTAGGAATAGCTTTATACAAGTGCTCCCTTGAAACAACTCTTTTATAGGTTCACCAACACATCGTCCACCCGGGTCAAATGGGAAGCATTTGTTGACATTATGATTCAACTCATTCATATTAGAGTGTCCATATAAAAGAACAACAATAAAATCTTCAATGAGCATATAAAGATAGTCTATTCTTTCTTGTCGGTCATTAAGGCTTTGTTCCTATGTACTCTCTACATACTTGTGTTGTCCAAAGAAAATTTCAAATGAAGTCTCACATAGCTTCTTTTCTCCAAAGAATTGTGTTAGGTTCCTACCTTGATTTATAATCACCGTGGGTTTTAGGAGTTTGCTCGTTAGTGTATGAGGATTGCCATCTTTCAAGAAAACGTCTTCCATAGGGTCATAACCATCCTTGAGCTCCTTAATGTTTAAATCACTCCAAGGACTAGAATCTTTATCATCAACATGCAGCCTTTTAATCCAAAAAAATCCAAAAAGTTTAGCATTCAACTCGGCAAGAGGTAGTACCTTGGTTTTAGTGCACTGGTCAGTATTGTCGTCTTCTTGTTCTTGTACTTGATCACATATGGATGATAGTCTAGTAGCTTGCTTTCAAATATAAGTAAAGTAGCATTTTCTATTGTATTCTTCTTATGGTGTCGAATGTAAGAAAACAAATCCAAGTTCTGCTCCTGTCGTGTATACAGCCTACAAATTTGGTTCAGCATTTTCCTTTCTTCAATCTCCCTTCGAAGTCTAGTCAAAACTAACGGTTCCTTTCTTGCCATTACTAGAGGAGTTTCGCATGCTGCACACTCTAATTCAGTATCAATGAGTGAAGGTGAGTGCATGAAGTCCAAGTCTACTCTCGGATTGGGCAAAACAATCTTTTCTCTATGTTCTTCTTCTTTTTCTGTCGTTGTCTGTAACTCTGAAATTTTCTTGAATAATTGATCAGCATGTTAGAACTCAATCTCAGTGTCCAACACTTCTTCCTTCTCAACGGTGGCTGCCAAGGAGATATCTTTACATTCCCCCTCATGAAGTGGTCCTTCGATTGTTTTTAAAATAAGAAGAGTTTGGTTGGAGCAACTCGGGCTAATCAACTCTTCAAAACTGACTTCCTTTTCCATACAAGATTCAATTTCAAGAAGTGGAAATACAACTTCTTCAAAGTCTTCTTTTACATTAGCCATTACCAAAGAGTCATCATGCTTTCTTTCTTCAACCTTCACACGTTCTTCAACTAGTTCACCAAGATCAATTGGTTGCATGGGTTGAAAATTTGCAGATCTTATAGAGGCTGAGAGTTTGTTCAGTTGTTGAGCTATATGTCGCAATGAGCCCTCGAAGTTCAACTCTCGGGCTTTCTGACTTTTTAAAAGACTCTTCTTGGATTGAATTGGTCGTGGAGAAGATGAGACTACCTTCCTAAGGTTCATAGCTTATTTGCTTCTCAAAAATCTCTTCATCCATTTACACGAACTTATAACTTTCTGCCCTCTTCTCTTCTCTTAGAATTTATTCTTCTCCACCAAAGGCTAGCTTTTCCTTTCAGTCTCAAAGAAGCAATTTTAACTTTTCTATGATCTGGAAATTCATGAATGAAAAAAAATTCTTCCAACTCCTCTTCCCAATCTAAATAGTCTTCAATCAATTCTGAACCACTAAAGGAAGGAAGAGAAGCTAGAAACTCTTCCTTCTTCTATAAGGTAACTTCTCGAAAAAGTTTGGCCTCTGGCCATCATAATGTAGGATACAAATCACCAAATAATAGAGTATATGCAAGCTAAATTGGCTTTGATATCAAATGATAGGTCCCAAACTCAAGATGTCAAGCAAACTGAGATTGGCAATCCGTGAGCTGGAAGATCTGACCTCCTGTTTTAAAACAAGTATAACTCCATTTGTATACAAAGTTAAGAGCTCAAATTTAGTGGTCTGAGAGTCCACAATCCAATGATTAACGCATCCAAAAATCAGCTTCCAAATAGTTAGGACAATCGAGTTATGCTCTAAGGAAGATTGACCCTCGGACTAGAGTTTCGAAAAACAGAATCTAGTCACAGATTTGAAACGAACATAAATTGATTTGCATACGTGCTATGGCTCCCAAAATTACATCTCAATTACCCAATAATCCAAATATTATCACTCTCAAATTTTAGCTCCAAAATCGTTATACAAATGAAGTTTTTGCTTTAAGGAAATCGGACTTTGGATTAGGATTTCAAAAAACAGATTCTGACCACCAATATTAAAACGACTATATCTCCACTTGCATACGTCTTTTAATCACCAAATTTATAGGACAAACAATCAACAACTATAAAAAGAACACTTCTAAATTCCAGCAAAAAAAAAAGGCATGCACAAATGGAGTTGTGCATGCTACAATCAGAACCGCCAATCTGAAAACGCAGATTCCAGATTTGCAGAGTAATTTTCCTTCCTTTCTTTGCTCCACCAAACGACGTCCAAATCGCATAAAATCCACACAAAATTAACACCAATCCAATAATATTTCCAGAGAATCAAAAACAGGATTACATCTTCAATACATAGCCACAAACAGAGACAAAAGAACCAAGCTGGTCCGCTATCCTTCAACAGAAAAGGGGCGAGAATCGGCCACTCCAAAAAGAGGACACTCGAACTAGGGGTTTGCTTGATCTTTTACCTCCACACCACAAGCACCACAACTATGAGGAAGAGGGTTGGAAGAGGCAGCAAAGATCAACCTATTTGAGATCAAGCAAGAACAAATAGGTTGATTGATATATGAAGGTGGCCGAGAGTGAGAGCTCACGGTTCTCCAAAGAAGCACACGACTTAATTTCCAAGTTTAGGGTTTTTCCAAATCACTTCTCCAAAATGCCTTAGAGGGGGCTAAATAGCCTCTAAAGACCTTACAAAAGATAAACACAAAAATGCCCTTGAAAATACAAATTAGGGCATGAGGGCTCGGTTTACATGCAAACTGAGCACCTTCCAAAATGCAAACTAAAGAACAATCTAAAAAAATCCAAAATTGAAATCCCAAACAACATCCAGTATTAAAACATAAAAATGTAACGTAATAAATTCTCAAATGACCTCCAAAATCTTCAATCTAATGTAGCTCCTTCAAGCCGGGAAATAATCGAGCTAGCCGATTGAGTCTACATGGCTCCACGTGGGGACGTGGCACAAAGCCCCTTTATCTTCATACATGAACTCCTCCATAAAGTCCAATAAATAATTGTTCCCTTCAAAATAAGAGTGTGTTAGAAAAGAAGCGAACCCCTTGGCTCGCGAGCAGGTGATCGGTCCTCGGGGCACATCAGAGAGGATCACCCAGTCAGCTCAGCCCTCTCTCGAAATGCCTTCAGACATAGCTGCGAAATTGGCTGCTCCCGCTTGGAATGCTGAGTTTTCCTTATCGACCACCCTCTCTCGAGAAGCTTCTCTCAGCCAAAGGAAATGGATTTTTCCTCTTTTCTTCTTTCCAAACTCAACCACGGGTTTTTTCTCTTTTCTTCATTTTTAATTCCTTTTCCTTTTTATTTTATTTACTTCTTAATCCTTCATTTAATTGATTTCTTTTATTCAATTAATATATAAATACATATATATTAAATATACATATCATATATTAATTAACTCATTTCCAACTTTTGACTTATTTCGAACATCACCTGACAAAGATTATCGGTCTAATTTAATTCACCAATTCCATTTTCTCGATTAATTTACTATTTGAAAATTTTTAATTTTATTTATTTTGACCAACTGACCAAAATTTCATACATGGCCGCTATACGATAATTCGGGTCAGCTTTTCGACATTACGACGGTTTTTAAAGCAAAAATTTACACGTAAAATTTTATTACTAAAAATTTCAGGTGTTTTACATAGACAATGTAGTAATATACAAGAATTTACAAATACTGTGCCGAAAGACATACATTAACATACCCCCATAAATTTTTTAGATTTTCAATAAAAAAAAAACCTCCAAAAAGAGCACCTATAAATCATTCTCCTGCAAAACCTACTGTGCAAACGGCTAAGTCATAGCCTACTGTTCCTCTTATAGCCTTGAGGGATATGCTATAAAATTTGTCTCAAGATAGTGGAATCCAACACCCCGAGACACGCAACATGAACTTTTTTATACAGTTGGGATGTATAAACCCACTGGTGTTTGTGGGCAGAGCTGACCCTAAGAATGCTGAAAATTGGTTGATGGTAATGAAGACGAATCTGATTGCTATTGGAGTCCCATCAGAATATTTGGTTGGGTTTGTGACCTTCTAATTTAAGAAGATGGTCAAAGTATGGTGGAAGTCTCTGAAATTGGATTAACCGATAGATATGATGATATGAACTTAGTTTGAAGCAGTCTTCAAAGACAACTATTACAATGTTGATCACCATCAAAATATGATAAGTGCTTATCACGACTTGGAATAAGAAAGTCTTACTCTGCTGGAATATTATACTAAGTTTATAGAGCTGTCACAATATATTAGAGAGATGGATATGATTGAAAAGATGGTAAAGTTCATGAAAAATCTGAGGCCTAAGATCTGACATCATCAATTATGGAGTTTAGTTCTATTTCAAATGTGGTTGTAACTGCTCAGCAAGTTGAAGCTGTTTTGGCTGAATAGTTTGCTAAGTACAAAGGAAAGTCAAACAATGAACAACAAGTTGGTGGCAAGATGATCAAGAAGGATCAAAAAAAGACTAAAAACAAGGGTGAACCCACTCAGAGTGGAGCTAGTGGATAGTCTAATGATACTCTTTATCCTGTTCGGTGCTCAAACCCTTATATTTGTCATACTTGTGGACAACCTGGACATTTGAGGAGAAATTGCCCAATAAATCCTAAACCTTCACAAACTAATCTAGCGCCTGCTCAGCCAACTTTGGCTAGAACTTGTTTTGGAGCTGGCAGAGGATTTTCTAGACAGAACTAGCATAGTTATTCAAGATCACAAAGCTTTACTTACCGCAACCAATTGGGTATAGACAACCATTTCAATAACACTATTAGCCTACTGATACTGACTTTTCAAAGGTCTACTGGGTATCAGCAGAGTTCTGCATCTAGTGCCACATCTGCAGGATTGTAACAACCCGATTTTTTCTTTTCCTTTTAAAAATTCACTAAAATTCAAAACTTTTATTAAAACCTTTCTAAAATAATATGAGAGTGCGAAACCGAATCGTTAAAACCTTTTTCTTTAAAACATAGTGGAAGCACTTGTAAAATCTTTTACGAAAACATAGCGGATTTATCAAAACATTGCGGAAGCGTAAATCGTTTAAGAAATAAAAGCTAAACAATTTAATAATGCGTTTTGAGAAAAGAAAACTAAACAATTAATACAACTTAATTACAACTGTTCTCTCTTTTACTCTCTTCAGCCTGGCCAGCCACGAGTCTCGCGCATGCAAATCCTTCATCCTTGCTTTTTGATATGTGCATTGCCTTCAGGTACAAGTACCTACACGTACACCACAAGTAAACTGTAAGCCTAAAGGCTTAGTAAGGAAAAGGGTTAAATGCAACATGATATGCCTCTCTTTAGTCCTTCTTGGAATGGGGGCCACCCAAATCAATCCTTTCATTACGTCATTCGTTCGTTCTTTACTTTACATCAATTCATTCGTTCGTTACTCGTACATCAAGCAGGAGATTGGAGGATTTCCTTTGGGATGGTATAGAGGATCGGATCTAACCTTTTACTTGCAACTAAGTCCCCTCTACCGACAAGGTAGGGGGCTTCGACGAGCTGCAGACTAGATCCGCTACCCATCTGGCCCTCAACTTCCCATTTCCTTCATTTTCTTAACATTTTACCTCCTAATGCATGTGTGTACCACCCGGTGGCACTCCCTACTTGATTTCTATTAGCATGATGCATGATGACACATTCTCCCTATAACATGATACATGATACAGTATAACGTGACTTTATCAATAATTGAATTGCGCGTATAACAGGAAGTAATTGACAATAATCGAATAATGGAAATTGAAAGCGCATAGAATGTAAGCAAACAATCATTGAATAATGCATTGAAGGAAGGTGAGAAATAATTGAAGATGACAAGGATTAAAGTGAAGCACATGACAGAGCAACTATAGTAATAACAAGGGTATGCATGAACATGTAGATCACAACAATAAATGAAACAAAAATCGTAATATACCATTATTACTCTAGTTAGTTATCCTAGATAATTTACATGATCAAGATAGATTATGATTACTATTCTTAGTTATCCTAGTTAATTAACATGCTTACACTTAGAATTCTAAAACATGCTTGAGGAAATGATTAACTGTTAATTAAACAACTAGTTGAACATGCTTGGATTGATTATAGTTAATTAGTTAATTAACATGGCCTAACTTAGTCAATTAACATGCTAGTTAGTTAATTAAACATGCTAATTATTCTAGTTAATTAAGCATACTCAAATTAGTTATCGTTAATTAACCATACTTGGATTAACATGCTCAAGTAAGATTATAATTGCGATTCTAGTTAATTACTCTAGTAAATTAACATGCTCAAGTCTAGTTAATTACTCTAATTAATTAACATGCTTAAGTCTAGTTAATTACTTGAATTAACTAACATGCTCAAGTCTAGTTAATTACTCTAGTTAAGTTGATTAACATGCTCGAGTCTAGTTAATTACTCTAGTTAAGTTAATAACATGTTCAAGTCTAGTTAATTACTCCAGTTAATTAACATGCTCAAGTCTAGATTATAAACACAGACTAATTTGTTCACTTGTTTAGATTAATTAGTTAAACTATGATAAATGATTAATTGGTTAAACATGCTCAAGATTGTTCTAGTAGAATCCTAATTAATTTACATGTTCAAATTTCATGCTTAGTTAATTACATGTTCAACTTATATTAATATCTTAGTCCATCATCACAAGTATTGATACAAGTTCAGAGTAAAGCTTGTTATAATTATTATTTATTAAATATGCTAGATTAAGGAAGTAAACGAACAAAAGGTAGCAGAACAATAATGAAAGAAATAATAGCTTATAGTTAATAACTGAACAACAAGTAAACATCCAAGAAACAGAATAGAACTCTTAGCTCATTTCCAGACTTCACATAACCATTTACCATTCCCGCATTCAGCATTCATCACAATCATCAGTAACAATTTGTAGGGATCATTTGCAGTAAAAGAAGTATTTGCAGGAAATAAACAACAATATATGTAAAATTGCAGGAAACTAACAATCAAAGGAAATATAAATTATCAACTAACAATTAATTACCAGCTAACAATTAACTACAACAGTAACAATAGGGAAATCACAATGCACTAGACATAAAACTCAAGCACTCTACTTGTGTGTAGGGCCTCCTCTAGCCAAGAGACACCCAAATCCTTATCTCAAACTTTATCGTGTATTGCACTTAATCGCTATCTTTCTTCTCTTTCCGATACTTTCACAATTAGAAACATTTATCATTGGATGGCGTCTCATAATTCATATTCAATATCCATTTCCTAATCAATTAACAAATTGTGCACGTAAAGATGCAATATAATATTTATCCAATAGGGACACCAATATTTATCCACTTAGTGACTCCAATCCAAGACAACTGATTATCACAGTACATCTAAATGTATAAGGTATATTTCTAATGTGCAGAATACTTACTTAAATCTCAAAATGCATTTCACTTGATAATCGCCAGCATAATTTAAACCAATGTATTCCAACAATAGCATATTAACCGACTGATTTCAACATATTCATGCATCCAACAATAGTCAACGAGGACAAGATTCGAAGGCCCAAAACCAATACCAAAAAAGTTTATAACTTATCTCCAGCTCACTAGCACCAAGAAAAAACTCATTCTCATATCATAAATTTAACCCCTTAGTGTTGACAATAACAAAACAACAATGTATAATCCAATACACTTAACAGAAATCCAAAATATCAGACTATTCCATCTAACCAGATGACGAATATTGATTCCAAGTAATCAGGGTTATACATAATTTTAAAACTGGAATTAAAGGCCAAAACTGAATCCAATTGACTAATTACATAGAAGGGAAGCTCACCATCTGGACATGGTGACAGGTTCCAAGAAACACTTAGAAGCCTTAGTGAAATCTGTCCCGAGAAATAACAATAATCGACCCAGCAGTAATAACTTGAATAAAACTCCAAATCTGTATATGAGCTAAAACGGAACCTTGGAGGACTTAAACTCAATATAATCAAGAAGATTGTATAAAAAATTCAACTCAAAAAACGTTCTAGAATAGGAGATCTATCAATTTCAATAACCACTTGAAAACTGTTTCCAGGAGAACAGATTTAGCAGTGCAGATCAAAAACGCAATAACTTGAGCTACAAATACCGAACGACGCCCAAATTTGGAGATTAACTTC
>CM039468.1:43621078-43721187 GCA_022433065.1 Begonia loranthoides | reverse complement strand
ACCCCTCCCCATCCTCCACCATCGCCCTCGCCTTCATCACCCTTTTAATCCAGCAAACACAACACCTTTTCTCTTAAATAAAACACAAACTCATTCCTCCATAATCTGCCAACCAACAATCCATTAATAAATTCGTTCCTCCATACCTCATTGATCGGCAATAAACAACATGCTGGAATGGAAGAGGAGAAACCTGGAGATTCATCCTTGCCACTTGGCGGTTCAACTTGAGTCAGGTCAAACCGGCTTCGGTTGCAACCGGGTCAGAGCACCTAGGTTGCGAGTTGCACCACACCGGACTGAACGCGCACCCCTGCCATCGCGAGAACGCCGAACGAAAATCGACACCGCAATCACTCCTGGCGAACGATAGATCAATGGAAATGCAAAGGAGGAGGAGTGGTCAGCTGGCTTACCCTGAAATGCCGAAGGAAAACATCGCCTGATGGAGCCCAAACTCGAGCCCGAGTCTCCGACACCGACGTCTCCATTCCTCATCGCCTGTAGCCACTCACTTAGACATCGCCGTCGGAGGAAGTCATTCCGACGCTCCCGACACTTCCTTCGCCCAAGTGCTCTCCCACTCTATCGCTCTCTCTCTCTCTTGATCTCTCACCCTCTCACTCTGTCAATCTCTCTCTCTCTCTGCCTAATTTTGTAGACCAAAATCCTCACCCCCTTTTAATTTTCTGAACCGAACCGCTGAACCTGAGTGAACCGATTTGTCTGAGCCAGTTCTACTTCTCGAAACCTCATTTTAATTTCTTTTATTCCAAACTTTCACTTAGTATCCAATTAACCACTCTCTAACATTTTAATTCCAACTAATCCCCAAATTATATCTCACTACTTTAAACATAATTATTATCCCAATAATTTTCATTCAATTATAATCTAATGGTTACGCCATTGGTAATACCCTGATAATTATCCAATTAATCCAAATACTCTTAATTACTTTCCAATTAATCTTAATAAACTCCAATATAAAAAGTAGGGTATTACAAGAATATACTAGTATGATGACTGGAGCTACTCCAATTCATCGAAAGGTGGATTTAGTGGCAACAAGAAGGGCAAAGAGAAGATGACTAACCAAGCTTGTGTAGTTTCAAGATCTGAGCCTATTGATCAGTCTGGCCAGGGCATCATTGATGGTATGCCCCCTTTATTTAATACTATGGTACATGAATTGTTTGATACTAGTGCTACACATTCGTTTGTTTCTGCAGCTCTTGTTCATATTTTGGTTGTGACTGTAGAGAAGATAGAAAATTACCTAATTTTGAGTACTCCCATGAATAAAAGATATGAAATATATCTTGTTGTCTGATCTGCTGCCCTTATTATTGTCGGGCATGAACTATCGATCGATCTGATAGTTATACCCATAGATCAGTTTGATGTTATCCCAAGCATGGATTGGTTGAACTTATATAAAGCTAAGATCGACTATCATTAGAGAAATATTACCCTTACATTGGAAGACAAAAAAATTCTAGTGCATCCATGTAATACCCACATATTTCCTATTGATCCTATACTGCAGATTTATTTAGGTGGTCGGAGAATATTGGAGCTTTACGGGAGCATTTTTGCTATTAGCAGTGACCTTGTTACAGTCAGGCAGAATTATGATCTATCAGTGGTTTGTGACTACCTTGATGTTTTTTCTGAGAATCTGTCTAGGTTGCCACTCAACCACAAGATTGAATTTTGTATTGATTTTATGTCCGATATTACTCCAATTTCGATTGTTGCGTACCATATGGCTCCTATTGAATTGAATGAACTGATAACCCAGTTGAATGATTTACTACAAAAAGGATTTATTTGGAATAGTATTTCGTTGTGGGGTACACTAGTCTTATTCTTATTTGCAAAGAAGTAGGATGGTTCACTTCGCCTATGCATTGATTATCATAAATTGAATCATGTGATAGTCAATAACAAATATCCATTGCCGAGGATTGACAACTTGTTTGATCAGCTAGGTGGATCTATGTACTTCTCGAAGATTGATTTAAGATCTGGTTACCATCAATTGAAGATTTGTGAAGAAGATATTCCTAAGACAGGACTCAATATGGACAATTTAAATTTATGGTGCTTCCGTTTGGTTGACTAATGCACTAGCTGCTTTATGGACCTTATGAATTGAGTCTTTTGACTTTATCTTCACCAGTTTGTGGTAATCTTCATCGATGATATTCTGATATAATCTAAGACTTTGGATGATCATATGGAGCATCTGAGACTTGTTCTATAAACGCTAAGGGAACATCAGTTGTATATAAAGCGAGAAAAGTGTAATTTTTGAATGATTGAAGTGAAATTTCTAGGCCATGTTGTTTCTCAAAATGCCCTTTCTGTGGATCTAGCTAAGATTGAAGTCGTGTTAGAATGGAAGCCATCCAAAAATTTCACTGTGGTGCATAGCTTTTTGGTTCTGGTTGGTTATTATCATCGATCCGTGAAATTTATCTTCTATTGCTATACCATTAACTCAGTTAACCAGAAAGGACGTGAAATTTATCTGGAATTAAAAGTGTCAGGTAGCTTTTAATGAACTTAAATAGAGATTGACTACTACTATAGTTTTGGCAGTACATGATGAGAATTATCCTTATACAGTTTGTACAGATGCATCCAGAGTTGGTTTGGGTTGCGTTCTGATGCAGTAGGATAAGGTGATAGCTTATGCATCTCAGCAATTAAAGACGCATGAGAAAAATAATCCTACTCACGATCTGGAGCTTGCAACTATTAATTTTTCACCTTGAAGATTTCGCAAAGCTATTTGTATGGTGCTAAATTCAAGAATATTTGGATCACGAGAGTTTAAAGTACTGCTTCTCAAAACATGATTTGAATCTCGGACAATGCCAATGAGTGGAGTATATGAAGAACTATGCCTTTTCTTTGGAGTATCATTCTGGAAAGGCTAATGTTGTAACTGATGCTTTGATTAATTATCCTCAAGGATCCCTTTCTTGTCTTGTGTTGAATGATTGGAAGAGATGTTTAATTATTGGAGATTATGAGCTACAGTACCAAGAGGATGGTCAAATAGTCCGAGTTTTTAATTTAGTAGTGACCCTTACACCTTTGCAATGTGTGAAAGACTTGTAGAAGTTTAATGATGATTTAAAAGAAAAATTGGAGAAGATTCATGCTGGTGAGCAGTTGACGGTTGGGAGATCAGTTATAATGGATTTCTATTTTTCAAAAATCTAGTTGTGGTCTCCAATGATTTGGATTTGAGGTCGGCAGTCTTAGGAAAACGCTATAAATCCAAATTTTCTATTCATCCCAGCAGCACAAAAATGTATCATGACTTTAAGCGTTAGTATTGGTGGATTTGAATGAAACAGGATGTAGCTGAATATGTATCGAGATGTTTGATTTGTCAAGAGATAAAACTAAACATCAGAGACTAGTTAGGTTGTTGCAACCTTTGATATCCCTGAGTGGAATAACAAAAGATTATTGTGGATTTCATAACCGCCTTGCCTATGATAGTGAAAAAATTGGATGTTGTATGAGTGATTGTTGATAGATTGACAAAATCTACACATTTTATTATGATTAAAATGGATTACTCTTTGACGAAGCTTATTAAGTTGTATATCGAGAACATCGTTTGTCTTCATGATGTTCCATCAAGTATTGTTTCTAATAGATATCCAAGATTCACGTTGAAATTTTGGAAATCTCTTCAGAGAGCTTTGGGCACAGAGTTAAATTTGAGTACAATATATCATCCTCAAACAAATGGTCAGTCTGAGTGTATGACCAAAATTCTAGAGGATATGTTGAGATCTTGTATTTTGAATTTTAGTGATAGTTGGGTGAATCAGTGCGTTTAGTGGAGGTTTTTTATAACAACAACTATTAGACCAGTATCGGTGTTTTACCATATGAAGCTTTATATGGGAGATTTTGTAGATCACCATTATGTTGGGCTGAGACCTTTTAAAATTATTGATCAGATTGGTTCAGTGGCTTATCGATTTGAATTACCGTCATAGCTGAATTATGTTCATAATGTCTTTCATGTCTCTATGCTAAGGAAGTGCGTTCTTGATCCTTCACATGTTATTTCTTGGACTAAAGTACCTATTCAGGAGAATGTGTCTTATGAAGAGGAACCTGAAATAATTCTGAGTCATAAGATCAGAGTTTTGCGTCATCATGAAATACCTCTTGTTTCAGTTTAGTTGAAGAACCATAGTGAAAGGAAAGCTACTTTGTAAATTGAATCTGAGATGATGGCTAAATTCCCATGTTTGTTCAAAAGTACTCTTGAAATTGTTCTAAATTTCGAGAACAAAATTTCCTAAGTGGGGGAGATTGTAATATGCGCTGTTTAAAAAAAGTTAATTCAAAACTCCTCCATGGTTCACGGGAGCATTACGAATCGGAAAGGAAATTCTTCCCCAAATCACTCCCTTTCCCCATTCTCTTCTTTCCTGTCAAGGCTTAAAGCACTGAAGCCTCTCGGTCATTCTCCCTCTCTTGCTCTCTGTTTTCCATTTCTCGACACCCTCACTTATCAACAAAATCACAAAGGAATTAGGGAAATGATATCTCCCCTATGTCCAAAGAATCGACCGAGGTAAGTCAATTTTCTTCTTTTTCTTTAATTTTGATTTCAGGCAAAAATGTTGGAATTCTATACAAACCTTCTTCTCGGTGATTGAAGGGAAACCATCCAACTCTAAATTGCGTCAATCGGAGGTTGTTGAAGTTGGAATTCAGCAACAAAGTTAGTCTTAAAACTCAATTTTTTATCCGTTGTGGCTTTTGTTTGGATTTTTTTTGTTGTGGTTGTCTGAGTGATTGGATGAAAACTGACGATTGAATGGTGCAGATTGCATCAGCTATGGAATGCCACAATGTAACTCAGCAAATGTTGAGCCACGAAATTACCCCCATTTGAATTCGTCAAGTTGGGCGACTGGCCAAGACTGGAAGTCTCAGCTAGAGATGAGAACACTTAATCGATAAGGAAGATGACGACGGTGGTGCGAAGTCATCGTCTGTTCCGCGGGTGTTGGCCAACACTAGGGACCCCAGTCCATAACCTATGTGGACTACAACCCAAGAAGTATGGGTTGCGGTCTGGCAGACAAGACCAATTGGGTCGCGGTCCAGACCCTTTGGGTTGTAGTCTAGGGCTTGTTTTGGCCAAATTTTAGATATTTTCTATCAAATTAAATTTGGATTATTTTGATTGAAAATTTAGAAATTCTAATATATAAAATTTAATCTAAAATTTGATGACTTTATTTTTTTAATAGGTACCCAAATATTTATTTAAAAATCGTGCCCTAAAAAAATGGATTTTTTGGATAATTGGTCTTGAGCCAATGGTCTGCCCACTTCAATACAATGATTTAATTTTATGCATGACATTGCATAATTTTTTCTAAAGAAAATAACATTTTAAGACGTGTCTCATATAAAATAATGTGTCAATTTTATGGCTCATCGGATTTTTATATTATTTGTAGTATTTCACTGAACACATTTTATAAAAGCATGCATATAAAAATTATTATATCAACTTGATCATGTGAACCGAGTTTGATTGACCCAATTTGGGGTCTATTTTACTTTATGCACATTTGATAGTGGGAGAATATGTTTCTTCATTGTTAATTAGAGTAATGAGACATTTGTATATGTCATGTCTCTTAGCGTAAAACCCTAAACCTGATCAGTGTCTTTATCACGACCCGGAGGCGGGCCTAACAGAACTGCCGAGTCAGGCGACCCAATCCTCTTAGAGATCCCGATCACCCAGCCCAAGACGTGAATTTTAGCGAAAGACTTTTGTAATTTTTAGCGCGACCCAAAAGTTATGGGCCTAGTTCCATATAGTGATCACGAGATAACGGTGCATAAAAATAAATAATCCAAATACTGTGCAATAGATCCAACTAACAAAATTAAGTTATACAAGCCATAAAATTTATCTTCACTAGGAAAATAAATCTAAACACCCGTAAAATAAATAAGAAAAGAGATCCCAACTCCAAGTCCTTTAGCCACTCTTGCCTTTATCTGGAATGGGAGAGTGTCGTTTGGGGTGAGTGACTAACTTAGTAAGATATCTAGACTAGTGCAATTCATGTGAAAATAGGTCTTTCTCATCTTTAAAAAACAATGTCATTCTTCTCTTTTATCGTATATGAATTTTATTTAAAAAAACCTTTATCATTTTTATAAAAACAAACCATGACCGTCGATGAGGCTTTTATAAAAAAACCTATTGTATACATGGATAGTTATACCTCAAAAATATGTCATCTCCAATTTCAGATCCGAAAACGTTATTAGTGAAAAGAGATGGCACTCAAGAACCCATCCGACACTCATCAAAGAATAGGTGGCCATCCGTCAATGTCAACACCTCATGAGGCAGAGGAAATAGAAATAACAGCAATCCGGAGATCCAGCACATCACCTAAGTTGCTGGCAAGCTAAAGCTTTGCATCGACAGAACCCGTACAATCAAATAAAATGGATAAGGCTGCTGGCAACAAATTGCTCCTCAACTAGCTACCAATAGGTTCCAAATTGATGAGGGTTGCCGACGAGTGGAGTTACAAGTTGCCACGCCACCCGTCAAATGGGATGGTACTAGGATAACCAAATTCAGTGATAGACAACCTTCTGATCCGTATGACTAAAACCCTGGCCAGGTTTTGGGCTCGAAACAAAAGTTGCATCATCATCATCCCATCTCCATTTTGACTTCTGAGGCTCAAAACCCGAGTACATGTCACCAATGCCTAATCCCCATTTCACACATACAAACTTCATCCCTCAAGCAGTAGAAGGTTTCGCGGGATAGCCTCATGATGATTTGGCGCCAGAGTGCCCAAAACATCAAGATGATTCATCCTCCCAACATATTCACATACAAACAAACAGAATACATGTATGGAAAGTAAACGTGAGAAAACATACATATATGTAAAAACAGACGTGTTGTCGAAACAATCCCTGTCTAGTTTTCAGGTGTGGTATTCCACAAAATAATAGTTTTGAAATCATGATGTGATGCAATCCAAAAGATATAGAAATCCCTACCTTTATGACGTTCTCTCTTGCTGACTAGAGCAATCGTGTCCTCGGGAATTGTCTCACAATTTCTGATATTGTCTGAGCTTAATAAACATGTCAAACATAAGAATTCTCATTACTTAATCTCAAGGAATAAGTAGAAGGGTCCTATACCGGAACTAGGAACCCAACTTATGTGTAAACGACTCAATATACATGATTCTGCACTGTGGTCGACCAAGAACAGTGTACTGGTCGACTAGAGACAAATTCAAGGCAATCTGCCACTTTTTAGTTGACCAGAAACAGAATTTTGGTCGACCAGCACTGGGGCGGTCAACCAGATATGAGGTGGTTGACTAGTGACCAAATTTGGGGACAATCTGTCCATTTTAGTCGACCAGCCTTTGGGCGGTTGACCACCCTGGTCGGCTGACCCTATGGTCAACAAGAATCGCCTTTGGTGCGGGTTTTCGCAGGAAATCTGCATTTTTCCAATTTTACACCTCTAAACGACAAATACACCCACATAAACTCTAATACAACCAATATAATCCATCAAGGTCCCTCATATTTGAGTTTTTAAACTCGAATTCGATGCCAAAATTTTTAGACATTAAACCCTAAAAATCGGAAACGAAAACTTACTATTTTTTACTATTTGACCAAAATTCACACGTGGCCACTATGCAAAAAATCATGTCAACTTTTCAACACCTTGACTGATTTTAATGCAAAAAATTTACACGTGAAATTTATTATTAAAAATTTCATGGAGTTTTACAGTCTTTATGTGGCTTTCGCGATTGCCAAACATCGCTTTTACTATGTGATATGCCTAGGGCATGGTGTGCTCAGAGTCCGTGAGTGAATCTATTATCATTAGGATTTTATTTTGGTATAGCAATGATCTATTTTAATTGCGTATTACATTATAGTGAGTTGTTTTAAACGCGTGCCATTTTGTACAATTAAAAAAAATGAATTTATGAAACACAAATTTTAAGATCATGCATGCTTAATCATTGTTCTAAATTAATTGTTGAATATAAAATTTGATTCCTATTGATTTTAGTCAACTTACCCTAATGACACCCTTTTAGGATTTATCAAAAAGACTTCCAGTTGTCGAATCAGATCTAAATTTGGCATGATTTATTTATTCTGTCATTCTTTGAGAGTTACTTTGTAAGGTATATTTTGTTATGGATGACTGTAATTCTTAATTTTTACATTCTTATTGTGCACAGTTATTGTAAAACTAGTGAATTTTATAACAATAATTTCCATGTGTATATTATAGTTAATGGGTCAAAGGGATTAAACTTTGGATTCCTTGTGGAATATTTGTTTGATGAAATGAAAATAAATTAAAATTTGAAAATGAGTCTAGGGTTTATCAGGAAAGAGACCTAATTTATTGGGTACTCACTCACAAGCCGAGAAGAGAGAAAATGGTGAAAGGATGGAAAACCAAGGTTGTGGAGGAGGGATTCCGACTGAAGATCTATGATATCAAAGTGTAAAGCTATAAGGTTTGTGAAGTGAGTTTGCAGACAAAATCATTTAAGGTAATTTTCCAAAGTCCGGAGTTGTGTGGGTGTCGAGTTTGGAATCGGGCTCGTAATCCCAAGGATCCTAGATTCCTAGTGAAGGGTTAAGGCTCCAAGAGGCAGGAATTTAGATGAGGAAAGGATTTCCTCCACCCTCAAGGATTGGCCAGGGTGATAGGTCGAGAAACCACAGTGGATGCCCAAGGGAGTGCCCACTGGAGGTAGGACTTGCGCGAACGTTGTTCTGCGAGCGAGACCATTGATTGTTCTGCGGGACGAACGTTGTTCCGCAAGCAAGAACATTGTTCGTTCTACAAAAAGAATATTGTTCCCCGAGCGGGAACAATTATCGTGTCACGGAATGAACGTTGTCCCATGAGCGGGAACGATGTTCCTTCTGCAGAATGAGTGTTGTTCCGCAAAGTGGAATGTGGCTTTATTCTGTAGTGGAACTCTCCATGTTCTAGAGCAGAACGACCCACATTCCAGAGTGGAATGACCCATGTTCTACAACCAACCCAATTTTTAAGTGAGGCACGCATGGTGCACGTGCCACAAAATCCTAAAGTTTCACAGAACGTACTAGCCTAATGGTGCCTAAGACGTCCAGCCTTCCATAGGTGCACTATTCTATGTCTGTGGGGTTACTGTTTAGTGTCGTGTACACCATTCTCTCCCTGATATTCTACCAAGTTTTTCGGTTAGGTTCTAATCCGCGTTTAGGAACTTTCCGTTTCTCTTGTTTGTTCTGACTTAATGGAAATTTCTATTTGATGGAGTAGGCACAAACGAATTTGTAGACTATGAGCCAATATCTAAATTTTCTGCTCCTTCGAACATGAAGCGAGACCATCGTCGAGGTAGGGGCTTTATACTTAGTTGCATTGC
The DNA here is from genome assembly GCA_022433065.1 of Begonia loranthoides. Classification (NCBI taxonomy): domain Eukaryota; kingdom Viridiplantae; phylum Streptophyta; class Magnoliopsida; order Cucurbitales; family Begoniaceae; genus Begonia; species Begonia loranthoides. Next base: position 43,711,672 of record CM039468.1, on the reverse strand, counting down.
ATCATAATTTTCAAAACGTATTTTTTGAGTTGCCACATATGAAAAATATGACGGGACTATTTGACAGCACGTTAGATTTTATGTTATGTATATAAGTGAGTTGTACATGTTTACTTTATGAGCATAGTTTTCATGGTTTGATATAATTCAGATATGGGAGGTGGAATCCTCTTGATACTTTGGACGATCTTGGTGTCAAAGATCATGAGGCTATCCCCGATGCACCTCCTATTGTGTGGAGATGGTTGTTTGTCCACTGTGTGAAAAGTATGCATGTTTCCCAAAATCATAGTTTTAATGAAAAATGGGTAAAACAAGTTTTATATGCGCATAAAATTTGATATAAGTTTCATACTAAGTTGGTCACTCACCCCAACACCCCCTCCTCTCTAAGTAAAAACAAGAGCACTTAGGATCGTGAGTGTTCAAGTTTTGGATCTTCGTTTACCTTCTTCTTCCGTTCCCTTTAGTTGTAATTCTACTTGGTAAGAATTATTGGTTGAACTATTGTAATACAATTTGGTCATATTTTTGGATATTTGGATTTGGATGCACAGTTAGGATTTAATTTGTATTACAGCACTATTATCTCTTATAATCACTATAGGGACTGTTGCCCATCTCATGTGGATTACGACTATGAATTTTTTTTCAAGTATTTCACATTTCAACCTAGCCTTGAATTCGGTGGTCAGGTTCTCTCTGAGGATCATGCCATTTGACCCGGGGTTTCTGTTGGGCCTGCCTCCCTGTCGTGACAGTTATTTTTAGTTTATATTGTTAAACTATCTAGATATCACTTGTTGGACCTGTTTAGCCAATGTTTTATTGGTCCCTGACTTTTAAATAAATGTGTTAAGACTTTTGATGCTAATTATTAAATAATTAAAGAAAAAAAGATCAGATGATTCAGTTCTTTCAAGTTGGGTTATTCTTTATTTTATCTTGAGTCCTTTACAGGTTGTGACAAGTACACACTTTGCCATACTCTTAATTTCCTTTGTAAAAGTAATCGTCTTTGCTTTTACTAACCACTTTTAGTTTATTCGTAGGTACAACAATCATGAAAAAGGAGATAATTGATTTACCACCTTCGAATGACACAATATCTTGTGTTCTGTCTTCTAATTAATTTTTTTGGGTGCATCTTTTTACAAGGTTTTTCCAACTAAAATTTTGTATAACGCAATGCCTCATTATACAACAATTGAGTAATTAGAAAAATAATCCAACTTAGAATTATGGTTACTGCTACTCACAATTAATTGGCATGATTAAAAATATTATTTTTAATTTGAGTTGAGTCTTCCATGTGAAAGAAAAGTAGTATTTCTTCGAGATTTACTAGAGCGACTTTACCTTTTACTTTATCACAATAAAACTAATTTTGAAGCTTTAACAAGTGGATGATAATCCTTTTATGTCGCAAACAATATTGAGTCTAGCTGCGAAAGCACATTTACAATGAAAAATCAATTCCAGAAAACATAGAATCTGACGCCACTTCATAGCTCTGGTATAATTTTGGAAAAATGACAAACCAACCATCGTATTTTATGATCAATAACAAATCAACCACTAAACTATTTTTGCTAACAAATAAACCACTGAACTATGAAAAAAAGTCGGCCCAAGCATTGATGTCACGTTTGGCGTTAAACGTATTGATTTTGTTCCACCGTCGAATGAACATGTATTGATTTCGTTCAGCCGTGAAACGATTTCCCAAAAATAACGTTATAATATTAACATTTTGCGGCGGATCGAGACATGTTCTACCGTGAATTGACCATGATCCACGATAGATTGATAATGATATGTCATGGATCATCATTCCTCATCTTTCTTGCATAAGTTCACACTACACTCATCGCAATTTTCTCAGCGATTTGGTCAGCAATTAGCGAACCCTAGAGATTTCTGAGAGCTGAAGTGTAACACATTTTGACAAAGTTGAAGCATTTGTTGACCAGCAAATGGCGTCTGGGAGTGTCGAGGAATCTGTTATTAACTGTCAAGTTGAAGTGGGGCCCACGCAATAATTTTGGCAAATGAGGTACGTGCAATTGGAGACAAAGCTGCTATAGTGATGCATTCCATCTTGGCAACTCTAGACGAGGAGAAACTCTGTTCATTATGTGAATCCAGTAGTGACGAAGATATGGGTATGGCCGAGAGTAGGCTAGACGATCACCACAATCTCAATGCACATTCGCTAGTATGGATCTTGGCAAGAAGTATAGTTCACTGAATAAAATTAGAGAAAAAATTGTTGATCATGCGTTGAAGAATAAGTACTGGATAAAATTCACCCTTAGTAATGCTCATCGATAGAGGGCTGCCTGCCAGGAAGGATGCACATGGCAGATGCACCCCTAAAAATGTAAGGTGAATGACGTTTCAAATAAAGTGTTATAACGACGTTCACATTTGATCGAGAAAGATGGAAAGCCACCATCCTTCTGTCAAATGGGTGACAACGTATTACTTGGACCGATTTAAAAGTTAGGCCGACTGGGATCTTTCTTCCATAATTGAGACCGTCATGAAGGATTTTAACGTCAACATCACGCCCACATCACACCCAACCTTGCTAGAAGGGTAATAAATGAGGCAAAAAAATTAATGAAGGGGATGTCAATGAGAAATATAAGCTCATATGGTCCTATGCCAAGGAGATTCGGAGGTCCAATCTTGGAAGCTTGCTTCGTGTTCATGTAGAGATGAGTGCATTTAAAAGGATGTACATGTGTTTGGCTGCATGCAAGATGGGTCGTTGAATTATGGTACACCGGTTATTTGTTTAGATGGTTGCCACTTGAAGGGAGTGACTCCGAGCCACCTGCTCATTGGTGTCAGCATCGACAGGAACTATGAAATATATGTGATTGTTGTAGTAGTGGTAGAAGCAAAAAATAAGAATTCTTGGAGCTAGTTTTTGGAATTGTTTCTCAAAGAATCTAAACACCGTGTCTGACAATGGGTAGACAATCATCTCTAACCGACAAAATGTGTGGTTGATTGCTTTTACCTTCTATGTTTATATTATGCGTTGTGTACAAATGTTTGACTCATACTGTGAATCTTTGTTGGGGCTGGTACCAGCTGTCAGAGAGGTGGCAGAGCAAGTGGACCATCGATTTTGCATCCGACTCCTATATGCCAATTTTCAAAAATAATTTAAAGGTTGGTTGCTTAATGATGCAATGTGGGCCGTTTCTAGAGCCACAACAGAAGCGCACTTTGAGTGAGAGATGGCGAAACTATTTGCTTGACCCGGTAGCGCTACTATCTATGAGGAATAGATGGGAGATATTATTAGGCCAAACATGTCTTCTGCTCCATCTCAAAGTGCGACATAAGCCTTAACAACCTGAGTGAGCCTATATCCTACCAGTCCAAGACAAACCGATTCTTAGGATGTTTGAGATCATACGAAAGGGCATCATATGTAGGATCGATAAAAAGGTTGAAAAGATGGCGTGCTCGATGGACTTTTTGTGTCTGTAGGACAATAATCGGCAGGCCAGATTACAACTTGCAGGTTGAAATTGGAGTCCCCAATTTTCAAGCGCTACCCAGTTTGAGGCCAGCAACGGTAACGAACATTACCATGTCGATTTGGACAAGTGTACTTGTAACTGTTACCTATGGGAGTTGACTGGCATCCCGTGTGTCCATGCAATCCCGTGTATGCAATTCATTAGAACATCTCCTGAGGACTTTGTGCATGACTACTACCACCGGGTAACATACATCACAATGTACTCCCACTTTGTTTGCCCTGTTAGTGGACAATTCATGTGGCCTCCTATGATGCATATTGATTCAATTACACCACCTCCATCTAAGTGATGTCTCGAAAGGCCGCGAAAGCAAAGAATACGGGATGTGGACAAGGTCCCAAGCTGGAAAGTGTTACCAAGGAGACATTTGAACTTGACGTGTGGCCAGTGTGGTGATCTAGGGCACAATTCCCACACGTGTGAAGGCCCAGAGTCTAGTGCATGTGGCGAACACCGGTCTAGAGATAGAGGCGGCTCGGAGGGAATATTTTTTGGTTTTAGAGTCCCCAAGATAGCCCTCGAGACAGTTCCCGACGTAGTCCCCGAGACAGTTCCCGACATAGTTCCCAAGACACAAGGGAGCACATTATTGTGTTTACCTTTTCATGTGTTACATTTTAAACTATGCTAATTTTATTTGCAATATGTTATGCAAGAGTATGATGCCAATTTCCATAAATACATACAAACACAAATGTGGGCCTCAACCTTCCTTGATTAGAGAAGACAACGCTCAATTAAAGTGACTATTAACTATGCGTCAAAACCAATATACATCATCTACAATAGTTTATTCGAGGTAGCCTATTGTAGAACCTTGAATAAATTATTGTAGATGATGTATATCTAATTTCGATGTATAGTTAATAGTCACTTTTATTGAACATTGTCTTCTCTAATCAATGAAGGTTAAAGATATGAAGAATATGGGATTGATAATTTGGTTTGCGTCTATAATGCACATATGCATGATATGGTTGTAATTGAATTCATAAATTGGTTTGTGTTTGTAATGCACATGTACATGATATGGTTGTAATTGAATTGATAATCTGGTTGTTGATGATGAAATTTTGAATCTGTGCTTCATTTTGAGTCTGTAAACGAAATTTTAAATCTGTACTTCAGCTGTTTGATCGCCCTCACTTTTTTATCGACCGCACTGACGTTCTGCTGTCGAATGTCAACTTTCCATGGCGGAACGTCAGCCTCTGACTTGTATATTTTCGTGTTATGCATGGGTTGCTTAAATTGTTGCAATGAACATGTTAGTTGTTTTTTATGATGAATAGAATGGTTTGAGTCAATTTCTCTTTCAAAAGGTTGAAAATTTTGCAAGAGTTTCGCTTGTTTTTAGTCTATCCCCCTTGTGACATTATCAAAACCAGATAGTATCCAAATAGATATTATCCAAGTAAACAAAAAAAAATATAAACATCAACATATATTATCCAAGTACAACAAAATTAGTATCCTTACACATCTCAACGACTCTAAGCTGTCTTCTTACCAGTTTTCTTCTACAAATCTGTGTTCTCAAATGACACTACAGGACCACGTATACATTGGATGCTTTGGTGAACAACGGACCCTTCGCGGGTACATCATCGTGATAGTAGTAGTCGTCCTTTTTCTTGCAATGTCGGATAATCCCCAACCCCTCACTCGTACACCGAAAGATGTCGTGCGAACTAAAATGAAAAGGAAAAAATCAGCACATAAACGGAAAGCAATATGACTCTATATAAGGGAAAAGATATACCACTCTTTGTCAATTGGCGCTACAACAATTGAAATTGTAGCTCACTTTTTCAGTGCGGGCTTGGATGGAATCTTCCATACCCATACCCCTTTAACTTTGTTGAGCCCCATTTAGTCCACTTTCATTTTGTTGTGAACGTAAGTGGCATTCTTTTCAATTCTCAGCTCCTCATCAATATCAGTACCTCGTAATGCTCAACAATCCTCTAAATGAGCCAATTAAAAGGCAGACTCTTCACTGGGTTGTTGAGCACCTCGTACATGTGACTCAAAATGACATAGCTAATGTTCATTTTTTTTTCCTGGTGAACACCTTCTCTGGCAAATATAGATCCATGCAACTAACATGGTCTTGATGTCAATCCCAAGGCAAAATGGTGTGCATCATGATGGTGTGGATCACTCGGTCTATGGCATTCAGGTCTTTGGACTTTGGCTTCTTGTACACTCCAATCTCGGGATCATGGTGCAATAATCTAAGCACCATTAGCCCTTCTCCTCATCCGATGAAAGGTGGCTCCCGAGACATGTGGTAATAGTTATCGCTTGGGTCCTCCGTCGAACACCTAATGAGCACGTTAATATCATTAGGAGTCAGCTTCAACTCCCGTCCAAACATGTAAGTTTAGACCTCTAACGGTTGGGTGGACAGTTCCAAATTTACATAAAAGAGTTTGACAATACGTTCACAGAAATTTCCACGCAATCGGCACAAATCGGCTATGCCAGCCCTTTTAAACAATTCTTCAATTTCCAACTTAGTCAACTAGTTAAAGTCTACTCTTCTAGAAACAATAATTGAATGGCGTTTAACGTCGCCTTCATACCATTCGTTTGCATCACCTATCCTGAAGAGTGGGGAGTAGAACCTCACTGTAACAGACTGAAAATGGACCAGTGCACCTGCTGCTAGTCATTGTTGGGGTTGAGGTTGAGGTTAAGGTTGTGCTTCAACCTTGGCTTCTGTAACAGGGGAAATCGCGGGTCCTCCAACCTCAATCATGGCAGCTCCAGCTTGAACCGCGAGTGCTCCACCTTGTACCGTGGCGAGTACATTGCCATGAAACTGACCGACAAGCTCAGTTGCAATTCGACTTCGTTCACGGCCGGAGCCTGTCATTTCCGGCCATGGTCGTGGCTGAGCTTGAGAAAGACTACCATATCTCTTGAGCGGCATTTTCTTTGACGGGAATCCATTGGTATCACTGATACAATGAGGAACGAAGGTCTGAAAGTTTGAATGTTCATTGAGGATTTGGTGGTTCTCGGTGAACTAGCCAGAGCGCACAGTTGAGTTTTATATACAATGGCACAGGAACACAAAACAATGCAAGACGATCCGCTGCGGAAGATTCTCATTTCATGGCGGAATATTAATGATCCGCGGCAAATCATAACACGTTCCGCGGTAGATCGTTGCAATTTTTAATAAATATAGATGTTCCGTTGAGGATAGTGACATTTTCCGTCGCAGAGCTTCAATATTAGAACGTTATTTTTAAAAATATCGTTCTGTGGCAGAACAAAATCAATACATATTCGTTTTGCGGTTGAACGAAATCAATACGTTTAACAGAAAACGTGACAACGATGTTTGTGATGACTTTTTTCCTTATTTTAGGGGTTAATTTGTTAACAAAAATAGTTTAGTGGTTGGCTTGCCATTGATCATAAAGTACGATGGTTGATTTGTCATTTTCCCTATAATTTTTTAAAATCTCCTCATCTATCTTTCCATCTTCATTTCTAGAGTGTATCTTTCATCTTATGATCATATGCTTATATCATGGAGATTGTAGTCATCTACTTTAGGAGACGTTGTTCTTTTTTTTTTACTCACGTACTGTTAATCTTATTCACTCTTCTCTTATATATTCACTCATCTCACTTCATCCATACTTAATTATTGGGTAAATGACAAATCAACCATCATACTTTGTGATAAATGACAAGTCAACCACTAAACTATTTATGCTAACAAAATAACCACTGAACTATGAGAAAAGGTCTCCACAAGCATCACTGTCACATTTGCCGTTAAACGTATTGACTTCGTTCTGCGGCGAATCATGTACTGTTTCGTCATGGTTCGTTATTTTTAAAAATAACGTTATAATATTGATGGTCCGCCGCAGATGGACTACGATCTGCCGGGCGTCGTTTGTCTTGTATAAATTCATACTATAGTCCTTGCGATTTTCTCAATGATTTTATCAGTGATTAGCGAACCCTAGAGATTTCTAAGAGCTAATTTATACCACATTTTGGCAAAGTTGAAGCATTTTTTGAACTCCAAATTGCGTCTTGGAGTGTCGAAGAATCTGTTATTAAACGCCAAGTTGAAGTGGGGCCCACGTCGACAGTTTTGGCAAATGAGGTACATGCAATTGGAGATGAAACTGTTATAGTGTTGCATTCCGTCTCGGCTACTCTAGACAAGGAGGAGCTACGTTCATCATGCGAATCTAGTAGTAACGAAGACATGGACATGGCCAAGAGTAGGCCTAGACGCCCACCACAAGCAGAATGCATGTTCATTGGTATGGGTCTTGGCAAGAAGTATAGTTCACTTAATAAAATTAGAGAAAAAATTATCGATCATGCGTTGAAGAATGGGTACGGAATAAAATTTACCCACATTGATGCTCATCGATTGAGGGCTGCCTGCCAAGAAGGATGCACGTGGAGGATGCACGTGACATGCACGCGGTGGATGCACGCCTAAAAAATATAAGGTGAAATGACATTTTAAATAAAGTGCTATAACGTCGTGCACACTTGCTCGAGAAAAGATGGGAAGCCACCATGCCTCTGCCAAATGGATGGCTACGCATTACTTGGACAAATTTAAAAGTCAGGCCGACTAGGACCTTTCTTCCACAATTGCAATAGTAAAGAAAGACTTTAACATCAACATCACACCCAACCTTGCTAGAAGGGAAAGAAATGCGGCAAAAAAAATTAACGAAGGAGATGGCAATGAAAAATACAAGCTCATATGGTTCTATACCAAGGAGATTCGGAGGTCTAATCTTGGAAGCTCGCTGCGTGTTCACCTAGAGATAAGTGCATTTAAAAGGATGTACATGTGTTTAGCTGCATGTAAGATGAGTATGTTGAACTGTGGCAAACCGGTGATTTTTTTGTTGGGTGCCACTTGAAGGGAGCGACTTAGGGCCAGCTGCTCACTGCTATCAGCATCGACGGGAACGATGGAATGTATCTGATTGCTGTAGTAGTGGTTGAACCAGAAAATAAGGATTCTTGGAGCTGATTTTTGGAATTGTTACTTGACGATCTAAAGATCCTCTCCGGCAATGGGTGGACAATCATTTCTGACCGACAAAAGGTGCAGTTGATTGCTTTTGTCATCTATGTTTATGATATGTGTTGTATACCAATATTTGACTCATACTGTTATTTTTTGTAGGGGTTGGTGCCAGCTATCAGAGAGATCGATGGGCAAACGGATCATCATTTTTGCATCTGACACTTGTATGTAAATTATGAAAAATGATTTAAAGGGAGGCTATTCAAGGATGCAATGTGAGCCGCTTCTAAAGCCACAAAGAGAGGCACTTTGAGAGAGCGATGACGAAGCTATTTTTGCTTGACCCGGCAACCCACAACTATCTACGAGAAATTGATGCGAGATGTTGGGCCAAACATGCTTTTTGCTCCATCCCAAAGTGCAACATAAGCCTCAACAACCTAAGTGAGTCCTGCAATGCTTGCATCCTACCAACCTGGGATAAACCGATTCTTAGTATGTTCAAGATCACACGAAAGGGCATCATGAGAAGGATCGTTAAAAAAATGAAAAGATGGCGTGCTTAACAGACTTTTTGTGTCTGCAGGTCAAAAATTGGCTTGCTAGACTACAACTTACAGGTCACAATTGGAGTCTCTAGTTATCAGGCGCTGCACAATTTGAGGTCAGTAACGGTAACGAACAGTACCATGTTGATTTGGACAGGCGTACTTGTAACTGTTACTGGTGGGAGTTGACTGACATCCCGTTTGTCCATGCAGGCTTGTGTATGCAATTCATGAGGAGATCTCTAGAGGACTTTGTGCATGAGTGCTACCACCGAGAAACATACATCATGATGTACTCCCACTTTGTCCGCCCCGTCAGCGGACAAATAATATGGCCTCCAGTGATGCATCTTGATCCAATTACGCCACCTCCATTAAAGAGACGTCCTGGATGGCCACGAAAACAAAGAATACGGGATGTGGCCGAGGCCCTAAAGCCGGATAGTGCTACCCAGGAGACATCTAAACATGACATGTGGGGGTGTGGGGCACAATTCTCACACGTGTGAAGGCCCAGAGTCCAGTGCATGTAGCGCTGCTAGTCCATAGGCAGAGGTGGCAAAGGAAGGTCGGAGGGCACATTTATGGGTTTCAGAGTCCCCGAGATGGTTCTCGACATATTCCCTGAGATAGTTCTTGAGACAGTCTCGAGACAGCTTCTGACATAGTTCCTAAGATGCAGGTGAGCACATTATTACATTTATGTTTTCATGTGTTACGTTTTAAACTATGCTAATTTTATTTACAATGTGTTATGTATGAGTATGATGCACAAGGTTCACAAACAGAAACAAATACGAATGTGGACCTTAACCTTCCTAGATTAGAGAAGACAACGCACAATCAAAGTGACAATTAACTATGTACCGAAACCAGATATCCATCATCTACAATAAGCTCCCTCGAATAAACTATTGTAGATGATGGATATCTAGTTTCGACTCATAGTTAATTGTCACTTTGATTGTGCGTTGTCTTCTCTAATCAAGGAAGGTTAAGGTTCACATTCGTGTTTGTTTCTGTTTATTGTCCTCAACAACAATTGTGATGCACATATGCCCGATACAAGGTGAATATTTTGGTTTGCGGCTGTAATGCACATATGCACGATATGGTTGTAATTGATGATGAAATTTTGAATCTGTAAACGAAATTTTGAATTTGTACTTCATTTTGAATTTGTGAACGAAAATTTGAAACTGTTCTTTTTGATCAACCACGCTGACATTCTATCGCAAAACGTTGACTTACTGCCACAAGATGTTTTCATTATGTCGTGGAATGTCATCCATTCTGCAACGAACAGACGTGTTTCTATGCCGGAATATCAACTTTCCACGATGGACAAACAGAATTCCCCTGCCTTGTATATTTCGGTGTTATGCACATGTTGCTGAAATTGTTGCAATGAATATGTTAGTTGTTTGTTGATGATGTATGAAATGGTTTGAGTCAATATCTCTTTCAAAAATTGAAAATTTTGTAAGTATTTCCTTTGGTTTTTGTTTATTCTCCCTGTGACATTATCAAAAACCATATATTATCTAAGTCAGATATTTTCCAAACAAATATTATCTAAGTAAACAAAACATCAACATAATTTTTTACAACCATATCGTGCATATGTGCACTACAGACGCAATTTATCAATTCAATTACAACCATATCGTGCATATGTGCATTACAAATGCAATTTATCAATTCAATTACAACCATATCGGGCATATGTGCATTACATACACAAACCAAATTATCAATTCCGTTACAAACATATAATGTACATGTGCACTAAGAATCGGTGTGATCTAACACATCAAGCATCTGTATTATTTCCTGAGAAACATCCAACTGTCTATCTCGAATAAACTGTTGTAGATGATGTATATCTGGTTTCGACGCACAGTCATCTATTGATCCTTGCACGTTTGCTCACTCAATCTCATTATCTAATGTTCCTTGCATATAGGTGTCAAATGCAAAACCAATGCTCCACTTCCCACCCAGTTTGCAGAGACATGGCGACTTTCCATCTTTCTTAAGCAAGTATGAATATCGTTATAGCACTTTATTTGAAACATCATTTCACCTTGCATTTTTGAGATGTGCATTCGGCACGTGCATCCTTCATGGTAGGTAACCTCAACCGATGTATGCAAGCGTGTTTCTGTGCTTGTGCCCTAGTATATAAGACTCAACTGTGCAGTCCGGCGAGCGAATCATAAATCATCAGTGACGCTGGATACAATGTTGGAGTACAACTCAACGGTGATGTTTTGAGAGTTAAGTACTACAGTTTTCCTGTCAAGCAAGATGAACTTTTCGATGTTCGTAAATTTGGGAGCTATAAAGAAGTGAAAGAGTTTGAGGATAAGTTTCGGCCATTGTCGGTACAATTACAGGATTCCGAGTGCTTGGAGTGTTCCATCTTTTGCGAGAGAGCGCCTCAGAGCACTTAGAGTCCTGTAACTATAGCGACAATAGCTCAAACCTAGCCTCGAACTATGCCACCTCTTTACAGCTCCCAAATTTACGAACATCGACAACTTCGTCTTGATCAACAGGAAAACCATAGTACTTAACCCTCAAAACATCGTTGTTGAGCTCTACTCCAATATTGTACCAAGTATCGCCAAGTATTTCGTGGTTCGCAGTGAGCTCGTCAGAGCGCACAAGTCGATTCTTATATACTAGGGCACAGGTACGCAAAACAACACACGACGATTCGGGACAAATCATTATAAATCCCACCGCAACTTGTAGTCAATCCACGACGGTCCAAATTCGCAACAAACCATCAATATTATAAGATTAATTTTAAAATAACAATTCGCAATGAAACAGTACACAATCCGTCGTGAAAGGAAGTCAATACGTTTAACACTAAACGTGACAGCAATGTTTGCAAGAAACTTTTTTTATAATTCAGTGATTATTTTGTTAGCAAAATAATTTAGTGGTTGATTTGTCATTGATCACAAAATACAAAATATGATGGTTGATTTGTCATTTTCCCTTAATTATTAGTTTGAAGATATTATCTAACAATCCTATTAATAAAAAAATACAAATCCAAACTTTTGTATGTTATCAAAGATGCAAAAGTGCCACCTCGTGCAGTTGCTAGTATTCTAATAAATTTATTAATTTAACATTTAGTTTCTAACATTATCTATAATAATAATAAAAATAATAACAACAATTATTATAGGCATAAATAAAAATAAATCATCAAGATTATTCAATGATACACGTGCAAAGGAAGGCATGACCCAGTAGAAAATTTTCCCCAAAAGGAATTATTTAAATAACAAATAAAAAAGTTTTAGAAAAAAGGAAAAGGAAAAGGAAAAGAGTAATCTTAAATCAGAAGTGTATTAGTAACGGTGTATGAGTTGCCTGTATGCATCCTTGTTCGCTGCATAGAAGTCTACTTCAGCCTACAAGTAAACAATCAAATTTATTAGTGCAGCCATCCGCTTTCTGATCATCCCTAATCACATCAAATTGTAAATTTTATAGTGCTTTAAGAGCATTACATTTTGGCATTTTTAATATAGACTTGTTTTTGATATCTATGTAAGACTGATCGAAGAATCTTTTATGAGATAGCTAACATACATACCTTGCGAACTCCAATCACCGCAATCGAAAGGTTCTCGCCAATCAAATCTCGCAAAAGATTGTTCTTCTCGAAAGCTTCAACAGATTCAGACAGTGATCTTGGAAGCCTTTCAAACTCCGAATCATGGATGGCAGGGTTTGTCTCTGTTTCGTTGGAAAAAAAGAAAGCAAGATTCAAATAATACTTACCCACCGAATATGAAACTAAGCTATTAGATGTCTTCAAATAATTTTGGATTGAAATAAGAAAAGTTCTACACTGGGTTGTGTCCTCAATTAACTCAATCCGAAGAAGACTCTTTTTAACATCAGAAAGAAAATCAAAATTTTCAGCTTTGATTAGATCGCATAATCTTACCGACAGGTTCAGGCAGTTGCAGTTTTTTTTGTAAGCCGTCTATGCCGGCAGCGAGTATAGAAGCCAAACCCAAGTGTGGATTGGCACATCCATCAAATGACTTAATCTCAAAGTTACTCACAGATCCATCTGGTATTCCGGGTGGGCAAGCAGTTCTTAATGGAGATTCCCTGTTTTCTTTTCCCCAGCAACGATATGCTCCACTCCAAGTGTTGGGTTGAATCCGATCATAACTATAAATGAACAAATTATTACAATAATGAAAGTCCGCCATTCAATTTCCAGAATAAAGTAGAAATCAGTGGAAGATGATGGATGAAAAGGAAGGATAAGGTTTGATTTGTTCATTGATTTATGAAGCAAAAGACAAACTAAGATGGAGGGAAATAAGAGATTCACCTGTTTGGAAGTGGAGCTGTAAAAGCCAAAAGTGATGGAAGATGATGCAAAACCCCTGCCATGAACTGCTCCCCAACAGGTGACATTCCATACTTTGCCGATCCTTTCGATCCCATGAAAACATTTTTGCCATTCTGCCACAGACTAATGTGGACATGTGATCCAGAACCAATGTCATCCAGTGCATATCTACAAGTGAGAAGAATTTTGGTTAGGAAGAAATAAATAATGGCCAATCTAAAATAAGCAACTAACAGAAGCCAAACAAGAACCTCATCTGCCTTGGCTAAGATAGAGACAGCATCAGATTGGCCGGTTTAGGCATTAGATTTTAACTTGGGTATTACCAAGTTCTTTAAATTTTTTTTTCTACAATCTACAAAAAACTAATAATGGCTAATCTTTCTCTTAATTGAAAAGACATGTTTCGCATGTACTTACTTGGGCATAAAAGTTACCAACAAACCATGTTTTCTTGCAATAGCTCTAATCACTTCATGGGTATATACTAAGTTGTCTGCAGCATTAGTACAAATTCTGTGCTCTACAGCCATCTCAAATTGACCTTTCCCAGCTTCAGCATGCAACTAAGAAATGTAAAACAGACAAATTGATTAAGAAAAATCTGGTGCTTTAAAAGAGCAGCATTAGAAAGAAAGAAACGGAAGTTAAGAAACACCAAGCGTCAAGGTAGTCAACTGCCATGATTTGATGTGAATTATATATTAACGGAGAATAATTGCTCATCAATAGCATCCATGTCCAATTTCATAAAATACCAACTTTCGTAGCTGGTTTTGTAGATTAAAAAATGAGAAGTAAAACATGGAAGAAGAAATCTAAATTCCAGAATTTTTTATCTTTCAACATCAAAATTTTGTCCTCCTAAAAACTAAAATAGGACAAACCGCTCAAAGCAAGTAGACACCAGTTTTATGTATCGAATTCTATGTACCATCTCTATGAGGACTGCATAGACTAATAAATTATCTCTGCCTGACTAGGAAAACAAAACTATCTTATGTTTTCTTATATACCTGTTCCACAGCAATATTCAAGGAGTTGAGAGCAGAAACAATTTCATGAAAAATAGAGGAGGCAGCATCATATGATGATGTAGAGCAGTATGGAGTAGAGTCAAAAGGAACCCATTCTTCCTTCCCGTCCCTAAAGATGATTCCCACTTTTAGTAAAAACAACAAGAATACCCATACACTTATGGGAAGTCAAAAACCACAAATCACAAATACATTACATAGAGACATACCTAACCATGTTCTTCAACAGAAAGAACTCACTTTCAAACCCTGCATTCATTACCTGGACTCATGGAAGGAAAAAAAAACCCTATAATTATATTTCAGATGTAATAAATAAGAAACCTTCAAATATACCATGTTGAATTCATCCTTCAGAATCTTTGACATTCTTCGTAGGGTTTCCCTTGGGCAGTATTCCCAGGCCTCGCCAGGAATAAGATGCATATCAGCCAAAACCATTTCCTCTTGTTTTTGCCTGTTGGGAAAAATATTGAAATGATGCGAAAACCTTAAAACTGTGACTTACTAACAATTCCATCATACGTTAGACAACAGGCAATGACGTAGAATCTGTTATTTCAAGCTTGAGCATTTAAATTAGCATGAATCGAGGAGGGTATGGATGATTCATGGTTATAGCATCAGAATATCTAGTACTCAGAGATGATATGAATTAGTAGCACAGCTATGGGTAGCTGGATTTCAGATAAAAAAATGAATTGAAGAGCTCTGTTTTAGATATATATAAAATTACAAATTTCTTGAGAAACAGAAAGGAAGAAAATAGCAGCCCATTTTTGTGATTTTTCCAGCTTTAATATAGCTTTCTTATCAAATAAAGAAAGATGGGAAAGGTATATGAGAAGATATTGCCCATAAATCATGAAAAAGGGCTAATGTATTATCCATGGTCTTAATGTGGTACAATGTACATTTTCTTTCGTTCATTACCCCATGGACCTACTATCAAGTCTGAAAAACCAAACAATTTCCCAGGAAGTGTATATACTATAGAAGTAAAGAAAGGGCAAACATTAAGAAGTAAGATATGTAAAAGTAGAGCAAGAATAGCATTGCATTGTAATCGAAAGTTCGTTTGATGATAAACAACTACAATATAAGAAGATTTAATAGATCAGTGGTTTAAAGTATATCAAGTAAATAAAGGTGATTTGATCATTCAGAAGCAAGTTTAATAATAGAACAGTGAGCATCGACTAAAACCATAAGTGATAGTTGTGAAAATGTAACAGCCCAAATTTTAAAAAACTTCTCTTTATGTATGTGTTACCTGTTTGACTATCTATACGACTATCTATACAGTGGAAGTCATATTATCAAAATTATTAATAAACCTTAGAGAGTCATATATATGTGTATATTCATTTTGTTTTCTTCTCTACTGTCCGGTTAATTATCTCCATCCATCCATTGCAAGTTTTGCCACAGTTTACACGTGCAAAATATAATTACCATGGTAAGTTAACTAACAAAACATTTTATTAAATAGTCCATTATTCAAATATACAAACTTTGAGTCTCTCTCCATTACAAAGCCTACAGACAACCGCCTCCCAGCTGTAGCAGTCACAATCCATATATTCAACCTGCTATAAGCCTCATCCATAGTTAACTTTATCATGTTCATCCATACGTATGTCCTAATTTCCTTCTACATCACAGGTTCATTTATGAGTTGGAATACTCAGTAAGTAACAAAACGCAGTCAAAAGTCATTTAAGCAACATATATATATAATTTAATCTTACATTTCATCTTCCATTTTTCAATCTAATCATTGGGTACAGTTTAGGAAATGAAATTGGTACAGTTTAGTCCACCTCTGACAGGACAACCAACTTCAAACTCAACCACAACCGATTCTTTTACATGTTTTACACCTCTTTTCTTTATTCATATAGTGCAAACAATTTCAACAACGAAGCTCATCCAACCGTCCATAATTAACCTGCTTTTTCATGATTTTTCATTCGACAGTAACATTTCATCAAAGGACATCCGTTTCTTCCATAAGGGACGTCCATCGCCTTTCATATTTTACAAAGGGTGTTATTTTGCTTAATGACGAACATCCATTTACTCAAAGAACATCCGTTTCCATTAACAATGGACGTCCGCTATCCAATAAAGAACGTCCGTTTTCCCATAGGATGTTATTTTATTAATAAAGGACGTTCGCTTGCCCTTAAAGGACGTCCACTTCATGCATCTTATCCTATGGCTGCCATTTGATCCGCTTCCATCCAATGGTTGACAACGCATCCGACGTTCCTCCTGCCATCATAGACGTTCGATCTTTGTCCCTATATATTTTGGACATCCATTTTTTTTTCACTCCCACATCCGTTCTTTTACGTTGGACGTTCATTTATATTTATTTATTCTACTATTTTTAATCCAACGTCTAGGATTTTCTTCATTTCTTTTAATCCAACGTTACCTCTCTCTTCCAATTACTTTTCCATTACTTCGTAATCTCCTGGATATTACAGATAAAGTGGATTCTAAATAGTGTCACATGTATTAATTCTATCTAATATATGATATCACTTTAAATGATAAGAGCATTGAGATGACATAGGCTTGTCATGGGAAGGTCATGTGAGAAATTCTTTTCAGGGAGGAGCATAATCCAATAGCAAGGAGTTAGTATTATAGTTCCATTGACAGAATTGCAAGTTAAAATAAGTCACTTTACCCTAATGTGGCTATAATAAGGAACAAAGTAAATTGAAAAGGCATTAATGATAAGTAAATGTACCACGGAATTCTCCATTTAGTAGATAAATCTGGCATGAGTCTGATCTCTCCTACTCCCGTAAGATTGGTTCCATCTGCCGGACCATCACAATGTGAAGTCATTCCCATACTTGCAAAAGTTAGACCAACTCCATTCTTTGTACAAATATCGTTGAATCGTTTCGTGGGAACAACCTGAAACAACCCAAAACACAAAGTTGGATCAATAAATAGTACAAGTTAAATATTTTTGGTATTAAAAATAATCAATCATGCCTATGTAAATCTGAATGGCACTTGTTTGTACAGCTAAAACCAATTTAATTTGTTACACATTGTTTCCTCAATTTCTTGTAAAAGGAAAAAGATTTAAAATTATGCCTAACAAATCCTTTAAATATATCACTAGCATATTAAGGACAAATAAAAAAAAGGATGATTGCTCAAAGAACTCACACGGCATCTGTGCTGTCCAGAAGCATCAATCCATATAACACGGACCAATATTGCATCCTTTTCTACAGGAACATTCTTTTTCATCACCTCGTGATGGAGATGACACAGAGTACCAGATTGTTCAGAAGTTTGATTTATTTTGTAAAACTTAATTGCATTTTGAGAAAAAATATCTTTAGCAGCTTCAATGGCCTCAGAAATTGAGAGGTCCTCGTCAACACAAGCATCGTGAAGGACAGAAAAAACAACTTCACGGGATTTCTTCGCCCCTGTGACAATAGAATGCTTAAACTGATTATTCATGTTGTCCTACTAACTCAAGGTTATTTCTTGTCTTTTTCTTTGTTTACTCTAAACACTACTAAAAATTGATACAAAGTGCTTGAGCTCGATAAACAATTCGCCAATACACACAACCATGGATACTACGATAGTAGTATTACACGTGAATAATGGAGCCATACTCCAATAAATTATTTAAATTTTGACAATATACTGTATCTTAAAATAATGGAAAATTAACAAAACAACAGTCACTGTACTATAAAGTCAATAACAAATCAACCACTGAACAATTTTTGCTAATAACTTAAACATTGAACTATGAGAAATAAATTGTGCTAACATCGTGGTTACATTTTCTGTTAAAAACGTTGTCGTTCCACTGCAAAATGTTATCTTTCTGCTGCGGAACGTTGTCTTTTCACTAAACAGATTTAAAATATTACTTTCATCTGCGAAAAGTAAGACATTGGTGATGAGCACTGAACAACACAATGGACCAAGAAAAAGAAAGAGAAGAAGGTGATGAGAACTTAACGAAGACGATGGATTAGAAAGAGCCATGTTGACTTTCGACAACGTTTTCAGAAAACTGAAAATGTGGGAATTATTTTTGGTGACAAGAAGACCGCTGGAGCTTCCCGTATCGTCGTCGTGGTAATATTGCTTTAATTATTGCGATTTTAGCATAAAACTAAAGTAGAATTAAAATTGTATAGAATATGTTTCGGCATCGTCTTCGTGTACCTTTTTTTTTCAACAGGTAATAGTGATATTTGCATCATCTATTAACTATAGTTCAATGTTTAAGTTAGCAAAAATTGTTTTGTGGTTAACTTGTCATTGATCATATAGTACAGTGGTTGTTTTGTTAATTTTCCTAAAATAATTATGTATATTGTTTTAACATCAACAAACCTAAGTAGAAATTTTCAGGGAATGCATAGCCATCTGTGCTGAACATCACCTGCATATATGGCAAGCATATTATTAGAAGAAAAAAAACACTAAAAAGTAAGCACACAGTAAAAAGTAAGCACACGCCCGAAAAATTATCATTTTGGCATGTCTAGTTCAGAAACCTACTACTTGTTCGCAAGAAATGTATTATGTTATTTTAAATCAGGACCCTATGAGTAAAATTTTAGTCTGAAACAAGAAAATAACTTTGGAGTAGTTTTTCAATTCAAATAAGATTAGACATTAACTTCACAGTCTGGATTTAATGTAATTAACATTTTGTCGGAGGACCTTTATTAGGTATACCATATAAATAACATGATGGTCACTTTTTTTTTCTACTTGTCAAGATTTAAACAGATTTCTAACGTTATCCAATCTGTTTTCCCATTGGGTCCCCCACAATCAATTACCTTGCTTTAACCAGAAACTGAGAAAGGGGCATTGACTCTTGGCTACGACTCAGATTGCATTAAAAAACAATATTTTCTGAAGTTTAATCAAATAAATATCTATCTTATAAGTATTACCTTCTTTATTGGAGCAAGCGATAAAAGTTCTTTGAGTGAAGATTTCATCCCATGGACACTTAGTTTAGGAATGGCCAATCCAAAGTCAAGATACACCTGTGAGCAAAAGCATGCCATTATAGAAGGAGCCACTTGAAATTTCATGTGATGTCAATGGTAAGCCAAATAGTTTTTTTTTTTTTGAAAATTCACCTGAGGATAAACTGAGGCTAGATATGATGCTTCCTTGGCAAATGGGTAAGATGCATGTAAAAGAACAATACGACAAGAAGAAAACCTCTTATCCTCAAGAACGTTCCGAAGATGAAGAGGGTTTGCAAGCCTCAAATCAAGATCTTTATCTCCAAACCTAGTTTTTTTTAAGGAATGTAAGCAGTTAACAAAAAGATGAAGCCTCGTATCTCATAGACACAAGGTGGCCCAAAAAGGCAAGCAAGGGAAGATATGTGTGGTGCAGAGTGTGTGAGCCGGGCAAGGAGCGCGTGGGGAGTCTGTTAGCACAAGTGGCAGTGAATTTTAGAGAGAGGAAAGAAAATAAAAGGGGATGGGGAAAAGAGGGAAGGGCAGGTTATGACTAATAGAAAGTTTATCTGGGGCAGAATCAGGACCTTCCATATGTGTGAGGAGGTGACTATGTTTTTATTTTGGTGATCAAAGATAGATTAGCCTTCTCTCTAATTGTGTAGTTTTACTGTTCTGTAGTTTTGTTCTTATCAATATCCAAGCTGAATTTATATATGAACAGCAAAAACAAACTAGGGAGGACTGCCCTCCCAATACATATGTGAAAACACTATTCTACCCCAGTCCTTGAGGCATATCTTTGAAGTTTACTAAAAATTGGATCCTTGTGATATGCTATGATATTTAGAGCAGTTACCAGCCCTCAACAAAGATATTATCATTGTTAGCATTAACAAGTGGCTGACACATGCCAGTTTTTTGTTTGAGATAGTTGTCAGAAGCTCGCAACAATCAAGTAGCCGATAAATTGAAGGGAAAATATCAAAATATCTTACCCAGAGTGAATTTGCATCGGCAAATTGAAGACTGAAGCAACTTGTAAACTGAGTGTGAATATATAGTCTACAAAGTTTTTGTTTGTTATCCGGACAGGTTTTGCTGCTGGAAAAAGAGAATCATTAGCATATTATGAATTGAATATGCAACCCCACACCTGCATGATACTCACCATGTAAAATCTCCGCAAGACCTCCTTCCGCATCTTTCTTAGAGACATTCGTGTTGATTTCTAGACCACTGCGGTAGGCAGCTATGCTTTTCAAACCAAAAATTTCATTTGCTACCGTACTATATACGATAAGGAACTTCCCATGATTAAAAAAAAATCTTTAATACAAGATCACTATTTAAAGGATATGATTTCAATTCTCTCATAAAATCTTCAGTAAACATATCCAGAGTCCAAGAAGAACCACATTGGAGCTCCTATAAAGATCAATAACAACAGCGATTAAAAAGTTGATGTTAGATGAGGTAAGATGAAATCTTTCAACCAAATGACTTGCAAAAAGAAGCATATTGCCAGCATTGTCGTCATTTTTTTACAAAGTGAAAGAATAACAAAAACATTAGAGGAGTGAGGGCATTCATGTCTAAACAAAAATTTCATCTCACTTTGTCAAGAATTTTCTCGGCTACACGTTCAATCCTCAATATTCTACCAACAACTGGTACAAAACTTCGATGCCATTCTATGTCGTACTTCTTATCCAACTCTAATCCATCATCAAATAGTATGCCAGATATTCCAGCTTCTTTGAAACATGTTTCAGTAATGGACTGCAATCCAGAGGATCTTCGATGTTCTTCAATCCCATGCAAGGATGACTCACATTTATAGAGTGCAGCGATATCCTTCAAATTTCTCTGCAGCAAAAAAAAAACTGATATAAGATGCGAACTTCTATAGCCTTTTTTGAAAGAACAGGAAAAGTATTTGACACAATAACAACCACAATAATTATGGGAAAATTAACTTAATACAAAAAAACGTATGGTATAAGAGTCGATTTTGCACCATTTTCTATTATGTGTCCCTAAAAATGAACTCGGATCTGAAACTGCAACAAAAGTCTATTATCACTCAAACGCCAAACAAAGATCAAAATTATTATTATCAAACGCCATAAACAATAACTACTATACATACAGGTATCAAAACATATATGAAAAATGCTAAAAATCCTCGAAAATGGATAAAACTAGAAGATTCTGCTCTGCCTGAAGAACCAGATTCATTATACTCAAATTAAAACCCAAAACAGAAGCAACCATTAATGTTCAGACAGAGACATTTTTGAGGTTGGTCTTGTCCGATACTTGCTCTCGCGAACGAATAGCAAAGACGAAGAAGGAAATGACGATAAGAATGGAGATAGTACCCTGACGGAGAGGGAGTGAGGAGCGTAGTTTAAGGCCTCCCCTTGAGCTTCGGAAAATCCAGAAATGAAAGGCAAGGTCGAATCAATCGCCACCAAATTGTGAGCGTGAGCATCAACTAGCTCCGTCTCTTCCACTACTCTCCTCAAATCTGCCAACTCCATCTCTCTCTCTCTCTCTCTCTGACTTCCAGACTCCACAAGCAACAGAACTTGGACCGTTATTAGTTCGTCCACTGCCTTTATAACTAATTGGAATTACTATAATATTAACTAATAAACCGTATTAATTGACTTAATTACATGTACTTGGAGGTAGATTTAGTAAAAATACAGGTCCTAAAAAGTAAAATTCACCATTTCCGTTAATGTCGTAATCATTGCAAGATGGCTCTTCCCCATTTACTAGGACAATAACTTAACTTTTGTCAAGTTATTGAATGGCTTGATTTTATTTATTTTTTTATGATTTCTTGTTTCATCATAATATGTCGTGACATGTTTGACATCAATGTGCTCGGCTCGGAGTTCTAACTTCAAGTATTGGGTATTTAAAAACAAATTATCATAAGATTAGGGAATTGATTGTAATTTCTTCTTAAATTAATGTAGTAACAAGGTGTAATTTGTAGGATTTTATTAATTATTTCTTCTTATCTAAACAAAGAAAATTACTCTATTTTAATCAAAATTATGATGATATCGTAAAAACGCAAGATGAAAACTTTCAGTTGCAAGAATAATCTGTGAAGATTCTGTCTTTCAATCATGATTTTCAATGCACTTTCAGGTCTCTCGTTTTTCAGATCGGGTTGGAAAAGTGGAAAGATGATAAAGCTGGTGAGTCTCAAAGAAGAGGATCACCATTTTTAAGTAACCAGGGTAGTGCTGTAGATTCCGTTGACTGTGACAATGTGATTTGCCGAGGAAGAAAGTGACAGAAAATGGCGGATTGGGTATGAGCTTGTTACTTGTATATTCATGGAAATAGGAAGAAAGACGGTGTCTTGGTTTAAGGAAACTATTTTGCGCTCTTCAATTATTTCCGAGTTGGCCCGTTTTGGCCCAAATTATAATGTCGTCAGTTCGTAACTCCATTTTTTGATTGGATTGATCGAAATACGTAATCGTCTTCTTCTATTTCTCTCTTCCTCAAGGGTTTCTCCTCCTGAAGAATTCTATTTGGTCCAAGGATTCAATTCGCAGCAATGGCGAAGAAGGGGATAGCAAGGAAAAGAAGGAAAAATCTAAAAGGAGAGCAAATTGATATGCTACCTAAGCTCTCTCAACAACCTAGAAGCTCGCCGCCCAAACGCCGAATTGACTTCTCCCTTTTCTTCTCCGGCCCCGACTCTCCCACCAGTTTTGGTATTTCTCTCTCTTTGCACGGCAACGCACTGCGATATCATGAATTTTTATTTGATTCTGGATTTTTTTTTTTTGGGTCCTTCAATTGCATCACCATTAACGTCGTTGTCAAGAAATTGGATGGATTATTACAGCATTATCGTTTTTACTCGTATATGTTTGGTTGGATTTTTAGCTTGTTCTTCGACTGCATTTGAATTTCCAACTTTGAACGTTCATGAGGCTCGAAATGATTCCTTCTGCTTCTGCTACTTATCAAACATCCATCTGTAATTTAGAACATGTTATTATTGCTTCATCGTAGATAGAAGCGCCACATGGAGGCGATCCTTCAGCAGAGTTGGATTGTCAAGTATGGCCGTGAGTGGCTTGGAGGACTCAAACAAAGAGAAATTCAAACATGCCGAATGTGGTGAGTCTCTGGATGATAGACGGCGATTATGTTCAAATGCTTCGAGAGACCAAATGGAAAGCAATGAATCCGCATCATATGATGTTTCATTAGACACCCTTAGTGGAAGGTTTTCCTTTACTACAATTTCATGTTAAATCCTGCTTGATTTGATTTCTTTTGCGACCGATTCTTCTAAAGACAACTTCATCATTTTATGCAGCTCCATGGATGAACCAAACGAGAAATCTGGAATTGCAGTTGAGAGCAACGATGTTAGTGTTGAACGAGGGAGTGTGGTTTGGGCAAAAATAGCCGGCCAAATTTGGTGGCCTGCTGAAGTAAGCTACTTTTCTTCATTCTTTATTCTTTCATGATTCAGTGGTCGATCTGCACGCCGGATACTCTAAAATATTGTAGAGTACTCAAATTGATCATAATTTTTTCAAACCTAGGAAGCAGACATTTTCAATGAAACTTACTGAAGAAAACTTGAAAGTCCAGCACTTTTCGAAACTTAATAATTCTGCAAAGAATATTACGTGGAGGGACAGAAGATCTTCTATGATTTTAATATTTCCATATGTCTACATTCTCTTATGGCTAATGGCATTTTATTTTAAAACTATATGAAAAGATATTTTACACTGGAGTAAAGCTTAATTTCTGGCATGTTTAGATCGTGGAAGAGAGTTCTACATTAGATGATTCAATCCACCAAGGGATTAATGGACGTGTTCTGGTACAATTTTATGGGAGCAATCAAATGTACGGGTTCTGTTGTGTTCTTGATTTCATCAGTTTATGCTGTTGCCTTTTTAAGGAGCGGGTATTGATGTCAATATTTAATTTTCTCTATTTTAGTGCATGGGTTGATCCAGCAAGTGGCTTGTCACAGCTTGAGGATGTAAGTAAATCCGTATCTCAAATATTCTCGAATTGTGATGACTTCTCAAGTGGAGTTGTTTTCTATTTGCAATCAAGTGGAGTTATTTAGTTTAAATGCTGATTTCCGGATTGCAAATATGGTGGTTTTGCTGGAAATAAGTGAAACTTGCATCATTTACAAACGGCCTGATTTGTTTATGACTTGATTCTCTTTCAGCGTTTTGAAGAAAGAAGCTGCAACTCCGTGGATGAGTTTCAAGAAGCGTTAAGGCTGGTATATTCTTACCACTTGAAGGACAATCACCAGATTTTATTTTATTTTATTTTTTGTAATTTCTTTAATTGTCTGTTTTCTGGCTTGAGTGCAGGCTTTGGACCGAAAAGAGCAACTAACATCATCCAGATTGTTGTTCAAGTGCAATAATTCAGACGAGTCGGATCAGCGAGACCAGTCATCTGGTATGTGCAAAAATACTTGTGTTCTCCACTCAAATAGCCGTAACAAGATTAAATTTTCGGTCCTTCCTGCAAAGTTAGAGATGATTGGTGGCAAATTGCTTTAAAATTCTTGTCCAATTTTAGATTTTGCTATAATCTGGGCGAATATATCATTAAATTAGCTTGGTGGAGTAAGTGTCTGATGCTAGAACAATCATAGTTCCAGCTCGCGGACGAGCTTTGTTGTTACTTCTATGTATACAGAAGCGTAAACATAGTGTTTCTCTGAGACGTTGAATAATAACTCGACCCCCTTCGATTTGATTTTTTTTTGTTTTACATGTACGTATTCAAAAAGCTACTGTTTTGGTAAATTTGGTACTTGTGAATCCCACTTACTCAGGTTTACCTATTTTGTATGAATAGATAAATGGGCATCGTCAATTTCTAGCAGAATAGGAGACGAAGATGCAGAAACAGGAAGAGGAAAGAGAAAGAGAAAGCCAAAAGTTCACTTTGATGTAATATTTTAGCTCATGTATACGCCAAAACCACCACCGGATTACTTGATTTAACTTTTTTTTTTCTCTTTCTAGGAAGTGGCATTTTCTCCTGCTTCGACGAGGCAAATTCGGCAGCTAAGGATCATGCGGACCCTCGGCCTCACAGCTCCGGTTGGTTCTCCTTTTTAGTTCTTCTCTTTGCATGGAGTTTGCAGTGTTTGGTTTCTCTTCCCACCGCCCATGGCAAAGAATCAGCCTCTTTGTTTGTTCTTGACGAAGAAGATTCTCCCACGTTTTTTTGGAGTTTGGTTTTTCACCAAATGATATGTTCAGAACTTTATTCATTAATTCAATGTGGTCACTCTCATTTATTTCAAGTTAATAGTTTAGTTCTGATTGAACATTCATGTGCATGTAAACCAAACTATTTTTGCGCGCATGGCAAGCCAAAGAAACGACAGACAAATACAACTGATTGCTTCTACACGCAAGACTAACCCGAAGAAAATAAGTCACGAGTTTAGCAACATTGACTTGGAAACTATGCAATAACAATTTCATCTTCCTCCTTGCAATTTATATTTTCTCTCCCATTTCAAATTGCCATTTCAGCAAGTTGGTATGAATTTTGTCTATTTACCCCTCTGGGTTTAAACTAAAACGAGGACTGCATTGTTGATACACTACCGAGAGGTGAAAGATGGAAACCCCTCACAATAGGCGCCTATTAAGGAAAGAGTCAGACCCGAAATGACAAATGGCTTAACTTGGTCAATACGAGTTCAAATAACGTGAAATTTGGACCACACATTGCTTTGCGACTGAAGATGAAGCCCTTTAAAAATATCATGGAAATTCGTTCGGGAGAGGAAATTATGGATGACATGATGCAAATTGGTCTGAATAGGCACCTAAACCATGCCTATTGACTTCAATGGCCTCCAATAGTGGAAGCACTCCAACTTGGTTCTTTGCAAGCTTTCTATTCATTTGCTAATGATGTCTATCTTTGGAAAGAGGTTGAGAAAGGGGTAGGACTAAGAGCAATCACCTAAAACTTACAAGAAAATTGGTGAGACCAATTTAAAAAAATCGAAACTCAATCAGATAACACTACCAAATGAGAATGGCCAAAAGGGGAAGGAAACTCCACACTTCAAAATATGTTCTTTAGCTGAAAATTTGTCCCCTAGGCCAGACCTTATAGAGGGTTTAAATACCCCACAAAATTATGGCAAGCTTCCTAAAGACAACTTACCAAAATTTCCTCACAAGGACACATACTTGGCTAGAATAAGCTTTAGTCGAGTGACTCAAATAGTTGTCCTTAAACTAAATACAACTTAACATAATTTAATTAAAACATGAAACATAAAATATTTCTCAAGCCTTGGAATCATCAATTGAGCAACCATGATCCACTTCGAAGTCCTCTTTTTAAGTTGGTTGTCTTCAACTCTAATTGAGAGAAGTTGGGCTTGAAGCATAAATAGCTCTTTGCTCAAGGAGCTTTTGGGATACCAACAAACTTTAAATTTAATGCAACACTCTATTCTAGAAAGCTTGAGATGTTAGCTACAGTCTTCATGAAGTATACTTTTTGGTATAAGACCTTGAAGACAACCAAATAATCCAAATATTGCTTAGGGTTTAGATTATCGACAGTTTTGGATTATCCAACACTTCCTCTAAAGTTGTACTTGATTTTCCATTTATACTTAATCTTGAATTACTCCAGCATATATTTGGATGCTTGATGAATGTAATTCATCCTTTTTTTTCTTTTGAACACTAACAAAATAAACACTCAAAATATCGTTAGAGAATCTCTATACTCGATTATAAATAGAGAGAATCTTGGGCACATCAATTGTTCGCCCTTCACCATGCTTAAGGCTTGTTGCCCATTTTTGTTTGGCTAAACCTTTTATTGTGTATATTATTAATTGATTCCATTATATCATTAATTGATTATCTGACTTTTCGAATTATTTATTTATCGGTGCAAATTATCTATCTATTTTAAATACTTATAATTTATCATAATTAATTAATTGAATAATGAATTACATCATAATGATGAATATAGTGTATATTCAAGTCAGGGAAATTAACGAATGAACTATTGTACTTTGTAGTCAATGACAAGTCAACCACTAACGTATTTTTGCTACCAACTTAACCACTGAACTATGAGAAATAGATGCCTCAAACATCATTGTCACGCTTGCCGTTAAACATTAAAATTTTGTCATACAGCAAAACGCTACATGTTCCTTTGTGGAATGTCAGTGCTAAATATGAAGCTGCTTGTTTATTATTCCTTCGTAGAACGTCATATATTCCTCCACGGAATTTTGACATACCACAATGGAATGACATACTGTAATACCCGGAATTTTTGTAGTGCTAAATATAAACTTAAGTGAAGATACTTGGAGCTATATTCATGTTAATAGTATTAGTTTGAGGGATTGGATATGCTAAGTATGGTTTATGAAAGAGTAGTAAATTAAGTGGTTAAGTGATGGATATTAAGAGGAGTGGTAGATCAAGAGGAGAGGTGCATTCGATCATATATATTGGAAATTATTACAAAGTTGAAATGGGGTATGGGGTAGTTGATTGTGTATTTCAGTTGGTGACCGACCGACTTTTGCTTGGATTTGTGAAAATGTGAGTTTTGCGGTCGATCAGGATGAGAATGTCAGTCGATCACAAGCAGGGCAAAAGATTACAGTGGCGAGTGAAATGGTGAGAGGTCAATTGTGCATGTGTGTTGGTAATCCACCAACTCCTCCAAGGTTTAGAATTTGCAGTCGATCAAAGCATAATTTGCGGTCGATCGTGGCCTTTGAAGTTGTGAAGTTGAAATCGATCGTCCACATGAAGGTGATCGACTGGGAAGTGCAAACGTCACCTGAAATTTTAATGATGCTGTATTCTGAGTGTAAGGAAATTCGATGGAAGCTTCAGGAAAGGGGCACGCGTTCTTCCATCTCTTGTGTGGATGCTTGAGGGTGAAGGATGAAGTTTATTCAAAAAGAGAAGACATGAAGGAGAGAGAAACAACCGAAGAGGAAGAAATAGTGAGAAACAGGGAGTGAGTAAAGAAAGAGAGAGAGAGGGATCTGGAGAAGAAGAAGAAGGTCAGAGAAGAGGAAATTCTAAGGACTCATTGTAATTCTTCAAAGAGCAAGTTAAGAGAGTTGTGTGTATTTTTCCTTTCACAGGCTACATCACAAGATTAGAATGTTTTGTTTTGTTTGTGGATGGAAATGGTTTTGATAGTAGTGTACGGTGTGTTTGTAAATGCTCTATGTCATTTATAATCTATTGAGGAAAATATTTTGATGGTTGGACTTGGATGTTTTCATCACGTATACTACTGGTTGAGTAAGAATAGTGCTCTGATATTGGAATTTCAGTGATAGTACTACTTTGGAATATATTAGTAAGGGTTGTGATGACTTCTCTTTGTTCATTTACTGTCTTGTTAAATTGGTGAAATAGTTTGAGATTGTTCGTTGCTTGATGGACGATAGAAAATAGGATTTGATCATGTTATGGTTTTGAGGATGTATTGCTATGTCATTAGGTATTTGTTCACTACTATTGTGAAGACGTTTACTGTGATGTTTGACGATTAAGTGCAATTGATCACATTGTTGTTCGAGGATGTATTGTATAATGACTATTTAGTTGCTTTAAGGACATGCTTTGAGGATATATTGATGATACACTAGAATATTCTAAGTTATGTGCATTCATGCTCATGTATCATGGTTTTGAAAACGTTACGAAAATTATTTATCATGCATTGTTTTGAAAATGATAAATGAGTGTTCATCCATGTCAAGTGAACGCGTTTTGGGCTAGTGGTGTGGGACACTAGACTAAAAACAAGTCTGTACGGGCTGATCACCCAAAGCGAACAACATTCATTTGGGCCGAATGATTATCCATTGTAATCATTAAATGTCAATGAACTAAACAAAAGAAACGTAAATAGATGCGATGGATATGGGTTCTTGAGATGGTCCCTTAGATGTGTGCCACGGGATGATCGCTTTGTGCATATGCCACTATACCTTATACGACGAATATCTCCAACGCTAGAATGGGTAAGTGAAAGTAAAAATTAAGTTAAAGATAAAAGAAAATGAAAACTACATACGTTTTATAAAAGTTGCATAGCATGAGCATTGCACATTACCTATATCTTACTGAGTTAGATTCATAGTTTAAGTCTTGTGATGTAGGTATGCACTATAACAAAGAAATGAGCAGTTGATGGAGGATTTGTACGTTACGGACTCGGTGGTTGGCTAGGCTATAATACCTAGAATCTTTGGGTCGAGTAATATATGATATGTACATTTGTTACATATATATTTATGTATTAATTGAGCGAATGAAATTAAAGTTGGAATAAATGAAATAAAGGAGAATTAAGAAATGAAGGAAGTAAATTAAAATGTGGGGGATAAATTAAATAAAGAATGAATGAATTTAAAATAAAAGAAAAGGGGGAAAAATTAAGAGAACAACAAACGATTTTAAAGAAGAAACAAGGAGAGTGACTTAGACCGAGTCGTGGGGGAACAACTCCTGTGACGTGAAGTTGGAGTCCAACATGCGATGAGCGAACATTTGGCGTCGCTAGGTTCGGGCGAGTGGGGTCGTCATCGTGTGACTCAGTGAACCACGAGGTTGGCTCGGAGCATCCGAGTCCGTAGAACGGAACTCATGGATGACAATTTCAGCGGCACCCGAGACAATAGTAGCGATGCTCCCGCGAGCTAGAATTTCGCAGCACCAAACTGAGGTGAAAGTTTGGGGAAGCTAGAGGGGGTTGTGAAGCAGACGGTTGGGGCAGCATCTTCTCCGATGCTAGCGTGAGGTAATGTAACGACCCAAATTTCTACTTTTCTTAAAAATATGTAGAAGTTTAAATTTTTGGTGCATGACTCAAATTCCTTGTTTAAAAATCCTTGCAGTTTAGAAATCAGAGTGCTTAAACAAAATCCGTCTAGTACCAAACTTACCCTAGCATTCATTAAATAATGGGGAAAAAACTATTATTTTAAAAATTTGTGGAGACGTATTGGAAACAGAAATATTACTTTAAAATGTAAGTTAAAGTTTAAGGTTAAACACATAGCCTACTAAGTACTTCAAACCAGAGTTTGGGAAAATACTTAACGTCTTACAAATGCATTTGTCATTAAATCCGTACCAAACAATTATTTCCTTCACTTGCTTCCATACTACTCTACTCGGGTTGCGTCTTCCCCCGAATACACCGCAGACTCCACGGTTAAGGTCTCCTCTGCTCATGGTAAGATCACTTCGTTACCTACACTACAAGTAAGGACGTGAGCTTTCGCCTAGTAAAGAAATGAGTTAATACAGGTGCATATGTCTCCTTTTAGATTCCTTTGGAATGGGGGCCACCCAAACCAATTCTTTTATTACATTTGTTCATTCATTCTTTACTAATACTTTGAGTTGGAGATTGGAAGACCCGTATAAGATGACATAGTTGGTCGGACCTAACCTCCTGTGGCCAACTAGGTCCCGTTCCTGATAAGGTAGGGGTATTTCCTAGTGGACAGAGTAGAACCGCTACCCATCCACCCATAACTCCCTTTTCTTTCCTTTCGTCTTTTTTTTTCTTATCATTTTTCCTTATAATGCATGTGAGTACCACTCCGAGGGGGTACTCTCAACTTTGTTTCTATTACATGAATGCATGATGATGCTAAAAATTAAATGGTGCATACATGGAAAATAAGTAGCAGAAATTCCAATCCAATAATAAATGGCAGAAATTTAACAATACACGAAGACATAATTATAGTATAGTAGTAAGAGGGAAACATGTAAAACAATATTCAGAACATGCTATTAAACAACGACAATAAGTATAATAGGCATCACGAAATTATAATATCATGCTCAAGGGATAGCAAGAGTTGATTTGATATTGGAAGAGCATAAGAGACACTAAATCAGCTAACAAGCATGCTTGAAGACTAATAATAATTAACACGTAGGAATCGTACACAGGAAATTAACATGCTTCTCAACAAATAGTCGGCAAATTTGAAGATTATACAAGTGATAGATTAACATGCTCGAGATTAATAAAATTAGTTAATTTACATGCTAGTTAATGGAGAAAATACTAATCAGCATGCTTTATAAGCATGTTTGATAATAATGGCAAGAATAGATAACGTGATTAACCGAAATTAGTCATGCAAATCAGTTTAACTATATACATTTGCAGGATTAAACGAAAGTGAGTTACATACTTTGCAGATAATAACAATAGAGAATTTAGATATAACAGCAGCAACATTAACAACAGTAATGACTTTTAATTTACATGCTTTGCGTTGTCTTTTATTAGAGCTATCATGTGTTAAGATTTAATATAAATTGCTCTTATAGCTCATATAGCAACAACAATTTCACAATAGCAGCCACGGTATATAGCAGAGGTTTAATGCTTAAGTTATCTTTCGTTAGAGTTATCGCGTAGCAGCAACAAAATTATCAGCGAGTTGTCATGCATTAGAGTTATGTAATAGCTACAATATTAACAACAGAGAACTGAATATACATGCTTTGAGATATAGCAGTAAAATTAACAGCAAGGAATTTATATGAACATGCTAATATAACAACAGACATGCCCTAAGTCATAACAACATTTTATTTATAGCATAACGAGATTTACAGCAGAGTTCCACGCGTTAAATTCTATGGCAGCAACATCAAGTTATATAGCATCAACAATATCACAACAGAAGCAACAATCTATCATACTTTGCACTGAAGTAACATGGAGAACAATTTGTAGTATAATAACAGAGAACCCTTTTTTCTAGCTGTAATAATTTGACATACTTAGGAATGAAATAACCATGGAGAGTAATATGCAGTTTATTAACGGAGAACAACATAGAAACATCACAGAATAACATTGAATGAAACATTCACCGTACAGACAAATGCTAACTTTCAGTTCAGTTCATCTCTGCATAACAGTTGCTAAGCATTGTTCATGTCTCGTAACTTTCCTTTACTAAGCTTGACAATTGAACTATGAAAATATAACTATAGAGAAACTCAAAGCTTAATATCCAAAACACTAACAATCACTCGTGAAGATAAATAAGCATTTAAAGGCAACACAAGAACAACTAAAAATTTGACATAAGAACAACTAAAAGTCTACAGTGGAAAAGGACACACATGGGGTAATGAAGACGAACATTCTCACAAAAGCAAAGAAAATCACAGTCGACACACACACACACACGTTTACTTAGGTGTAGGGCCTCCAAATGGCCAAGACTACACCATTCCCTTACCCTTGAAGACCATTCTTCACATGGACAGTAGCTCACCCTCCACACTCTAAGCAGGAAACCCTCTAGAAGAACAACCGATCACCCAAATGAAGAAGGAGATGAAGAGCTGAAGATGAAATAGGGCTTACCTTGGGGAAAAATCGTACGTGTGGTAGAGGAGGTACAAGCGACACTCTCTACAGGTCGAGATCGTGGGAGTGTGGCCAAGTTGGTCTGCGTGTCTATTGGTTAAGCGTCACTTTCTTTTGGTTTTAATTTATTTTTTGTCGCTGATCTGTGATGATTCGGACGAAATCTTCATGTCTGCAAGACCACCTTTAGGCCAAATTGTGGCCTTGGACGAGAAATGGCATCCCCATTATCATTTGTACTGTCCGAATTGGTATTCGAATGCCATTTGGTGTCCGCAAGTCGTCAGCATGCGTCGTCCGAATGTGTCCAAGAATTGGACAGATTCAATTCGGATGATGTCTCCCCTCGTCTACCAACGTCCGCTAGCATCCGAAAGTCTCCATACTTGGACAAATTTGATGTGGACGCGTCCTGCCCTCGTCTGCATCATCCATACCTTCGTCCGAAAGTGTTCAAGATTTGGACAGAGGCAAATCAGACGAGGTCTCATCTCGTCCGCCCGCGTCTAGGCTCGTCCATAAGTCCACAATATGTAGAAGTTAGGACAAGTCATCTCGTCCCCAAGTCGTCCCAAAGTCGGGCGACGCTCTAGGTGTTTTGTGGATGACACTTCACGTCCGCAAAGCCGTCCGCGTGCGTCTGAATAGGCCAAAATCTCCTTTTCTGTCACATTTTCAACTAAACCTTTATCCGAATTTATTCCCCTGTAATTACAAGTCACAAGTTAACGCGTAGAGGGACGAAATGTATTATGTAATTTTATCTCCAAAGTTTGATTACATCACATAATGGGAAAATTAGTATCGGGTTGTTACAGGTAAGGTCCCCTGTGTTTTAATTTCTCGACCTCCAATGCTGAGCACTATGATTGTTCTCTATTATGCTCTTTTTCTGTTGACAGGAATTGCTATTGATTGTACTCTGTTGTTTGGTTTTTCTGCATTTGGCATTACTGTGAAAATCACAAGGGCGAGAGAAAGGCATAGGCGAAGAAAAATGACAGTGGCTAAATTTTGGAGTTGGGGGTGGGAAAGGTCGAGCATTGGCTCGACCAATGATTTCCATGATGGGACGATCGATCCTGTGATCGACTGGTTCCACATGATTCAGGTCACCAAGAAGAAAATACATATCTTGAGAATTGCCCTCTTGACCCTCTCTTGTGATTCCTCCACGTCCTCTACCTTATAGATGACATTATATTAGATGGGTTTGGTGAGATGTCTTGGGATAATTGATTCGTATAGGGAAAACTCTTTTGATGAATTGGAATAAAGAGACAAAGAGGGAGACAGAGTGAGAAAGAGTCTAGAAAGAAAGGAGAGCTTGCAGGAGAGTGCCTTGTGCTCTCTGGTGGATGCAGTGGGCCAAGAGAAAGAGAATGGAAGTGAGAAACTAGGAAGATGGAATTATAGAGAAGGAAAAGAGGAGGAAGCCGTGAGTCACTGTGAAGAAGAAAAAGAATAATAAGGGTGAACTATTCTTTGCTCTCGAGTCAGCTCTCGAGTGTTCTTCTGGTATGGGTTTCCTTCTCTGTTTATGGATTTTATGGATATTAATAATGCTCTCTATGATGAAACGTGCACGATTACTTAGAAATAGTTCTCTGTTGATGGATTTTGTGGAAGAATATTTTAGGAGATATGCTCTCTGTGATTTATAGTTGATAGTGAAAATGTGATCTCTGTTAAATTATATACTCTACTGTTGTTTGGATTTTATGCTTGGCACAAAAATGATAATGCTAAACAGTAGAATTATTCTCTAAAGTTTAAGGGTTAAGGCTTGGATTATGACTTTGTTTCGTTGATGCTGTATTTTGTCTATCATTGGCTACTGTTGCTGGATGTTTAGGATGTATATGTTCTCATGTTAAGGGTTGGGCTTATGTGCTGCGAGTGAGGTTTTTTCTTGTTGGTTACTGATTCATGGAAGTCGTATGAAAATATGCCCTATTGCTTGGAATGCTCTTTGTTTATTTACAACTTCGATAAATATACTTTGTTGGTTTTAATGGGTTTTACTGTGTATATATATATGTTCTGGAGATTGTGGGTTAGAATAGTTCTCTATTTAATTACTACAGCATTGATAGGAATATGTTGATATTCGATTCTACGAGTTAAAATTATCAAGTTACAAGTTAGAAAAGGGTTTTGGTTATTTATTGAGATGAGTATGGACAATTTCGAGTGATTGAGAAATTAAAGGAAGTTCAATTGTTATATTCTTAACGTACGAATATGAATGAGTTATTATAAGGATTTTGTTAACTTTGAAAGTATTAAAGAGAGAGAAGGACTTAAGTGCAGAAACTCTTTACGGACTGCCAGGTAAATGATATTGAATGTGTTTTGGTATTTAGGGACTATATCGTAAGAATTAGGATTTGTATGACTAATGAAGATTCAGAAGAATGGGTCTGGGCTAAAGATAAAGATGCAAAGGAGGTAAAGAGAAATTGGAACAACCAACCTGACATAAGGATTCTAGCTCGCCCACTTAGAGGGAATTCATTAAGAAGAATCGTTCAACTTTAGAAAAAGTGGGTCTTCTTATGCCTGGAATACTAGCACACGTGAATCTGAAAGAAGCCTACGATCTTCTGAGGAAATCTTATTACTTGAATAAGGATATAAAGAGAGTTTGTAGATTTAGTAGTTCGATTGTCTAGAACTAGAAACTAGACTCAATCTTGCCTTAGGGAATCCGTACTATGAGAAGAAGAAAGCTTACCAATAGCCGTCTCCTCCGTAAGGTCCCCTCCTATTTATTTGATACGCTCCGTCCTATTCTTTATGCCTCAAGTAATGAGCCTCTCCCACCGCATATGGAAAAAAGGAGCCCTATACTATAGTAATAGATGGGCAGGGAAATCTCTACTTCTAGTAAATGAATGGGCCCGGATTCCACTTCGACTTCTTGAATTGTCCACGCTTTCGATGAGGATGAGAGCAAGGACGACAAGATTCACCAATTCGAGAGTTTATCCAAAATGGCCCTTTACCAAATTCCTTCACTCCAAAAGAGTCAAAATATGCTGAATGGCCATTGTTTAGTTCAATTTGCACAATTGAATCAGAATATGCTCTTCCCTTATATAAACACAAGCGGAGAATACCCTGCAATAAGACTTTTTTTTGAAGGCTTCCTTCCCGACCCTTTTTCAACTATCTCATCCTTGCCAAGTTCTTTGTGTTAGCTTATGGAATTTATTTGCTCGAATTACCTACGGGGGTTCACTAGATTGGATTCCTTCTCCATTTCTGAGAGCTGGGCAAGGGAAATTACATTACTAGATGATTTCCTGCTCAAGAGAGGGAACTTGAGCTGTCATCCGCGTTAGCAGGTCGGGCTCTCTTCTTTCTATAAACGTATGCCAGCAGAACGGATTCGATTGAATCACAAAGATCTTTTCACTTATTTATATAGAAGTGGAATCAGAAAAGGAGCGGAGGGTGAAAGAGCTAGGATAGCAATCGGTCAGGGAATTTCATTTACTTTAATGAATAGGAGAGAGACTCAAGAAAGAGAAAGAGGTCTTCTAGGCAGGAAGGGCGCGGAAGCTCCCGGTTCTAGAATGCAAGCAAGGTAGCTTGTTTACTCTCCTACTAGCGTACGTTGGCGGCAAGGAGGGAGGCATTCGGGAAGCGACTAGTCGCTTTTGGCGAAGAGAAGGCATCTTCCCGAGGTAGTGAAGTCTCCAATAGAACTCTGACTTCTCGCCCCTCTTCTCTGCCACCATCCCCCTTACATATGGCTAGGGTAGAGTACCTCTCTACTCATGTCCCAGGACTACGACTCATCTATAACAATTAACTGTTTACTGCTTTCATAGAATATTAAGATATTGATCATGTTTCGAGAATTGTATTGATACTTGCTATGTGTTTATTAGGAATAGGTTCTTTTAATGACGTGTTTATAGATGGAAGTGAAG
Organism: Begonia loranthoides; assembly: GCA_022433065.1. Lineage (NCBI taxonomy): Eukaryota > Viridiplantae > Streptophyta > Magnoliopsida > Cucurbitales > Begoniaceae > Begonia > Begonia loranthoides. Next base: position 43,674,673 of record CM039468.1, on the reverse strand, counting down.
GATTGATATGGATCATTTTTTAGGATTATAGTATTTATACTTATCATGTTTGAGGATATAGATACTGTATGCATTCATGAGCATTGCATGCATCATAGTTTTCAAAATGATACAAAAATGGTTTCATGCATGGTTTTGAAAAGAAAATGGAAACAAATATTAAATGATAAATGGTAAAGTAAAGTAAAGAAAAAGATAAATAAAATTGAGAAGTTAATCTATATGTTGAGGCTTGGGAAGATTGTTCTCCCATGGTTAGAGACAATGATACGTAACTCATAAATAGAGGCTTGGTGGGCGTAGTCTCATGTATAGAGGCTTTGGGTGGATTCCCTAATGGTTGGGTTACATTCCAATGGTAACCAGTTGAGGCTTTGACATGTAATTAATAAATAGAGGCTTGGTGGATGTCGTCCCCATGTATAGAGGCTTTGGGTGGATTAGTCCTCCAATGGTTGAGTTGCATTATAATGTTAGACGGTTAAGGCTTTGGGGTTGAACTCAAATTCATAAATAGAGGCTTGGTAGACGTGGTCCCCATGGTTAGAGTCTTTGGACGGATTGGTCCCCCGTTGTTCGAGGTTTGAGTTGAATACCAAAAGCAAAACAGTCAAATAAAATCAAGAAAATGGTAAAGGAAAACAATAAAGAGACCGATATGGAAACGAAAACAAAAACAGAAATAGAAAAAGGAAAAGAAAACAGTAACACATAAAAAATTAAACACCACACAGATTTTACAAGAGCATAGCATATGCATATTTTATTTTATATCACTTACTGAGCCTTACGCTCATTAGTTTAAGTCTTGTTGATGTAGGTACATGCTAATAGGTTAAGGAGCAGTTGATGAAGGATTTGCACTAGCGGATCTTAAGGCTGGTTAGGCTAAAGGGATTTAAAGAAAAATAGTTTGTAAAGAAATTTAATTGTAAAAGAAAGAGGTTTATATATTGTATTTCTTAAATGTATTGTTTTATTATAAAGTCTTCCGTTGTATTTATAAGTGAAAAATGTCTTCAAAAGGATTTAAATCGAAAAGAAAAAGTTTTAAATTTTATGTGCTTTCGAAATTGCACGTTTTAAAAGTAAGAAAAATTGGGTCGCTAATAACGGTTTAAGGAAAAAGGTTTTCAATTGGAAAACAGTTATCGTTTTAAGTTCAAGTTTTGTAAGATGTAAATATTTAAAAAAAAAAAATTTATTCTAGGTATTTTGGTTTAATATATAAAGTCTTCCGCTGTGATTTATAAAGGAAATGTCTTTCAAATTACATATTTAACCGGGTTGTTACACATACTTTCATCGAAGGAACGTCATTACGAATAAACAATTCCCCTTGTCTGTCGTTCCCCCTCACAGAACGTCATACTTTTCACCGCAGAATGTTGGCATTCAGGCACGAAACATCATAATTCTTGAGCGGAATGTCATACATCCTTTGCCTTATATAAATTCACATTACACTCATTGTAATTTGCTTAGTGATTTTCTCAGCGATTATCAAACCTTAGAGCTTTCTGAGGGTTGAAGTATACCGCATTCCGGAGAAGTTGAAGCGTTAGTAATTGTTGAACACCAAGGCGTCTAGGAGTGATTAGGAATCTGTTAACTGCACATTTGAAGTGGAGCACATGTCCACAGTCTTGGCACATGATGTATGTCCATTTGGAGACGAAACTGCTATAGTGGTGCATTCCATCTCGGCAACTCTAGACGAGGAGGAGCTAAGTTCATTATGTGAATCTGGTGACGAAGAAATGTACGATAGGCCTCAATGACCACCATAAGTAGAATGTTCTTTCGTTGGTATGTATCTTAGCAAGAAGTATCAAATTAGAGAAGAAATCATAAATCATGCGTTCAAGAATGGGTATGGGATAAAATTCACCCACAATGACTCTAATCAGTTGAGGGATGTTTGTTAGGAAGGATGCACATGGCACATGCACGTATAAAAAATACACGGTCTATTGCAGTTTTAAATAAAGAGCTATAACGACATTCACACTTGTTCAAGAAAGATGGAAAGCCGCCATGCCTCTGCCAAATGGGTGGCAACGCATTACTTGGATAGATTCAAAAGCTAGGCCAACTAGGACCGTCCTTCCATAATTGAGAAAGTCAAGATGAATTTTAACGTGAATATTACACCCAACCTTGCTAGAAGGGCATGAAATGCATCCCGAAAAAGGAATGAAGGGGATAGCAATAAGCAATACAAGCTCATATGGTCATAGAGCAAAGAGATTCGAAGGTCTAATCCTAGAAGCTTGCTGCGCGTTCAGCTAGAGATGATTGGTCTTTCTCACAATCAAACATTTAAAAGGATGTACATGTGTTTGGCTACATGAAAGATGGGGCTATTGAACTGTGATAGAGCAATTATTTGTTTGGATAGTTGCCACTTGAAGAGATTGACTCAGGGCCAACTATTCACTGTTGTTAGCATTGACAGGAATGAAGAAATTTATCCAATTATTGTAGAAGTGGTTGAAGCAAAATGTAGGGATTCTTGGTCTGGTTTTGGAATTGTTGCTTGAGGATCTAAACACTCCATCCAGCAATGGGTGGACAATCATTTATGACCGAAAAAAGGTAAGGTTGATTGTTTTGCCATTTATGTTTATGTTATGCATTGTGTATGAATGTTTGACTCAGACTGTTAATTTTTGTAAAGGCTGGTGCCAGCTATTAGAGAGTTTGTAGGGACAGCGAAGCATTGTTTTTACATCTGACACCTGTATGTAAATTTTCAAAAACAATTTAAAAGCAAGTTGTTCAAGGATGCAATGTGGGGCGCTTCTAGGGCCACAACATCAGCGTACTTTGAGAGACAAATGAGGGAGTTATTTTTCCTTGACTAGTTATCCCACGCATATCTACAATGAATAGATGCAAGATTTTTGTCCAAACATGTTTTCAGCTCCATTCCAAAGTGCGACATAAGCCTGAACAACTTGAGTGAGTTCTCCAATGCTTGCATCCTACCAACCTGGGACAAACCGATTATCAGTATGTTCAAGATCATAAGAAAGGACATCATGTGTATGATCATTATGAAACATGAAAAGATGGCGCAATTGATGGACCTTTTGTGTCCGCAGATCAAGAATCGATTTGCCAGACTACAATTTGCAGGTCGAAAATGGAGTCTTGGTTTTTCAGGCACTACTTAGTTTGAGGTGAGCAACGGTAACGAACACTACGCTATCGATTTGGACATGCGTTATAACATCCCCCGGTGCTCCCAGTACAATATTTTCCACTTTGTGCCAAAGTCTGCACCGTTTTGTTCTTGGGATTAACCCAAAACGCGTTGTACTAGGTAGGGAGGGGAACTCTACTGATAAACCATGCATTTTCTACTCTCCCATGCTATAATACCCTGAAATTTTATCGGGCTCAAAATGTATTATTATTGAATTTTAGAAATTTTGGAATAATTTTCTCTTAAGTGGTATTTCCCAATTTTTCTGTTACGGAATTAAGTAAAAATAATCAGGAATAGGAATTGGATCAAATAATTTACGGTTCATATATTAGAGTATATAAATATATATTATAAGTAAAAAGAAGATTAAAAGAATATAAATAAAATGTGTTAAAAAGTAAATTGAATAAAATGAATGAAATAATCAATGAAATAATTGTTGTGCTTAACTAGGGGGTATGTGGCAATATATAGGGGAGTGAAATAACTATTGTGCTAACTAGGGGGTATGTGGCAACATCTAGGGGAGTGAAATAACTATTGTGCCTAACTAGGGGGTATGTGGCAACGTCAAGGGTGTGAAAAAACTCTATAAATAGGCCTTATATGTTGTAGGAAAATCCTAAGTGAAGGGAAGAGAAGAAAGGGGTGAAGAAGAGAGAATTTGTGAGCTTTTGAGTGAGAAATTTTGAGGAAGGAATTTCTCTGAGAATTTCAAAATCTTTGACGAGAAGAAATTTTACAGTCACCCAAGAATTTTTTGGGAACGATTTTCGTCCCTCTTAAATTTATTAAAAATATTTAGTTGATAATTATTAGTTAATATTATCATTATTATTACAATATTATTTTAGAAATTTTAATTCTTAGGAAATATTATTAGTGGTGTAATTATACTATGTAAGTGAGTTCTATCTAAAGAGACTGATATTTAATGTGGACCGTTGTGATCTTCTGGTCTTTTCTAGGAACTTACTTGGAAAAGATATTATGTCTAAGGAGAATCGCTAAGACATTCTTTCATGAGAATATTCCTGATTAGTACTATCCACAATTAACAAAAGAAATGAAATAATAAATAATAAATTTTAATTGGTCAATATTATTGTGAAGGTATTAACATTAAAGAATGAAAAGATAAAGGCTACAAACGCTAATGAATGAAGGAATATTCTACAAAGGTAAGAATTAGAGTATAATTGGCAAGAGGAGGCCCTACATCACGGGTTATACTTGTTGTTGTGAATCTTCAGATTGAAATACTCTCTTTGTGAAAATTTAAATATTGTCTTAATAAATATGATGAAATGTTAAACATTGAACCAAGCACAAATTTAACCTTATTGTTCTTAAATTCCCTATAAACCCACCTATCAATTTCCTGTTAATAGTTGTAAAGAAATAACTCAGTTGTTACTTTAATTTTATGTCAAGTGCACATAAATTATTACAGATTTCAGACTCTTGTTGATAACATTGTGTTTCTTTTCATATCTATATGGTGCAACGTACGTAGCATTCATGCGTCATATCTAGGGCTTATGAAAATGTGAACATATAGCATGACATGCCTAATATATGTAAATAGGTGTGTGGGGGTTCGGGAGAATTCATGACTGTCCATCGGTGGTAACACCCCTAATGGAAACCTCCAGCTCATGTAGAGTGTGGAGTCGGTTAAGCCACATGGACTATAGGGTTCATCATTTCTCTTGTACGGAAATCCCCAACATCTTTAACAAAAGAGTATGGTGACAGTATGTGGTGACACCCCTAATGGATGTATCTCCTCGTCGGAGTGACGGTTTAGTCACATGACCAATAGACTTATCCATCTCTTGGATTCCAGAAGGGATAGGTTCCTTTATGTAATGCATCATATGACATGCATAGCATCCACATTGCATTCATTCTAATTCTTGTTAGACATTAGGCTCATTGTTTTCTCTGTGATGAAGGTGATGAAGATTTGTATGTACAAGTTGAGGAGGAGATATTTCAGGATGATCCCTTGGGTTATCAGCCGGGTTCAACCTGTAGGGTTATGGCCCAAGAAAAATAAATGATTTTGGATAATAGTTTCTAAAATGATGAATCGCTGGATGATTCTAAATGGTTTGAATGATCTTTTAAAATATATTTTAAAGTTATTTCTGCTTAAACACTCTAATTAAGTTTGAAATCGCACGTTTTCATTTAAATAAAAGAAAAATTTTAATTATGGCTAAAAATGAAAGCAAATAAAAGGTTTTGAAAATACGGGCGTTACACAAGCGATGTGGGATTTTGCACCCCACAGATATTGGTTAGACCCACACCTGGGCCTTTCCTGGCTTTCACAGGTTATGCTACCATAATCTCCCTCCTTTGGGGACCCGACGTCCTCGTCGGCAACACTTCTAGTTGGGATTTTGCTCTGATACCATTTGTAACATCCCCCAGTGCTCCCATTATAATATTGTCTACTTTGGGTCAGAGCCTACACAGTTTTGTTCTTGGGGTTAGCTCAAAACCCGTTGTACTAGGCAGGGAGGGGAACCCTACTTATAAACCATGCATTTTCTACTATCCCAAATGATGTGAGATTGTGCACCCCCACTGATATGGGTTGGACCCACACTTGGTCCTTTTTTGGCCTTCATAGGGCAGGTTGCCACAGGAGTACTCGTAACTGTTACCAATGGGAGTTGACTGGCATCCCATGTGTCCATGCAATCTTGTGTATGCAATTTATGAGGGGATCTCCCGAGAAATTTGTGCATGAGTGCTACCACCGGGGAACATACATGAGGATGTACTCCCACTTTGTCCACATGGTCAGTGGACAAATCATGTGGCATGTGATGGACCTTGATCCAATTATGCCATCGTCATCTAAGTGACATCTCGGAAGTCCGTGAAAACAAAGAATAAGGAATTTTGACGAGGCTCCAAGGCAGATAGTGGTGCCTAGGAGACATCTCAACGTGACATGTGGCTAGTGTGGAGGTGTGGGGCACAATTCTCGCACGTGTCAAGGTAGAGGTCTAAAGTCAAGTGCATGTGGCAGCCGAAGATCTAAAAGCAGAGGCAGCAGAGGAATCTTATAGGACACATTTATGGGTTTCACAGTTCGCAACGTAGTCCCTGAGACAGTTCCCGACATAGTTCCCAAGACGCAGGTAAACACACTATTATGTTTACATTTTCATGTGTTATTTTAACTATGCTAATTTTATTTGCAATGTGTTATCCAGTAGTATGATGTGCAAGGTTCACAAATACAAACAAACACAAATGTGAATCTTAATCTTGATTAGATATGGCAATGCCTTGAAATATGCTACTCTGCCAGCATAGCCAGCTGGAAAGAATTCATCAAATCCTATTTACTTGCCTACGGAGGGAAATGGAAATCCACCATGTCTCTTAAAATCAGTGGAGTAATCAATCACATTGATGGATCTTTTGAGATTGATGGAGCAAAACATATATTAAATGAGATTTGTTCCAAGAGAAAGTGGCTAAAACCAAATTACAGGTTCGAACATGTTCTTTTAAGAAAAGAATAAAATTGATTAGTAGGAAAATATAATTTTGGACAAGAAACAACTTACCATAATTCCTGTAAGAAATATGCTCGTCTCCAAGTTTTTCCTAGTATTTGCACGAACAAATTTCGTGAAAATATCCATAAGTTCACTTTGCTGCATTAAACATTGACAAGTTATAGCTAGACTAATATGGCATGAATAAGTGCAGACACGTAGATAACCAAATTGAAGACGTAACCACGCGTGCAATTTTAAATGGTGGAGGCTATATTCCACCCGATGAGTTTGTCGATGGAGGAATGGGAGCAACTATTTACTGCAGCTTGGCAAGCATAGTAGGAGAAGAAGGTTGGCGTCTTAGGGCAATGGTGGTGCAAATTTGAGACACGTTATTACGTCACATGCAAATAAAGCAAATAATGGACTTTTCATATAAACTAAAAAACTTACAATTATTCATGCTATCGGATGCTGAAGAGGTTGTTGGAGAGATGCTCGAGAGGCTGCTCAAGAGGCTGGTTGAGAGGATGCTCACTGCCCCATTCTTTGTTATTTGGCCAACAATTGATAATGGCGCTCCTCTGTTCAGTTTCTATTGTTTGCATTTTGTGCAGCCCCATTTCAACTCAATCCTCCATTCTTCAAACTTGATCCAACATCATTTGATGCTGCTCCTCCGCTTGCTCCTCCATTCTTTGCATCCAACTGACAATCTCCTCAAGCATCGATGTAAAGTGAGATGACTAAGGAGGGGGCAGAGTTATTGGTTACGGAGTATCATCCTCCGTGTGCTGCGGAGGCAATGATGAGGTTGTTCCACTGAGGGGGGTGGAGGCTAGGAAACTTTTGCTCGAGTCTTCGGGGCAGGCTTGGATGGAATCTTACATCTGACTTTGAAAATCCCCATGTGGTCCACTTTCAATTTGTTGTAAACATCAGCGCCTTCTTTTCGATTCTCGGTTCCTCATCCAGACTGGTACCTCATGAAGCTAAACAATCCTCTGAATGAGCTAATTAAATGGCATACCCTTGGCTAGGTTGTTGAGGATCTCGTACATGTGACTTAAAATCATATAGCCGATGTTCACTTTCTTTCAGTTGAACACCTTCTCCAGCATATAGTAATACATGCAACTAACATGGTCTCAATATCCATCCCAAGGCAAAATGGTGTGTGTAATGATGGTGTGGATCACTCAAGCTTTGGTGTTAAAGTCATTGGACTTTGGCTTTTTGAACGCTACTATCTCGGTATCATGGCACAATAGTTTAAGCACTACCAGACCTTCTCCTCGTCTAATGAAATCAAGCTCCCGAGACACGTGGTAATATTCCTCCCTTAGTTCCTCCATAAAACATCCAAGGAGCAGGTTAATATCATTGGGAGTAAGCCTTAACTTCCATCCAAACATGTAAATCTGAACCTCTAATGGTTGGGTGGACAATTCCAAATTGGCATAAAATAGTTTGACAATTCGTTCATAGAAACTTCCACCAAATTTGCAAATAGCCCCCTTAACCAATTCTTCAATTTCCAATTCAGCCAATGAATCAAAGTCTACTATTCTAGATACAATAATTGAACGATATTTAATATCAGCTTCATACCAATCGTTTGCTGCAGCAGTCCTAAAGAGCGGGTAGTGGAACTTGTATGTAACAACTTCAAAATGTACCAATTGATCTATTGGTCGTTGTTGAGGCTGAGATTGAGGTTAATGTTGTGCTTTAACCTTAACTTGTGCTTCAATTTCAACCATGGTGGGTGCTTCAACTTCAGCCGTGGTTGGTACATTGTGCTGAAATTGAGCACACATGAAATTAGTTGCAATCTGCCTACGTTTACAACCTGAGTCCATTTCTGCTTTAGGTTGAGGCTGAGACTGTGACGGACCAATCTTATGCTTGAGAGTCAATTTCGTTGTCTTATAATCCGTTGGAATGAATGAAACAATGACAAAATCGCTAAGCTCACTAGAGCGCGGAATGTCAATTATATAAACTAGGGCAATGAAAGGCAGAACAATGCATGACATTCCACGAAGAAAAGTTGTCAATCCATGGCAGAAAGTATGACGTTATGTGCGGGGGGAACGACAGTCAATGAAAGTTGTCATTCATGTTGGTTTGTAGGTTCCTTTGCACGACAGAATTACCAATGTTCATAAGAACGGTAATGTGCGTAACCTATGTATCATGAAAAACAATTTCAACATGAACATAAAACGGATCGTTGTTATAAGATATTAATAATAATATGTATTTAAAATCTCTATTTAATTCTAAGCTAAAAAATGAAGAATATTACCTTTGTAGCTTACTTCACACTGGTTCAAAATCAACCTTCGATCTTCTCCGCCAATCCTCCTCATCTCGAATAAGCTCGTGTGGGCGTGATGAACGAAACAAGATCACACTCAATTTATGATAGATCGTATTCTCAACACATGAGACGATCTATTTGGATTTAGAAAACACTTCTCTAAAGCCAACACGGAAGACACAAATTTTTTGCTCTCAAAATGGATTTCTTAATCTCAAAGATTTCAACCTCAACTTCAATTTTTTCTTCCAACACTTCTTCTAATGAGGTTGGACCTTTATTTATAGTGGTATTGCTCCATAATGACCATTATGACATTTAGAGAAAACACTACAAATTCTTCATTACAATTATAATTGATTTCATAAATTTATAAAAATATTATGGAAATCAAAAGTCTTGTCACCATAACTCAACACTCGGCACATTTAAGTTATAACACATTTATAACAAAAATGTTATGGAAAACAAAAGGTCATGACATTAAATCAAATTTGACATTAATTCCAATTTGACAAAATCCATTTTAAAAACTATTTTTAAAAGTTACTTTATATTTGTTAATTAATTGAATAATCAATAATTCAATTATTTCATTTAATGAAATAAAACAAATATATTAACTATGACAACTTTTGTCATTTTGTCTTAATTAATTGAATAATCAATAATTCAATTATTTCATCTAATGAAAAAAATAATAGTAAACTTATTATTGAGTGTATTAAATAATTAATTCATAATTAATTATTTAATCTTCTTTGTTCATTTTTCTATTATTCGAATAACGATAGACGGTAACGAAGGGATCGATGGACCTACACTTTTAAGCTCCAATAATATTTTGTTAATTAATATAAACTCTTTATATTAATTAACATAATTATTAACTCTAAAGTAATTCCACTAAATACTTAGAGTTGTACTCTCAAAACTATAGAGTATATTTACTTAAAGTAATGTCCATTGACATAGTCGTTAAATATGTATTAACCCTCCATTTAGATTCGCAATAGAGCTAGGTTTAATCCGTTAACCTCTCATATTGCTTCTTTATCCTTGACTACCATTAGTTCTTAATTGAATAATTAATTCATAACAATTATGAATTGCGCGCTAATTATTCGATCCTTGAACTAACAAACAAGAGAATCTATAGAAATAGATTTCATTGTATCGATATTAACATTTCCAGCTATTCATTCTAATTTACTCCCAATATACAAGGTATACAAATCGTAACTCGTACAAAACTTTACCGAGTAAATCAAAGAATAAATTAAAATAAAATAGGAGTTTAATAAATACAACGAATTAAGATCATGCATATATGACCATCATTATGATAAAATTAATTGTTCTATATTTAACAGAAATTATCAGAACAATATAATTTTATCTGGTCCAGTCCTATATAATCATATTATATAAAACATATTTATCTTATGTCACTACATATTTAGTCAGGATATGACTATACATTCTTAATGAGATAAACTATGTTTATGACTATGACCTATTTGAAGATTCCATACTTCAAATATAAGTCATTGACATATTCTGGTTATTACTCTTTATATTTTATCCCACATATATACAATATATATGTTAATATAAAGTTAGCATATATAATCAAGGAATTTTCTATGAATTTTATAAAACATGATATAAAATGTTAACATAATATCAATCAATATAAATTTATTCATATATTATAAAATTGTTCTATTACATTTGCTTGTTGGGTATATTACTCCCAACAATTCGTAATGACGTTCCTCTGTGGAAAGTATGTCGTTCTGTTGCAGAACATCAATGTTCCATGAAGGAATGTATGATGTTTTGCGGAGGAACAACAAACAAACAACTTTATATTTAGCACTGACGTTCTGTGAAAGAACGTGTAGCGTTCCACAGAGGAAAGTGTAGCGTTCCGCAGCGGAACAAAATTTAATTGATTAACAGCAAATATGAAAATGATGTTTGAGGCATCTATTTCCCATAGTTCAGTGGTTAAGTTGTTCACAAAAATACATTAGTAGCTAGCTTGTCATTGATCATAAAGTACAATGGTTGATTTGTTAATTTCTCTTAAAGTCGTCTTGTTGGCCTCCAAACTTTAGGTTTCTTTTTCAATTAATTAATTATTAACATTTTAAAACATAGTTTGGTTGATTTTAATTTCAAATCTAACATTTGAATTGAAAATCTATTTTTTTTTTCGTCAATTTTTACTATATCTAAATTATTAAAGTAAAATTCATTAGTTAATTAGAATTAGTGGACGGTAACGAGAGAGATGAAAAGAAAATAGGAAAATTAACAAAACAACCACTGTACTATTTGATTAATGACAAGTCAACTACTGAACAATTTTCACTAATAACTTAAACATTGAACTATGGAAAATGGACAGAGCAAACATCGACCTTACATTTTCCTTTAAACAATATTGTTGTTCCACTGTGGAACGTTGTCTTTATGAGTTCTTGCAATTTTTTTAATGGGTATTAACTCTTTTTCACTGAAAGTCTCTAAAATTACGAGTTCTTGCAATTTTTTCCATGGGTGTTAACTTTTTTCTACTGCGAGTTCTCTGAAAAGATATAATAGAGTAATTTCCCTCAAGTTAATAGAGATGTTTACGTCGTATATTTTCCATAGTTAAGTATTTTATTTGTTAGTAAAAATTGTTCAGGGATTGACTTGTCATTGATCCTATAATACAGTGTTTGTTTTGTTAATTTCCCAAGAAAATAAAAAACAATTAGTCAGTTTGATTAGTTTGGTTCGATCAATGTCGCCCCTATTCAAATATCCACACTGTTCAATTAATCTTCACAAAATGTTGCATTCTGTATCATAAATATCAACTCTAGCTAAGCTGTTGTCCATCTTAGAAACGAGAGCAATCCAAGTCATTCTTTTCACCTTTCATTGAATTTCCCACCCTTTTTCTTGCACAGGGATAAGACTTTCATCGTTTGTTCCAATGCATTGCGATTTCGATTTCCTCAGTTCCTCTCAAAACTCTTCACAACTCCTTGCTCAAGTACAATGGCACCTGCAAAGGCTGAGAAGAAGCATGCTAAAAAGAAGCCTACCTGGAAGAAGCAGGCGGAGAAGTCTCCTACAATGACAAAGTTTACTAGCTCTTGAATGTTTATTATTCTCATATATTGTTGTGTAGTTCTTTTGAATTTGGTTAATTGAAAATAGTTGGCTCAATGATCGGTAAATTTCAAATTTTTCTTTCAATTTCCAGTCAACATTATTATTGAGAATCGATTGTGAAATCAAAAAAAGAAAAACACGTGGAAATAGAGATAGTAAGATTTATCTGGAAAATCTTTTCGGGAAAAACCATGGTAGATGAGAAAGTCACTAATTGGAAAGCAAGGTATAAATGAGTTTTGTGTCTCAAACATCAGTATATAGAGTAAATTCAAAACTTTAATATTGGATACGGGCCTGACTCGGCTCAACTAGAATTTGGGTCACATCAAACTCTAACAATTTCCACTCTGACATAAATTCCACATAAGAGATCCAAAACACAAGTTTTTCGGTCCACCAGAAAACCAATCTAGAACACTGAACTCTAACACTATCTTTAAAAACATTTTGGTGCAAGGAAACATATATGTAAAACTCCAACAAAAAATAACATACTCTTCTACAAATGCCCCTATAGGGCCAACACAGCAATTAATTTTGACCTTGCTTAAACTTGAGAGTAAACTTGGGAGACACACTCGAGAAGAAATCACATCTTCTTTTTGGTATTACTGAGTTATCAAAGTTGTAGCAATAAACTGCACTTGAATATAGTAAAGACTCCCCATTGGAATCATTTCTCTTGTACACATTCAATGCATAACCCAATGAAGTAGTTTCACTATATTGTAGCACAGCCTTACTCTTCTTCTTGGTTTTGCTTTTGACAATATCACTCTGATGTGAAATTAAAATTGAGGAAGATGTGGTGACTGCATTACTCTGAACATTTGCATTAAGTTGACATACCAACTCTAATGTATATTCAGATCCCAATTTGAACTTCACCTGAGAACCTAACTTCTTCTAAGTCTTCTCAGAAAATCTTTTAGAACGTAAATTCACAAACTTTGCAGCCTTACTACCAATTACGTAGAACCTTGCAACATACAAAAATTTTTAGAGCTTTTGTGTCCCTTTAACATGACGAGAGCACCCCTAATGATCTTCATAGCTCCACCTACATCGATGTACTTATAACCTTTAAAATCCAAAGTTCTTAATGAGATCACCTTTTTCAAATTGAGAACATGTCACACATTACCCAATGTCCTGCCATGTTAATGGGTGTCGTCTCCTTAAGGTTAGAAAACGTATCTCAGACCTTAGGAGGTTCTCTTTCTGGCGAGCAAAGAAGACGAGTTCCGATCTCTCCAGTGTGCTTCTCGGGTAAGTTAAATGTTCTCTTCTTCAAATTTTGTTTTGTTCTTTGCATAAAAAAACCCGGTTCTAATGGACAAGGGTTTGAAAAAGGTTGAAGATTAAAATTTTTTTGGACAATTGAAGCTTAGGGCACTACATAAATCCCTTAGATTATTCGAAGCAGTGAACTTGAAGGTACAGAGATCAAATCTTCCCTTTTATTTTTGTCTCTGATTTCTGCTCTTGGTTTGGAAAAATTTGATAAGATTTCTCCTATAAATTTTGTTTCCTTGAGTTGAATTATTGGATTCTAGGTGTGATATTGTTGATTATAGATTCGTTGTTATTTGGAAGAGAATAGAAGAAATCTTGAAATTTTGTTGTGCGTATTTCGTCGATGCGAAAACTGGGCAGCGACTCTGCAAACAATGAGTTGTGATACACATGGTGCTGAATTGTTGTCTTGCTCGGTGTCAACTGGTCGAGACAGGGAGTCTCGGTCGGAGTCGATCTTGTTTGCTGCAATGGATAGGATTGGAAAATCAAAACATGAACGCAGTAATGTTCATAAGAAACGGGTCACAAACCAGACGCTTGAGTTTAGACATAAATGGACTTGGGCCGTCAATTTGACTAGAAGGTTGGGTCAAAGGTTTGAGGCCACCAAATGGGCCTATATTGGGTCTGTCTTAAATAATAGTGGATATTATTTTGAAAAACTCACACAACTTGTAATCTTATTTTAGGTACCCAATTATTGTATTAAAGTGTAAGCTCAAGTATTTGGGACACCCTAACTAATTGGGCTTGGATCGAAATAACCCACTTCAAGGTAGGGATTATTTTTATTATGCACTACTTTTTCATTTTGTTTTAAAAAATTATTATTATTATTATTTTTCAGAGTCCTCTCTGATTTTTACGACGCAATCATTTTCACAATCGTCGAATTATATTTTATAAAATTTCCACACATTCCCCTGTACAGAATGTGTTTGCTTGTTATTGATTTGGATAATAGGGGATTTTTTTTTTCAAAATTGTCTTTGGGTTCGAATCCCTAAAGTGCAAATAGGTAATAGGACAGCTGTATGTGCCGTGTATTTGGGTTGCGTATCCCTAAAACTGATCAGGGCTTATTTGGCTTTTGCGATCGCCGAGCATTGCTTTTATTTTCTTAAATGCCTATGGCATAATGTGCTCGGAGTCCGTGAGTGGCTCCATTTTCACTGTGAGTTTAACTAGTACAACAAGGGTGTATTTTGACTATATACCGCATATTAGTGGGTCATTTTAAACACGTGCCTTTTTGTACAATTTTTCTTTCAAAAATTGAAATTTTATAAAATGTGATCCTAAATTTTTATACATGCTTAATAAAAATCTTTCTTTCAAATCTGAAAATTTTAAATCCCTACTGAGTTTAGTCAACTCATCCCTTTAATAAAATTTTCAGGAAATTATAAGCCAGACTTCCAGTTGCTAAGTCAAGATTAGTTTCGGGCATAGTTGTTTAATTTCTATCATTTTATTAACTTTCCTCGAGAGACTTTTAGTGATATATATTCATTTATTTGAATGACTATAAACCTTAAATGTTTAATTTCTTTTCTGCATAGTTTTCTTTTATATGGATTATATTGCTTTACTGTCTGATTTTACTTTTGGACCTGTTAAGCCCGTTGAAATTTTTGGGCCCTGGCTTTAAAAAAGTTATTCTTGTCTTCCGCCATTAAATGCTAAATATTTAATTTAAGTGAAATGGGTCGGATAATTCGTTCCTTTTGTGTCGGGTCGTTCCACGTTTGTCTCGGGTCCTTTTCAGGTCATGACAGAATTTTTGGTATCAGAGCCAGGTTCTATCTTAAAAAGTGAGATCAATAAGATAGATAGTAAATTAATATACAAGAGTTTACAATATACTGTGCCTAAGGACGTACTCTAACTTACCTAGTAAATATTTCAGCTTATCAAAATGCCTCCACGAAGAGCTCGTAGAAATCATGTTCCTACTGCACCTACTGCCCAATCTGCTGAGTCACAACTTGTTGATCCTCTCGTGGCCTTAGGAGATGTATTGCAGAACCTGCCTTGAAATAACGGTATTCAGGACCCCGAGACGTGCCACATAAAATTCTTTGAGCAGTTGGGACAAATTAACCCTAAAATATTTGTGGGCAGGGGTGATCCTCAAAGTGCCGAAAATTGGTTGCGAGTGATGGAGAAGAAGCTGACTGGTATTAGAGCTCCTACAGAGTATTGGGTTGGTCTTGCGACATTCTACTTTAAGAGGATGGCTGAAGTTTGGTGGAGGACTCTTAAGCTGGATTGTCCGTGAGATATGATGACATGGAACCAGTTTGAGACTTTATTCCATGATAAATATTGCAATGCTGGTCACCGCTAGAATATGATCAGTGCATATTATGATTTAGAGCAGGAAGGTTTGATTGTATTGGAGTATTACGCCAAGTTTACAAAGTTATCGTAGTATGTCATTGAAGATCCAGTTGCTCAAATGGTCAAATTCATGAAGCATCTGAGACCCAAGATTCGACATCAATTAGCCTCTGTGGAATACAAGTCTATTTCTGAAGTCGTTGTTGCTGCTTAACGTATTAAAGCTATTTTGGTTGAACAATTCGGCGAGTATAAAGGTAAATCAAGTAGAGAATAACCAGTTGGTGGTAAAATAAGCAAAAAGAAAAAGAACCGGAACAAAGGTGGACACACTCAGAGTGGAGCTGGTGGATAGTCTTGTGACACTCCTTATTCTGTTAGTGGACTCACAGGCTCCTATGTATGCCCTACTTGTAACTAGCCTAGCCACTTATGAAAGAATAGCCCGATGAATAAAAAATCTCCTCAGACTAATTCGGCGCCTGCTCAGACAGCATCTGTTAGACCTGATTTTGGAGTTGGTAAGGGATTTTCTGGTCAGAGTCAGCGTTGTTTTTCTAGATCACAGAGCTTTGCTTCCCCACAGCCAATCGGTTATAGACCTTTATTTTAACAGCAGTATCAACCCACTGGTACTAATTTTCAAAGGCCTTCTGGACATCAGCAGAGTTATGCAGCTAATGCTACTCCATCAGGATCTTTTAGTATGATAGCTGACACTACTCCTAATTCATCAAGGGGTGGATTTGGCGGAAATAAGAAAGGCAAGGAGAAGATGTCTAGCCAAGCTTATGCAGTTCTGGAGCTGAGGCTATTGATCAGTTCGGTCAGGGCGTCATTGATGGTATGCTTTCTTTATTTAACACTATGATGCATGTACTGTCTGATACTGGCGCTTTGCATTCATTTATTTTTGCATCGCTTGTTCGTGTTTTGAATGTGACTATGGAGAAATTAGATAATTCCCTAATATTGAGTACTCCCTTGAATAAGAGATATAAAGTATATCTTGTTGTCTGATCTGCTGCCCTTATTATTGATGTGCATGAACTGTCGGTTGACCTGATAGTTATACCTATGGATCAGTTTGATGTGATCCTAGGTACAGATTGGTTGAGCTTATATAAAGTTACGATTTACTGTTATCGAAAAACATATATCACTGTTATTGGAAAACGGAAAAGTCTTGGTGCATCCATGTAATACTCGCATGCTTCCTGTTGACCCTACTTTATGAGCCTGTGTGGGTGGTCGGAGAAGATTGGAGCCTTATGGGAATATTTTTGCTATCAACGGTGACCTTGTTACGATCAGGTAGGATTACGAGTTGTCAGTGGTTTGTGATTACCCTGATGTTTTTCATGAGGTTCTGCCTGGGTTGCCACCCGACCGCAATATTGATTTTTTCATTGATTTGATGCCCAGTACCACTCTAACTTTGATTGCTCCATATCACATGACTCCTGCTAAATTGAACGAATTGAGAACCCAGTTAAATGATTTGTTACAAAAAGGGTTCATTCGAAATAGTATTTCGCCGTGGGGTGCACCAGTCTTATTTGCAAAGAAGCAGGATGGTTTACTTTGATTATGTATTGACTATTACAAATTGAATCATGTAACAGTCAAGAATAGGTATCTGTTGCCGAGAATTGATGATTTATTTGATCAACTTGGAGGATCCATGTATTTTTCAAAGATTGATCTGCGATCTGGTTATCACCAACTGAGGGTATGTGAAGAAGATATTCTGAAGACTGGTTTTCGTACGCGTTATGGGCACTTTGAATTTTTGTTGCTTCCGTTTGGGTTGACTAATGCACCAGCTGCCTTTATGGATCTTATGAATAGAGTCTTCCGGCCATATCACGACCATTTTGTTGTTGTATTCATCGATGACATCTTGATTTATTCTAAGACTTGGGATGAGCATATGAAACATCTTAAAATTGTTCTATAGACATTGAGGGAACATCAATATGCAAAACGAGAAAAGTGCAACTTCTGGATAATTGAAGTAAAGTTTTTAGGCCATGTTGTTTCCCAAAATGGCATTTCAGTCGATCCGGCTAAGATTGAAGCAGTGTTAGATTGGAAGCCGCCCAGAAATGTTATTGGTGTACGCAGTTTCTTGGGTTTAGCTGGCTATTATCGATGGTTCGTGCAAAACTTTTCTTCTGTTGCTATGCCGCGAACACAGTTGACCAGAAAAGATGTGAAGTTTATTTGGAGTGAGAAGTGTCTAGCAACTTTTGATGAACTCAAGCGAAGATTGACTACTGCCCCAGTGTTGGTAGTACCTGACGAGACTTTACCTTATGCAGTTTTTACTGATGCATCAGGAGTTGGATTGAATTGCGTTCTGATGCAATGTGATAAAGTTATAGCTTATGCATCTCGACAATTGAAGACACATGAGCGAAATTACCCTACTCACGATCTAGAGCTTGTAGCTATTAGTTTCGCTCTAAAGATTTGGCGAAGCTACTTGTATGGTGCTAAATTCGAGATATTTAGCGATCACAAAAGTTTGAAATATCTTTTCTCGCAGCATGATTTGAATCTCTGACAGCGTCATTGGGTTGAATATATGGAGGACTATGACTTCACTTTATAGTATCATCCTGGTAAAGCCAATGCTGTAGCTGATGCCTTAAGCCGTTTTCCTCAAGGATCTCTTTCCTGTCTTGTTTTGGATGATTGGAAGAGATGTTTAGTCATTGGAGATTATGAGTTGCATTTCCAAGAAGATGGTCATTCAGTTAGAGTTTTCAACTTAATTACGACCCCTACACTCTTGCAACGTGTGAAGGACTTGCAGAAATTTGACGAGAAATTAAAAGAAAGATTTTAGAAGATTCAAGCTAGTGAGCAGTTTGATGGTTGGAAAATTAATTCTGATGGATTCCTATTCTTCAAGAATCGAGTTGTCGTTCCTAGTGATTTGGACTTGAGACAGGCGGTTTTAGCTGAGAATCATAAATCCAGATTTGCCATTCATCCCGGCAGTACAAAAATGTATCAAGATATGAAACGTTAGTATTGGTGGGTTGGAATGAAAAGTAACGTGATTGAGTATGTTTCAAGGTGTTTGATTTGTCAACAAATTAAGGCGGAACATCAGAGATCAGCTGAGTTGTTACAACCTTTGCCTATACCAGTGTGGAAGTGGGATAGGATCACCATGGATTTCGTGACCGGTTTGCCTAGAACAGTAGAGAAATTCGATGCAGTTTGGGTGATCATTGATAGATTGACAAAGTCTGCACATTTTATTCCCATTCGAATGAATTATTCTCTTTCAGAGTTAAGCAAATTATATATTAATAGTATTGTTCGTCTGCATGGCATTCCTTATAATATTGTTTCAGGCAGAGATCCAAGGTTTACTTCAAAATTTTGGAAAGCTCTTCAGAAAGACTTGGGTACTGAACTCAGTTTAAGTATTGCGCATCATCCTTAGACTGATGGACAATTAGAACGTACTATATAGATTCTCGAAGATATGTTGAGGTCTTATATTCTGGATTTCGGGAAAAGTTGGATTGATCATTTGCCCCTTGTAGAGTTTGTTTATAATAACAGTTATCAGACAAGTATTGAAGTTTCACCTATAAAACTTTATATGGAAGACCATGTCGATCACCGCTATGTTGGGATGAAGTCGAAGAGCGTGTTTCTCTTGGCCTGAGGTGATTCACGAGACTACTGAAAAAGTTCATGTAATTAAAGAAAGACTGAGAACTGTGCAAAGTCGTCAGAAAAGTTATGCAGACTTGTTGTGAAGAGAAGTTGAATTTGAAGCTGGAAATTATGTATTTTTGAAAGTCAGGCTGAGAAGGGGTATAAGTCATTTTGGGGTTAAAGGGAAATTGACCCCCAGATATATTGGTCCTTTTCAAATCATTGATAGAGTTGGCCCAGTGGCGTATCGTATGCACTTGCCACCGCAGTTAAACTATGTTCATAATGTTTTTCATGTCTCAATGTTGAGGAAGTATGTTTTTGATCCTTCACATGTGATCTCTTATACTGAGGTGCCTATCCAGGAGGATACTTCTTATGAAGAGGAGCCTGATAAAATTATTGGTCATGAAATTAGAGTTCTTCGTCATCGTGAAATACCTCTAGCTCTAGTTCAGTGGAAGAATCATAGTGAAAGAGAAGCTACTTGAGAAGTTGAATCAGACATGATGGCTAAGTATCCCCATTTGTTTAATGGTATCTTGAGATTGTTCTAAATTTTGGGGACGAAATTTCTTAAGTGGGGAAGAATGTAATGTCTGAGCCTTTCGGCCCAGCCTGGAAAAAATTTTTTTTTAACAGATTGAAGCTTCTTCCCCAATCTATTCTGTTGCCAAAATTTGGGGAAGAAGCTCCCCTATATCAGCCGATTGAAGGAGAAAGGGTGAGCCCACTCGATCCTCCCTCCGATTTTGTAAATCCTCCTCCGGTGTGCGAACGAATTTCTCTAGGTGCAAGCTTCTTCCAGGTAAGTCCGATTTCAGACTTCAATCCGATTTCCTTTGGTGTGACCTGTTAATGGGTGTCGTCTCCTTCAGGTTAGAAAACGTATCTCGGACCTTAGGAGGTTCTTTTTTCCGGCGAGCATAGAAGATGAGTTCCGATCTCTCCAGTGTGCTTCTCGGGTAAGTTAAATTTTCTCTTCTTCAAATTTTGTTCCATTCTTCGCATAAAAAAAAAAAAACCGGTTCTAATGGACATGGGTTTGAAAAAGGTTGAAGGTTTAAATTTGTTTTGGACAATTGAAGCTTGAGGCACTGCATAAATCCCTCAGATAATCCGAAGCAGTGAACTTGAAGGTACAGAGATCGAATCTTCCATTTTATTTTTGTCTCTGATTTCTGCTCTTAGTTTGAAAAAATTTGATAAGATTTCTCCTATAAATTTCTTTTCCTTGAGTTGAATTATTGGATTCTAGGTGCGATATTGTTGATTATAGATTGGTTGTTATTTGGAAAAGAATAGATGAAATCTTGACATTTTGTTGTGCGTATTTCGTCGATGCGAAAACTAGGCAGCGACTCTGCAAACAATGACTCCTGATACGCATGGTGCCGAATTGTTGTGTTGCTCGGTGCCGACTATCCGAGACAGGAAGTCTCGGCCGGAGTCGATCTTGTTTGCTGCAATGGAAAGGATTGGAAAATCAAAACACGAACGCAGTAATGTTTGTGCGAAACGGGTCACAAACCAGACCCTTGAGTTTAGACATAAATGGACTTGGGCCTTCAATTTGACTAGCGGGTTGGGTCAAAGGTTTGAGGCCACTAAATGGGCCTATATTGGGTTTGTCTTAAATAATAGTGGATATTATTTTGAAAAACTCACACAACTTGTAATCTTATCTTAGGTACCCAATTATTTTATTAAAGTGTAAGCTCAAGCATTTGGGACATCCTAACTAATTGGGTTTGGATCGAAATAACCCACTTCAAGGTAGGGATTATTTTTATTATGCACTACTTTTGCATTTTGTTTTAAAAAAAAATTATTATTATTTTTGAGATGCCTCTCTGATTTTTACGACGCAATCATTTTCACAATCGTCGAATTATATTTTATAAAATTTCCACACATTCCCTTGTACAGGATGTGTTTGCTTGTTATTGATTTGAAGAATAGGGGATTTTTTTCAAAAATGCCTTGGGTTCGAATCCCTAAAGTGCAAATAGGTAATAGGACAGTTGTATGTGCTGTGTCATTGGGTTGCGAATCCCTAAACCTGATCAGGGTATTATTTGGCTTTTGCGATCGTCGACTATCGTTTTTATTTCCTTAAATGCCTATGGCATAGTGTGCTCGGAGTCCGTGAGTGGCTCCATTTTCACTGTGACTTTAACTAGTGCAACAAGGGTGTATTTTGATTATATACCACATATTAGTGGGTCATTTTAAACACGTGCCCTTTTGTACAATTTTTCTTTCAAAAATTGAAATTTTATAAAATGTGATCCTAAATTTTTATACATGCTTAATAAAAATCTTTCTTTCAAATCTGAAAATTTTAAATCCCTACTGAGTTTAGTCAACTCATCCCTTTAATAAAATTTTCAGGAAATTATCATCCAGACTTCCAATTGTCAAGTCAAGATTAGTTTCAAGCATAGTTGTTTAATTTCTATGATTTTATTAACTTTCCTTGAGAGACTTTTTGTGAGGTATATTCATTTATTTGGATGACTGTAAACCTTAAATGTTTAGTTTCTTTTCCACAGTTTTCTTTTATTTGGATTATATTGCTTTACTATCTGATTTCACTTTTGGACCTGTTAAGCCCATTGAAATTTTTAGGCCCTGGCTTTAAAAAATTTATTCTTGTCCTCCGCTGTTAAATGCTAAATATTTAATTTAAGTGAAATGGGTCGAATGATTTGTCCCTTTTGGGTCGGGTCGTTCCCCGTTCTGTCTCGGGTCCTCTTCGGGTCGTGACAATCACTATCTTTGTTGTTTGGCTTTCTTGTTCTTCCTCGAATGATGAATCCCTCATCTAGATACTCGGGTCCAACAACAATTTGCTTCATCTTCTCTTTTGATAACAAGACACCATAAACTTCTTCCAAAGTTAGACTTTTCCTACTATATAAGATCATATCTCTAAAAGCACCATATGAAACAAACAACAAGCAAAGTATAATCAACTCCAAATCTTACTCATCGTACTTGCATTCCATAGTTCCTAAATCTAATACTAATTCCTTGAATGTAGTCAAGTGTTATTCAATAGAACCTTCTTACATTAACTTATTAGAATAAAGTTATTACTTCAAATGCAACTTGCTTGTTAGGGTTTTCTTCATACACAACTACTCTAATTTTAACCATAATTTAGCATAGATTTTTAGTTCAAAACGTCCTACAAAATCTAATTTGACAAATGTAGACATATCAAAGATAGGGTTTTTTATCATTTTGAATTTTCTTCTCTTCACACCATGATGTAGGCATTTTATCAAGGCTTACCAATGCGTCTAAATCTATCTATGCAAGCACATCTCGTATCTATTAGCCTAAGTGTCATTAGGCCTATTTGTTTTGATGATAAATATGTTAATTGTAATTATGAGTTGTTTATTATTTGAATATGCTTAATTGTTTTATCTTTATAATTATATTAATCTTCATTGGAAATACCCCTTAACAAGAGTATTTATATGTTCTAACATGTTGGTTTAAGTCCATGCAGATATTGATTATGTTTTGGGACTAAAATACTTCAAAATGTGAAAAACACGGAGTACATGTCGACTAACAGTGGAGATTTGGTCGACCAGTTGGCTGAAGGAAGGGCCAAAGTAGAAAATTGGTCAACCAGTTTACTATAGAAGATTGACCGCAAATATTATAGAGAGCTTGAGAATTCCAGACTGCTGAAAGGTGGTAAATTGGTGTTGGAAAGTTGATAGACCAAAAAATAGATAAAAAGCTCAGGTTTTTCATCGGTCAAAGAAGCGGTTGAGTGCTGCATATATGATCAACCACAAAATGGATAGAGTTGAGCAAAACTTCTCAAATATGAAGAGATGGTGGACCGATATGTAAAGCAGTCGACCAGTCAAAACTTATAACGTAATGGCTAATTTCCAATGGTCTAGAGGCGGTCGACCTAAATGAGGGTGGTCAACCAGTTTTACAGATTTTATATATAGAAGACTCTCTGAAGCTCATTCTAACAACACGAGAATCGTAGCAAAGCTATGCCAAATTCCATATATGATTTCTCTATATTCAAATGGGTGAATAGGCTTAGCTCTTCGATTCCCAAACTTGTGATTTATATTTGGAGAGCTTGGGTTCTAAAGTTATATTTTCATTTCCGCACTTGAAAATTGTTACATCAAGGGTGACACCCCGTGAACAATCAAAAAGAAGGGTGACAACCTAAGAAGAGTCAACTTGTAAAGGTTTGGATGACACCCGTGAAGCCGATCGTCACTAACCGGGAAGACTAGTGGATTAAGGATCTCCAAGTTGAGAACTTGGAGCGCGAACATAGGTCGGAGTTGCCGAACCGCATGAACAAACTTTGTTTACACACTATCCCTAAACTTCCTTATATTTATTTATTCTTGATTGCATATCTATTGATAAATCACTTAGGGATAGATTAATTAATTATCGCATAAAAAAGTTTATCACATCTAATTCACCCCCCTATAGGCGTGCATCAATCCAACAATATCTTTACCTATCATAACTGATATCATGTGTTTCGATCCAACAATGGAACATCAAATTTCGATGAACTCATCTCCCTAAAAAATTTCAAAATTTCACCCATAAAATTATTTGAAACCAAAAATATCCAAACACAAATTCAAACACCCAAAATTCATAAATTCTAAATAACTCACAAATATTCCACCAAAAAACTAAAACAGAGCCACACCAAATCAACAAATCTTCAAGAAAGATTGAAAATTCTTTTTTCTTGTTCACTATGAGAGAGAGTGGTAGATTGGGACTTGGTCATACGAATGACAGCAAGGCTCTGCATACGGCAGACAGAACTTGATGTTGGTGGACTGGCTATGCGTCTAGAAGGTCAATTGATGATTTCATTTTGGTACGTGGTGGGCATTGGAATTTGTGGAGTCAAACGGAGGCGCATGATGCTTCTGCCTAATCTAAGCTGAGTGAACTTTAGTTGAGAACGTTTGTGCAACTGATCTGAGGAACATTGCGTGAACAGATGCCGAGTGATCTTCTTGGAGAAGGCAGAGTGCTACTCCTCTCAAGCTATAGTGGTCGATCCTCTTGATCACCGAGGTGACGGCAGGAGATTAAGGTTCTCTTTCTCAGCAATGGAGTAGCTCCCTCTTCGATGGACGGCAACAGGCAATAGTTTCCTTCTGCCGAGGAAGGAAACTCAATTTTTTTTTAATTTCTTTTTCCAAATTGCAATTTTTCACCAAAATTCCAAACTCCAAAATTTATTCAATTTGAGTACAAAAACTCTCAACTTTGCTCCAATACCAATGATTGAGAATTGAATACAAAATCAGAAAAAGAGAAACACGCGAAAACAAGGACACCAAGGTTTACATAGAAAACTCTTTCAGAAAAAACCACGGACAGAGGAGAAATTCACTAATTAAAAATCAATGTAAAAATGCATTTTGAGTCTCATGCATCAAAATATATAGAGTAAATCAAAAACTCTAATATTGGATACAGGCTCAATCTAACCCAACTAAAATTCAAGTGTCACACAAACTCTAGCAGTTACAATGAATTTGCAATAGAGATTGGCAGGTGTTAGAAGTTTTGGTCTCCTAGAGATTGGCACATAACATGAGATCTTGCATATTTTGATATTTCTATAGAAGAATAGCTCTTGGTATTGGGAATCTTTATGTATGTTCATGTTTTCTACTCTTGATTTGTCTTCACCTGCTTGTTTTCATGGCCTAGTACAATCTAACATGACCTTTCTCAATTTAATTTTCAGATCTTGTAGTTTGGCATTTTCTTTAGAATTCACATAAAAGTAAACACATGTTAGGAAACAACTACTTAATTAAGTAGTTCCCCAAAATGCTACTTAAATACTTGACGAAAACTATCCAACTTATGATGCGTATTTGGGCAGTTCATTTGTCTTTTCTATGATTGGAGCTTTGCATTTATCACAACCCAAAAGTGGAACGATTTGACTTGAAAAGATTGAATTGCTTGACTTAATCACAATTAATGTACAATGTAGCAATGAAAGTGTAAAGACCCAATTTTTTGTAAATCTTTTGAAATGCGTGAAATTTAAAACTTTTAGAAGACCATTGAAATCGTTTTTAAAATAATTATCAGAGTGCATCTAAACTGGACAGATATCAACCTTTTACAAATCGTGGTAAACTGTGAAATGTCACAGATATAAAATCATTTGTAAAACATAGCGGAAGCATTATAAAATCATTTATTTAAAGCATTGAGGAAGCGTAAATCATTTATAAAATCTCGTGTTGTTCTATTGACACTAAACAATTAAATATACTTTAATTACAAACCATTTTCTCTTTTACTCACTTAGCCTAGTCAACCACAAGTTCCTTCACATACAAATCCTTCATTCCTGCTTTAATATTTGTTCATCGGCTTTCGCATTGATTCCTAATTTCGTGCATTTATTCCACGTACAAGTACTTACACTTAAACCACAAATAAGCTTAAACCACAAATAAACTGTAAGCCCAAAGGCTTTGTAAGAAAAATGGTTTAATACAATTATGCTTATGACTCTATTTAGTTCTTTTGGAATGGGGGACACTCAAACCAATCATTTCATTAAGTCATTGGTTCTTTCACTTTTTCTCTACTCGTACTTCGAGCTGGAGATTGGGGGATTTTCTCGTGCAATGGTATAGTGGATAAGATCTAACATTTTACTTGCAACTAGAACTCCCGTACCCTACAAGGGAGGAGCTTCACCTAGTTGCAGACTAGACCCGCTACCCATCTACCCCTAAGTCCCTTTTTCTTCTTTTCCTTCATTTTACCTCACTTAATGCATGTATGAGTACCATCCCAGGTGACACTCCCTATTGATTTCTATTAACATGATGCATGACCATACATTCTTAACCTAACATGATGCATAATGCTTTATAACGTAACATTAACAGAAATTGAAGTGGCATTGAAATAAAAGTAACTATAATTGAAATTACGCACAGAATGTATAACAGAAATTAAAAGCGCACACATCAGAGAACAATTGAAATATTGAATTGTAAGCAACGAAGCACGTAAAGGAATCAAACAATGAACACACTTAATAAGGAAGTACAGAAATTGAGCACCCATAGCAGAATAATACACAATAATAATCAAAAGAGAATTCAAAACATACTACTAATTAACATGGTAATTATCCTAGTTGATTTTCTAGTCATTTTACATGCTCCCTACATTTATTATACAAAGGTGATCATTCTAGTTTCTTAGCATATTCAAGAAATGTTTCCATTATTATTCTAGTTAGTTATCCTAAATAATTTACATACTTCAGAAGGATTTCATTTAATATTCTCGTTACATATCTTGGTTAATTTACATGCTTGGAAAAGATTATCTTTAGTTATCCTAGTTAGTTTTCATGCTCAAGAAATAATTACATTTATTATTGTAGTTAGGTATTCCAATTGGTTAACATGCTCAGGTTTATAATTTACAATGGACACAAAGGATACAATGAGTACAAGAAGATAAACACAAGGAAGACAATAACATCGGAAGGAAAGATAAACATCATAATTGAAAATCTTAATTCATTCATACTTATTTCCTTCATCTTTTAGCTTTTCTCTAATAATTCTTTAATAAAGAAATGCAATTGCAATAGAAGGTAGTACACAAAATATTAAAGAAGATAAATGGACTACTGGGTTAATTAAGCTCGAATTGATTAATATTAATTTATTAATTAACATGCTATTCTATTTAATTAATTCCGCATGCAATTCAAACATGCTAATTACTTATTAATTACATGTCACACCCTAGATACTAACACACTACTAATTCATTTATCATGCTAATTAAACAAGCTAACAAGTTAAACATACTAATTACATGCTATGATTATTATTCTGGTTAATTACCTACTCAAATTACATGCTTTTATTTTGTTATTGTCAATTATTTAATGTGACCTATTAAACATGCTTAACTAGTTAGTCGATTGTTGTCCTAGTTGTTAACATGCTCAGTGAAGTAATTAAGAGGGTTTGTTAAACAACTAGTAACGTGCTCGGATTGGTTATTTATGACTAGTTAGTTGATTAAACTAGTCAATTACACATGTTCAAGTCTAATCTAGTTAAGTTAATTCACATGCTCAGGTAATAATAACAATTTGGATTCTAATTGATTAGTCAATTAAATAGGTATACATTAGTTAATTAACATGGTAGTTAGTTAATTAAACGTGCTAATTATTCTAGTTAATTACCAGTCAATTAACATGCTCAAAGAAGGATCACAATTATAGTGAACCGAACATGCTTACCCAGAGAATTTAACCAACAGTAAGTAATGGAATAAGCAACAAGAATAAACTTGACATAAGAGAAGGGAAATCAGTTCATTCACGATTATCTCATCCTCACATCTTTTCAGTTCATCATCCTTTAATTCACAACAAGTCATTTTATACTTCACAACTATTCTCATCAACCCAACAATTTCTACAAAGTAACCAATCTCAGCACTAATAATAAAAACAGGGCTAACACTAAAGAAAATATCACAGAGCAATAGAAACAAAGGAACAGAGTTAACAACCAAGGAAA
Source organism: Begonia loranthoides (assembly GCA_022433065.1). NCBI lineage: Eukaryota > Viridiplantae > Streptophyta > Magnoliopsida > Cucurbitales > Begoniaceae > Begonia > Begonia loranthoides. Next base: position 43,646,473 of record CM039468.1, on the reverse strand, counting down.
TATCACAGAGCATCGATAACTTAAAGCAGTTAATTATAGAATCAACAATAATCAACTGAGTACTAGCATTCTACACTAGCATCAACAAAGAAACACATTCACACACTCTACTTATGGTGTAGGGCCTCCACAGGCCAAAGATACCCCTATTTCCTTACCTAAATTAGAGAACTCAACTCATGGACAACACTCCAGTTCAAGGTTCCATAGCTCACAGCAGCTCCACGTTCGGCTTCTAACTCTATAGCAGCTCTAACTCCAATCTCCACTCACACTCACTACTCACAACTCTCAGCTCACACCTACAACTCACACGCACAAAGGATCCTTCTTCTAAGAAGGGACTCTCACTCACTCTCTGGAACTCTTTTCTCTCACAGGAAATGAAGCCTACGCAGGAGAGGAAAAAGGGTAAGAGAATGACAGGACATAATGGAGAGGGAAGGGCTTTACCTTGGAGAGGGAGGGGACATCGTACACATAGGGAGAGAGAAGAGGTCGGCTCGCCTAGGAGAGGGTGGGGGAGAGTCATTCGTTGTCTAGATTTAATGGCTAAATGACAATTCTTCATCATTTTAACCCTTATTTAATCATAGTCTGTGCTATTTCGGACGAGTGCAGATGCACTGGTCTCGTTCGCATTTGTCCGCAAGAGCAAAACTCCTAAGGTAAAATCGTGCCTTTGGACGAGAAATGGTGTCCCCGCCCATTCCGTACCGTCCAAAGGAGACATTTGGATGCAAAATGGCATCCACATAATGCTTTTGCGTGCGTCCGAATGTGTCTAGAAATTGGACAGATTCGATCCGGACGCAGCCACCCCCTACGCACACATCCAGACTCATCTAGAACTGTCCATGATTCGGACAGATTCAATCCAGACGCAGTCATCCACATCCGCATCATCCGGACATCATCCACAACTCCACAACACAGTGAACTCAGGACGCAAAATCACGTCTTTAGTCGTTCCAAGGCTAAGGGCGACGTGCAATGCACTTGCGGACAACATGTCTCATCCACAAGTTGTCTGCATGCGTTCAGAAGTCGACTTCTAGACACATCAAGATGCAAACTCCCATCCTGGTGCATCCCTAGCGTCAGGGATGCCACGCAATGCACTTACGAATGATATAACTCATCCGCATGTCATCCACAGGCGTCCGTAAACGCCCTGAATAGCCTTTACTCACCTTTTTCCCTACTTAACTCTTATCCCCTAATATTTTCCCCATAAATACACGTCATAAAATGACACATATAAATACGCAACGTAATGTTCTAACTACCCCATCCTTTAGTTACATCACGTATACAGGGAAAACATAACGAAAATACCCATAGACTTAACGATCTAAATACGTCCTTGGTAATACCCCGATAATTATCCAACTTTAAAAGTTGGGGTTTTATAGAAAGACTTATAAATAATAATAAAAGTTAAGGTTCAAAAGGTTTGTTTAAGTTAGAGAGTAAAAAATTAGGAGAGAGAAAGCGACAAAAAGAAGGCAAGTACGGAGAGAATTAAATTTTTTCATTCACACTTCTTACATTATACATTACTTTCAATATATACATCTAATAATTCTATTATTACGTATAGGGATATACCAGAAAGGAGAGAAAAAAGGGGAAACACGCATAAGGCATGAATACAAGGAAGAGAGTGTGATTCGCTTAACTTTCCCCCACAAGCTCAAAGCGGCACGACGCTAAGCTTGGAGTGAGATGACTCAAATTCTTCTGTTGAAAGTGATTTTGTCAAGCCATTTGCCAATTGAGAAGAAGACAGTATGAAAGAGATAGAAATTTGATTTGACAAAACCTTCTCCCGTATAGTGGAAATCGTGTTCAACATGTTTCTCTTTTGAGTGAAGTACTGGTTCGATACTAAATACATAGAGTGGATATTGTCATAAAATAAGCGAGGAAGTGGGGATGACTTCATAAGAAGCTCAGATAGGAGAGATTGTGTAACATTCAGAAAATTTTCACGAATAATTTCATGTGTAAAGTTTTTTTTTTAAATTTAAAGGAGTAACTAACGTTATATATGAAATTTATATTCTCGTGGTGAAGGTTTATCTTTTTGTGAAAAATAAAAATTTATATATTCATTATTTAATGAAAATATGAAAATGATATTTTATTTTTGTTAAGTATGTTTTGGATTAGGAATGTTGGGTATGCAAATTTGAAGGTTAAAGTGGTGAAATGAGGTAGATTCATGGAATTATTGGTATTTATAGTGGAAGTGTTGGTGTAATATCGGAATTAAGCTTGGACTAAATATGATAATAATTGTGAATTTAGCAGGATTTTTGGATGATTTTATTTTGGACTATAATACTCCAAAAATAAGTTTAGTAAACGTGATAAGTTTGGATATAATTTGTACCGATTATTAGAATGGGTATTGAAGATTTATTATACGATTATAGAGATTATTGGTGGATTATTGTTTAAGGAGTTGTTAAAGTAGTGAAGGAATTGTTGAATTAGTAAATGGAGTGTTAAGTTAGTTAAAAATTACAATGGCGAAAATAATAGGTGAAGTGCGTGGAACGGGTCGATCATTGAGAAATTGTTCAATGTAGAGTCTGGCAATGAAGGACAGTTTGTCACGACCCGGAGGGGGGGCCGGACAGAAACGCCGAGCCAAACGACCCGGTTTTCGTAGAAGACCCGATCGTCCAGCCCAAGGCTAGCTAAATTGTTGCAAAAGACTTGTATGAATACCCAGCCGTAGCCCACTTGTAATGGGTCACAGTCCATATAATGATTGCGAGAATTATAAATAATGCGGAAGTAATAAACTTGTACGTCCAAATGATACTGTGTATGCAATTCAAGAAAATCCAACAACCAAGTTTAGTATTTCTACAGTCATCCAAACTAAAGATATACAATCATCCCGAATATTTCTTAACGATTAATAAATATTCAACTAGATGAAACAAATGAAATAGAACAAAGTCCTTACTCTAAATCTCACTCAAGTTTAATTAACCTTCTCTTTACCTAGAGAAATAAGTCGATTGGGGTGAGTGACTAGCTCAGTATGGAACTTATACTAAATGTAATGCACATGTAAAACTTGTTTTACTGTTTTTCATGAAAACCATGAATTTCGAGAAATATGCACGCTTTTCGAAAACATTTGAAATTCATTTTCTCTTTTAGAAAATCTGGCCCCAAGGCCCCGACGAGATATTTAGAAAGCATAGTTGTATACATAGACAACTATATATTAAAATACTCTCGTCGTGTTTTATATCAGAAACTGTAATCCGTGGAAAGGGAGGAACACTCATGGAATTCTCCGAACAAACGCACAGAAAGGCGGCGACCGTTTCCGGGCAACACCTCATGAGCCTGGTGGAAAGAGAAGAGAAAAATGACGGTGGTCCATAGACTTGACTCGTCACCCAGGTTGTCGTGCAAAATTCCACTACGACACGCCCGTAATATAAACAGATAAAAATATAACACCCTGATTAGGTTTAGGGATTTGCAACCCACAGAAGCGTCAACACCTTCCCAATGTCTCCTATTTTCACACAGCGCGTAAACAAAAACATCCCCACGCAGCAGGAGATGTATCGGGGATTGCCTCCCAATACTCTGACGCCGCGATCGTGCAGAGTGCCAAGAGAATCTATCAATCCCGTAACAGTAACTAGTATATCACACCATGAAATTAAATACACGAAAGTAAACATGTAAAACCTTCGTACATACATAGTATAAAAAGCTGACGTGCTGTCGAACAGTTCCCGTCAGGTTTTTCATATGTGGTATCCCACAAAATACGATTTTGAAAACGATGCAATGCAATGCAAAACAACTCAGTATAAAACCCCTACCTCGATGGCGGTCCTTCCTTGCTCGCGAAGGAGCAACTATCTCAGGGGTTGGCTCGAAATCCTCAAACTCGTCCGAGCCTACAATATATTAAAATAAAAATTCACAAATAAATCTCAAGTGTTAAGTCAAGTAATCGTACACCCGGTCTAATCTTAACATTTATTCTCAATAACCAAAAGAGAACTCTAACTCATACATCGTTCCGACAATAGAACTATCCCCAGTATTCTTCATTCCACAATTCACATTTTCATCCCAAATAGAATCATGAGTCCTTGGATTTTCAACCCTCGATACCCAATATCGAAGAGTAACCAACATACAATCCCTCAACTCCCATCAATAAACCAAGAGTATATTATCCTTAAATAAAACAGATTTGATAGTCATCTGTGAGTAGCTAACTCACTATACCGTGAGGAACATAAAAGTCATAGAGAACAAAATAGTGCATCATCTAGATAATTCTCAATCCTCAACATTTAACACTAAGCAGTGTGGAATAGTTAACCAAAAGAGCTATCAACCCTTCAATTTGAACAGTGGCAACTTAACAGAGAGCATAACCTACTTAACAACACTTCAAAAATTCATTCTCCAATTACCCCAAAGGAGACTTTAAGAATTTACATTCATCCATGGGTCCCACCTATGAAACACAAAGTTTAAATCCAAACAGAAACCCAACATGAATTCTTCAAGTTTATCAAGGGAGACAGTAGCAAATCCAAGTTAGAACCAAGCAAAATCAGGCCATTAAAATTCTTCAGATAATGGAAGTCAGTCCGTGAGGAAAAGAAATCAACCAATGATCTTAATCTTTTGCTCAACCACATCTCTACATAACAATATTACAGTCAGCATTCACTTCTCCTAAAACAGAACAAACAACCCAGATAAAACATGAATCTTGACAAATCAGAATCGGGCATTAACATTTCTCACCGAAAATCGAAGGCCAGGCTCGGTTTGGAGCTCCTATGGTTGCCCAAAATGCTCCTAGAAGCATCACCGTCATCCACAGTTAACGATCCTCGCCTGTCAGCCCGTGCTCAGAAGCTCGCAGCCACCGAAGCTGCTTCTCGCGCAGAATATCCAAAACCAAACTCATCAAAATAGAGTTACATATTCCAACCCGAAAATCAAACCAGAATCGAATGTTCCAAACCAGAGAGATTCTCACCTTGAATCAGAAAATGGCGAAATGTGCTCCTCGGTCTGAGCTGCCATTTTCGTCCAAAAATCCAACTCGGAATCGGAGACTCAAAATTGGAGGAAATGGAGCTCCTCGGTTCTGTCCTCGCCATCCAGAAGCGTCGCCAGTGGTCGGAGAGTACGAATCGTCCGTTCTCGGTGTTTGTCGTCGCAGCTGGAGGGTCCCCAGCTCGAGTCCCCTGTCTCGGCCTCCCTTCCTGCAACGTCTCGGTCACAGCTCAAATGCCTCGGACGACGTCAATGGCCGTCGTCCAGTCGCTGGTCTCTGCTCCTGTCGCCGGAATCGTTCAGTCGGCGTCTCCTCTCTCCCTCTCGATTTCCTTCCTGTCGGCTGAAGGAGGAGATGGAGTTCAGCCCAATTCTTTTCCTTCGAAACCCTACCCCTTTTAAAATTCATCTTCTTCTTGGGAAAATGACAAATCAACCATCGTAGCTAACGATCAATGACAAGTCAACCACTGTGGTATGTTTTCTAACAAATTAACCACCAACGTATGTGAAAATGACAAATGCACCATCACTGTCCGTTAAAAAAAGCTGATGACCTCACAATGTATGCCTGGACGCCACGGCATCCAGGCAATTTTGGCCTGGAAGCCGCAGCGTCCAGGCACTTTTTGGCCTGGACGCCAATTTCTGTCCTGGACGCCACGGCGTCCAAGCAATTTGCGTCCAGGCCATTTGCGTCCCTCTGTTAATTCAACAGAATACATAATCCCAGCGGTCTGCGATATTTGCATGTATTCTATCGTTTTCCCTTTATTAGCTAACCCTAGAGAAGTCTGAGCGGCGCTGAAACGAATAGAGAAAGGGATTTTGGAAAAGTTGAAGAATTTGTTGAAAAAAAATGGCATCTTGGAGTGTTGCAGAAGCTGGTATTAACCGTGAAGCTCAAGTGGGCCCTTCAGAGACATTATTGGTCAATGAGGAGGTACGTGGCCTTGGAAACGAAGTTGCTATTATTTTGCATTCTATCTCAGCAAATTTAAACGAAGAGGACGATGAGGAACTCCGATCAGCATGTCAATCCACTAGTGATGAAGAGATGGACATGGCAGAGAGTAGACTGAGACGCCAACCAGAAGCAGAGTGCACATTTGTTGGTATGGGGCTTGGTAAAAAATATAGTTCCTTGAATAAAATTAGAGAAGAAATTGTTGATTATGCAATGAATAATGGGTACGGGATAAAATTCACCCACAGTGATGCGTATCAATTGAGAGCTGCTTGTCAAGAAGGGTGCATGTGGCGGCTGCACGCCTCACAAATAAAAAATGAAATGACGTTTCAAATAAAGATGTACAATGACGTTCACACATGCTCCAGACAGATGGAAAACCGCCATGCCACAACCAAATGGGTGGCAACGCATTACTTGGACAGATTTAAAAGTCAGGCCGACTGGGACATATCTTCCATAATTGAGACTGTCATGAAGGACTTCAACGTCAACATCACATCCAGCCTTGCTAGAAGGGCAAGAAATGCGGCTAAGAAAATTAACGAAGGGGATGCCAATGAGCAATACAAGCTCATATGGTCCTATGCTGAGGAGATTCGGAGGTCGAATCCCGGAAGTTCACTGCGTGTTGACCTCGATATGAGTGTATTTAAAAGGATGTACATGTGCTTGGATGCATGCAAAAGGGCAGTGCTGAATGGTGGTAGACCTGTTATTTGTTTAGATGGCTGCCACTTGAAGGGAGCGACTCCGGGGCAACTGCTTACTGCTGTCACCATCGACGGGAACGATGGTATGTACCCGATTGCTGTAGCAGTCGTTGAAGCAGAAAATAGGGCTTCATGGAGGTGGTTTCTAGAATTGTTGCTGGACGATCTAAACACCCCATCTGGCAATGGGTGGACGATTATTTCTGATCGACAAAAGGTAAGGTGTTATTCACTGCTTTTGCATTATGTGTTTATGTTTGTCATATATTACCAATGTCTGTCTCATATTATGAATCTTTACAGGGACTAGTGCCAGCTGTGAGAGAGGTGGCATGGCAAGCAGACCAGCGGTTTTGCATCCGACACCTGTATGCCAATTTTCAAAAACAATTTAAAGGCAGGTTATTGAAAGATGCAATGTGGGCTGCATCAAGAGCCACAACAGTGAGGCAATTTGAGAAAGAGATGGCCAAGTTATGTGTCCTTAACCCGGCGGCCCATGACTATTTACATGGAATAGAGGCGACATGTTGGGCCAAACATGCCTTCTCTTCGATCCCAAAGTGCGACATAAGCCTCAACAACCTCAGCGAGTCCTTCAATGCCTGCATCCTACCCGCCCGGGACAAACCAATTCTAAGTATGTTCGAGATCATTCGAAAGGGTATCATGGGTAGGATCGTAAAAAAAAATGAAAAGATGGCTCAGTCGACCGAATGGTTGTGTCCAATGATCAGCAACCGCCTCGCCAAACTACAACATGCCAGTAGAAATTGGAGCCCCCAGTTTGTAGGAGCTGCCAAGTTTGAGGTCACCAACGGTACCGACATGTACTCTGTTGATTTGGAAAGGTGTACTTGTACATGTTACCGGTGGGAGTTGACCGGCATCCCGTGTGTGCATGCAATCTCGTGCATTCACTTCATGAGGAGATCTCCTGAGGATTTTGTGCATTGGTGCTATCACCGGGAAACATACATGGTGATGTACTTCCACTTTCTCCGCCCCCTTAATGGACCAATCGAGTGGCCTCCTGTGACGAATCTTGATCCAATTACCCCACCGCCTTTTAAAAGGCTTCCAGGAAGGCGGCGCGTCCGTAGAATACGGGATGTGGACGAGGCCCCTAGCCGGACAGTGCTAAGCAGAAGACATTTGAATGTCACTTGTGGGCGGTGTGGGAGTGTGGGGCACAATGCCCACACGTGCGAAGGGGGAGGCCAGTCCAGTGCAGGGGCTGGCAGAGGCAACAGAGGGAGAGGCAGAGGCGGTAGAGGAAGGTCGGAGACACCTTTATGGGGTTCAGAGTCCCCGAGACAGCTCCCGAGACAATTGCTTCCCTAGTCCCTGAGACAATTCCTTCTCGAGTGTCTGAGACAATTCCTGATAGAGTTCATGAGACGCAGGTCCGTGCATTATCACGTTATGCTTTCAATTGTTATTTGAAATATGCTCATTTCCTTTTCAATGTGATCTGCAAGAGTCTGATGCAGAAGGTCCTCCCACACAAACGTACACAAATGTGGACCTTAACCTGCCGTGATACAATTGTTTTTTCTTTCGACAAATGTAGATGATAGTGAAATGCCACTGATGTAAAGTTGTGTTTTTCTGATATAAAAAGAAGTTTTGCAAATTAAAAGCTTTGTGTTAGTAAGTTAATGTATTTTTTTCAATTCCAGGGGCGTTACAACTAATCAATTGACCTGACTTGATAATTTTTTAAAAATTTTGACATAATATGCCTTGTTTCTTTACTCCCCCAAAGCTACTCTCGTACATCCTGCACAAAAAAGAATCCCAAACAGTTCTAGTATCATCCAAATCATCTGCTAAATGTAAACTATACATAACATCCAAACAACATATCATTGAACTAAACTACGCCTTCTTCTTCCTGGTCGGTTTCGGGCGCAAATCCGTGATCAGAAACGATAAGTGCGGGTCAAGAAATACTCTATCTGCTCGGGTGAACAATGGACCCTCATACTGAAAGGTTGGAGGTTCGTGCAGGTGGAATTGTTCCTTAATATTGCACTGTCCTATCACCTCCATCCCCGCAGGGGTACACCGGAAGACGCCGAACGGCCTGTAATGCAAAGGGAACAATTTGCGGTCAATTACGTGGAAAGCAATATTAAGAATGTACAAAAGGGAAACTTCTTACCGCTGTTTGTCGGTGGGAGCTACGATAATGAAGATTGATTCCGGCAGTAATTTCTGGTAAGCGAATTGCTGGTGCAGGTCAACGAACGACATAAAACATTCATGTCTCGGGTGTGTCTACAATGTAAACAACGCATTATATGATCTCAATAAACATTAACAACAACCTGGAGACACGAGATGAATACTTACGTGAATCCATCCTACGGTGAGTAGATCGTGTTCATGTTGATATCTGAAAACATGTTCGTCTGTGCCGTCCGCCGCATAGCACTGCATATAAGTTTGGATGAGTACTCAGATAAAAGCTTATAAACTAGCACACAACGAAGGCCTCTCACAGTATCTGCCATGCCGTTCTGATCCGGGAAGATGATATCGCTGACGACGTACTCATTGTTGGTTAGCTTTCCCCCAAGAACTGCGCATGTCTCTATGTTCCTTCGAAGATTCCCGAGGCAATAATCCTTGAACTTACTCATCAAATCATGTGCCTGCAACCAAAATGTCAAAAAAGGGTGAGCGTAAACATTAATGAACACACATATATACCGAAATGAAAGACATACCACGCGCACAGTTTTAAGGGGGGCCCGAGAGGCACGGCTGGAGGAATACGTTGGCTGCTTCCAACAGGGTTTCTGCCAATTAAAAACATGTCATTACATGAAACAAAATATAGTAAAAAAGTGGAATTCGCATTCAACGGAATGAACTTACAATCGGAATGTTGTATCTGGTGCGTCAGAGGAGGATGACGCGGATGCTAAATGGGTTGATCGCCTCTCACCTAGGTTAAGGGCTGCCACCATCTCACGATGCCACTCGGCAGATTGCATATGCCATTGTTGTGCTATGGCCCACCTATCTTCTGCGAGCTTGGCCGCTTCTTGTATTTGGACTTGTTGCATTTGCAGCTGCTCCTGCATTTTGTGCATTTGGGTCATGGACATATGATGGAGCTCCTCCATCCTGCTCATCCAAGCGAACGTCTCATCAGACATCGAACTAAAGTGAGATGACTGAGGAGGAGGAGGTTGTTCATGCAACTGGACTGAATGCCTAGGCTCTGACAGGGGTGGATGTGTTGCTTCCTTCTTGGACTTGCGCATCCATTCCCCTCCAGTTTGGGTGATACCCATTCGGTCCAATAATGAATTGTTGTAAATGTCATTGACCGACTCTTTAATTCTAGGTTCCGTCTGCGGGATGGGGACCCCAAACTGCTCAACGATACTCTGGATGAGCCAGTTGTACGGCAGTGCCTTCGCTGAGTTGTTGAGCACCTCTTGCATGTGGCTCACGATGATATATCCGATGCCCACCTTTTGTCCCGTGAACACCTTCTCTAGCATATAGAGATCCATGCTGGTAACAAGGTCTCGATGCCCATTCCGAGGCAAAATTGTGTACGTCATTATCAGGTGGATCAATCAGGCTAAGGCATTCAACTCCTTGCCCTTTGGCTTGCTGTACTCGGCAACCTCGGGATCCTTATGCAACAATCTAATCACCGCTAACCAACGTCCTTGTTTGACGAATGGTGGCTCCCGAGCCATATGATAATATTCATCGCTTGGCTCCTCCAGTACACATCCAAGCATAATGTTGACATCATTGGAAGTGAACCTAACCTCCTTTCCAAAAATATATGTATGCACCTCTAATGGTTGGGTGGAAATTCTCAAATTTGCATAAAACAATCGTATAACTCTCTCGCAATAACTGCCCCTCATCCGGCACAACCCGGTTAACCCAGCAACCTCAAGCATATGATCAATTCCCATCCCTGTGAATGAGTCCAAATCTACTATCTTTGACACAATAATTCTACGGTGTTGTATATCTTCTACGTACCGTGCTTTGCAATTCGGGTTCCAATATAGTTTGGACCTTGAACCCACTTGAACGGGTTGGAATGGGACCAAGGAGCATCCGGCTTCTCCTTCTTCAGGCTCAGCGGTTTCTTCCACCGCCGCCACTGCATCAGCTTCGAACGACGCAGTTTGAACGGGTTCAACTGCCTCTATCGTTGCCTTCCCACGCTTCGAGGTCAATTTCTTAGTCCGGGATTGCATTCTGATAGTTGAGAGTAATTCACCAACCTGCAATATAATAACCCACACAACATGTCTAAGTTAGCATAACAGTATTTCCTCATAGCGTCGCTTGGATAATAAAAAATGTAATGAAACAAAAACAAAATTCCAAATTCATTTCCGATAACAGATTATTACCCCAATACTTATCTTCAAAATAATTTCAAGCTATAACTATCGATTTACAAATTTAAACAAAAGTTTAACTTGAATATTTCTTGCATGGTATAAGTCCGGAAAACCTTCACCAATACAACAATCTCAATGTACACTATGGTTTCACCTTTAAACAAGACCAACATCTAAATTCCTAGTTTTCACCTATAGTCTGAGAACAAAATAATAACAGCTAGGTGTGAACCAAACTCAACAATAGTTCAGGAGCATTAACCAACACATTCAATAAATCCATAATTTTCTTTCTCCCCTACTGTTCAATAAACGAAAAGAAAGACAATAACATCTAAAAGTTTATTGCGCAATCAAAACCAATTTTTCCAGCCAAAACAATTGAACCAAATCACAACATTATCAATGCCAGCGCAAAATGACAGAACACAACAACGTAAATGCTGTAGATCAGAACCCAAAAATCAAAACACGATCGCTATTTTCTCTTCAACCAAAAACTAAGAATCGACATTTATACCTCAATCAAAAAAATGGAGAGCGGCAAATCGTCGGCACTGTCCTAATCACCAGGGGGTTCGACACCCGTTCGCCGTTCGGGCGCTGCTCGCCTTTCGGCCGGACGAAAGTCGGTCGTCGTCGGCTAGTTCGCTCATCGCGGTTCCGTCGGCTGACTCGTCGGGTCGCTGCTCATAGCTCTCTGCCGATAGGGTGAAGGTGAAAGCAAATCGGGTGAAATTGAAATTGGGCGAAATTTAGGTATATATTTTCTTCTTTTTTTTTTTTTTAATTCAAAATCATTTTGGCCTGGACGCTGCGGCATACATTGTACGGCCATCAGCTTTTTTTAACGGACAGCGATGGTGCATTTGTCATTTTCACATACGTTGGTGGTTAACTTGTTAGAAAACATACCACAATGGTTGACTTGTCATTGATCGCAAACCACAATGGTTGATTTGTCATTTTCCCTCTTCTTCTTTATTCTTATATCCTTTCCAATATTTTATTCATTCCTTAACTCCTTAGTTTCTCTCAAAGTATTCTCTCGTCCACATGTGCACGTCCTTCCCCCCCTTTTCTCATCATTTCAATATTTCTTCCATTATTTTATTCACACCGTTTTTCCTTTCTCTTCCAACTTTACCCCTTTCTCCTTTCTATTGTCCTTTCTACAAAATCACCCAACAACTTCTCCATTTATTTTTAATTTTTCATCATCCATATATCATTCAATCACTTAATCACTTTCTTTAATCTTTACATTTTCAATTTCACCCCTAATCTTTCATCACCTCATTTCTTCCATCAATTTAATATACTCTATTCATTTCATAATACATAATCAATGTGTATTACACATCAAATTAGTCCAATCCAATTCCTGAGTTTTTCCAAACCTTGTTTGACAGCAATTACCGATCCAATTTAATTCTCCAATTTCATTTCTTAAATAAATTTTCCGTTAAGAAATTTCCAATTTCATTAATTTGATTAGTTGACCAAAATTTCACACGTGCTCGCTACGCAACAATTCAGGTCAACTTTTCAACTTCATGACCAATTTTAACGTGAAATAATTTACACATGAAATTTATTCTCTTGAAAATTCTCGGGTTTTACACAGTTGACCTTGAAAAACAAATTCTACGAGGAGTTTTTGAAGCATGGAACCGGTCGATCATATGATTGACTGGGAAGTTTGGATGGTTGATCAGCCGGTCTCATGGCAAAAGTCCAGAAGTCAAACTTTAATGTTGGATCAGTCGATCAAGTGATCGACCGGTACTCTTGAGTGGTGGTCGATTGTTGATCGATCGGCCCCACGCGAGACTCTGTTACTATGTTATACAGCGTTGGACTAGTACTGGAAAATCCAGCCCATGGTGAAATGTGTAATCTTAAGGAGACATTTTTTGAGATCCCTCCACGCGTCCCTCCTTTACAGATGGCAAAATAGAAAGAGTGTTATGTGAGATTTTTGGGGATATGAAGCATACATGTGAAGCTTTGATGAAAGAAATAAAGAGATAGAGTGAAAGACTCTTTAGAGAAAGTTGAAAGTGTGAGAGACAGAAAAGGAACTAAGAGAGAGAGAAAGGGTTCTCTGGAGCAGAAGGAAAGGCTGAGAAAAGAAGAAGAAGAAGAAGAAGAAGAAGGAATAGGAGGAGGAGGAGGATGAGGAGGGAAAGTGAGCTACAGGAAGGAGAACCATATCTCTGCTTTTCTCGGGAGTGCTTCAGGTAACACACAGAATTCTTGTCTGTTTATTATTGCTCCATAAATTATGTTAAGATTAATGTTCTGGATAATTGGGTTCTATTATTATCCACGTAGAAGGAAGAGAGAGAGAGAGAGAGAGAGAGAGAAGGAGAAAGAGAGGTGGGGAGAAAGAGAAGTTGTGAAAAGAAGAGAAGGCCTAAAAGGGGAAACCTTCTGGAGAGAAACTCGAAGAGAAAAGACAGAGGAAGAAAGAGGAAGCAGAGAGACATAGAAAAGGAGAAGGTGGAGTGCTCTATTTTCTTGGGTTCTGTAGGTATCCACCATTCTTTTAATGGAATTATATTTTAAATGTAGAAGATAAAAGATTTATGAATGTTGTGCACTGCTGTTGATTTTGGTTTGGTATGCTAGGATGTATTGTTGACCACGGTTGAAGGGTCTGTTCAATATTCTTTGCTTAATGGTTTTATTGAATATGGTAATTTGTTAAAATAGGTCCAGTTCTGTGATTAGCTATTGCCTTGATGAATGCTGTGTTTGGTTAAGCTTGGTAATGCTCCTTGTTGTTACTACTTCTTGAGTAGCTAAAGTATTTACAGTTGGATATTATTGTTGGTAGCCATTGTTGAAGGTTTGGTTTCGTTAAATGGGTTGTTAATCTGCAGTTGGGTCACGGCTTGATAGGCACTGTTAAGGAGTTATAAGCTATTCCATTCTTCATGATTGATTTCTAGTTGATGGTTAGTATTTAATTATTCTTTTGAAGGTATTGTGAAGGCTAACTTAAAGGTGCACAGGGTTACTTAGAAGGATAACATTAAGTGTTAAATTATGTTGAAGCTTCTATGTAAGTGATATTGCTTGTGTTTTGTCAAAAGGCCTACATCACAAGAGTTAGGATTTGTATGTTACCTGTATTTATTAAATATAATAGGTTGTGATTATGTCCTGAGGATGTATTGCTACTTGATTCTGTGTTTATTAGAATTTAGTACTTATAATGATGTGTTTATTAGATTTAAGTTATGTAAGTTAAGGATTTGATATGGATCATGCTTTGAAGATTATAGGATTCTGATACTGATCATGCTTTGAGAATTAAATTGGGAATATAGAATTGTATACATTCACGAGCATTCATGCATCATTGTTTTCAAAATGTTACGAAAATGGTTTTCATGCATGGTTTTGGAAAATGGTATAATGGATGCTCATACATACTAAGTGTATGGTGTTCTCGAGGGTTGATCACTCGAAGTGGACAACCTTCATTTGGGTTGTAGGAATATCCATTTTATCATTGAAAGTAAAACAAATAATAAATGAATTAAACGAAATAAATGTAAACAGGATGACCGCCTTAGGCGTATGCCACGGGATGGTTGCCTTAAGTTTGTGCCACAGATTAATAAATGTGAGCTTGTTAATTGGTTCTCGATTGATGTCGATGATGGCCAAGGCAACAGTGTACATGAGGCCATTTAAGCATTGATGCACATGGCCGCTAGTGCGCTATGATTGTAGTCAAAGCCGATTTATATGCGTTGATGCATACAACTACTAGTAGAGCTTTCGATTGAGGCTGGAGCTGCTTATACTGGATGTAGGGTCACTGTGCATTGATGTGCATAGTAGCTATCAAGCGATTTGATCGATG
Source organism: Begonia loranthoides (assembly GCA_022433065.1). NCBI lineage: Eukaryota > Viridiplantae > Streptophyta > Magnoliopsida > Cucurbitales > Begoniaceae > Begonia > Begonia loranthoides. Next base: position 43,631,446 of record CM039468.1, on the reverse strand, counting down.
TTGAGCCTTTATCACATAGCGGGTTGCCAATTGATATAGGGACCGGGTGCATTGATGTGCACGAAAACAGAAAACGAAAACAGAAAATGAAAACGAAAGCAAAAAATAGAAACTGTATACAAATTTTAAAAGCTGCATAGCATGTGCATTGTATATTTTATTTTATATAACTTACTAAGCATTAGACTCATAGTTTAAGTCTTGTGATAAAGGTATGAGTGGTATCAAGGATAGGAGCAATTGACAAAGTATTTTTGCGTTGCAGATTTGGTGGCTGGCTGGGCTAAAGGATTAAAGAAAAATGGTTTGTTAAAGCTATTGTAAAGTTATTGATAAACGTATAAAGCGATTTTTCTTTTTAGTTAAAACAAGTTTTGTAAAGGTTTATTTATTACCCTTAAATATTTTGTTTTATTTATAAAGTCTTTCGCTATGTTTTATAAAAGGTTTTTAAGAAAAGAATCTTATTTATCGTTTTTAAAGGGTTTTAATAATGAAAAGTATTTTACGCAAAAGTATTTCATGCAATTTTCGAATAGAACTCTCTTTTAAAAATGGCACGTTTTAAGAAAGAAAAAATAGGTCATTACAGTTGGTGTTCATAGATACTTGGTTTAAGAAGAACACATAAATATCCATCATGGAAGCGTTGGCATCCACAGAAATGTTAGCGTTCGCAGATGTGAGGTGGAATCCGCTTAATGAGATTTTTCTGTAGAAAGATATGTAAATGTGGGGAAGAATGTGGGTGAATATTCGCAGCAGAAATGTTAGTGCCCGAGGAAGCATTAGTAACCAAGGATGTGAAGTGGAATATGTAAAAATGAGGAGTGTCCATGGAAAGATATATGAACATTGGCAGATTGTGATTGGCAAACAATGTAAGTAGATATCTGCAGCGGAAGGGTTGACATTCGCGAAAAGCATTGGTGCTAGCAGATGTGAGGTGGAATCCACGGAATGAGGTTTGTCTATAGAAAGATATTCACACGTAGTAGATGGTTATTGGCAGACAATGTGAGCGGGTATCTATAGCGGAAGTGTTGGTGACTGCAGATGTGAGGTGAAATCTACAAAATGAGGTTTGTCCACAAAAGACATGTGAACGTGGCAGATTATTATTGGTGGACAATGTAAGTAGATATTTGCAATGGAAGTGGTGGTATCGGTAGGTGTCAAATGGAATCTGTGGAATGAGGTTTGTCTGCAAAATGATATGTGCATGTGGAGAATGGTGATTAGCGGACAATGTGAGCAACACAATTATCCGCAGCGAAAGCATACATAACCATGGTGAAAGTGCAAGCATCTGTGACAAGAAGCACTCGTTTCTGTGGCGAAATTACATGCATATTCTGCAACTATATAGGGCACATTCAAGATGTGTTTGTCCGTAAATTTTTTGGACAGTGATTATATTTTCCAATTTGCAAATATATCTTTGGACGGCTGATTTACAAAAAGGAAGGTTGAGACAAAACTTTAATCATTCATGAAGTCTCATATTTTTCTCTATATTTCTTGGGAGGAAAACAAAATGTGTTGTAATCGAAGTTGATTAGATGTTGATCTGAAGCAAGAAATAATCATTATAAGAAATCAAAACTATGTTAATGCCTTGAGGTATGTAAGAAATTACCATTGTGTTATTTTGGTTATTTTGTTTGGCACGTGATAGTGGGCTAGACAGATATTATAGTATTATGTTTTGCATGGTATGATCATGTGTGTATCTCAAGTATCATAAAAAAATTTTCATTAAGAAAGACTAAATAAACGTAACTAGTATCTTGTGTGACGAAGTCGAGCTGGCTATCCCATATGAGGTGGATCAAATGGTGTCACTCTCCACTATACTGAATTATCCTCAATGATTTGATTGTTAAGTGGAAAAAAGAAAAAGAATGAAAGAAAGACTGTAAAACTGAAAAATACATGCTGTTACAAATTACATCTAATGATAATGATTTCTATCTGCATCTCATACTGAGATTTAGACTCAAATAAACTTTGTGATTTAGGTGATGACATATTTTATGATATTCTTATGATGGAACTTGTGAAAGATGTAGTTGAAAGAGTACTCTCATGGGCAAGGTTGCATCTTTGTTGTAGCGATATTGACCTGTGGATGAAGACTCGGGAGAAAGGATTTGCTATGAAAGAATTTTATTAAATTATATTTTTAAATGTTTGGGTTAAAGTTAAGATGATTTTACAATGATTAGCTTTAACTACATTTGGATTTTTAAATTAGGTTTTTTTTAAGAAAAGACTTCTGCTATTTTACTTTTAAAGGTAAGATTTGTTTGTCTTATTTTCAAAAGATATGAAGTAATATGATTTTTAAAAAATGACATGAAAAAGGATTTATGCTATAGGGCGTTACAGATTGAACCTAGAGCACTTATGCTATACTTCTATACTCATATTTAGTACATGAGCAAGAAACCATTTTCTATTTAAAAGAAGACCAAGAAATAAGATTAGGGCAACGAAAGTTGCAATATCCACTTGTGTTGTATCTGTCATCAAGCAAACATGCCTAGTCAGCATCGATGTAGGCGACTAAGTCCATGGATGAAAATCTTTGGAGTCGAAGAGAATAAGAAGTTGTGCCCTTCAAGTATCAAAATACCTTTTTAAGGCCTGCCACTGAATATCAGTTGGTTGATGCATAAACTGGAAAAGCTTGTTAACAACATACGCAATGTTAGGGCAAGTCAAGGTGCAATTTTGAAGACAACTTGTAACACAAGAAATTTTATCGTACTAATTGTTAAGTTGTACTGGCACTATGATTATTTATTAGTGGAAGTTGATTTATGATTGTTAAAGGTATTATTTGTTATGGATTAATAGATGATTAAGTAAGTATGAAGGTTAGATGTGCAAGGATTTAGTTGATTGGCTCTCGAATGAGTTAACAATCGATGGGGGTATAAATGGGTGGTCGACAGGTTCAAGGTAACTACAAGTATCCACAGACATGTTGGGATCCATAAAAGCACGGAAGGGTGCAGATGTCCAAAATGCACATCCAAAACTTGAACTTGCTCTTGGGTCATATTGCGTTTGACTGGCTTTGAGTGTGTGGTCAACCAATTCAAAGACAAAATAGAATGTATCACCCTTGGGTAGTTTCACGGTTGACCAGACATTAAGATCGCAGTCACCTGCAACTGATGTGTAGATGACTTTTCACAGCGGATATGTAGCATCCACAGATGGATTAGTGTCTATGGCGGATAACTGATATTGGATTTCCTTTTTAAAATTAAAGAGTGGATGACAGGAATTGTGAGTGGTCGACCGATAAGTTGAAAATTCATCTATAAATGGAATTAGGCGTCTTGTTTTAAAAGGGGAGAAATGTGCAGACTAAACATAAATATTGCTGAGAATTTTGACACCTCAACTTCAAGTGGTGACATCTCATTCTTATGGATAAAATATATGTTATAGAAGAGTTATCTTTTAAACTTCAACTATCAGATTCATTTTGGAAAAGGAAGAAACTCACAAGGAACTGTAACTCTCTCTCTACTCTTTGAAGGTAAGATGAGTTTTTTCATGATTTAAGGGAATTTTAAGAGTTTGGTTTGGTTTATGGGTTGGAAATAATTGATGATAAGAAAAAAAATGTTATGAGGTTTATGGTTTCAAATTTGAAACTGAGTATTGATCTATTTCTATGTCTTTTAAATGGATGGAAATGTTGGTAAATCATGTTGGTTGTAATGGAAATGTTAGTAAAACATGTTTATGCATATATGGTATGAAATAGGTCAAACTGAACAATTTTGGTACTTGGAATCTGATGGTCATTCTAATGAGTTTATAATTCAAAACCATTTTACTATGTTATATTAGACATCTCAAGGAAAATATAAGCTTTGAAATTGAAGGAATTGATTTAGTATATTGCCAATTATGAATTTTTAAAGTTTGATAAAAAGAAGGTAAAGGAGATTGGAAATTGATGTGTGATGGATTGTTTTGAAATGTTATATCTTAGGCATACATAAATTTTTATCCAAATCAAATTGTAATGGTAATATACACACTAATGGATGAGTTTGAGTATTGGAATTAAGGAATTTGGTTAAGTACATTAAAGGTTATGCATGATTTAAGTTACAAGTGTATAAATGGATACTAATGTGGAGTTTAACATATTTTAGGTTTTTCAGTTGAAGGAGATAATTTCATAAGTTGCTAGAAATTGTGCTAAGACATCAAGGTAAGTAATGATTGCATGTGTTTGGCTCTTTTTGGGTCTACACCACAAGATGCTAGGTTGTCTGTAATTGCAAACTAGGTTATTTGATGATATGGATAACTTGAGGATATACTGACTTATTAGATATTATGGATAGTTATTCTGCTTTGTTTTTTTATTAGATGATGTGTTAAGTTGCATATGGAATGTATTATGTTCATGCATCATATTTTTTACAAAAAGAATGAAAATATTTTCTAATGCATATGTTTTTCAAGTAAGAAAGATTAAGAATGATAAAAAGATACATAAAGAGGTATGGATGATAGGTTGTACCAAAAAGGGTGGACTTGTGAGTACGTGCGCATGTTAGTTTGTTTTTGACTGATGTCGAAACAAATCAGTTGAGGATGTTGAGGTCATTAAGCATTGATGAGCATGGCTGTTAGCGATCTTTTGATTGATGTTGGGTTGTCTCGTCAAAGGTTGTGGGATTTCATACATTGATGTGCATGACTGCTAGCAAAGCTTTCGATTGATGTCGGAGGTGATTTTATTAGAGGTGAAGGGTCATCATGCATTGATGTGCATGACACCTAACAGAGGGCTCGATTGATGTCGAGTCTTTCTCCCAAAGGTTAAAGACTAGTGGTTGATCCCAGTGTTGAATTGAAACATGAAAAGAAATGAAAGAGAAATAGAAAAAGAAAGAAATATCAAAATAGCATGGTTTTTTATATATTTCATTTCATGTTTATGCATTACTTACTAAATATTAGGCTTATAGTTGAGTCTTGTGGTGTAGGTAAAAACCAATCAATGACAAGAGAATAATGAACAAGAGGGATGATACAGTTGATGAAGTATCTCCGGGAAGATGACCTGTGTTATTATAATAAGATTGATCATGTGAGGTTGTAGTTTGAAGAAGAAAAATGTATAAAGCTGCAATTTATGAACTATTTTTAAAAGAATTTATAATTATTTTCTTAAGAACCACAAATCAAGATAATTATTTTCCACTGTGTGAAATTTGTGAAGTATTGATGTTTTATATATTCTAAAAAGAAAAGTCTTTTGCTACACAAATGTTTTCAATGTATGAGAAATGTTTTAAAGATAAATGTTTCAAAGATTTAAACATACACATTTTCAGAAAGTTTGGAAAAGAAGAAATAAAAAATATTTCAAATTATGAATGTTTTACAGTAAGAAATTTAGGGCGTGAAACCACCAACTAGTAGATGATGCATAGTTCCATCAAAAAGTGGAGTGTTGGAGTGCTGCGATAAAATGAGACTCGGAACCATTGGGGTGGAAAGGGACATACAATTCTACATGTTTGTGCGACATAAGAGTGTTGGGAAAATAATAATGATGGAGAGTTGAAATGGCGTGAATAGTACTGATCAAGATAATTCTTAGAAAAAATTGTTCGAGACAATCTTCTTAGACAAAATTAGCCTTTCAAGTAAGTTTTTAGGAAAGGCTAGAGGAATTATAAATGGTCCCACTTAAAATCCAGTCTCCTTAGATAGAGTTTGTTTACACAGTACAATTACGCCACTAAATAAGTGGTACAAAAAATGATAGCAGATACAATACAAAAATATCAAGAATATTTTTCCAGTACTGTTATAATATAACAATCAAGAAGAGAAATAATGGCAAGAAATAGACACTTGTGAATTTTACGTGTAAATCCAAATTGAGAAAAAATCACAGGGATCGAGTCTAGAAAAATCTCACTATGAAAAATCAGATTGACAATATTATTCTAGAAACTGAATATTCTAAAGAATATTCACTAAGAGAAAATCACCACTGTTAGATTTCCCATTGTTCATAAAGAAACCTGACTTATTTTCCCCAGAACCTCTTCTTCAAGCCTCTATTTATAGTGGTTTCAGTATGAAGAAGAGACATATTCCATAAGTTATGGAATGTAGGCACCAAAAAGAGGAATGAAAAAATTACTCCTTTCATCCAACTAATGATGAGGTAGGTTATAGGCCCACAAAGCTTCTACAAAACTCGTGCTTATTTTTCTGCAAGCTTTGTTATTTTGTCTGAGCTATTTTCATCCATATGAATCTTCTCAAGATATATTTGTTTAGTGTACAACACATCTCGTATCCAATGATACTTAATATCTATATGTTTTGACTTTGAATGAAAGCTCGGATTCTTGCTCAAATGAAAAACACTTTGACTGTCACAAGAGAAGATATATTTATCTTGTTTATGACCCATCTCTATTAGAAGTTTTTACATTCACAAAACTTCTTTATATGCCTCTGTAGCTATTATAAACTCAGCTTCTTTTGTTGATAATGCAACTAATTGTTACCACTTAGATGGTCATGATACTGCTCTCCTTTCAAATGTATCCAAATACCTTGATGTTGATTCTCTGAAGTCGTTGCTTCCAGCCTTGTCTCCATTAGTATAGCCTACTAACAAAAGCTCTTTACTCCAAAAACACAAACTTAATTTAGAAGTACCTCTAAGATACTTAAGAATCCATTTTACTACATTTCAATGCTCTCTGCTTGGGTTTGATAGAAATTGGATGGCTACTTCAACAAAATGTGAAATATCAGGTCTCATACAAACCATAACATACATTAAGTTATCGACTACTAAGGCATATGAAATTCTATGCATTTCTATCTTTTCTTCTTCAGTAGAAGGACTTTATTCGGAAGTAAGGTTAAAATCTTTAGCAAGTGGAGAACTAACTGGCTCTACTTTATCCATGTAGAATCGGCTAAGAATTTTCTTGATATATTTCTCTTGCAATAGCCATAACCTTCCATATTTTCTATTGCATGTAATACTCATCTCAAGTATCTGTTTTGCTGGTCCTAAATCTTTCATGGCAAAAAACTTATTAAGTTCTTTCTTTAACTTAGCAATTTTCTCTTTGTCTGTTGTCACAATTAGCATGTCATTAACATAAAGTATAAGCATTATAGACATACCATCCATGAATCTTTTGATGAACACACAATGATTTGATGATTGACCATTAAGGAATCAAATTTTCTATACCATTGTCGTGGTAGTTGCTTTAATTCATACAATCTCTTTTTCAATCTACATATCAGATGTTCCTTTCCTTCTACGATGAATCCTTCTAGTTGCTCCATGTAGATCTCTTCTTCTAGTTCACCATGCGAGAATTCCCTCTTAAGATTGAGTTGTTCAATCTTTAAGTTTAGACTTGAGGCTAATTCAAGTACCACTTGTATGGATGATATTTTCACTACAGGTGAAAAAAATTTCTTCTAAGTTAATACCTTTCTTTTGACCCAAAACCTTTCATGACTAGTCATGCATTATACCTTCATTGTGAACTTTTATCTTCAGCTTTGAGCCCGTATACCTGTCACGACTCAGAGCCTTGCTTAACAAATTCACTAGGTCAAGCCATTCGATTCTCGGAAAGAACTCGATTGCCCAGCCTAAGGCTAGGGAAAAGAGGAAGTTTTAATATGAAAGTAAGTCCAAAACCCAAATCACATAGGTTGAGATCCACAGAGTAATCACCAAGAGATAAGATAGTATAATAATAAACAAAGAAAGTACTGTGCAAGAATTAAATCAAACAACACCAAACAACAAAATCCCAAATGTACCTGAGACAGAGGGATCGCCGATGAACCTTCACCCATCCAAGGGGAAGTCAAAGCGCACAAAAGGAGACATGAGCAGACATCTCACAAGGACCCCATACATCCCTAAACATCAGACCTAGGAAAAGTAAAGTCTAAGGGGTGAGCGACAAAATCAATAAGGAAATCTATACTAAATGCAATGCATGCTAAAAACTATTTTTCTCATCTTTTTGAAAATCATTGTCATGCTTCTCATTTATTGTGCATGGATTTTAAATCATTTAAAAGCTCTATATCATTTTATTAAATGTGTCCATGGCCCTCGATGTGGCTTCATCAAAACTCATTGTATACATAGACAGCTATATCACAAAATATGCCAACATCATTTTATGTGCGAAAATGTCATCAATGAAAAGGGATGATCACTTAATGACTCATTTGACACTCATCAGAGAATAGGTGGCTATTCATTAATAGCAATATCTCATAAGGCAGAGGAAATAGCAATGACAGCGATCCAATGTGTCACCTGAGTTGCTGGTGAGCTAAAGCTCGATGACAACACAAGCAGTACGATCAAATAAAATGGATAGGGTTGCCAACAAAGGATTGCTCCTCAACTAGCTACTATTTGGTTCTAAATTGACGAGGGTTGCTGACCAGTGGAGCTATGAGCCATCAGGCCACCCGTCAAATAGAACGATTCTATAATAGCAAAACTCAGCGACGAACAACCTTCTGATCCATGTGGCTAAAACCCTGGCTAAGTTCTAGGGCTCAAAACCCAAGAACGCATCATCACCATCCCATCTTTATTTTGACTTCTGGGGCTTGAAACCCGAGGACATATCACCAATGCCCTATCACCCTTTCTCACGTACAAACAATCAATCTTCTCACAGTAGAAGATTGTACGAGATAGCCTCGTGATGCTTTAGCACCAACACTATCTAAAGTGTCAAGAGGATTCATCCTCTCATCATATATTAGAATACCAAAGCAAAATACCATGTACAATAAAATAAATATGAGAAAACATACATATACATAAAAATAGACGTGCTATCAAAACAGTCCCCGTAGGGTTTTCAAGTGTGGTATCCATCAAAATAGCAGTTTGAAAACATGATGTAATGCAGTGCAGAAAGTATAAAAATCCTTACCTCATAGACTACCACGACAACCTTACAATTCATCATTTTTAGTTTTTAACATTCTAAGGTCATTTTCAAAAGCTTGAACAATATTAATATGCTCTTTCATAACATTTTCATTCTCTTTTTTCAACAATTTATATTTATGTTTAAGCAAATTTAATTGATCAAATAATTTATTAAAGACATCAAACAATTCATCATTATCATCAATATTATCATCTAAATTATTAGATGGATTGTGTACCTTTTCCTCCTTGGCCATAAAGCAAATGCTCGCCAATTCTTCATATCTGGATGAAGACTCTATGTCACTACCATCCCATGTGGCCAACATAGCTTTCTTCTTAAAGGCCCTTGATGTTTTCTTTGCTTTTGGACAATCAAATATGGTGTGTCTAGGTTTTTCACATCCAAAGCAAACTATGATCTTCTGCCATTTCCACTTCTTTTGTTAGAGGTACTTATTGAATTTATGGGTTATGAATCTTATGTCCTCATCTTCATCCTCTTCCCCGGATTCATCTTGGTTGCTTGAGGAGACTTTAAAAGCAATGTTCTTTGTCTTGGATATTTTTTTTTCCTTTTGCTCCTCCTTTTCATCATCTTTCATCGTGATCTCATGAGTCATGAGTGATCTGATGAACTTTTCCATCTTCAAAGCTTTAAGATCGTGGGCTTTTTGTATAACTATCACCTTTGATTCCCACAATCTTGGTAGGCACCTAAGAATTTTTCTTACTAACTCTTCCTTGGGATAAACTTTACAAAGCACTTTAAACTATTAGCAATGTTAGTGAAATGAGTAAACATATGACTAATGGTTTCATCCTAATTCATACAAACAATTCATAATCATGCATAAACATGCTCACTTTATTTTCCTTTACTTGGTTAGTGCCCTCATGTGTAACTTCAAGTAATCTCCAAATTTCATGTGTTATCACATGCTTTCACTCTATTAAACTCATCCCTATTCAAGGCACAATATAATGTATTAATAGCTTTAGCATTCATACTTAATTTTCTTTTATCAATATCATTATATTCAACATACAATTTTGGAAAGTTTATACCATTTTCAATTTTAATTGGAACATATGGTCCATTTTCAATTATGTTCCATAAATCATAATCCATAGATTGAATAAAAATTCTTATTTTAGACTTCCAATATACATAATAATTACCATAAAAAAATGGAGGCTCAGAAATGGATTGACCCTCTACATGCATGTTAAAAGCCATATCAATATATAGCAAGAATTATAACAAATTTATGCAAATATACACAGTATCACACAAAAAATTTAATAACCTTGCGCTAATACCAATTGTAGAACAAATATACACCTATGGAGACCTATGG
>CM039468.1:43583263-43620678 GCA_022433065.1 Begonia loranthoides | reverse complement strand
ACGTAGACAAGGTTGGCCGAATCGCGGGGGGGGGGGGGGGGGAAATCAAGTGTTCTAACTTTTTCGTGCAATATTATCATTCTATTCCTTAAGTGTTTTATCACAAATATATAAGCAAGCAATCACAAATATAAAAAGTAAGGGATATAGAGTTAACACCGATTTGTTAACGCGATTCGGCCAACCTTGTCTACGTCTATGATTCAAGGTTCCCCTTGAAGATTCCTTATTCAACTAACCTCCCCGGTTATGGATGATTTAATTTCATGGGCATTAATCAAGCCTTTAAACAACTATTCACGGGATTCACTCTTTCTCTTTGACTATTTACGAGCGCCACCCTTTTTGTAGCTTCTAAGTACAATGATGAGAAATGACAAATTACAATTTGAAACCTAACTCTCACAAGTATAAACTCAAGTTGAGGCTTGAAAGAGTTAGGTCTTTGCACTCATTTGCTAAGGAAGAATCTCGCGTTAATGTGGCAACACTCCGTTATGAATTCTTCTCTCTTCTGCTTTGCAAAATAGAGTGGATTGTATATATAAAAACTACTCAGCGGTCGACCACTCAATATTTCCAGTCGACCACTTCTAGACTGTTGGATTTGTAGCTGTGATATCTGGATTAAGGATTAGCATTAATAGTCATGTTTAGTATAATTAAATGTGATAATAAGTCATGAGATGATTTTGAATAAGAAATTGACTAACAAATTGAGGTTATTTTTTAAACTAAAATAGGTATAATAGTAGATACCTTATACTATGGAATGGTGATAAAATTAGATCAATTGGATGTATGCTATAAATAAAGATATGAATTTTTGCATGAAAGTAATAAATGTGCTATAAATGAGCATAGTCACTGTTTAGGGTTAATTGGATAGGTTATGATGATTATAAATTCAAACCATTTTAAGGTCGTAACATAGACACATAAATGAAGTGTTTGGATTTGGATTGGACGAATTTGGATGTATGCAATAAAAGTTATGTATGTTTGAATTTGGATGAGTCCAAAACTACACTGTTTTGGAAAAAGTCTTTAAAGTGGACTTTAGAGTAGAAAATTGGAGAAGTATATAAAAGAAAAAATGTTCCTGATACATTATGGTATGCGACCATGTAATAAATTTGCACAACCAATATAACACCCCGATATTTTTAAGTTGGATAATTATCGGGGTATTATCGAGGGCGTTCAGAGAGTTAAGACTAGGAGTGATTCCGTTACGTTTTCCCCGTATACGTGATGTAATCAAAGTGTTGGAGTTATGAGGATATTACATCGTATATCTATACGTATCATTTTGTGACGTGTATTTATGAGGGGAAAGGTTGTGGGGTAAGAGCTAAGTGTGAAAGGATAGAGAAAAGTGGGGATTTTAGAGTTCCAGACTCATGCGCAAGACTTATGGATGAAGGAGTATTGTCCGTAAGTGCTTGGCCACACTAGCATTAGGCTAAGGACAACTCAGGATGCAGTTTCACGTCCTGAATTCACTGTACAGTGGAGTTTTGGATGTGGTCCGGATGATGTGGACGACGAATGCTACCTCCGCATCGAATCTGTACAACTCGGGACACATTCAGACGAGGGTACGGACGGTGTGGATGAGGACAGGATGCGTCTGCATTGAATCTATCCAAGTCTGGAGACTTTAGGACGTTAGCGGACGATGGCGGATGAGAAAAGGTATCGTCCAATTTGAATCTATCCATTTTATGGACACTTTCGAACGATGACAGATGACACATGTGGACACCATATTGCATCTGTAAGTCACCTACGGATGGTACAGACATGGACGAGGACGGCTCTCCTTGTCCCCAAGTGTGATTTAGCCTGTGAGAATTTAGCCTTGTGGACAAATGCGGACAACGCCAAGTCATTCGCACTCGTCCGAATCATCGTAGAACTGCAATTTCAGAGATTTAAAATCATAATAAAAACGACGCCTAACCAATGGGAGGATACGACCCCGACAATAATCTTCCCCCAGAGCATGTAAGTCGACCGTCCCTGCCCTGCCAACCTCACCACTACCCCCTTCCAGGTATTGTTCTCCCCTCCCCATGGTTTAAACCATTTCACTTGGCATTTCCTTCCTGGAGAGCTGAGTTTTTCCTTTTGGTGACTGAGGAGTCCGAGGGAGAGATGGAGCTCTGTCACTGTGAGTAGAGAGTTTCTGAGAGTGAGGGATCGAGAGTTAGTTGTTATATGCTTAAGTGAACATGAGTGAAGTGAGGTGCCTTGGAAAGGAGATAGAGCTGTCACCCATGTGAGCTGCTGCCGTGAAGACTATAAAGTTGTCCCTGCTTAGTTCATCGAATTGGTAAAGAAATAGGGGTGTCTTGGCCATGTGGAGGCCATACACTGCATGTGTGTGTGTGAGTGGTAACATTAGTCCCCTTTGATGATTTTCTATGTTAGTTTCTTGCTGATTTTGTGTAGTTCTTCTTGCTGCTATTAGTAGTTATTCTCTGTTATGTTTTCCTCGTTGATTTCTCATTGTGAATCGTCACAAGCTCTGTAATATTTCCTTTTGTTGTTTAGCTCTATTTTACTGCCTATTATGTGATACAAATGCCTTGTTGGTAGAAGTGATGAATGCGAGAAATGTGATGAATGTTAAGAGTGTGAAAGACGAGTGAATATTTGAAGTTTGGAATAAATTAGGAATTCTATTTTGATATTGAATGGTTACTCGCTATTAGTTTTCTGCTATTATGTTGTTATTTCCTTGCTAATGTTTGTTCTGCCATCAACTGTTCATCTTACTTCCCTACTCTAGTATGCTTACTTGTTAATCAATAAATGCTAATCCATTGAGTATGTTAACCAACTAATCAGTTGCGCATGAAAAACGACTAAGTCGATTAACTAGCATATTCGAATCAACTAACTAGCATAATCAGTTAGCATGTTTACTTGTTTAAATATGTTGAACTAGTTGGACTTATAAGCATGATTAAACAGGACATATATAATTAATTATACTTGAGCATGTAATTAATCAAAATGATATTAGCATGTTAAACTAACTTAGCCATGCCATGCTTGCTTATTAACTAGACTACCATACTTGATTTATTAACTAGGCTAAGTTATTTCGTGAGTTGATAATATCATGCATGTGTTAAATTCCTAAGCACGTTTAAATGTTAATTTGAATTATAATTTCAACTACAAGTTGAGCATGCTAATTTAACTTAGCTAGAGTGATTAAGAGCATGTTAATTTACTCAATTGGAGTAATTGATTAGACTTGAACTTGTTTAGTTTATTAATTTACTATCTAGTTGCTGAATAACCATTTCAAGCATGTTTAACTAGTTGTGTAATGAATAATCAATCCTTGAGCATGTTTAGTAATTAGTATGTTGAATTAGTTGAGCATGTCCGTATGTTAATCAATTCAAGCATGTTTAATCAATGACTAAACATTGAGTATGTTAACTAATTTGTTAAACATGTAATTAACTAGGATAATAACTAGACTATTAAATATAGCATGCTTGACTAATTAAAATAAAAGTATGCTTAACCAACTAGAATAAGGATTTTCAATTTACAAGCATGTTTCCTTTATTCGTTGTCTAAGCATGTTTCTGTTAATTGTTGTTTAAGCATGTTTCCATGTTTAGTTTAGCTTTAGTTTAACAAGCATGTTTAGTTAATTGCAATTCATCGCATGTTTCTTGATCGTCTCTTTACTGTTCATTTACTTTCAATTATTGTTATTTATTATATTTGCAATTTAAATTACAATCACTTTCAATTACTTTCGGTTATGCGAATTTTAATTTCTACGAATGTTATATTGTGAAGTATCATACATCATGATAGGTTGAGAATGTATGGTCATGCATCACGTTAATAGAAACTAAGTAGGGGGTACCCCCTCAGAGTGGTACCCACATGCATGAGTGAGGGAAAATGCTAAGAACAAGAATGTTTGGAATGGGCGAGATACGCCCATCACCGAAGAAACCCTGCCGGCAGGATACACCATAAGGGAAGAAACCCTGAAGGTGAGATACACCGAAAGGGGAGGAACCTTGAAGGCGGAATACGCCGGAAAGGGGACGAAAAAGGGAGTTGGAGGGCGGATGGGTAGCGGAACTAGTCCGCGGCTAGGCTAAGCCCCCAACCTTGATAGGAATGGGGACCTAGTTCCAAGTAAAGGGTTAAGTCTGGCCAACTATTCCATCCTCTAAGAACCCTCCAATCTCCAGCTCGATGTACGAGTAAAGAACGAACGAAAGAACGAATGTAATGAAATGATTAGTTTGGGTGGCCCCCATTCCAAATGAACTAAAGAGAGTCATAAGCATAATTGCACTAAACCCTTTTTCTTATTGGGCCATTAGGCTCACGTATTACTTGTGGTGTAGATACAAATGACGAACAGATAATGATAGGCTCATATAAGAGAACGACGAACAAATAATAAAGCAGAGGTGAAGGATTTGCACTAGTGAGATCGTGGCTGGCCAGGATAAAGAGAAAAATGAGAAACAGTTGTAATCACATAAGTTTTATTATGTTGTATTCCATTGTTTAGTTTTATTCTTTAAATGATTCATTTACACTTGTGCCTTATTTTTACAAGGATTTATTTTATAATGCTTTCGCACATTTTATCAATTGGTTTTCATAACGAGTTTAAAGAAAGAGTCAGTAGCGATCCAGTTAGACGCACTCTGCTACGTTTTGTTTTAAAAAGAAAGAAATTTCAAAATTTTTATGATTTTAACAATTTACGAAAATCTGGGTCGTTACAACCAATAGAGTTTTGACACATGTCACCTGTGTATTAGTGACTAAGTGTGTGATTTAGGCATAACTAGTGAATGATTATGGTTAATTAATTATGATTAATTATAATAATCATGGGGATTAGCTTAGAACTAAGCTAAATGATAAGTTTAAGTTAAGAGTGGTTAAGGATAATTAACCATGGTATTTTGGTGAATTTCCATGGAATTAAGGGTAAAATGGTAATATATGAAGGACAAAATGGACAAAAGGGTAATTTCTCCCCTTAATGTCTCTAGAAACTTGAGGCAAGGCTGAAGACTTGGTTATTTTTGTGTTGGGAACCAGAGAGAACAAAGGAGAAAAGAGAGAAAAGAGGGAGAGAAGAAAGGAAGATGAAGGTGGGAGAAAAAGACAGAATTGACCCTCAATTCTTTCATTGAAGTTGTTCCTCTCACCAAGAGCAATCTTTTGAATCAAGAATCAAGAAGAAGAAGTGAAGAATAAAGTTGTCTTCAAGAGGGAAAAACCTTAATTTTGGTATTTTTTAAATTATGCTAAATATTGCATAGTTCTGGTGAAAGTAAATGGTTGATTTAGGGATTGTATGTGAAATACATGGATACGTTTTGATGTATTAGTCACATAGGGCTTCAAGTGGAAAAACTCATTGGTGATGTTAGTTATGAGTGGTTGAATATAACTATGAAATTGAGGTATGTAAAGGTTAATGATTCTAACCCATATAATTATTAAAATAAAGGCAATATGAAATGCTTTAAATTGAAAGTTTCAATGATTGGATTAAATAGTAATATCCAATGTTGTTTTGAGGGTAAATTGAAGGTATGAAAGTGGTTTAAGTAGATGGATTTGGTTTCAATTATTGAAAGAGAATAACATTGAAGTGATTTTTGGGGAAAAAGAAATTAAAGGTTATATGTTATATTCATCATTAATAAGATGAATGTTTATTGTTGTTGATAGAACATGTCTAGATAGATGTATGACATCAATTCATGCATCATTTATGTGTGTTTAATAACAAGATTTGCATAGATCATTTTACATGCATTACTAGTATGTATTATATGCAATCAATGTATGAATAGTGAGGATGCCAAATCACGCATCATGATATTTATATGTACAAAACGTATTATCTGGGTGGTATTGTTGGTTACAAAGGAACCCAATATGCCTCGCCAGACTACGTATTGTGTGACGTATGTAAAGTGAGAAAATAGAAGTGGAGTGATTGTGGGTCCCCCTTGGGTTGAAAGTCCCTAGCCCTCTAGAGGTTTTGATATTCATGGACACACCTATTGGAGACAGTGGCTAGTATGGTGGGGTTTCATTGTCGTGTGTGACTTTACATATGATGACGGATGATCATTCATGTTGGTAGTCACATAAATGTTGACATTCACGTACATGTTAATAAAACAGTACTTGTTAAATATATGACCATTTAATAATAAAATTGAGCATTGCACTGATTCACATTATCACTGTATTGTTGAAAAAAGAGAGTTATGATATGCATTTCACATTTATTGCATAATTATGGCTCATGGGATGACGTAGTTAGACAGATGGTTATGGTATCTAGGTTATGATCTGTTAAATCATAAGCCTAGGCATTGATATATACAATATGTTGATGGGTTCTTTCATATAGAGGGATATTGGTGATAAACATTAATAGTAATTGTCTAGATAGTTTGATATTGATAAAGTCCTTCATATAGAGGGATAATTGTGAAAGACATTATTTAGAATGCCTAGATAGTTTGAGTTTGATATTGGTAGATATTAAATAGAAAAGTCTAGATAACATGAGATAGACATTACTTAGAATGTCTAGATAGTTTGTGTAATGCCCGGATAATTTCTCTATAAATGGAATGTAAACAATTTTATGGAATGAACTTGTAAAAGCCATGAAATTTTTAAATAATAAATTCTAAATGTAAATTTTTTGTGTTCAAAATCGGTCATAGCGTTGAAGAAGTTGACCGAATTGTCGTGTAGTGGCCACGTACGCAAATATGGTCAATTGGTCAAAGTCGGCGAAATTAGAATTTTTTTAACAAAATAAAATTTGGAGAATTAAATTGGGCTGATAATCATCGTTTGGTGACGTTCAGGATATGTTGGAAGTGAGGTACGAAAGAATTAAAAATATGACATGCATAATTAAGATATATGTGTGACATTAAGCAAATAAGTGGGATTTAAATTAAATAAAGTGGGTTAAATTGGAGAATTAAAATTGAAGACAAAAATAAGGTTAAATGGATAAAGGAAATTAAAAGGGATTGAGAAAAGGAGGGAAAAATCCCGCCAAAGACATGAATTGGAAAGTTCAGGGCTTAAGTTAAAAACAATAATAATAAAATAAAATAAAAATTGGAATGAAGAGAATTAGGGTTTCTCTTCCCCCCCTTCCCCTTCCCCATTTCCCTGGTCTGCGTCGGCTGGAGAGAGAGAGAGAGAGAGAGAGAGAGAGAGAGAGAGAGAGAGAGAGAGAGATGAACGGTGAGGAGAAACGCCGGCAAACGGAGCAGCGTGGCGACGACGTCTGGCCGACGACGAAGACGACTCCTTCGGCAGAAACCGCGGCAGCGAACTGCCTTCGACGTCCGAGCAGGCGACGCCGACTGAGAGCAAAACCAACATTTCTTGGTTTCTTCCGGCGACTGAACAGCTCAACCCCGAGTATGCCCTTCTGATTCCGGCGAGCGGCGATCTCAGATCTGTGACAGGAGCTCCGAGACCGAACCCGTTTTCGATTCCGGCGAGCGAACCGACGCGATTCTGCTCGGCTCAGTGGGTGTGGTCTTTGATTCGAGTTTTTATTCCGATGTTAAGTTGGATTTGTGATGTCGTTGGTTGATCTGTGTTGTGGGTTTACAGTGATCGAATCGAAGGATTCTAGAGAGGCAACCTTCGGCGACGGCAGCTCCGAATACGAGCATATCTCCAATTCCAGCGAGAAAAACAGGACGCGGATCCCATCCTATTGGTGAGGAAATTTTTAGTTGGACTGTTTCATTACAATTTCTGATCTTGAATGTGGATTGATGCTGATTAAGAGTGATTCGTGATTTTGGTTGGATTTCTCGTTGCCATTTAGGACTAATTTCGATTCTGTTATGTTGAGGGATTTTAGTTGAATTCCTGCTCGCTAATGGATTCTAGGTTTTGTTCAGTTTGTTTGGTTCACTGATGAAGTTGAGATATTGATTGTTAGTTTTGTTATGCTGCTGTAAATGAAATAAGGCCGATTCGCAGCTTCTGTTTGAATTTGTTTTTACTAAAGTTTCTGTCTGTTGGGTTCTATTAAGTTGAATTCTGGATTTCTGCTTGGGTGTACTTTGTGGTTGATTGTACGTCATTGCTTGTCCGATTGAATTGCTCCTATTTATGGGATTGAGAATTTGTGAATTTAAGAGGATTTAAGTCATTGCTAGATGGAAAAGAGAATTTCATACCTGTTAGTTTGTTGAGTCGAACTGTAACTGTAATGAGGAGATGCCTTTATGGTTCTATTCGATTTCAAAAATGGATTTTAGATTGAATAATGGTTTTTTTATTTGGAATTGGAGATTTGTTTTGGAAATAGATATGGAGGATGTTTTCGCTATGCAATAAATGAATTGGGTTGAGGTTCTATTATAGTTATGCATGTGATCGAGTCGATTCTGTCTAAGTTTGGGAAACATTATGTGATATTGCTAAATGTTTGAATGAACACAATGTGTTGAGGATTAAGTATTGTTTGGATGGTGATCTAATTATTTACCAAATGATAAAGTTGGGGATTTTGTTGGGAATATTGGATGAGTAATTTATTGGTATAGGGTCATTTGCGTTCTGGGATTAATCTATGAACTCCCGCTTTTGTACATTTGTCAGGCCTGGACAATTTCGACGAGTATGATATAATTCTTGAGTAAATGCTTGCTTCGGTTAACATGACGAGACCGCTGTCGAGGTAGGGATTTCTATACCTCTTGCGTTATATTGCATCGTATCCCGTTTTCAAAATAATTATTTTATGGAATACCACACTTGAAAAATGACAGGGACTGTTCGACAGCACGTCAGTTTTTATTAGTAGGGTTTAGGGTTTAGGGTTTAGGTATGTTTTCTCACGTTTAATTTTGTACAAGGTTTGAAACTTATTTTACATATGTTGTGTGATGGATTCTCTATCCCCTTTGATACCTTCTACTGCGTGAAGGTTGATTGTTTGACATGCGAAAATATAGGTAGGGCATTGGTGACGTGTCCTCAGGTTGAAACTCCTGAAAGTCGTAAATCTCGTATGAGAGAGTGATGACGTCTCCTTGGGTTGTAAGCCCCTAAACCTGGCCAGGGTTTTTGTCCCACGGATCAGACGGTTATCATTCGCTAAGACTTAGTTAACCTAAGTACTGTTTCATTTGGCGGGTGGTGTGACGGCCGAGTTTACTCGTCGGCAACCCTCGTCAATTTGAAGTTTCTAGGTATCTTAGCTGTTAAATAAGCCTACATATAGCGGGCAACTGTATCCGTTCTATTTTATCGTATGGGTTGACACTGCAGAGTTCTCGCCATTTATTTGAAACCTTTATATTAGTTGTACCGACGCAGTGATTCTTGCGGCAACCCGGGTGACGTGTTGGATCTACGAACCACCGTCATTTATACTTCCTCCTGCCTCATAAGGTGTTGACACCGACGGGTGACCACCTTTTCTATGTTGAGTGGCGGGTGAGTCCATGAGTGACCACCCCTTTTCACTGCTGACATTTTCAGATTGGAAAATGATGTTGGCCTATTTTACGAGGTATAGTTGTCTATGTATACAACAAGTTTTCGAGAAAAACCTCATCGATGGCCTTGGGCCGATTTGATAAAATGACAAAGAGTTTTGAAGCGATTTAAAAATCCATGTACGGTAAAAATAAGAAACATAACCCTGATTTCGAAAATATAGAAAAACTAGTTTTGCATGAGGTGCACTTAGTATAGCTATACTTTACTGAGTTAGTCACTCATCCCAAACGACTGCTCCCCCAAAACTTCAGGTAAAGGCAAGAGCAGCTGAGGATTAGGAGCTGAAGTGTTTTGTTATTTACATTTGAGCGGTTTATCGTTACTTGGTGAGGATATTTACATTTGGTCTGTAAACCTTAAACACAGTTGGTTTTGGATTTGTTGCACAGTACTTGGATTTCATTTTAATTTATGCACCGTTATTTTCTCGTGATCCCTACTCGGACCTAGGCCCATATCATCATGGGCCAAATTAAATATTTATAAGTCTTCTGCTAAAACACACGCCTTGGGCTGGGTCATCGAGTTCTCTACGAGGATCGGGTCGCCTGACCCGGCGGTTCTGTTAGGCCCGTCTTTGGGTCGTGACAGAACAAATATCTTTATAAAGGAGAAATACGTTTCATAACTGTTGATTTCATATTTGATGCCATGTAAATGAGGTAGAAATATTTTTGGAACTTTTAAAGTGAAAATTGTTACGGGATGTGTAATTGGCATTTTCAGTCGAGTCGCGGATGGGGTCGAGGTCGAATATCTCGACTGAAATGCATTATAGATTGAACCCTGCATTTTTGGTCCTGCCACGGTCGAACTCAAGGTCGAATATCTCAATCAAAATGCTTACAAATAGCTCCTTGCATTTTTGGTCAAGTCGAGGTCAAGGTCGAATGTCTTGACTTAAATGCAATACAGATCGCATTTTTGAATTTTCAGTCAACAGGCAGTCGAGGCCGCGGTCAAGAGGTTTGACCAAAATGCATTTTTGGATTTTCGGTCGACGGGGGTCGAGGTTGCGGCGAGAGGTTCGACCGAAATTCATTACATAGGCAAAATTTGGATAATCGGTCGATTGTGCAGTCAACGGTTTGGATGGCTTCTTTGACCAAAAAGTCTATTATTAATGATCTGCTTCTATCGCAAACATTATTTTATTTTCTCCAATATATTTTTCCTCCTCTCCCGAGAAGATAGCAAGTTTTTCACATGGCTAGTCTGCGTTGGACTACCCTCCCTTGATATGGGTGACTATCAATCAACCCTGGCGTCCATGTGATTCTCCCTCCATCTATAAGTTGATGGTAGTATTTGGAATGACATTCTGAATTCTACACTTACTGAGAGTTGCAACCGAGAGGAAGTGAAGGAAAAAGGTGAGGGTGCTGCATTTTCTACCCTGTGAGTGAAGAGTTTTCTATGAGTCTAGTGGGAAAAAGAAGAGCTCCTGTCTTGGAATTTCCTAGTTGTGATGCTGCTCCATGTGGGTGTTGTTGCTGTGAAGTAGGCATGTTGGGAAGTGGCATTTTTGCTGAAGGTAAGAAATGGGATGTAGTTGGCCAGTTGAGGCCCTACATCACGGAGTTTGTTTGTTGTTGAACATTGATTGGATTACTTGCCGTGAAATACTATTGTGCCATAAACAAATGTAGTTAATGTCGATTATATATGCATGAAAGACTAGTTTAAGCAACAGAATTATTCAAACTATGCGGCTGTTGAAAAATGTTGCTTCAATTAATACTGTGAAGAACTGTTCTATTGATTCTGGATGATTTGGTATTAACTTTCTACCCTGGTTTTTTGTTCCAAACCATGTCTACTACTTGATTCCCTACTAAAAGTTTCTATTATCCTGTTGTTAAGAGACACTAAAAATGGTCAATGATAGTTGGTTGGAAGTAATGGAATGGTCTGCTTTGATGGGTGAATGGATTACTGCCTCTATTGCGTTTCTAAATATTGCCTTGGCTGAATACCATGATTGCTAATCTGTTGTTGTTGAACACTTATTGGTCACTGCCATATGTTTGAATGAAGGCTGGGAAATGTTGGCATTATATTTCTGGTTGTAAATTTTGATGGACCGTGAGGCTTAGGTGAAGAAATGTACAATGATTGGATGACTTGTTACCCTACTATTAATTGATTTTGTTGGTGCTTTTTATAGTGATATTACTCTGTGTAATGGCTGGATTGTTAACTGCTGCGGTCAAATCTATTAATAATCACATAATTATATTAGTTGCCTTTTAATGGTTCTCTGCTAAAAAAAACATGATTTGATTTATGATTATTCTTTGATAATTTTTTGTCAAATATATGTATGGTTCATTAGCTAGTAATTCCTTAGTATACTAAACCTCTATATTGTTTTCGATAAATTCATCAATAAATGCCATGTTTCCTGTTAAATGTTCTGTATGTTATGGTGAACTGTACATGACATGACAGCCATGCATCACTATTAGGGCTTATGAAATTGTTAACATAATGCATGACATGCATAATAAATGTAAATAGGCATGTGGGGGTTTAAGAGATTTGGTGACGGTCCATCGGTGGCAACATTATAGAATGTATCTCCCCATCGGAGTGATGGTTAACCACATGGACCATAAGATGTATCCTCTTCTCTTGTACCAGAAATCCCCAATGATTGGAAACAATAGAGAATGGTCATGGTCATTGATGGTGACATCATAGGATACATCTCCTTATCGGAGTGACAGATAGCCACATGACCATAGGATGTATCCTTTCTCTCGATATAATAGAAAAAATAGGTTCTTTTATGAAACACATTGCATGAGCACGTATAAGCATAAGCATTGTATTTCATTCTATTTCTTGGTGAGCGTTAGGTTCATTGTTTTATCCTTTGATGTAGGTGATTATCATGAGAACTATGATATACCAGCTGTAACGACCCAGTTTTTTCTTTAACTAAAAAAAAAAATAAATTTAAAACTTTTATAAAACAACTTAAATCATTGTTAATTAAAATTAGGGTTTTCTTCTAAAAACCAAACCGTTAAATTCTTTCTCTTATACTCGTTATTTAAACCATGGAAATTTATAAGTATAAATCATTTTTCTAAAACATAGCGGAAGCTCAATTAAAATAATTGCGGAATAAAAGCAACTGAGTACATTTATGTTTACAAAATCGTCTTTGTCTTTATGTCTTTAGCCTGGCCAACTACAATGCTCGTCTGTGCAAATCCTTCATCAACCGCTCCTCTTTGGATTAATTGCAATAACATGATCACCTACACCACAAGCAAACTATAATCCCAAGGGCTTAGTAAGGAATTGAGATATGCAATATGAATGTCTCTAACTCATTATGTCAGAATGGGATCCGTCTCAAACTGTTCTTTACTCATGGTTACATATAACATAAACTCGTAGATCGAGTTGGGAGATTGGAGGGCCCTGGTAGATAATGGTGGGGAATCAACATCTAACTCCTTAGAGTAAACAAGCTTTCAAACCCAATGTGGGCAGATTAAATTCTATCTGAGTCTACTAGTTAGATCCGAACCATTAACCTGGCCTACAATTCCCTTACTTTCTTTTCTTTTCTTCATTTTCTTCTCACACATGAATACCAACTCTTTTCGTGGTATTTCTTAAGGTTTATATTACCATGGACGCATGACAATGCAACATGAATAATAGAAATACAATGATATCATTCATCCAACAAAATCACAAGTGTATGCTACCAAGATTTCCAAACTATAGAAACAATCATGGAATTACAATAACCATTCAACAGTGAAGTAATGTATTACACACTAGCAAAACTAACAATGAAAGGACGCAATCTAAACAAATCATATAATATCCACATGCTTTGGAATTTGCTAGAGATTAATAGTACATAACAGCGAATGTAACATCGAATAAAACATACGAATATGCTTTGGAATTGACAGAATTTAACGATAATATAACAGCAACTAAATAGCAATTAAATCATATGAACATGCTTTGAAATTGACGGAAATTAACGACAACATAACAGCGAACTAAATAGCAAATAAATCCTACGAACATGCTTTGAAATTGACGGAAATTAACGACGAAATATAACTAACGAGCATACTTTACAACTTGACAATAAATACTAACTAATATAGCAAATAGGCATGAACATACGTGCTTTGTACATTAACAACAAATGTAATTATGGCAACGAATTGAAACATACGTGCATGTATAACATCTTGACAGTAAGCTAGGAAAATAAATGACAACGAGCACAACGAGTATATGTGATTCATACTTTGACTGCGAACATAAAATACAACGACATTTTAAAGGAAAGTATACATGCTTTATGATTCCATTATTTCAGCAGCAAATTTAACATGTTTCATGCTTCAAGAATTCTATCATAAACTAACAATCCGAACAACAATTAAAAACGTACAATATGCTTAGACTATTTGACAATAATTTCGAAATGAAACAGCAAAAAGAAACCTATAACATGCTTTGTTAATTGACAATAAAACATAACTACTTAATGAGGAACATGAGCATGAACATTAGAAAAATAGCAACTAATAGATGAACAACTAACATTAACATTAAAACTAACAAATCCTAACCAGATTCCCAATCTCCAAAATGGAGTTCAAATTAATAATACTAAAGACAATCAAGAATAGTCAAGAAATACAAGATAACTAACACCTCAATTATCATCTATTGATTCTCAATATTAATTCCTTTTCATGCATCTTTTACAAATTGAACTACTCAATCAAGTATTTCCAAGAATCACAATCAAGAGATTCAAACAAAGGGATTTCATAGAATTCAAACAATGAAACATTTTCAACACAAGGAAACAAGCATAGAATTCAATCAATGAGATACAAAGACTCTACTTGTGGTGTAGGGCCTCCATTGGCCAAGACTTAACTCAATTTCTTATCAATTTTTCAACCGAAGAAGTTCACCAAACGAGAGGATATTCTTCATACTCGGATGTCACACACACCAAACTTCACTACCTCCCTTCTCTCTGTTTTGAAGCACCTTAGGAAATACTCTCTGCCAAATTGGAGGGCAGAGAGTATAAGCTCTTTGTATACCCGAGAGCTGTAATCCAGCTCTCCCCCTCGCACACTCACTTCACTAGCCACAGAGGGAAAAATCACCATCACACACTGGATCCCTCTCCCTCTCCCTCTCCCTCTCTCTCTCTTCTGTAAATTTCCCACTCCAGAAGACAAGGGAAAAAGTTCCAGTTTTCTAAACTAATCACCCGACATCATCCTTTAATGCCATAATTCTCTAGCCACCGACATAGTCCCTCACTCTATATTTTTAGTGTGATTCCAGGCTGGAAATGAGCATGGGGTTTTCTACACTGTCGACAACGGTTCAACCCGAACCGTCCAAACTGGACTCGGTCACACCCAGGTTGGAGAACCCTTGCCCAACGCAAAAAATTGCCACTGCCAATCGTAAATTGGCACTAAAATCACTATAATCGGCAACCAAATAATAGAAATGTGAAAGGGAAGGAAGGAATTGGCCAAACGTACTGCAATTCGTTACCAGAAATCGCCACGGTAGAACCCTCGATCCCGAGCCCTAGCCACGACTCGCGAAGCGGCCACCCGATCTCGCCATCGCTCGCCACTTGCCAGATGACACGCACTCAAGCCCGAGCTCACCCTCACTTGCCCGCTCCCCCCCCCCCCCCCCTCGGGCCCCCCCCCTCGCCCCCCCCCCCCCCCCCCCCCCACTCGATCTCCCTCAGCTCTCACTCGATCTCTCTCTCTCTCTGCTCTCCCCTGGTGTTTCGCGAAAATGGTCGAAGGCCAAAAAATTTCTTCCCGGTTTAGATGACGAACCAGACCAGCTGGAGGGCCTCCTGAACCGATTCTTTGCTAAGCCAGTTCACTCCCCAAATCACCTATAAATTTTCCTTTTTTTTCAACCTTCACTTAATATTAATTAATCTCTTACATTTTAAATTCCAACAATCTCATTTTCTACTTTTAATTTTTCCTTCTAAATTATTTATCCCAAACATAATAATTTATTTCATTAAATTAATATTTATTTTAATTACATTAATTTCCATTTAATCTTAATAAATTTCTTAAATTAAAGATCTAACGAGTACATCATTGGTAATACCTCGATAATTATCCAATTATCCTTATTATATTCTGATATAAAAGTCGGGGTATTACACCAGCGGAGGAGGAGACATTACATGATGAGCTCTTGGGTTATCAGCCGGGTTCAACCTGATGGTTATGGCTCACATAAAACAATGCTGGTTATTTTAAATGGTTAATTACGGTTTTTGAATATGGTAAATGTTTTGTAAACCATGACTCTCGTTGGAGATGTTGAAATTGTGTTTTGAAAATTGTCATCTATTTTCGCTCATATTACTCTGATATGTTTTCATATTAGTTTTCTTAATACAAGTTTTAAATAAAGTAAAGAAAAAAATTTTTATATGGTTAAAAACGAAAGTAAGAAAAAGATTTAATAACGCGGGGTGTTACAATTTGAGTTGGGTATTGATAGACATATGTTATCAATGTGTATATAGTTTGAGATTAGACACATATTAGAGGTGTCTAGTATTGGTATTAGATAAACCATAAAAGCATATGAAAGATGGTTTGTGGAATTAGACATTAAATGAAAATGTCTAATTGGTAATGATGATAGATAGACCAAAATAGAAGTGATCCACTACAAGAGAAATCACATTGGAAAGAAATTATAGAATTAAGTATTCTATTAATTTTAAAGGTGCTTTAAAAAGAGAATAGCATATAAGAAGGATTCATATGGAGTATATTATCCATGGAATGATGGAGCTTATTGGGATTGCACATGGGTTTAATGATGAATATAATTACATATAAACACATATAAGGATTGTATTTGCATAAAGAGTAATTGCACATAAGAATTGGGAAAGGTAAACTATGGTTATCTAAATCACAAGCCTAAACATTATTACATTTACAATAAATACTTCTTACATAAAGAAGTGCATCACACAGTGAGATATTAATTAGAATATCTAAAGATCTAGATAAAACATAGATATGGGATGTGTGATCATAAGAGTTGATCAAAAGTTATATGTTGAAAATTATGGATGTGAGGACTAATCATGTTGGGCTTAGAACATGGTTAGTTGTGATATTGGTATAGTTTATTGGATCCTTATATTATAATTCTTACTGAGCTCATAAAGCTCACGGTTCTGTATGTTGATATTTTTCAAGAACATGTGGTGATAGCTCAAGGTTAAAAAGGTAAAGATCAGTTGAACTGATGGTTTGTACAACATAAGCCCAGAGTATGAGTTTGAGTCTTTATTTTCATATATTTAGTTTTAGTTCTGTCCATGTTTGTAAAATAAATTTGGTTACAATTTTGTAAATAATAATAGTGTACAACTTTCTTGTTTAGATTGGATTTTATTTTTATGTGGCCCAATTGCACTAGCGCATTGTGAGCGTGTGAGCTTCGGCTACGAGTTGTAAGTGTTGTTCAATTGTTCTCTGGGTAGAGAATCTGGTTTGTAGCATGGTTCCCTTGGGGATTGGGGCCCCAATCGTGAGAGTAGCCATTGCAATTCTATCGGTCCGGTCGTCTACTTCTTCGTCTCTGGTCGCCTGCTTCTTCGTCTCCAGTCAACCTCTTCTACGTATTTCAAGAATTGGCTCGACACTGTCTAATTTCTGATTGACCTCCATTTATCTCAATTGACCGCTCTTCTGCACTTCAGCAATCTGTCATTTCTCCGATTGACCACACTTCTTCTTCGGTCGACCGCACTTCTGCTATTTTGCCTCAGATGTAAACTAGTCAACTGTTCAATCGACCACTACTCCGTGTTTTGCCAATATATTGCTTTTAAGTCTCAAAACTTAATCATTAGCTACATGGACTTAAACACACAGGTTAGTAAGTATAAATTCTCAATATAAAACATCATCAAAACAAATAAGTTTAATGTCTATATGCTAACAATAGTGTCTTCTTTTTACTTACCTATCCCATATTCAGCAAGATTCTCTCTCTTATATAGTCATAAGCAAGGAGAGAGAGAGAGCAAGGTGTCAAAATATTATTCATACTTATCATCAATCTTTACATGTTCAGTTTTCTATTTGTGCAACACTAATCTATCTATAAATAGAGTTCTAGGTGTAATCATTACCCTTATTTTAATTAGTCAGATAAGTTTAATTGAATAGGTAAGTCAGTGATATGCTATAACGCATCAGATTTCTAGTGCGGTCACACAGGCATCCACGGTTGCCAATCTAGCCGTAGGAACCTTTACATTTTGAAAATTTTGCTTTATTTCTACCAAAACGTCAACTTTCTGCATTGTTGCAAAAATGTTTCAATTTGTGGACGCTTAAACTTTCACAATTTAACTGTTCAACTTACGCTATTTATTGCAAACGACATTGTTTACTCTTAATAAAACACTATTGTGGCTACGTTTACTACTGCAAACATGTTTATTTAATCTAAAACGATGACGTTCTGCCTTAACCACGACCACTTTCTCTCCGCAAGGAATCTTTCTTGTCCGCAGGAGCATTTTTCCCCTTATCTAATAGCTCTTGTTTAATCCCATAATTTAATCTAATGGTCGCTCTTTCTTGTGCATAGCATCTTTTTCTCCCTTAAGGCATCTTTCCATGGAAGCATCTTCCTTCTCCACCTTTTAATACAACGACTATAACTCTTTTACTCTTTCAATCAAACAATAATCCTTCCTTTCGCATGATGTCTTTCTTTCCTGTGGAAGCATTTTTCCCTCCACCATTTAACCCAAGAGTGCTAGTTTCGTCCACACAATAGATCTAACGATCTGCCTTTTATCCACTACTTCTTTAATTCGAATGAAGCCATTTCCTACAGTGAATGCTTTACAAATAGCAACTTCTCTATTTATTGTGGACCCACACACTTTTGCATACTGTTCACTTCAAATATCCTCAACTACAATTTTTACACGTCTACACTTCACCTTTAATCCAAAAACGGTCCTTTTTTCTTTATTGCGACGTCGTTTCAACAACTGCCTTGTACTGATTCTTCATATCAAAATTTGAAATTCTTACTTTTCACAAAATTTCAACTAATAAAATTTACTTATAATATGACGAAGTTTTCAGATAGTACAACTTACCCCAAATTGACTCCCCTCTTTAACGAAATAATCAAAGTGAATCCCAGTTGCCATCGCAAGAGTAGATTTGAAGAATTCCCAAAACAGCCTAACTTTTTCCTTTATTGAGAGATTTAGATTATTTTCGTGAGGTTTGCACTTTAGAATTAGTTTTTCTTTTTAATTTTATTTCTGCATAGTTTTAGACCTTATTTATTTTACACTATCTTAATGTCACTATTGGACCTTTGTTTTGGGCCTTGTTTGTAAGTAAATTTTAATTTTTCTGCTGTTAGTTAAGAGTTTAAGATAAAGGTTCGACAGTTCAGCTCGTTTGGGTTTAGGTCGTTCTCTGTTCTGTCTCGGGTCCCCTCTAGAGCATGACAGAAATTTTGGTATTAGATCATGATTGACAACCTAAAAATGTCACATCAATAAGATAGATTGTAATACCCCGAATTTTATCGTCTAAGTTTTGCTTGGAATGTGTTTGGAATTGTGATACATGATGTTAAAATGAGATATTTTATGTTATGGTTTATGGAGAAATGATGATTTAAGTGGCATTGAGGAAATTGTTGAAGAAGTGGTAGATCAAGTGAAGGATCGATCAACCACTGATGGTGCAGTGTGAAGATATGGAGCTCTCTATTGACATGGTGGTCGGTCAAGTTGAGGTGTGGTCGTTCACCTTCATTACAGATTCGAAATGATGGAGTTTTTTGGTTGTTCGATGAACAACCGGCAGTATTGTAGAATTGAGTTTAGCAATCGATCATAAGGGTTTAGCGGTCGATCGCGGTCATTATAGATTGTAAAGTTGTATTTTGCAGTCGATCAGCTATGAGTTGGTGATCGACCAGTATTCCAAAATGTAAACGTAATGAAACTCAGGTTGTTTGGCAATCGATCATGTGAAGAGGATGATCGACCGGTAATGCAAAAGGTCATCAGAATTGGGGTTTCATGTCATGATTTTATTGATAGATAGAGGTGATGACTCACCATTTATTTGATATAAGAACGCTACTTCCTGCTTGTGAATGCTAAAGAAGAAAACTTAGCCTTACCTAAGTGGGAAGCTTGAGAGAAATAATGAAGAATCGTGAGAAAAGAAAGAGAGGAATGGAGAGGAAAGGAGAAAGGAACCATGAGAGAAAGAGAGAGAAGCTTGAGAGAATAAGAGGAAAGTTGTGAAGGTGAGGAGAAGAAGAAGAAGAGAACGAGGAATAAGCTTGAAGAGGAAGAAGGAACTTGAAGAGAACGAAAGCTAAGGTTGTATTTCAAGGTAGGTTGAGTTTTCTTTGAAGTTTATGGGATTAGTTGAAATTATAGATGATTTAAGTTATAAATAAGTTATGTTTAGCATTTACTCATAATAATTTGGAATCGGTATGTTCAAGGTGTAAGGATAAAAAGGGATAGTTGAGGACATTAACAAGATCTTATGCTAAGAAATTGAGGTAAGAGATATTGTATGTTTTTCGCCTTTTGGCCTACATCACAAGAACAAATGACTTGTTTGAATTGTTGTGTATATAAGGTTAGTATTATGATATGAATTCATTTATTGGTATGCTTTCACGTTGATATTGATATAAGGATAGTATTGATTCTTTGGAAAGATTAAAGCATGGCTTGTTTGGTAATTGGATTGAAAGATTAAATGAAGAAATGAAAATGTTGCATTATTATTATTTGATAGGATGATAGAATTGTATGTATTCTTTTCATAGACATGCATCATGGTTTTGAAAATGTACATAAATTTTTTATGCATATGTTTTGAAAATGAAATTGCCATATTATAGAAATAAACATAAATAGACGCGGCGAGCTATGAATTCTTGAGATGGCTGCCCCGTGTGGGTCAAGAGATGTCACTCTCCCTTGTATGGTTATATCTCTAGCACCTGTATGAGTAAGTGAAACTAAAGAAATATGGAAAGAAACATAAATAGATGTGACGTGGTATGGGTTCTTGAGACGGCTGCCTTGTGCGAGTGGCGCTCAACCTTGTACGGTGATACCTTTAGTGCCTATATGGATAAGTGAAACTAAAGAAAAATGAAAATAAATGTAAATAGACGTTGTAAGGTATGAGTTCTTGAGATGGATGTCTTGTGTGGGTCAAGAAGTGTCACTTTCCTTTATACGGTGATATCTTCAACGCCTGAATGGTTAAGTGAAAGTAAAGTTAAAGTTAAGGTAAAGGTAAAGGAAAGACATGGAACATAAATTACATATGTTTTATAAAGTCCATGGCATGAGCATAACATTTTATATCTCTTACTGAGTCTTAGGCTCATAGTTTAAGTCTTGTAATGTAGATATGCACGGTAACAAAGATAGTAGCAGTTGATGGAGGACTTACACATTGCGGATCTTGTGGCTAGCTAGGCTAAAGGATAAAGGGAAAAGAGAATGTAAATTTTTTAATTTATAAAATCTACTTGTAGAATGTAAAGATTTTAAAGTGGAACAATTTTATCATGGTTTTGTTTTATTTCCTTCTATTTCAAATGTTTTGTTATGAAAAGTCTTCCGCTACGCACT
Source organism: Begonia loranthoides (assembly GCA_022433065.1). NCBI lineage: Eukaryota > Viridiplantae > Streptophyta > Magnoliopsida > Cucurbitales > Begoniaceae > Begonia > Begonia loranthoides. The sequence goes on along the minus strand of CM039468.1, from coordinate 43,599,341 downwards.
ATAATGAAAAGTTTTAACTTTTACAAAGGAAAGGTGTTTCCAAATCCCTACATTTTAAAGTGTATGAAAATCGAGTCATTACATAGATATTGTATTGATATACCAGAAGTGAAATTACTATATCTAAGGACAAAATAGAAAAATCAATTTGCATTAAGGTGTTGCTAGAAAGGCATCTTGAGGTTGTTCGCTGGTGGATGAAGATACTTCCTTCTTCAGACATAGGTAATTTTGAGTGGTTTCGAATTTATTTAGAAATGATAAGGAGTACGCATCGTAAATGATTAAAAGAAATATTATGAAAAATATGAGTTTGTGAACTCTTCTAGGTTATGTGTGTGGGCATATGAAGTTTGAACTTAAGAAACTCATCTTAGAAGGAAGTTCAAAGCCTCTATTTCCTTAAAAAATCTAATACTTGCCCTGTCATGTTTGGAATCTGTTAGTCTAAGTTGGAACCTTGCGTTTGTAGATTTTGATTCAAAAACTGTTGGTAGAGACTTCTAATTGGTCTCTGCATTGTATGATTCAACGATAGTATAAGTTTCTATGTAGGCAATTAAGAATATTTAGACCAATGATTAAAGTCATTCATGTAACATCCCGTACTTTTAAAATGCGTAAAATTTAAAACTTTTCTTTTTGTAAAAACATCAGTCTTTTTCCTTCATAAAACCCGATCGCTAACACCCGATCGTTAAAACCTGATCGCTTTACTTTCACTTTTTTCAGTTTTCTTTCACCTTTATCAGTTTACATTCAAAAACCATAACATTCTTTGAATAAAATGCAGTAGAATAAAAACAACATTAATAAGTTACAAAACTCTTTTTCAAATACTTTTCCTTTTCACTCTTTAGCCCAGCCAGCCACAAGATCCACCCATGCAAATCCTTCATCAACTATCTTTAACTTGTTCATCTGTTGCTCGTTCGTACCTACATCACAAGACCTAAACTAATGAGTCTAACGCTCAGTAAGTGATAAAATGAAGTGCAGATGATATGCATGATCATACAATGCAATTTAGGCCAAGAGTACATACATGACAAACACTGTGGGACCATGAGTAACCCGGCCAATCCACAAAGGAGCAATATATATATATATACCAAGGGGTTACTCAGGCCGTATACACTCTTTTGTTATGAGAATGTTGGGGATTTTAGAACAGGAAATAATGAACCCTGGTATCCCATGTCGCTAACCTATTTTCTCTCTAATCCATCCAACATGGATCTATATGATAATGGGACGTCATTAACTTCCCGAATCCCCACACGCCTATTTACATAGATTAGTTATGTCATACAATATGCTCATGAAATCATATAATCCTATATGCAATAAATGTCTAATAAACACATAATTAAAAGAACCTAAATCTAATAAACACACAACAAATAATCCTAACTCTTGCGATGTAGGGTTCGAAGACCAAAACACAATCAATATCAACTTACCTGGCGTCCATAGTGCGTTTCTGTTTCTTCTCTCTGGTTTGTACCTTCAAAAACATATAAATCACGTCAATCTTACTTCTACGACTTAACACTTTCACTATCTGAACATGGACAACAGAATAGCAATCCTCAAAATGTTGCTCATTCCATCAATGTGACAGAAAAAAGTAACTTTACAAAACCGAATAGTATTTTATCATAAATCCATATTTCCCACATCAGAGTAGAGAACTAGTTAATGCGTCTTCTTTAATACAAATTTACCGAGTGAACACTTTATAAAGCCATCTTCATATATCCTTAAGCATTCAAGACTTATAGCTAACAACGACGTATAGAACATTACTCATGTTTCTCAATTTAACGCAATCCATTAATCTCATCTCATTAACATAATATAATCCTTTATCTTTACACCATAATTAACATATCCACCTTAAACAGCCATACATAGCAACTAACGATACCATTATCCTTTATTCATCAACACAGAGTATTATAATCCACTACTTTAAGTCACCACAACAGACCATCAGTAAACAACATATTACTTCCAACCAAGCAGCTATTAAGACAGTAGTTAACTCACATAACCAAATCCCATTTCCAATACAACCATTAATTAGAGCATCAAAACAGTAAACTCATTTAACAGCACCAATTTGCTATGGCCAAACCAAGTACCAAATTAAAACAAATTCATTACAGAACATATATAACCAATATTCAGCAAATCATTTCCCACCTTAACAACCAAACAACATCAATAGATTACTTAACATTCAAGGAGACAGTGCTCTAATTTCACTAAAGAGCATTCATCCAAGCAACAATGAGCAACATCCAACTTATACACACTCATCATAGTCGACAGGAGCCTTATCCAGTAATCACAACCAAAACAGGGAAGAATTTAATACCTGGAGAACATCCAAAAGCTAATTCCCAGCTTTATCTTCTCTCATTTCAATTTACTAACGGCCTCATAACACTCCAAAACAAATAAAGGGCAATCATTAACAGAGCATACTCATCCTCATTCACTTAATAATAAAGACCAAGGAGAAAGCCTCCTTAAGTAGAGAATTCACAAGGAAACCCATGAGCACCTCCAGAAACCATCCACCCACTCCATCATCTTCTCCTTTTTGTTCAACCCAGTATAGTCATATATAGCTGAGGAGGAGAAGACATACACCGATGAGCAAGCATACGATGGATGTCCACTAACTTGAAGACACGTCCTCACCGTCTGAATGTGTCGTCAGCTGAAGGAATCGAAGACAAGTAAAATACGGAAGAGAGAAGCATCAGATTTAAATGGGTTTTTCTGACAAATTTTGCCCTTCCGGACGCGGTGCGTCGTCCGCAGTATCGTCTGCATCGTCCGAAACCAGTTTTCAGATGAGAAAATACATCCCCAGTCCTTCGTCCGTACCATCCACAATGCATATTCGGACACCATTTAGCGTCCGTATGAGGCGTCTGCAGTAGTCTGAATGTGTCCAAACTTAGGACATATTCATTCGGATGCCATTTTCTCTCGTCCGCATACGTCCGCTACCATCTGAATGTGTCCATTTTAAGGACAGATTCATTCGGACGCCATCTTCTCTCGTCTGCAACAGTCTGAATTGTCCCAGAATTGGACAGATTCAAAACGGACGACTCTACGACCGTTCGCAGCGTCCGCACTTTGATAGCTTAGTGTTTAGGACGCCAATTTCCATCCCAAGTCATCCTAAACTCCCCATTTTACATTTTCTTTAACTTTTTACATTACCTTTCATATGCCACATAACATAAATCATATCCTTACATCACCATCTCTTATTTACAACGTCATATACGGATTGATACAGTATTTTCATATTTTTGGGACATTACAATTCAAGTGGAAGGACAACTTCAATAGAGAGTCCTCTAAAAGTAACTTGTATCAAAATCACATATGATAGATTATAAAGCATTTATAAGCCAGTTTCAAGTGGGAGGACACAAGATTGGCTCTGTTATATTTTATTTTGAAGTAAAGATAATAAATTCTTAGGAGTTGATTGGTTGATCAAAATAATGAAATTGATTTAAATTGGAGAAAAAAAAGTTCAGTGGTTAACGTGAAATGTTGGTGTACCATGATTGGTAGGAATTATGAATTGGGTTATAAGACATTCCCAATTTCTGTGAGACCACACTAAGATATAGAATTGTCATATTATGCTATAGTGATTAGTCACGTTTGAGAGAGTCGTAATATTTTAAGACAAGTTTTATTAAATGTTAGGTAAGCATAGTAAATTCTTGAAGGAGCAATTTAGTCAAAGGACGATGACTAGGATGTGGCATAAGTTTTATGGATGTGTACATTAATTGAATGATTTAATATCTGTGATTGGATTGGCAAAACAATTTTCTTAAGATTAATGGTAAGAAAATTTTAACTTCCACCTTTGTTGAAGTGTGTTAAGAGTTGATGACATAATGTTTCACATTTAGTGCATTATGATGTCATAAGATTTTTGGACAAGTAAACAGTGACCATTTGGTTTTTCTTAAAGTTAAATTAGATGTAATCTCAAATTTTGATTGATTAAGTGTGTTTAAGTTCAGATTTAATTGTTGTACAAATAGTGCGACTTTTTAATTGTGAGCAAGCAAGTTGCTACTTCACATAATGTTTCTTACATTTAATGTTTTTTTGTGAGGCCATGAAGATCATAGCATTATGGGGGTATGTTTGTTGTTAACGGTGACTATGAGTTAATAGGTAGAGTCTAGTTTTGTTAGTTGAGACAGTGTATCCTGACGTTCTTCTTGAGGATTTGTCAAGGTTACCACCCTACCGCGAGTTTGAGTTATGTATTTATTTGTTCATAACAATGCACTAGTTTTTATTACTTTGAATGAGATGGTTTAGGCAAGGTGAATAAACTTTGATTACGGTAGATTGATTTGTTGTGAAATGAGTTTCACATGTTTAGTAATTCATGATGAGAGATGCAAGTTTTGAAATTTGTTTGGAAATAGAATGGTTTGATTATGATTTTCTTTCATTTTGTGCTTGAAGTTTGATCACATGACAATCAATATTCATGATCCATTAATATGGAGGAATGTTTTGATTTATCAATTAGAAAGATCAATATATTTTGCCATAAATAACTCCAAATTGGACTATCATCAGTAAATTTGCTAATGAGATGAAGGTATGATCAACTTTTTGAGTTCATTATGGAAGATTTGAGTTTAAAATTTTGACGTTGGTTTAACTTGTTAATGTTATGAATATGGGAAAGTGAATCTTCGGGTCCTTGTGGACTATTTTGGTTAAGTATTCCTTAAGTGATTAGGTATTGTGATACTTATGATGAGCATATGGAACGTCTAGAAATTCTGTTGTAAACTTTTAAAGATTATGGGTTGTAAGCTAAGTGTGGTTGGATACAACTATTAGATGAGGAGTTAAAATTTTCAAACATAGTGATTCTGAGTCAGTATCTCATTGGTCTCTACTTGGATTGCAATTATGTTTGATTGAAATCATTAAAGTGTATCATTGAGGTCTAGATTTTCTTGAATTTGGATTGTTGCGCTGTCATCTAATTGTAAGAATTTCATTTATTATCGATATTGTTAAATAAACTTATGAAAAGAAACGTTAAACTTAATTGTAAAGAAAAACCATTGGTTGATTTCTGAGGAGCTAAGACTCAAGTTGGCTACTGCGCTGTTATTGGCAGTAACATGCACATGCTCACTATATGTTGACTATGTTAATGCATCAAGAGTTGGATTTGGATGCTTAATATTGTGGATATATGAAATTTATACATGTAAGCTCTATTAGTAAAGAAAGATGAGTCTAACTCATGAGTTTTTAAGTTAGCAAAAGAATTATTCATTTTATTTTTAAAGCATAATAGAGTTATTTTTATAGCATGAAGTTCAATATTCTCTTGGATTCTAAGAGTTTGGAATATTAAAAAAAATCCCATAATGTGGTAATAGGTGGGGAATGTGAAGAGTTGTGATCCTGTTCTAAAGTACAATCATGCTAAGTCACTCTTGTGATTGAAATTTTGAGTCGTTAACGTCAAACCTTTAATCCAATGTTTAATGTTAAAGGATTGTACAAAATATTTGACTACTGGTATTGATCTGATAATTGAGGTATGTAGCTTGGTAACAACTCTTAAATTTCTGCAACGTGTTTGGAAAATATATAATTGTAATGATCAGCTTAAAGAAAGATTTGACCAACTGAATTAGGATGAACAACATGATTGTTAGAAAGTTAGTGTTGATGATATTATGGCATCTCATTAGTTTATTCATAGTGTCTAATAATTTATATTTTTGACAAAGAGATTTAGTTCATGGTTATAAACCAAATTTTGTTATTTATTTGAATAATATCAAATGTTTGAAGTATTGAAATGTTATTGTAAGTGAGCTAATTTGGATTTAAATGTAGATGATATGTGACTAGATTTTGATTTATTAGCAAATTAGAAATTGAACACCTGAAACCTGCTATCACTCCTTTATCTTTTGAGGTGTGAAAAACAAGGTATGACAACTATTGTTTTATGATCCAATTATCAGGGACATTTTAGATGTATGGTGATGTTGAGTTGTCGGCCTTTCTGCTGAGTTCTTTTATTTTCAGTAAAGATGGACTATTATGGGTTTTAGTTGAGTAAAATAAATATAGAAGTCATCGCTCGATCTTACGTGTTCTTTTAGTGTTATGTCTGAGTAAGATCTAATTTTTTTTTTATTAAGTTTAGCTCTCCAGAGATCTTTGAGCACTGAGTTAAACTTGAGCGATATGTAGTTCCCAATTAAAAATATAGTTTGAGTTTTGGACTTATGGGATGGTAGGGTGAGCTATCTATCCTCGTATATGATAAAATCTTTCAACTGTTATTAGAATTTAAACCCATGAGACTCTTTATAAGAGACAGTGTAAATTGTCTCTATGTTGAACGGAGACCAAAGTGCAAGTAAACCTTGCCTCTATTTTCGTTCAAGTAACGACAGAGAAAGTTCATATGATTATGAAAATACTTTTAAACGGTTCTGAGTCATCAGAAGTATTTCAAGGTGAAGACTTTGTAACTCTGGAAGTTCGACTGTGTTGCAGTATTAGTCATTTTGGTATGATGGACAAGTTAATTCCCAGATATACAACAAGCCTCTTTAGATTATTAAGCGTGTTGATGCAGTGGCTTATCAATTGGATTTACCGCCATAGTTGAACTATGTTCACACCTGCCATGTATTTATGTTATGGAGATGTATTCTAATTCGTTACATGTTATCTCTTAAACTGACGTACATCTAGTAGCATGTTTTTATGAGGAAGTGCCTAAGAGGATATTGGGCCACGAGATCAGAATTATATGTAGCTATAAAATTCCTTTGGTTTTTGTTCAGTGGAAGAACCATAGTAAAAGAAAAACTACTTAGGAGATTGAATCATAAATTTTGCTAAAATATTCTCACTTATTTAATGGTATGATTGAAGTTGTTTTAAATTTCAGAGGCTAAATTCAATAAGTGGAGAAGAATGTAAAATCCGGTAGTTATTGAAAAAAATAATAATTTAAATTTTTTTAAACGCCCCTTATATGGGGGCTTATTGCCGAAAATAGGGGAGGTATCTCCCCTATACCTCTGATGTGGGGAGAGACTCATCCCCACTTTCCTTCTCTCCTGATTCTCCCATCTTTTTTTTGAGTTCTCTTTGGTGAGCCGAGTCGGTGAAGAGGAGGAAGAATTTCTCTTGCAGGTTGGCATTTTTGTTCATCGTCGGAAGTGAGTTCAATTTCTTGGGTTTTCTGTGTTTCTTCTTGAGTGTAACGACCTGATTTTTATTTACTTTAAAATCGCGTGAAATTTAAAACTTTCTCTTTTATAAAATCAGAGTATTCTTTTTCTATAAAAACCCGAGCGTTAAAATTCTTTACTTAAAACATTTAGTAATTTCAGAAGAAGTAATGAACATCCTTTTTATAAAACGCAGCGGAATTTAAAACAAAACATTAAATAATTTACAAACCATTTCTTTTTAAAACTCTTTATCCTAGTCATCCACAAGATCCACTCGTGCAAATCCTTCATCAATTGTCTTTAACCTGTTTTCCTGTTTTCTCATACAATACCTACATCACAAGACCTAACCTAATGAGCCTATTGTTCAGTAAGTGATATAAGAAAATAAAACGCAGATATGATGCATGATCATACGATGCATTACAGAGGAGAACCGTATCTCATCTGTTAGTCGGGACGATGGATAAGTCAATTGCTCTCGTGGCTTAACCTATGGTTCCGACGAGGAACCATGCCAATCGGGGTGTCACCACGAGCCATACCCAGTCGTTTTGTTAAAAACGTTGGGGGTTTCAGAACGGGGTAAAGGTGAACTCTAGCTTCTACATAGCTAACTCTAAACCTACCACTCCCTACGTGGGAGGAATACTACCGTATGGAAGTGTCATCGATCACCTGAACCCCCACACGCCTATTTACATATATTAAGTATATCATACAATATGCCTATGAGAATACCTACAGTCCTATATGATCGTACAATGTCTAATAAACATATCATTAAAAAAACACACAACTTGCAAATCCTAATTCTTGCAATGTAGGGTCCGAAGACCAAAACTCAGTAAATATCAACTTACCTGGTTCCGCAGGCGGTTAGCACTCCAAGATAGTCTTCACAATACCTTCCATTATCCTCAATATAATCCAAGGCATCATTCCCTATTATCCAAACAAAGATCTAAACCAAAGAATAGAATTTACATGAACGGATCCACGCTTCCTCAACTTATCCATTTGCACCTATTTAATCAAGTACAACCATCCACAACATGCTCAGTTTAATCCAACTCCCTCTCTAAACCAAAATAGCATAACATACGTTCATTAATCTTAACAATATATCCAACTTGAATAAACATTCCAACATAACGTAACTCTTCCGTTCAACAATCCATAATAGACTGAAAACATTAACCAGGGATTCAAAACAACTTAAAATGCTTCAGCAGTTTATGACTTCTCCATAATATTAACAATCAAAACATAAACCAATTCTCACTTGACCAATTGCAGAACATAAACATCTAGAGTATAAATCCACATGGACATTAGTGAACTAGTCTACTCATCCTTAACAGTTATCACCAACAGAATAATTCATACAGAGGACTAATTCCAACCATTAGAGCCATTAACAATCAACAATCTTCCATACGTGATAATCAAACCCAACTATATCCCAGCAATAATCACATGAGAGAATCATATCCAATGTTTAGTACATACTTATGAGTCGTAATTATACAGAGCAATACCTAATCAATTAACATATTCCAACACGGAGAGCATGTCATCGAACATACCCATAATTCACAACAATAACCAACAGAGGTCATTTCCATATATTTGAACTTCTAATAAATCCATAACAAACAACCACGAACCCAGCATCCATAAACAATAGAGAAGTGATTCGTCTTACCAAACGAGCAACTGAAGGAAAACAACTCCAGCTTTCAATCACTAGAGAACTCACAGCTCCACCACTGCCATATACATATTCCAATCCCTACCTCAAATCCAGCAATAGAGACCATCAGCTACACTTAAGCAAAACGTTGACTAAATGCAAAATAACACAATGGCTGCAATATAATCTCAATCCTTCCATTCTCCAATATCCCTTAAGCAAACACAATATCAAAGATTTAATTTGATATCCATAATTAACCTATCCTAACAATTGAGGACCATTCATCAAATCCATAATCATCACTTACCTTCACGGTTGGATTTCCTAGAAGCCACTTCACATAGCAACACAATCTGTGTTTCACTTGACATACCACAAAGTAGTACAATTCTCAAACTCCTTCACACACCAAGGCTTTACTCTCCCACTCATTTACGTCCTTAGATCCAGAATGTAGTGTAGAGTGGAGAATTACCTGATAGAGAGATGATGGAGAGGCAGGGACTGGCAGCAGCAGCAGGGATGAGGATAACTGGTAAGTTGCCCAAATCAAGAAGAGTTGATCCAATAGAGATATCCCACATGGAAAGCCTTCCAAGTTGCAGGGGAGGACTGGATGTCGTAGTAGTAGGCTGGTGAGAGAGAATTTGGCAAGTATTTTACGAAATCAGAAGAGAGAGACGATTTTATAAATGGGTTTCTCGAAATTCCCTGATGTTGCGGACCAGTCGAGTCGTCCGCAGTACTCGTCCGAAAGTCCATTTAGGACGAGAAAATGCGTCCCCAGCCTTTGTCCGTACCGTCCGCAGGTGCTTTACGGACGGGACATGTCATCCCCATGTATCGTCCGCATCGTCCGAAAGTGTCCAGGATTTAGGACAAATTCATTCGGACGCCATTCTTCCTCGTCCGCTGTCATCCGCATCGTCCGAATTGTCCCAGAGTTTAGGACAGATTCATTCGGACGCAGGTTTTCATCGTCCGCTACCATCCGATACTCCATTGTTATGCATTTTTCCTTAATTTCCACACTTAACTTATTTTCCAATAATAACACTATACTTTTGTGAGCATAATTGACATGTACCATCTCATAATGCGATACACCAATCACATATTAAAATCATCCAGATTTAATACATTATAAAAAAATATATATATATATATATATATTTTTGGGGTATTACAGTGAATCTGTGTCTAATGGATGAAATTGATCTCTTTAAGGATTGAAGTTTGGGTATCGATATTGTGAGGTCGATTCCGGCAAGGCTGGTTTACAGGGAAGAGAGGTTCTTCAGGTGATTTAAAAAAATCTGTTTGTTTTGTTGGTAATTTATGCTAATGTTGGATATTAGTTTCGGTAATGGAAACTATGAATAAAAAATCACAGCTTTGTATGTATTATTGAAACCATTGATGTTTTGGATACAAGTTTGGTGATTGGGGGTGTTTTGGTCAAAGAGAAACCAGAGTTCCGATAGAACTCTGGCCGGCCAGCAACTGGTAGAGTCGTTGGGCCGCAGCCAGGCCTTGTTTTTGGGCCGAATATAGTTTTTCACCCAAATTATGATTCAATCGTTTTTGGTCGTTTTGGGGGCTCTTTTGGACTGTATTGGGCTCCTGATTCTATCATTCTCATCTTTGTTTAGCCCAGAAATTCATATTTTAAAGTATAGAATTTGAAATTTGATTTTTGTAAAAATATTATGAATAGGTTCTTAAGAAATTATTTGGACTTGTCTACTGTTGGATCGTTTGTTGTTAAACTTTTAGTATTGGTAGGCCCAAATTGATGTAGAAATTTAAATGTTATGGTTTCATGACATTGATTTCTAAAACAATATTTTGGGCCATGTTCTCACATTAAATGATATGTCTCTTTCATAGCTCATCGAATTTTATATTACGCATATCTTTTTCACTGATTACGTTTAAAATTCAAGTATGCATATTTAATTTAATGTTCAGTTCAGTTATATATACATTTAAATTTATGCATTGTTATTATTAACTAAAGTAATGATATAGCTATGTGTGTCGTGTCCTTGGGCGCAAAACTCTAAACCTGATCAAGGTTGTTGTGGCTGTTGCGGCTGTTGCGATCGCCTGAATATCATTGTGTTTATTTTTGTTCTCGTTCTATTGCACAATTTAACTCTTTCATTTAAAGTGTTGGTTTTAAAATAAATTTTGACATGTTCATATATTTTATAAACTAAATTTGCTGAACATAAAGTTTAATCTTTACTGAGTGTAGTCAACTCACCCTAAATTGACTCTGTTCTTTCAAGAAATAATCAAAGTGAGTTTCAGTTACCGCCGCAAGAGTAGATTTAAAGAATTCTTTGAACAACCTAAAATGTTATTTTCTTAAGAGATTTAAATTATTTTCATGAGTTTTACACTTTAGAATTAGTTTTAATTTTAATTTTATTTGTGCATAATTTTGAAACTTGTTTATTTTACACTATCTTAATATTACTATTGGATATTTGTTTTAGAGCTTGTTTGTAAGTAAATTTTAAGTCTTTCACAATTAATTAAGAGTTTAAGATAAAGGTTGGAAGGTTTGTTCTGTTTCGAATTGTGACAAGTCCATATGTTTTAAGTTTTACGTCATGTTTTATGCACGTATTATTCTTGACATAATTAGAACGACAATCTTATTTTTATTGCAGTAACTGTCAGCCACTGACATTATGAATGTACACATTATGCTTGAGTAGGATCTTGAAAAGCTAAAATGTGGAAGATGGTTGTCTGTTGGCAATTATAAAGCCAAGAAATGCAAGAGGAAGGCGTAAAAAAACGTAGCGAAGTTGTTTGTTTTTAGTGATTACCTTTCATGTTTTTCATTCAAATTAATAATTAAAAAAAGCCAACAAAATGGAAATAATGAAAATGTTAAATATAAGTTAATGAATAATTGAACTAATACTTTAACTATCCAAAAGATGATCCTAAAATTATATAGTCTACAGGAGGAAACATGAACAGCTGTAATTGCTATTGATGTAGGTAATGTTTTCAAGAAATTTAAAAAGACCAAGTAATATACAATAAAATTGTCTCTACTCAAATGAGATATGAGACTAAGACAAAACAAGAAATGACCCGATGCAAAAATAAGTTTGCCATTAATTAATTAATTAATATAGCAATAGAAGTATTAATAGAAATAAATATAAAGTCCAAATGTCTATAACAATAATTAAATATCATAAAATACTAAGATAGAATATCAAAGTGAAAAATAAAAGCTAGAGTATCATAACCATATCTCAATAAAGATAAACACACCTAAAAATAAAATAACTAAGAAAATATAAATCGTCAAGTTCACTCCTGCATCGGCTGCTTATAGTCACCCTAACTAAAACCTGAAAATGAATGTCCTTGGGATGAGTCGATTAAACAATAATCAAGTTTTATATACAAAAATAATAAAAATGAGTAAACATGCCAAAAGAAAACATGAGAATAAAATTTGAAAAGAAAATATTAATAAGGAAAGAGTAAAAATATTATACTATAATGTGGTACGTAAATAAATTGGATCACTACTGATTAATATAAAAATCTCATTGAAAATTGAGCAACTCACTATGCCAGAGGCATAAAAAAAAAGAGCGACACTCAATTATCGTAATAAAATAACAACTTTGATTAAGTTTAAGGTTTCGCATCCAAGGATACGATGCAGTCAGCTATCTCATTACTTTATTTCACAAAAAACATTCTCCAACGGTCAAATGTATATAAAAAAAACTGGGATCCCCACTCGAGTGGATCAAACTCGGTTTACACGGCCAAATTGATTATCAGTTCAAAATATTAAATGTGTATGCTCAATTAAAAATATGTTAATGAAAAACGTATATTTATAGTATGAAAACCGACATGTCAAAAAATGGGACATGTCATAAATAACATAAGAGCACTTCTCAAAATAAGTTTTATAAAAATATGATGTATGCAATGCTGAACATAAAAATAAATTCATATGTCGACAAAATCTACAAATGCAAAAACCCAAAATAAGAGAAATTCAATAATTTAATCAATCTTGGTATCTATTCATAATATCACTGCTAGTATCAATATAGGACTTCCATGCTATTATATAAATCTCATGTTTAAGGAAGGAATAACTTCGAGAAACAAATGGGTCAAAGATCCAAATTAGCACCCAAAAAGGACCCAAGTCGTAACTTAAGTTAGGTCTAAGTGACGGCTTAATAACAATTGGATGGTTCCATTGAACAAGTGGAGATACTTCACCGTCATCTCTAATTCTATCTCCTAAAAAACTTTTTTTCAGTGTGATTTTTTCACTAAAATTGAACCAAAAGAATCTCACACAAACAAAGAACTCGAATCTCGAGCGCAATATTCTCTCATACTCTTCCTCATAAAAATATCATTTTTAATAAAAATGTTGATTCAGAAAATAATATATGATTGATCAGAAATATATTTCTTCAATATAAAAACGTGGAAGACATTATAAATAAACTTTTAAAAATATAAAATCATCGACCTCAAATTCAATTTGCCCTTCTTAGGAAGTCTGCATAACTATTTTATCAACTCTTAATTGTTCTCTATCGATCTTTAATAATTTTGACTTTTTCAATCCTCTCGAAAATTAAATTCTGGGAAAATGACAAATCAACCATCGTGGTTTGCGATCAATGACAAGTCAACCACTGTGGTATGTTTTCTAACAAGTTAACCACCAACGTATGTGAAAATGACAAATGCACCATCGCTGTCCGTTAAAAAAAGCTGATGGCCCCACCATGTATGCCTGGACGCCGCGGCGTCCAGGCAATTTTGGCCTAGACGCCGCGGCGTGCAGGCAATTTTGGCCTGAGGCACTTTTGGCCTGGACGCCAAAAAAAAAAAAAAAAAGAAAAAGAAAATATATACCTAAACCTAAACCTAAACCTAAATATATACCATGCAAGAAATATTCAAGTTAAACTTTTGTTTAAATTTGTAAATCGATAGTTATAGCTTGAAATTATTTTGGAGATAAGTATTGGGGTAATAATCTGTTATCGAAAATGAAATTGGAATTTTGTTTTTGTTTCATTACATTTTTTATTATCCAAGCGACGCAATGAGGAAATACTATTATGCTAACTTAGACATGTTGTGTGGGTTATTATATTGCAGGTTGGTGAATTACTCTCAACTATCAGAACGCAATCTCGGACTAAGAAATTGACCTCGAAGCGTGGGAAGGCAACGATGGAGGCAGTAAACTGCGGCGTTCGAAGCCGATGTAGTGGCGGCGGTGGAAGAAACCGCTGAGCCTGAAGAAGGAGAAGCCGGATGCTCAGCGACCCGTTCCAACCCGTTCAAGTGGGTTCAAGGTCGAAACTATATTGGAACCGGAATTGCAAAGCACGGTACGTAGAAGATATACAACGCCGTACAATTATTGTGTCCAAGATAGATTTGGACTCATTTGCAGGGATGGGAATTGATCGTATGCTTGAGGCTGCTGGGTTAGCCGGGTTGTACCGGATGAGGGGCAGTTATTACGAGCGAGTTATACGATTGTTTTATGCAAATTTGAGAATTTCCACCGAACCATTAGAGGTGCATACATATATTTTTGGACATGAGGTTAGGTTCACGGCCAATGATGTCAACATTATGCTTGGATGTGAGTTGGAGGAGCCAAGCGATGAATATTATCATATGGCTCGGGCGCCACCATTCGTCAAACAAGGACGTGGGTTAGAGGTGATTAGATTGTTGCATCAGGATCCCGAGGTTGCCGAGTACAGCAAGCCAAAGGGCAAGGAGTTGAATGCCTTAGCCCGATTGATCCACCTGATAATGACGTACACAATTTTGCCTCGGAATGGGCATCGAGACCTTGTTACCACCATGGATCTCTATATGCTAGAGAAGGTGTTCACGGGACAAAAGGTGGACATCAGATATATCATCGTGAGCCACATGCAAGAGGTGCTCAACAACTCGGCGAATTCACTGCCGTACAATTGGCTCATCCAGAGTATCGTTGAGCAGTTAGGGGTCCCCATCCCGGAGACGGAACCTAGAATTGAAGAGTCGGTCAATGACATTTACAACAATTCATTAGTGGACCGAATGGGGATCACCCAAACTGGAGGGGAATGGATGCGCAAGTCAAAGAAGGAAGCAACACATCCACCCCGGTCAGAGCCTAGGCATTCAGTCCCGTTTCATGAACAACCTCCTCCTCCTCAGGCATCTCATTTTAGTTCGATGTCTGATGAGACGTTTGCTTGGATGAGCAGGATGGAGGAGCTCCATCATATGTCCATGACGCAAATGCACAAAATGCAAGAGCAGCTGCAAATGCAACAAGTCCAAATACAAGAAGCGGCCAAGCTCGCAGAAGATAGGTGGGCCATAGCACAACAATGGCATATGCAATCTGCCGAGTGGCATTGTGAAATGGTGGCAGCCCTGAACCCAGGTGAGAGGCAATCACCTCATTTAGCATCCGCGTCATCCTCCTCTGACGCACCTGATACGACATTCCGATTGTAAGTTCATTCCATTGAACGCTAATTCCACTTTTTTACTTTATTTTGTTTCATGTAATGTCATGTTTTTAATTGGCAGCAACCCTGTTGGAAGCAGCCAACGTATTCCTCCAGCCGTGCCTCTCGAGCCGCCGCCCCTTAAAACTGTGCGCGTGGTATGTCTTTCATTTCGGTATATATGTGTGTTCATTAATGTTTACGCTCACCCTTTTTTGACATTTTGGTTGTAGGCTCATGATTTGATGAGTAAGTTTAAGGATTATTGTCAGGGTAATCTTCGAAGGAACATAGAGACATGCGCACTTCTTGGGGGAAAGCTGACCGACAATGAGTACGTCGTCAGCGAGATCATCTTCCCGGATCAGAAGGGCACGGCAGATACTGTGAGAGGCCTTCGTTCTTGGCCATCTCTTTCTCAAATTGCCTCACTGTTGTGGCTCTTGATGCAGCCCACATTGCATCTTTCAACAACTTGCCTTTAAATTGTTTTTGAAAATTGGCATACAGGTGTCGGATGCAAAACCGCT
>CM039468.1:43541490-43573298 GCA_022433065.1 Begonia loranthoides | reverse complement strand
TATATATATATATATATATATATGGTTTCGACGCATAGTTAATAGTCACTTTGAGTGAGCTTTGTCTACTCTAATCACGGATGGTTATTTAGTTTGATATATATGATGTTGTAATGCATGTTATCGTTGTAATTGAATTGATATATTGGTTTGATAAATTTGGTTGTTGATGATAAATGGAAATTGATTAGTATGATAATGTCCAGTTACCAACTTATCCTTTTTTACAAAAATTGTATCTTTTGGTGTTATGCACATGTTGCTTAAATTGTTACAATGAATGCAATGAACATGCTTACTTGTTTGTTGATGATGAATGAAAACGTTTGAGTCAATTTCAGGATTAAAAAATTTAAAATTTTGCAAGAGTTTCGCTTGTTTTTAAGTCTATCCCCCTTCCGACATCATTAAAGACAAATATTTTTCCCAAATAGATATTATCCAAATAGAAAAAAGAAAGCGTAAACATGTAAAAAGTTAATGAATTCTTTATTACAACAAATTCAGCATCCCTACACATCTCAACTACCCTAAGCCGCCTTCTTCTTGGTAGGTTTCGGCTGCAAATCCGTGAGTTCAAAGATTCCTTGCGGGTCCACATATATGTTGGATGCATTGGCAAACAACGGACCCTCCACGGGTTCATCATCGTGCTCGTCTAGATCTGGGCTACCCATCAGCCCATCAACCCGCCATTGCATCATTCATCATCATTCATTGCATTCGTTCATTCATTTCATTTTCCTCACTCATGCATGTGAGTACCACCCCATAATGTCACTCCCTACTTGTTTCTATTATTATGATGCATGTGACACAATATAGAAATAATAATAATTAAACAATGAATAGCAAGAATAGTAATAATAGAAATCAACGAAGACAAGAATATTACAATTGAAAGCAACATAGAAACGAATTGAAAGCACATACGACATGCTTGATTTTACCAAACATAACAATAGATATATGGCAAAATAAATAATTATTAACATGTGAATTATCTAAGTGAAATGAATATGCTTAACAATGATATGAAAGCTTAGGCATATAACCAATAATTAAATGGAAACATGTTCAAAAATTAACTAATAGAAACGTGATTAACAACATGCTTTTGTTCTAAAAAATTAAACATGCTTGAATTGGTTAATTAGTTAATTAGACATACTTGGATTAGTCATAGGTTTAAACATGCTCGGAATGCTTAAAGGAGTTCAATGAGAATTTACATTATAGTTGATTAAGCATGCTTTGTTTCAAATAATTAAACATACTACACTTAATAGTTTGGGTACTTAAACATGCAGAAAGTTCTATTTAATTTAACGTGCTCGAGATTTTTAAATATACTAAACATGCTCGTATAATTATTATTCTAAATAATCTGCACATACTTGATTGATTAGCATTAACACCTAAGGAATTTATAATAAATCATACAGTGAATTGTATAGAACAAATAATGGAGTAATCATTAACAACTAGGGAAACCACGACAAATGAATATAATAAATTGTGTAGAACAAAAGAAATTCTTTCATTCATGATCATACGTACGTATCATATCACCTTCCATTTCATCATTCTATTCTACATGCTTAACGTCATCGATTATCATTCATTCATCACATTTCTACTATATAAGCATTTACAGTAAAAGATAAGAATTATAGTAAAGAGAAGTGCAGGAAACTAACAATAAGGAATCTACACGACTCACGCACACTACTTGTGGTGTAGGGCCTCCAAATGGCCACGACACACCCATTTCCTTACCTAAATTCTTTATCACGTTTGACACATAATTGTTATCCTTCTATTTCCTTTTTCCAATACCTTCATAATTAAAACATTTATCATTTAATAACTTCTAGTCGAATTCTACACACTTTAACCCTTATCAAATTCTAACAAACATGCTCATTATTCTTTTTTATCCAATGCAATGGCAGCAGACATATCATTCTAAGGTGCCTAACTAACAGTTCACAACTTGTCACAATCAATAGCAGAGAGCACATTCACTTCAAACTAATCGCATGGACATCATCAACAATTCAATTCAATGTAACAACTTATTCCAAATCTTAACTAGACAAAGGGACAGTCCATGTATATCATCATCACCACTAGCAAAAGCAGTCATTAATCCATTAAACAAAAGCATTTACTCATTAATCATACAGCAAGGTAATTCCATTTCATGCTAACATGGACTGTTTTAACACTTCATTCATTCCAACATACTCATAATTGTAGACTCAACCAGAATTGTAAACTCAACCAGAGACTATCAAAATCGGCTGAGAGAAATCTCACCCAACAGGTATTTCTTACATGCGACAGATTAACAACTATAGGAGGAGGATTTAGTTACTTGAAGGAAGTCCATAATCCAGCTCATCTTCATGCTCCGTCCATCACAGAGTCCTTGGCAATCCGCTTCCCAGTTCTTGACTCTATCTTCTTCCTCATTTCTCCTCGGACTCTCCCACTCACCACCAGAGAGCATCCTTTTATCCTACCACTGCCATGGACGTGCCCTTCACACGTCACACGCATGTCCTAAAGGTCGGTTTCTTCCCAGCAGGACAAGCCGGTTCAGACAAAGTTGCGAAATGGACCGCCAACTTCAGCTCACTCGACACCTCCCTGACATGAGGTCGGAGCCGCAGTCTCGCCTTTGCCAACACTCACCATCGCCGATTCATCACTGCCGGCATCGTTGATCACCCGACACCGCACTAATTTCTCGATGCTAGAGGACCGACGCATCGTAGTTGCTCAACACCCGCGCTGCTCGGAAATTCCCGAGCCCTAAATCGGACCCTTCGTCGCAGCAGCTGCTCACCTTCGCCACAGCTGCTCGCCGTCGCCGGAACAAACCCGCATGCCAGAGCTCTCTTTCTCGGTCTCCATTGCTCTCCCTCGTCTCTCGTCTCCTTCTCCCTCTCTCGGCCTCCCTCTCTCTCTTTCTCTCATTCGACTCTCTTCTGAAGAAAACGGCTGAAGCCAAATCAAACCTAATTCCCCTCTTTAAATTAATTTTGAACTGGACTAAACACAAGCACTGAACTGGTTCTTCAATTGAGCCAGTTCACTTCTCAAATCTCCACTTAAAATTAATTAATCCCCTCCTAATTTAATCTCTCACTTAAATCCCCCTATTTCTTAATTTCTCCTTTTAATTATTCTCTTTTTAATCCTAATTAATTAATATTAAAAATATATTTAAGTGTTAAATATTCGTATCGAATATTAACCGACCCAATTTCTAACTCTCGACTTATCCCAAATATTGTTTAAGATTATTAGAGGTCTAATTATACCTATTAAATTCCGATAAAAAATTCCGGGTGTTACATTTGCTGACCCCAATTCTATTCACTTTCAATCTGTTATAAACATCTGTGGCCATCTCTTCTATTCTCGGCTCATCCTCAAAAATCGGTACCCCAGACTGCTCAACAATCCTCTGAATGATTCAGTTGAATGGAAGACTCTTGGCTGGGTTGTTGAGCACCTCGTGCATATGCATTAAAATGACATATCCGTTGTCCATTTTTTTTCCTAGTGAACACCTTCTCGAGCAAATAGAGATCTATGCAGCTAACATGGTCTCGATGTCCATTTCAAGGCAAAATGGTATACGTCATGATAATGTGGATCACTCAGGCTATGATATTCAGCTCAATGGACGTTGGCTTCATGTACGTGCTAATCTCGGGATGTCGGTGCAACAATTTAAGCATTGTCAACCCATCTCCTCGCTTGACGAAAGGTGGCTCCCGAGACACATGGTAATACTGATTACTTGGTTCCTCCATCACACATCCAAGCATCACATTTAGATCGTTGGGAGTCAACCTCCACTCCCGTCCAAAAATATAAGTTCGGACCTCTAATGGCTGGGTGGACAGTTCCAAATTGGCATAAAAGAGTTTGACAATACGTTTACAGAAACTTCCATCCAATCGGCACAAACCTGCTAAGCTAGCCCCCTCAAACAATTGGTCAGTTCCCAACTCAGCCAAGGACTCTAAGTCTACTCTTTTAGAAACAATAATTGAACGGTGTTTAACATCAGCTTCATATCGTTCCTTCGCATAAGTTGTCCTGAACAGTGGGGAGTGGAAACCCTTAAACGGGTTGGAAATAGACCAGTGCACCTCCGGACGGTCATTGTTGAAGCTGCGGTTGAGGTTGAGATTGTGCCACAATTCTGCCAGAACCACTCGCCGCAGTTTCTCTAGCTTGGGCCGCTACAGTTTCTCTAGCTTGCACGGCTGCGGTTTCTCCATCTTGCACTGTTGCGGTTTCTCCAGCTTGCATCATGGTTGTTGCTCCTTGCGGTGCGGGTGCTCCTTCTTGCACAATGGCTGGTTCAGGTCGGTGAAACTGACCGACCAAGTCAGTTGCAAGCCGACTGCGTACACGGATAGAGTTCTTCGTTTCTACTTGTGGTTGCAGGTAAGTTTGCGACGGACCGCCCTTTCGCTTGGTCGACATTTTCTTTGCTCAAGAATCCATTGGTATCGATTACATAGTGTGGAATGAAGGTTTGAAAGTACGATGGTTTGCCTAGGATATCGTTGTTCACGGTGAACACGCTCGGAGCCCACGATCGAGTCTTATGTAGTACGACAAATGATCAAAGAACAAGGCACGATAAACCACTGCGGTGTCATATGAAGACGTAGCAGTGTGACGATAAACTGCGGCGGCTTCATATGACACCACAACGGTTTATCGTCACACCACAATGGTTTAATATGAAACCGCAGTGGGCTATCAAAATTGTCGTGTTATTTTTTTAAGACTATGGAGCCGTGGCAGTTTGTTAACAAACCATCCTGGCTTGACACTATCACATTTAATGGCAAACGTGACAGCGATGTTAGCGGCGTCATTTTCTCATATTTTAGTGGTTAATTTGCTAAAAAAATGATGGTTAATTTGTCACTAACAATAAATAATGATAGTTGATTTGTCATTTTTTCAATATTTTAAAATTTTTAATTGATATAATTATTCAATTTATGCTATGGAAAAGTATTATAGTAATAATATTCAAATACCCACGAGAGAGTTGGACATTCTATCATTCATAAATTTATATAACAATTTTCAAATTATGAAGAAAATAATAAAGAAATAAGAAAAAAGGTGAAAGAAATTGCTCACAACATTCCCTATATGCATATAAATCCATTATGATGTTTAATCTATTATCATCAATTGAAAATAAAACTTTCACATGTTAATCGAGCTGATCAAATTCAGAAACAATCACCTTCGAAGAAATTTGACAAAAAAACAAACCTACTGACAGCTCGTACTTTCTAATTGCCATAAAAAGATGAAAGAAAGGGAAAATAACAAATTAACCATTATCGATTGTGATCAATAATAAGTTAATCACTCTCTTTTATTTTCTAACAAATTAACTACTGACGTATGGAAAAATGACAAAGCTAACATCGTTGTCATGGTTTCCATTAACAAGCAGAAGAGGAGCAGCGGCGGTTCGTAGACAAACTGCCGCGGCTCCGTGGTTTTCCAAGAAAAGAAGGTCAAATTTGGCTTGAACCACCGCAAGGTCTCAATAGACCGCTGTAGTGTGATATCGAACCCGGCGGTCTCTTGAGACACCACAGCAACATCATCATTAATCGGCAGCTAGCCTCTGTCTTTGAACGCAACCGGTATACATAACCCAAGCAGGCCTAGGGCTCGACCATTTGCACCAGAAACAAACAATGAAATACTCTCGGCGAACAAGGTCAGACATTTGATCACAACGTATACCCAAGCAAAGAAATTGGCATTCAAGCGTGGGAAGTCAACGGTGGAAGCTGTTCAAATCGCGGAGGTGGAAGATGTTCAACTCATGGCGGTGGAAGATGTTCAACCCGCGGCGGTGCAACACGAAGAAACCGCCCAGGATGGAGAAAGCGTTGCACACTCTCAATGGCAACCTGAACTCGAGCCTGAACAATGACAAGTCGGAGGCTCATTGGTCCAGTTTCAACCCGTTTACAGTGAGTTTCCACTCCAAACTATTCAAGACAGCGTATGCCAAAACACGGTATGAAGATAATATACAACACCGTGCAATTATTGTTTCAAAAATAGTAGATTTGGACTCATTTGCAGGAATGAGAATTAAACAATTGGTTGAAGATGCTGGATTAGGCAGGTTGTGCCGGATGAGGGGTAGTTACTGCAAGAGGATTATTGGAATATTTTACGCAAATTTGAAACTGTCCACCCACCATTAAAGGTGCGGACATACATTTTTAGAGGGGAGTTGAGGTTGACTCCCAACGATCTAAATATAATGCTTGAATGTGTATTGGATGGGCCAAGCTAGCAATATTATCACATGTCTCGGGATCCACCATTCATCAACCAAAGAGAAGGGCTAGCGGTGCTTAGATTGTTGCACCGGGATTCCGAGGTTGTCGAGTATAACAAGCCAAAGGGAGGAGCTGAATGCCATAGCCTGATTGATCCACCTCATCACGACCTACACGATTTTGCCTCGGGATAGGCATCGAGACCATGTTAGCTACATGGATCTCTATTTGCTGGAGAAGATGTTCACTAGGAAAAATGTGGACATCGGATACATCATCCTAAGTCACATGCACGAGGTGCTCAACAACCTAGCCAAGAACCTGCCGTACAACTGGCTCATCCAAAGCATCGTTGAGCACTATGGGGTACCCATCTCGGAGAAAGAGCCAAAAATTGAAGAGTCGGCCATTGATGTGTACAACAAAGTGAAAGTGAACCGAATGCGGATCACCCAAGTTAGAGGGGAGTGGGTCTACAAGACCAAGAAGCAGCTAGCACCTCCACTCCACTCAGAGCCTCAGCATTCAGCCCCGTCACTTGAACAGTTGCCTCATCCTCAATCAACTAACTTTACTTCGATGCCTGAGGAGACGTACGCCTGGTTGAGCAGGGTGGAGGAGCTCCATAATATGGCGCTTACGAGAATACAAATGATGGAGGAGCACCTTCAAATGCAATAGGTTCTAGTACAAAGAGGGGAGGAGCGAGCAAAAGAGAGGCATCTTCAAGCAGAAGAGAGACACCGTGAGCTGGTGGCAGCACTTCAGAGACGTGAAAGCCGATCAACCTGTACAGCAGCCTCTCCATCATCCTCTGAAGCAACAGAAACCACATTCTGCTTGTAAGTTATTTACTTTGTATGCAAAGTCCTTTACTTTATTTGTGTTTGACTTAATGATGTGTTGTTGATTTGCAGTGCCGGTACCGCCGTGCCTGCCCGAGGTGCAGGAGACCAGTGAGTCAGAGCCTCGGCCCCTTAGAACTATGCGTGTGGTATGTCTTTTATTTGGTTATATATGTGTGTTCGTTCATGTTCATGTTTTTTTAGTTTGATGGACCTTTTGCCATTTTTGTTGCAGTCTCAAGATTTGATGGACATCTTCAAGAAGTATGTTACGCCAAATACTCGAAAGAACCTGGAGACAAGCACATATCTCGGGGCAAAGCTGATCAACGGTGAATACACCGTCACTGATATCATCTTCCCGGAGCAACACGGGACGCCAGACACGGTGAGAGGCCTTCTTTGTATCTTAGTTTATAAACTTTTATCTGATTACTTATCCAAACTTATATGCAGTGCTATGCGGTGAACAACAAAACTGCCTTCGAGTTTCAACAGGAAAATGTCTACTCACATTAGGGTGGATTCACTTAAGTAAGCATCTCGCTTCTCCGGTTTGTCGTTCATGTTCACTGAGATCATCTAATACGTTGTTTACATTGCAGACACACCCAAAGCAAGGGTTGTTTATGTCGTCCGTGGACCTCCACACTCAATATGCTTACCAGCAATTGATGTCGGAAGCAATCTCCATCATCGTAGCTGTCACTGACAAAGAGCGGTATGTATTTTCCCTTGTGTAAATTCATAATATTGTTTTCCGCATATTTTACCGGCAATTGTTCCCTTTGCATTGTAGCTCGTACGACATCTTGCGATGTATGAGTGAGGGGATGAGGGTGATGCGACAAGGCACTAATCAGGTTCAATTGCACGAGCATGACGCTGCAACCTATGAGTATGAGGGTCCGTTGTTCAACCCAGCAGACAACGTATTCCTTGACCCGTAATTGTCTTTTGCAGTCAAGGATTTGCGCCCAAAACGGACCAGAAAGAACAAGGCAGCGTAGGAATTTATGTTTATGTACACTTTGTTGTAATTTGTTTACATTTACGTTGTAATTTATGTTTAGTTGCCTTTGTTGTAAAATATGTGTACGTTGAATTATATGTTTGGCTAAAAGATTATATGTTGGATGAAAGAAGAATAGTAAAAAGGAGGAATTATATGTTTGTATGATACTGGATGAATTATATGTTTGGATGATATTGGAACTGCTTGGGATTTTGTGTAGGATGTATGAGATTAGATTTGGGGGACTAAAGAAACAAGGGAGACTTTGGCAAAATTTTTATAAATTAGAGTGAGGATACGTGAAAAGTAAATCCTACATGATATAAATCAAGTAGATAATTAAAGACAAGTGTATGAAGCAACTTGGGTGAATTCAGTGCAACAATTTCATCAAGCCGCAATGGTTTGTGATCAAGCCGCGGCGGTTTGTGGACAGGCCGTGCCAGCTTGGTCACAAGCCGCAGCGGCGCTGCACAAACCACAGTGGCTTGTCATGGTACCTGTAATCAATTTTCATGCATCCTCCACTACCAAATATATGGAACCAATATATCAATTGAAATTGTTGAAACAAAACAAATTCAAATTTATCAATTCAAATTATGAAACCAATTCATATTTATCAATTCAAAATTTACACATATAGCGTATAGTACAATCACATATATATAAAACCTAATCTATCAAACCAATTTATCACGAAAGGTTAAGGTCCACATTTGTATATGTTTGTGTTTTTGGACCTCGCACATCATACTCCTGCAGAATACATTGCAAATGAAATTAGCATAGTTCAAAAAACACTTGAAAACGTAAACATGATAATGGGCTCACCTGCGTCTCAGGAACTCTATCGGAACTATCTCAGATACTCTCCCAGGGACTGTCTCCGGGACTATGGAAGGAATTGTCTTGGGGGCTATCTCGAGGACTCTAAAACCCATAAATGTGCCCTCCGACTTTCCTCTGCCGCCTCTGCCTCTGGCTATGCCTCTCCCTCTGTCACCTTTGCTGGCCCCTGCACTGGACTCGCCTCGACCTTTGCACGTGGGGGGAATTGTGCCCCACACCGGCCACAAGTGATGTTCATATGTCTTCTAGGCAGCACTGTCCGCTTTGGCGCCTCGTCCACATCCCGTATTCTACATTTTCGAGGCCTTCCTTGAAGCCTTTTAAATGTCAGTGGGATAATTGGATCAAGATTCATCACAGGAGGCCACTCGATTTGTCCATTGATAGGGCAAACAAAGTGGGAGTACATCGCCATGTATATTTCTCGGTGATAGCAATTATGCACAAATTCCTCATGAGATCTCCTCGTGAAGTGAATGCACGGGACTGGGTAGCTCCTACAAACTAAGGGGTTCTAATTTTGATCAGCAAGTTGTAGTTTGGCGAACCGGTTGCTAACCTGCGGACATAAAAGGTCCGTCAAGCGAGCTATCTTTTCATTTTTTTCATGATCCTACCCATAATGCCCTTTCAAATGATCTCGAACATACTTAGAATCGGTTTGTCCTAGGTTGATAGGATGCAAGCGTTGAAGGACTCGATGAGGTTGTTGAGACTTATTGGGGATGGAGTGGAAGACATGTTTGGCCCAGCATGTCACATCTATTCCTTGTAGATAGTTGTGGGCCGCCGAGTCAAACAAAAATAACTTCGCCATCTCTCTCTCAAACTGCCTCACTGTTGTGGCTCTAGATGCGGCCCACATTGCATCCTTTAACAAACTGCTTTTAAATTGTTTTTGAAATTTTCCATATAGGTGTCGGATGCAAAACTGATGATCTGCTTGCCCTGCCACCTCTATGACAGCTAGCAGTAGCCCTTGCAAAGATTCATAATATGAGTCGGACATTGGTACAAAATGCATAACATAAACAGAGAAGGCAAAAGCAATCAACTGCACCTTTTGTCAGTCAGAAATGATTGTCCATCCATTGCCAGATGGGGTGTTTAGATCGTCGAGCAACAATTCTAGAAACTAGCTCCACGAAGCCCTGTTTTCTATTTCAACCACTGCTACAACAATCGGATACATTCCATCATTCCTGTCAATGGTGACAACAGTGAGCAGCTGGCCCGGAGTCACTCCCTTCAAGTGGCAACCGTCCAAACAAATAACCGGTCTACCGCAGTTCCGAACGGCCATCTTGCATGCAGTCAAACACATGTACATCCTTTCAAATGCACTCATATCCAGGTCAACATGCACCGAGCTTCCTAGATTAGACCTCCGAATCTCCTCGGCATAGGACCATATGAGCTTGTATTGCTCATTGCTATCCCCTTCGTTAATTATTTTTGTCGCATTTCTTGCCCTTCTAGCAAGACTAGGTGTGATGTTGATGTTGAAGTCCTTCCTGACTGTCTCAATTATGGAAGAAAGGTCCCAGTCGGCCTAACTTTTAAATCTGTCTAAGTAATGCGTTGCCACCCATTTGGTAGTGGCATGACGGCTTTCCATCTTTCTTGAGCAAGTGTGAACGTCGTTTTAGAACTTTATTTGAAACGTCATTTCACCTTACATTTTTTATCCGTGCAGCCGCCACGTGCATCCTTCATGGCAGGTAGCTCTCAACCGATGAGCGTCACTATGGGTGAATTTTATCTCGTACCCATTCTTCAATGCATGATCGACAATTCTTCTCTAATTTTATTCAATGAACTGTACTTTTTGTCAATGCTCATACCAGCGAAGGTGCATTGTACTTGTGGTGGGCGTCTAAGCCTACTCTCGGCCATGTCAATGTCTTTGTCACTAGTGGATTGCTATAATAAACTGTGGTCCTCATCGTCATCCTCGTGTAGAGTTGCTGAGACAGAATGCAACACAATTGCAGCTTCATTTTTAATTCCACGTACCTCATTCTTATTGGCAAAAAATGTGGCTGTGGGCCCCACATCAACTTGATGGTTAATAACAGATTCTTCAACACTCAAAAATGTCATTTGCTTTTCAACAAATTTTTCAACTTTGCCAAAATGTCGTTCTCTTCAACTCTCAGAATTATCTAGGGTTTGATAATCACTGACAAAATGCCTGAAAATATCGTGGGGAGTTCACTGTCTACTTATACAATTTGAATCCGAGTCCAGCAAACCGCGGTGGCGTCTTGAGACACCGCTGCGGTGTCTTGAGATGTCACTGCGGTCTCTTGAGATGCCATCGCGACATCTCAAGAGACTTCTGGGTTTGGTATCACACCGCGACGGTCTATTGAGACTCCGTGGTGGTTTAGGTCAAATTTCACCTTCTTTTCTCAGAAAACCAAGGAGCTACGTCTGTTTGTCTACGAACCGCCGTGGCTCGTTGTCAGCTTGTTAACATCAAATGTGACAGTGATGTTGGCTCTGTCATTTTCCCATACATTAGTTGTTAATTTGTTAGAAAATTAAAAATAGTGGTTGACTTGTTATTAATCGCAAATGATGATGGTTAATTTATCATTTTCCCAAAAAGAAATTATTGAAGCCCATTGTCATTGTCTGATCTTCCACGAAGAATATTTTATGGGTAAATGACAAATCAACCATCGTGGTTTCTGGTCAATGACAAGTCAACCACTATGGTATTTTTTTTAACGAATAAACCACTGATGTATGGAAAAATGACAAAGCCAACATCGATGTCTTGAGATGGTGCCTCAAGACACCATCTCAAGACACCGCAAGCTACGTGGTGTCTGTCTAAAGACACCGCAAGCTACGCGGTGTCTATCTCAAGACACCGCATAGCTCACGGTGTCTCAACAAGGTGAGATGTAGAACTTTGTCTATTGTTCAGCTAAATAATGGAAAGAAAATGAGAATTGAAAAAAGAATTACAGTCTTTCTTCACTTTGTCCAGTAGAACTTCTTATGCGAAGAGAGAATATCAATGAGAAACAATTCAATAATTATTTGTCTCCCAAACAATTCAATTATCATTTGCAGTGTATTAAGCCAAGACAGAAAACGCAAGCACGTAAGAGAGAACATTGTTGCGGCGTTCATCGGCGTCTGAGAAGAAAAACGCTACGGCGTCTGGAAAGAAAGACGCCCAAATCTCAAGACAACGCATTGAGGTGTCTTGATCAAGACATCGCAAGACACTGCGGTGTCTTGATCAAGACACTGCGAAACTATGGTGTCTTGAGACTTTGGTGTCTTTCTTTCCAGATGCCGCAGCGTCTTTCTTTCCAGACACCGCAACGTCTTTCTTCTCAGACATCGATGAACGCCGCGACAATGTTCTCTCTTACGTGTCTGCGTTTTCTGTCTTGGCTTAATATACTGCAAATGATAATTGAATTGTTTGGGAGACAAATGATTATTGAATTGTTTCTCTCTGATATTCTCTCTTCGCATAAGAAGTTCTACTGGACAAGGTGAAGAAAGACTTTAATTCTCTTTTTCTTTCCATTATTTAGCTGAACAACAGACAAAGTTCTACGTCTCACCTTGTTGAGACATCGCGAGCTACGCGATGTCTTGAGACAGACACCGCGTAGCTTGCGGTGTCTTGAGACACCGTGTGTCTCATGTCAACTTGTTAATAGTGAACGTGATCGCGATATTGACTTTGTCATTTTTCTATACGTCAGTGGTTTATTTGTTAAAAAAAATACTATAATGATTGACTTGACATTGATCAAAAATTACGATGGTTGATTTGTCTTTTACTCATATTTTATAATAAACTAGGATTTGCCTGTGCCTAATCTCACCTGTACATGCAAGGAATCGAGACATTTTGCATATACGATAAAGGGCATTTTTCTTGTAGATTTTAATGGAAAACCTTATGATAATATATAAAATTGTTAAATCTAAGGTAATAAAACAAACACGCTGATGCAAGCTCTTACATCCTCAACTGACATATCATTCTCACTTCTCTCTCCTATCTTTTCACTTCCAACTGGAGTGATCTCTGACAAGACCTGTCAAGCGTTTCACGACATTCCTTCTTCAATCACTTCACGACAAAAAATTAATGCCTTTCATTTTTGGACAAGTACTCCTACTTAAATTAAAAATTTGTGGACCGATGAATTTAAGCTATTTGGATTATTTGATTTTAGTCAATGTAAGGGCACTTTGAGTGTATGAATTTATTTTTATGCACTGCATTGCATAATTTTTATAAAATAAATATTTTGAAACGTGACTCGTATAAAAATGACGTGTCCAATTTATGGTCTTGGGTATTTAAATAATATTTAATTTTTCATTGTACACGTTTAAATTAAGAATGTTTATTAAAAATTGTAGATCAACTCAACCATGTGAATCAAGTTCGATTGACCTAGTTTGATATCTGTTTTATTTTATGCATATTCGATCATTGGAGGATGTGTTTGTTTGTTGTTAACTAGAGTAATGAGACAACTATATGTGCAGTTTCCCTAGCGCAAAACCCTAAACCTAATCAGAGTATTTTATGTGGCTTTTGCGATTGTTGAGCATCACATTTATCTTGTTATATGTCTATGACATGGTGTGCTTGGAGTTTGTGAGTGACTCCATTTTCATTGAAATTTTCATTTAGTACAATAATAACTTATTTAATTACGTACCACATATTAGTGGATTATCTTAAATACATGCTTTTTTGTACAAAATTTTTCTAAAATAAATTTATAAAATGTGAGTTTTAAATTCATGCATGCTTAAATATTGTTTCAAATCATTCATTGTTAATTTTAAATCTGATCTCTATTGAGTTTAGTCAACTTACCACAATAACATATTTTTGGGATTTTATTAACAAAACTTCCAATTGCCAAATCAAGATTAATTCGGTGGATTTTATTTTGTTTTCCAGTACCTTAATAATTTACATTGAGAGACTCTTTATGACAAACTTTTTATTAATAAGTTGTAATCCTTAATTTACTTTTCCATACAGTTAATTTATTTGGATTTTATTATTATGTTATCTGATGTCACTTATTAGACTTGTTTAGGCCATGTTTGTTGTGCTCTAGCTTGTAATAATTATTTTAAATTTTATGCTGCTAATTAATAAATTTGAGTGAAATGGGTCGAAAAATTCGGTTCTTTGGGCCGAGTCGTTCCCCGTTTTGTCTCAGGTCTCTTGCGGGTTGTGACAAAATTTTTTGTATCAAAGTCAAGTTCAATCTTAAAAAGTGATATCAATAAGATAGATAATATAGTAATTTAGAAGGATTTACAAATACTGTGCATAAGGACGTATTCTAACATACCCCGTAAATTTTTCAGATTTTCAAAAAATGCCTCCAAGAAGAGCTCCCCGAAACTATGCTCTTGCCACACCTATTGTAACGACTTGATATTTCTTACCTTTTTAAATATGCGTGAAATTTAAAACTTTTCTTTTCTTTTGTAAAAAGATGGATCGTTAAAAATCCTTTCTTTAGACTCGTTATGAAAATCATTATAAGCAGTGGAAAACTATAGTTATAAAATCTTTTCTTAAAGCATAGTGGAAGCATAAATAATTCATTTAAGCACAAGTTCAGTCCATGCAAATCCTTCATTAACTCATTCATCTGTTCTCTTGCACACCATTAGCAAATTGTGAGCCCGAGCCCCAATAAGAAATGAGATATGCAATATGATGTATGCCTCTAACTCATTATGTCAGAATGAGTCCACCCCAAACCGTTCTTTTCTTTACGTTTCATTCTTT
Source organism: Begonia loranthoides (assembly GCA_022433065.1). Taxonomy (NCBI): domain Eukaryota; kingdom Viridiplantae; phylum Streptophyta; class Magnoliopsida; order Cucurbitales; family Begoniaceae; genus Begonia; species Begonia loranthoides. Next base: position 43,558,415 of record CM039468.1, on the reverse strand, counting down.
AATTCATTACTCATACGTCAAGCGGGAGATTAGAGGAATCTGTGTCGGAGGGAATAATCTTGGTCGGCTTCTAACCACCTAGGGTAGCTAGTCCCGTTCCCGACAATGGAGGGGCGTAACTCTAAACTACCTGATTAGATCCGAACTACCCATCCATCCCCCAACACCTTATTTCCTGTCCTTTCATTCATTTCATTTATCTATTTTTCTCACATAATGCATATGAGTACTACCTCAAAGGTGGCACTTCCTACTTGTTTCTATTATCATGATGCATGTTAATGAGAAACATTATCGTGATGCATGCCAATGAGAAGCAGTAATCACAACAATATGAAGCATGAAACGTAAAGCAGTAATCACAACAATATAAAAGTATGAGATATGGAAAGTCTACTAATATACTATATAAGCATGCTTGGTAATTTAAAGGAAGCAATAACAATATAGACATACTTTGCGATTTAAAGGAAACAATAATATCATAGGCATGCTTGGCAATTTAAAGAAAGCGATAATGATATAGACATACTTAGTAATTTAAAAATAGCGATAACAGTATAGACGTGCTTGGCTATTCAAAGGAAACAATAACGATATGCTAACATCCTAAACATGCTTAGAGATTATATTAATAATGTGCAAACAATATAGGCATAATATGGCAGCATACTAGAAACGCAAACAAACAATTAAAGGAAAGATACTGGTAATGGTGTACGGTCTCCACTGGCCAACAACTCTACTCAATTTCTTACCTCGAAACTTTAACGCACATTAGCACTTAATCGTTATCCTTCTTCTCTTTTTCAATACCTTCACAATTCAATAACATTTTTTATCAATAATCACAACCTATTAATTTCATCATCTTTTCGTATTCTAAATTGTATAATAATTCTAGGAACCCGTTAATGCCTAAAACGAAATATAACCTATCCCAACTTGAACTATCTACAGATTATACATTCCAAAGAAATAGAAAGCATATATCCAATATTTTTCTCAACCAGATTCAACCAAACATTCAGACTTATCATTATCCAAAGAGTTATCATATTCCAACTTAATCCTTACAAATCCTTATGCATTTTCAACAACTATTTCAACTGTAACGACCCGGTTTTTTGTTTCCTTTAAAAAATGTATGAAATTTAAATTTTTCTTAAAGCGGATGTAAATCATTATTAAAACCTTTTTAATATGAAATCAGAGTGAGCTTCTTATAACCAGACCGTTAACAAAACATTTTTACTTTACTTTGACTCGTTATTAAAATCGTGATGATTTTGTAGAAACTATAGTTATAAAATCTAGCGGAAACGTAAATTACTTTTTATTTGAAAACGTAGCGAAAGCGTAAATAATGCATTTATAAATATTTGAAAACGTTACTTTATGTTTTACAATTGCTCTTCTCAGTTGCTCTTTACATTAATTAGTCTGACCAACTGCAAGTCTCGCCCGTGCAAATCCTTCATCAGCTGCTCCTACATGTGCTCATCATTTTTCTCTCGTTCTTGTACCTACATTGCAAAACTTAAAATATGAATCTAAGGCTCAGTAAGTGATAATACCTATCATACTATAATACTACATGCAGTTTTAGTTTTCGTCTTTCTCTTATCTTCTTATCAGTTTTCGTCTTTCTCTTTTCTTCTTATCTTTTTATCCTTTGCGTTCGAAATCATCGTTTTTCTCTTTTCTTCTTATCTTTTGTCTTTTGCGTGTTAAGTATTATCTTTCATTGGTCGTTCTTTTCATCGTTGACCTCCGATATAGCAGCGATGACATAATCCGAAAGCCTGCTAATCATTGGCCATTTGTCCCGGCATAATCCAAGGACCTTGCAACAGATACAAGCAGCAATGGCATAATCTGAAAGCTTGCTAGCGACGATGGCATAATCTGAAAGCTCGCTAGCGGCCGTGTCCACGAAGGACTTAAAAGGCCTCACGTCATGTCGTTATCGTTGTCATTTCTCTTTTCTTTATTTTATTATGACTTATTATTCGTTCGTTATCAGTTTCTTTGTTCATGATTTGTTGCTGCGTTCACTATTTGTTTCTTCGTTCGCTTATTACTTTTTATTGCTTATGATTCGTCTGTTATTTGTATCTGTTTCGTTTGATGATCGTGAATACATGCAACTTCTGAAGGCATAAATAAACATCGAAACGTGCTGTAAAAGCAGTAAACAACAAAACGTACGAATAATAACTATAACATGCTTTTAAAAATAGTAAACAACAAAACATACTAGTAAAGCGGTAAACAACGAAACGTGCGTTTAAAGCTGTAGACATGCTTGGAAAGCGGTAAGCAACGAAACATGCGATTAATAACTGTAGACATGCTTTAAAATGGTAAACAACGAAACATGCTATGAAAACTGTAAACAACGAAACATGCTATTAAAACTGTAGGCATGCTAGGAAAGCGGTAAACAACAAAACATGCATCTCCTATTATTGCGATGTAGGGTTCACAGACCAAAACACATGCATATCACTTACCTCGATTGCTTAAAGCATTCAACACTTATCCGTTATTCTTTTTCTTCTTTCTTTAGTACCTTCACAATTTAATAACGCTTAATTATTAATCTAATCATTTAACTATTAATCTTTTTCTATCCTTAATCCATATACATCACTTACTAGAGAGTCCTAAACGAAACCGTTTCATTAATTATAACTCGGTCTAATAAATTAATCCCGATCGATAGTGTCTAGAAATTAAGCTTAACACATGGTGAAGACCAACGTAATTCCATTAACGGATTATAGACCCATAATTACCAACGTAACTTCATGCATAAATTATTGGTCCATAATTCAACGCCCTATGACAATATCTGAATCGAGTCATTAATCTACATTAATTCAATTTTCATAATATATTAATCCGATTAGTGAACCGAATCTAAAACAACAGATTATCATAGTCCTTCCAATATCAAATCCCCAATAACAAGTTAACAATTTATATCTTAACAGCCAAACAATTAACCAGAGATTTAATAACAACTAAACCCACTTAACAACTTATTCCTTAGCAATATTCAATTCCAAAACCAAACTACAATTCCCAGTATGATCAATATCAAAGTAGAACAGTTCACTACAATCTCCACCCAAAACACATTTCTTCAATGAATCAAACAAAACATCTCCAGCAAGGGGACAGTCACCCAACAAACAACTACAACTCAACACAACTAACAAAATATACAATTCCATACTTCAACCTCCACCCACAGAATATTAACAGAGCATTGATTTTCCATCAACCAATTATTGATTCTAAACAAAATCATTCTACATGTAATATACAGAACAACCTTTCTTTTTCCACAACTCCACATTCGACTGAATTTCAACAACACCACAAAACCATTAAATCCCACAATACAGAACTACAAAACAGAAACCAAATGACTAAACTTCATAGAAGGAAACCTCACCTTCTCGGCCTCCAGAAGAAATTACCCGAGAGCTCACCTCTAGAGAGCTCCACTCGGCTTCCAGCTCTCTTCACCCACGAGTCCATTTATTTCTCTTCCTCCCGACAATTTCTTCATTTTCTTCTGCAGGTCGACAGCCTCTTCATGAGGGCTGTCTCCTCTTCAATTCATCAACCACTTGCTGTCTCCCCATCGTATGTGTCGGCAGAACAACCCAGCTAGAAAGGAGAGCTACGTGTGGATCGAGCCACAGCTGGACCATAGGCCTTTGGCCGATCTAGCCCGAACCGCCAACCAGCAGCCCAAAGCTCCCCTATCGAACCCAACCCCTGCATCCTTCACGGCCACACCAATTGCAGAATCGTCACTGAGCATTAGAAAATCGACAAGGAGATTACCTCGGCCAGGGAATCGCGACCCCAAATCGCGATTGAAAACGGGACGAACGAACCCGTGCCCTAGCCTCATGGTTCGCGCCCACGGAAGCCGTGGCGACGACCAGCAGTCCGCACTCGGGACGGAGTCGCACGCCGGACCCGTCGTCGCCTCGCTCAGCCTCCTTCCACTTTGCCGCCGATCTCCCTTCTCCCCCCTCTCTCTCCCTCTCTTTTTCTGTCTGCTCCTTGCAAATGGCCGAAGGCTAATGTTGACCAAACTCCCTTCTTCATTAGATTCCAGCCAACCATATGCGTGAACCGGTTCATGCCTCCACTTCACACAATCTAACCCATTTTTATTTAATCTCTCTCTTAAATCCCCACAATAATCATTCACTTAATTCTTAAATCAAATAAATCCAATTAATTTAATTTATTAAATCCTTCCCAATTATTTTTTCCACATTTTAAATTCCAATTAATTTTCCATAATTCATAATATTACGAATACGTCCTGGGTAATACCCTGATAATTATCTAATAAATTCAAAAATCTCCAATTTTTTCCTAATTATCTTTATTAAATTCCAAAATAAAAAGTCGGAGTATTACATCAACAACCAATTTATTATATCCAACTTCAAGCACACATTGGGAACATAATAAACTCATTCTTTCAAATTCTATAACCACTCTAAAACAGATTTCAACTTCTCAAAATCAACATGTAAATTTCTAAATCATTAAGGCAGTAGTAGTATGTGTACAAAATTCTCAATCCACAGGAAAGACAACACCACCTAACATACAAATAGGCATACAATTTTATCATCCAACAATTGCATATAAACCTTCTTAAATCCATAGACCATCCATCGTCATAGTGATCAGAACAGAAGCAGCAATTCCAAAGATTATCCATAAAGTAATTTGCAAAAATCACTCACCAGGAGGACCCAACAGCAGGAAGCAGCTTCACCTCCACACTCATGTTCTCCACCATCAGGGAGCATGCTTTTAAAATATTCTTCTCAAACCAAACGATAGTATCCACATCCTTCATCCAAAATATCCTTCACTACATTATTCAACTAAAATTCACAAAAGAAGTGAAGCGAGTTCACTTACCAGAAGAATGCCCGAGGCAGTGAGGACCCGACAACAGGGGTTCATCCCTCACCCCTAGTCCCCTTCTCTGAACTTCAACTCTTCTCCTCACAAAAGCTCAACCGAGAGCACTTCTCCCCCTAGCCTTCCCCTCTCTTCTGCCTTTCAATTTCACCAGAGAGGCACTCCTTATCCTACCTCTGCCACAGACACTGGTGGGTGTCCCCAAGCCATGCCCTGTCCTCAGCACCATTCCTCCACGCACTTCCAAATTGTCGTTTCTCCGGAGCAAGAACTAGCAAGGACCAATTCAAATTGAATCGAAAACCGGACCACAGGCCTTCAGCAGTTCTAGTCCAAACCATCGCTCCTGCCATCCCGGCACCAATGCCTCTATCGCTGCTTCCTCACCGTCGCCATCTCGTCGTCACCAGACCCCCAAAATCGATAGAGCATCGCATCTCACCATGAAATGATGCCAATCTGTCCCGCAAAGCTCGACGCTCGAGCCTTAGCCGCGACCCGTGATGCCATCAACAACCCGCCGCACGCATGCCTACCAGAACGAACCCGAGCCGAGCTCCATCACCGTCATCCCCCACTCGAGGTCTCCATCTCCCTCTTGACCTCTCTCTACCTCTGCCACAAACACCAGTGGGTGTCCCCAAGCCATACCCTGTCATCAGCACCATTCCTCCACGCACGTCCACACTATCGTTTCTCTAGAGCAAGAACTAGCAAGGACCAATTCAGATCGAACCGCAAACTGGACCACCGGCCTTCAGACGTTCTAGTTCAAACCATCGCTCTTGCCATCCCGACACCAATGCCTCCATCGCTGCTTCCTCACCGTCGCCATCTCGTTGTCACCGAGCCCCCAAAATCGACAGAGCATCGCAGCTCACCATGACATGACGCCAATTTGTCCCGCAAAGCTCGACGCTCGAGCCTTAGCCGCGACCCGCGATGCCATCAGCAACCCGCTCGGGGTCTCTATCTCCCTCTTGACCTCTCTCTCCCCTTCTCCCAATCATTCTCTCTCTCTCTCTCTGTTCTTCGCGAATGACCACGGGCAAAATAGGGGTTGTGAACCGGTTCACTTCTCGCCCCCCCACACACACACACCAATTTTTTTTATCTTTTTTTTTTAATTCTTCCTTCTAATTTATGTATCCCAAACATTATAATTTAATTCATTAAATTAATATTTATTTTAATTACATTAATTTTCATTTTATCTTCAATCTCACTCCTTTGTCTTCAAATTGGACAGGGCCGAACCAAATCAGTTCAATACATTATTCTCCCCTTCAGAATTGCGATTTCAAACGAGGGAAGGCGTCTGTACCTTCATCTGTAGTCTTCCGAAAAGTCCACCAATTTGGACATATTCGAACTCTCCTCATTCGCCTCCGTTCGCAGTCGTCCCGACTCGTCCGAAAACTCATGTTGCAGATGGAGGATGATTTCGGACGCGAGATGTCATCCCCGCCTTGTCCCAAAATGTGAGGGATGACACGAGACACATTTTGGACGCAACTCCAAATCCGCGCATCGACCGCATGCGTCCGAAAACTGCAATTACACATTTTTCCATCAAAACTTTATACTTTAATCACTTCTTAATATTTTTCCCATATTTATACGACATTAATAAACAACATATCGCCCCGCAACATAATATATTAATTACTCCAAAATTAATTACATTGCATAAACGGGGAAATATTATCGGGGTACTACACCTACTATGCAAATTGCTGAGTCATAGCCTATTGAACCTCTCGTAGCTCTGAGGGATGTTTTATAGAATCTATCTCGTGATAGCAAAAACCAAGACCCTGAGACGCACCGAATGAATTTCTTTATACAGTTGGGGCGTATGAACCCGCCGATGTTTGTGGGCAGTGCTGACACTCGGAATGCGGAGAATTGGTTGAGGGTGATGGAGAAGAATTTGACCGCTATTGGAGTTCTGTCGGAGCATTGGATTAGGTTTGCGACCTTCTATTTCAAGAAGATGGCCAAAGTCTAGTGGAAATCTCTTAATTTAGATTACTCACTTGATTAGATGACGTGGACACAGTTTGAGGCGGTGTTCCGAGACAACTAGTGCAACGCTGGTAATCGCCAGAATATGATCAGTGCTTCTCACGATTTGGATAAAAATAATTTGACTGTCCATGAATATTATGTTAAGTTCATGGATCTATTGTAGTATATCAGGGAGATGGTCCAGTTGACAAAATGGTAAAGTTCAGAAAGCATCTGAGGCCTAAGATCCGACATCAACTGTCAATTACGGAGTTCAGTTCTATCTCAAATGTCTTTGTTGCTGCTCAGCATGTTAAAGTTGCTTTGGTTGAACAGTCTGGTGAGTACAAAAGTAAGTCAAACAAAGAGCAACAAGTTGGTGGTAAGATGACAAAAAAGGACCAGAAGAAGAGTCAGAACAAAGGTGCACACACCCATAGTGGAGCTAGTGGATAGTCTGTGATACTCCCTATTCTTCTACTGGCGGTCAAGCCCTTATATATGTCATACATGTGATAAGGTCCAAGACTCTTTGGTGGTTAACAATTCCAATCGGCCACTTCCAAAGAAATCAATCCGGTCTTCTGATTTCAAATAAGTATAATTTCCAAAGCTTAAAAAATTAGGAGCTGAAATTTTCAGATTCACACCAACATTCCAGAGAGCAACATATCAAAAATTCAGATTAAAACTCGTTCTAAACACGGAGATATGCTCTGATGAAATTAACCCTCGGATTAGGTTTTCTAGGCAGATTCCGGCGACCTGAAATTACTCAACAAGATCTCGACGTGCATACATCCAATCAATGCCAAATTTAAAGGATCTTCACATAACAATATCAAAATTATCTCTACCAAAATTGAACTTCATCCAATGAGTATAAATAGATCAAAACGTAACCACAAAACAGGTTCAAATCTGTCTAGCGCCAAAAACAGAATCTCAGCCAAATATAGTTCCTTCCAAAAACAATCTTTATCACATCCAAATCTCAACAAAACCACACCAAATCCAAAGCATCACAATTAGAGATTAACAACTTCAAGAAATCGAAATCCCCTTTCAATAGATAGTACAAAAAACAAGTAACAAACCAAAGGAGTCCGCAATCCTCCAACACTAGAGAGGCGACTAGTTCGGCCAACACCAAGGAAGGCTCTCTCCAATGGATGATGCTAGGTCCCCTACCTCCACGCTACAAGAACCACCACACACAGAGGAGGAGCTGGAAGAGGCAGCAAAAGTTGACTCACTTGAAACCTAGCAAAACAAGTGAGGAGACATTGAAGATTGGAGATGGCCAAGTGGGAGATCTCTGTGGGTCTTCACGCAAGAACAAAAGGCAACTCTTCTTTAGGGTTTTCCAAAATTGTGTTCCATCAGGCATTAGGAGACACTAAGTACCCCTAATGTTCTTAAAAAAGAAAAGGACAAAAATTCCCTTGGCAATACAAAAAAAAGGACATGAGGGCTCGGTTTGCATGCAAACCGAGCACCTCCCAAAACAAACCACCGAAATTCTAAAAATACAAAAGTAAAAATCCCACACATAATCCAGTATCTAAATCATAAAAGTTGACGTAACAAATCCACAAATAACCTTCAAATCTTCGAGTTATTGTGGTTCCTCTAAGGCGGGAAAATAATCAATCAATCTATGGATGTTGCATGGTTCCACGTGAGAACGTGAAATGGAACTCCTTTGTCATCGTGTGATATCTCCTCCAAAAAATCTCATAACTTGTTGTGACCTACAAAATAATAGCGAGTTAGAAAAGAAATGAGCTTCTTAGCTCGAGAACGTGTGATCGGTCCACGATGCATATCATCCTCTCGGGGTGATTGAGGATTTGACCTCAAATCCATTGATTGTTCCATACTATACTCTGCGGAATGTTCATCCTCCCCAAGGTATGGTGATAAATCTTGCATGTTGAGAGTAGATGAAACCCCATAGTCTTCTGGTAGTTCAATGCAGTAGGCATTACTGTTGATGCGTTCTAAAACTTTGAAGGGTCCATCGACTCTTGGTAACAACTTAGACTTCCTTTGTAGTGGAAATCTTTCTTTCCGCAAATGTAACAAAACAAGGTCACCCACTTCAAATATAACTTCTTTTCATCCCCGATTGGCAAGTCTATCATATTTCGTATTCTTTTTCTCAATACACTTCCGTACTTCCTCGTGTAGAGACTTAACTCTTGCAGCTTTAGCAGCCCCATCTTCACTAACATAATCGGTTACCAGAAGGGGAAGGAGATCCATTGGGGTAAGGGGATTAAATCCATATACGATTTCAAATGGCGTGTGTTGTGTGGATCCATGCACACTCTGATTATACGCAAACTCAACATAAGGCAATTGCAAATCCCAATCGGTCAACCTCTTGCTAAGGATAGTTTGGAGTAATGCTCCCAAAGTTCGATTCACCACCTCTGTTTGCCCATCCGTCTTAGGGTGGAAAGATGTACTGAAAAGCAACTTAGTACCCAATTTCATCCATAAAGTCTTTAAGAACTTTGTATTGCAATCCAAAACTATAGAACGGGGCACGCCATGCAAACAGATGACCTCCTTAAAGAATAATTCTGCCACATGGTGCGCATCATCTATTTTATTGCAAGCTATGAAATGGGCCATCTTAAAGAACCGATCTACCACCACTATGATAGAATCCTTGCATCTCGGTGTCCGAGGAATGCCTAAAACAAAGTTGACGCTAATTTCCTCCCAAGGATGTGAAGCTACGGGGAGAGGCATGTACAAGCCTTATGGAAGGATGCAACTTTTAGCTTTCTTGCACACAATGCAACGTTCCACAATCCTTTGAACATCTCGGCGCAAATGAGGCCAATGGAAATGCTCCCTCCAACATCTTCTTACAATCGAAATGACTAGCTAGTCCGCCGCAATGAGCCTCCAAAATAAGAGTTTCCCGAAGGCTACAAATAGGGATGCATACCTTACCTCCTTTGAATCATTAGCATACAACTCCTTTATCCAGTTAAATCCAAAGAGTCATGCATTAAGTTTCGTCATTAACACAAACCGTCTACAAAGGGCATTGGCAACTTGATTGGTTTCCCCTTTCTTATATTTGATGATATACGGGTAGCGCTCTAAGAATTCCACCATTTGCCATGACGACGGTTTAACTTTCCCTGACTACGAATGTGTTTCAAATCCTGATGGTCGGAATGTATAATAAACTTTTTTGACAATAGATAGTGTTGCCACACTTCAAGTGCTTGAATGACCGCAAAGAACTCTTTATCATAAGTTGAGTAATTTAGAGTAGCCCCCTTTAATTTCTCACTGAAATATGCAACCGGTTTGCCTTCTTACATGAGTATCGCACCGATACCCAAACCTGAGGCATCACATTCAACTTAGAACACTTTAGCAAAGTCCGGAAGTATTAATAGAGGAGCGTTGCACAACTTTTCTTTGATTGAGTCAAAACTGGATTGGAAAGCCGAAGTCCATACAAACTCTTTTCCCTTCTTCGTACAATCAGTGATAGGGGCTATGATAGAGCTGAATCCTTTAATAAAGCGCTGGTAAAAAGAAGCCAGGCCGTGAAAACTATGCACCTCCGAGACATTCTTCGGAATAGGCCATTCCTTAATCGCTTCAATCTTAGCTTCGTCCACCTCCATGCCTTCTTTAGTAATAATGAATCCCAAGAAATACACTCGGTCTTGGGCAAAAGAGCATTTCTTTAGATTGCCATATAGTTGAGTCGTCCGGAGGGTTTCGAATAATAAACATAAGTCATCAAGGTGAGTTGAAAGATCAGAACTGTAAATAAGGATATCGTCAAAATAAACAACGATAAACTTCCTCATGAAATCCCGAAGAAGAGGGTGCATCACTCGCATGAAGGTGCTCGGGGCATTGGATAACGGCATCCATCCATTCATAGAGACCATATTTTGTTTTGAACGCTGTTTTCCATTCATCGCCCTCTCACATACAGATCTAGTGATAGCCACTCTTAAGATCGACCTTGGAGAATATAGTGGCACCACTGAGCTCATCAAGCATATCTTCCAGACGGGGAATAGGAAATTGATACTTGATGGTGATTTGATTAATAGCTCTACTATCAACACACATACGCATAGAACCATCCTTCTTGGGAACCAACAATGAGGGAACCGCACATGGGCTGAGCGACTCTCTAATATATCCCTTGTCAAGTAATTCAATTACCTGTTTGTGTACTTCTTTTGATTCCTCTAGATTTAGTCGGTATGACGACCGATTAGGTAACATAGCCCCTGGGACAAGATCAATCTGATGTTTGATACCTCTCAAAGGTGGCAACCCTTGAGGTAACTCTTTAGGAAAGACATCTTCAAATTCTTTAAGTACCTTTAAAACCGATTCGGGAATGGATCCCAATTCCTCCATTCTTTCTCGAAATAACATCAAAATTATTGGACCACCTTGCAGCAAGGACCTCTTAAGATCCTTTTTAGATAATATTAGGGAAGTCTCAGCCCTTCTATTGTTCATGCTCTCGTGATCTTTGGCAATTTGTTCCGGACTAAGAGGTGCTAAATTTATCGTCTTCCCTTTGAACTTGAGAGAATAGAAATTGGTGAAACCATCATGGATCATCTTTCTGTCATATTGCCACGGTCTCCCCAGTAGTAAGAGGCTTGCATTCATTGGAACTACATCAAATAGGACTTCATTTTCGTACCCTCCGATTGCAAAGGTCAACTAAACTTGCTTGGTTACCCTAATCAGATCCTTGTCATTCAACCAGTTTAGCTTGTATGGATTGGGATGGGCAGTGGTTTCAAGCCCCAATTTCTCAATAACGTCCGTGGATACAACATTAGTACAACTCCCACCATCAATAATCAACGAGCAAAGCTTTCCTTTAACTTGGCAACGAGTGTGGAAGATGGTTTCCCGTTGAAATTTCTCATCACGATTTTGAATGGCCATGGACCATTTCATCACAACAAGTAATGGACCCTCTTGTGCATAAAAAGTTTCTTCCTCGGATTCTTCAATAAAGGAAGTGGTTCCTTCTTCCTCATCTTCACTTACCACTTCATTAGTTTTCCCTCTTAAAATCAACTCTTTTATTCGGACATTGAGAAGCAATATGACCAAACCTCAAACACTTGAAACATTTCACGTCCCTCAATCTAGGCTTGGCAGTGTCATGAAACGGCTTTTTTCATCATTAGGCTTCACGGCATTAGCCTTATCTTCAAATTTTAGAATCAGCTTTTGTGGAATATTGGACTTTTGAAATGACTGATTTGTATTCTCCTTTATTCTCCTCTTCTTTTTTCGTTCAATCTTTAACGCAAGTTATACCACATCATCCATAGAGTTGTAGGGTTGAAGCTCTACTAGGTCCCCCATATCCCGTTGTAAGCCCTTAATAAATCTCGCAATACTTTGCTCCGTCGGCTTGTCATTAGAGCACCAAATTTTAAGACTATCAAATTCGGTCAAATAGTCTTCTACCAAGGACGACCCTTGCCTCAAATTTTGTAATTGAAGGAAAAGCTCTTGCTTGTAATGGGGAGGCACAAAACGTTTTGCATTACTTCTTTCATGGTTGACCATCTTCTAATTTCATCATAACCATCTCTTCTTCGTTGAGTTCCCACCATAGTATAGCATAACCGGTTAGTTCCAATGTGACCATTTGAAGCTTGGTCTTCTTGGAAAAATCATGACAATCAAAAACACGATCCACTTTCTCCACCCACTCGAGGAAGTCACTACCATTGCTAGAGCCTTTAAATGGAGGGATGGTTGCCTTAACATGTCTCATCTGATTACGATAAGAGGATCTCTTCCTTGGGCTATAAGAAAAATCTGCCTCGGTTGCATAATGGTCCTCTTCGTCAAAACTATCCATACGGTCTGGCTATTCTCTCGACGTACTCAATCTTTGTCTAGGACCCGGTGTCCTTGGCTCCCTAACCTGGTCATAATTGGTCTCTTCACAGTCTCATTGCAATCTTTGAAAAGCCTCTTTCATCTCTTCATATTGAGCTTGTAATTTTTTTTCAAATCAAGTGGGCTCCCTCTCAGGTGATGGTGATTCTTTCGACTCCGCTCTCCTACCCTGTTGGTAGTTCACACCACTTCTTGTGCTCATGATTCACAACTAATTAAGCACAATAACAACAGCAAAAATGTGATCCAAGCTCTGATACCAAATGATAACGTCCAAGACTCTTTGGTGGTTAACAATTCCAATCGGCCACTTCCAAAGAAATCAATATGGTCTTCTGATTTCAAATAAGTATGACATCCAAAGCTTAAAGAATTAGGAGCTGAAATTTTCAGACATTCATACCAACATTCCAGAGAGCAACATATCAAAACTTCATATTAAAACTCGTTCTAAAAATGGAGATATGCTATGATGAAATTAACCCTCGGATTAAGGTTTTCTAGGCAGATTCCGACGACCTGAAATTACTCAACGCGATCTTGACGTGCATACGTCCAATCAATGCCAAATTTAGAGGATCTTCACATAACAATATCAAAATTATCTCTGCCAAAAATTGAGCTTCATCCAACGAGTATAAATAGATCAAAACGCAACCACAAAATAGGGTCGAATCTATCCAGCACCAAAAACAGAATCTCAGCCAAATATAGTTCCTTCCAAAAACAATCTTTATCACATACAAATCTCAACAAAACCACACCAAATCCAGAGCATCACAATTAGAGATTAAAAAATTCAAGAAATCAAAATCCCCTTTCAATAGATAGTACAAAAAACAAGTAACAAACCAAAGGAGTCCGCAAACCTCCGACACTAGAGGGGCGACTAGTTCGGCCAACACCAACGAAGGCTCTCTCCAATAGGGGATGCTAGGTCCACTACCTCCACGCCACAAGAACCACCACACACGGAGGAGAAGCTAGAAGAGGCAACAAAAGTCAACTCACTTGAAACCTAGCAAAACAAGTGAGGAGATGTTGAAGATTGGAGATGGCCGAGTGGGAGATATCCGCGGGTCTTCACGCCAGAACAAGAGGCAACTCTTCTTTAGGGTTTTCCAAAATTGTGTTCCATCATGCATTAGGAGGTACTAAGTACCCCTAATGGTCTTACAAAAGAAAAGGACAAAAATGCCCTTGGCAATACAAAAAAATGGACATGAGGGTTCAGTTTGCAGGCAAATCGAGCACCCCCCAAAACAAACCACCGAAATTCTAAAAATGCAAAAGTAAAAATCCCACACATAATCCAGTATCTAAATCATAAAATTTGACGTAACAAATCCACAAATAACCTTCAAATCTTCGAGTTATTGTGATTCCTCCAAGGCAGGAAAATAATGAATCAATCGATTGATGTTGCATGGTTCCACGTGAAAACGTGAAATGGAACTCCTTTGTCATCGTGTGATATCTCCTCCGAAAAATCCCATAACTTGTTGTGACCTGCAAAATAATAGCAAGTTAGAAAAGAAATGAGCTTCTTAGCTCAAGAACGTGTGATCGGTTCACGGGGCACATCAACATGTAATCAGCCTAGACACCTAAGGAGGAACTGCCTGATGAATCTTAAAACTCCACAAGCTAATTTAACGCCTACTCAGTCAGCTTGTGTTAGACTTGGTTTTAGAGCTAGCAGATGATTTTTTGGTTAAAATTAGTGTAGTTTTTTTGGACCACAGAGATTTGATTCAACCCAGCCAGTTAGTTATAGACTGCCATTTCAGTAGCAGTATCAGCCTACTACTACTGACTTTTAGAGGTCTACTAGATATGAACAAAGTTATGCATCTAGTGTCATTTCTGCAAGATTTATTTGTCATACAGCTGGAGTTGCTCCCAGCTCATCGAGGAGTAGATCTAGTGGAAACAAGAAAGGCAAAGAGAATATGACTAGCCAAACTTATGCAGTTTTAGGATCTGAGCATATTGATCAGTCTGGCCAAGGCATCATTGATTGTATGCTTTCTCTATTTAACAATATAATTCATGTATTATTTGATATTGGTGCTACACATTCATTTGTTTCTACATCGCTTATTCGTATTTTGAGTATAACTATAGAGAAGATAGAAAACTCCTTGATCGTGAGTACTCCCATGAATAAGAGATATTAAATGTCTCTTGTTGTTCGATCTGCTGCCCTTATTATTAGCGGGCATGAACTATCAGTTGATCTAATAATTATACATATATATCAGTTTTATTTAATCCTTGGTATAAATTGGTTGAATCTATACAAAGATAAGATCTACTATTATTGGAAGAATATTACTATAATGTTAGAAGACAGAAAAATCCTGGTACATCTATGTAATAACCATATGTTTCCTATTGATCCAGTTTTGCGAGCCTGTTTGAGTGGTTGGAGGAGATTGGAGGCTTATAAGAGTATTTTTGCTAGTAGCGATAACCTTGTTATGGTCAGACATGATTCTGATTTGGCAGTGGTTTGTGATTACCATGATGTTTTTCCTAAAAATCTGTTTGGGTTGCCACCCGATCTCGAGTTTGAGTTTTGTATTTATTTGATGTCCAACACTACTCGAATTTTGATTGCTCAGTACAGCATGACTTCTGCTGAATTAAATGAATTGAGAACCCAATTAAATGATTTACTATAATAATGGTTTATTTGGAATAATACTTCGTCGTGGAGTGCACCAGTTTTGTTTGTAAATAAGCAAGATGGTTCGCTTCGCCTATGCATTAATTACAGGAAATTGAATCATGTTACAGTCAAGAACAAATATCTGTCGCCAAGGATTGACGACTTGTTTGATCAGCTTTGAGGATCTATGTACTTCTCAAAGATTGATTTAAGATCAGGTTATCATCAACTGAAGATTCGTGAAGGAGATATTTTGAAGACAGCTTTTCAAACTCGTTATGAACACTTTGAATTTATGGTGCTTTTGTTTGGATTGACTAATGCACCAGCTATTTTTATGGACCTTATGAATCAAGTCTTTCGCCCTTATCTTTACCAATTCATGGTAGTCTTCATCAATGATATCTTGATATATTCCAAGACTTTGGATGAGCATATGGAGCATCTAAGAATTGTACTATAGACACTGAGGGAGCATCAATTATATGCAAAGCATGAAAAGTGTAATTTTTGGATGACTGAAGTGAAATTTTTAGGCCATGTTTCTCATAATGGCATTTTTGTTGATCCATGTGAGATTAAGGCCGTGTTAGATTGGAAGCCATACAAAAATATTACTGGAGTGCGTTGCTTCTTGGATCTGGCTAGTATTTATCATCGTTTCGTGCAAAATTTTCTTCTATTATTATGCCGTTAACGCAGTTGACCAGAAAGGATGTAAAATTTATCTGGGATGAAAAGTGTCAGACAACTTTTGATGAATTCAAATAGATTTGAATTTAGTTGAATGTTCATAATCGGTGAGTTAGTATTGTTAATGCCTATGTCCATTTACTCATGTTATATTGCACTATCATTCCATGCTAGGCTATTGATATGCTTCATGTTATATCGTTATTCCTCCTATTATATTGCATTGTCATTCCATGCTAGGCTATTGATATGCTTCATGTTATATCGTTAGTCTGCTGTTATATTGCACTATCATTCCATGCTAGGCTATTGATATGCTTCATGTTATATCGTTATTACTCCTGTTATATTGCACTATCATTTCATGCTAGGCTATTCCATGCTAAACTATTGATATGCTTCAGGTTATACAATTATTCCTCTTGTCATATTGCACTGTCATTCCATGCTAGACTATTGATAAGCTGTAACGATCCAATTTTTTCTTTTCCTTTAAAAATACGGTAAATTTAAAAGTTTCAAAAAACAATGATTTAAAACGTCATCAATTAAAATTAGAGTCTTCTTCTTCTAAAAACTGAACCGTTAAATTCTTTCTCTTACATTTGTTACATAAATCATGAGAATATATGAG
>CM039468.1:43448214-43496498 GCA_022433065.1 Begonia loranthoides | reverse complement strand
TAGAAAAAATTGTACATACCTACTCAAAAAAAAAATTGAATAGGAATGACTCACTATTACTGGGTTTCTGGGCCATAATCGTTATGGAGGAGAGATGGCTGAGTGGTTCAAGGCGTAGCATTGGAACTGCTATGTAGACTTTTGTTTACCGAGGGTTCGAATCCCTCTCTTTCCGTACCCTTCCCCTAATTCGCCAATGTTACTGACCACAATGTCGCAACTAACAATGGTTATTATTACTTCAATGGTTAGACATTTCTTTGATATAGATTCACACATAAAAAAAAAAGACTGGAAAAAATGGACAAGGAATGAAAATATCCCTACCAATCCATAATATATGAATGGTAGAAAAATCTCCGGATCAAACCACCATTTCCTTCCTTCGATCTCTTTAGTTAGACTTAGGCGAAGGGGGGACAAAATTGTCCGAACCCTTGTTTTTTTTTTAGTTAGATTTAAGTTAAGTCTGACGAGAATAATATTCTACAACTAGCAATTCATTTATTTTCAAACCGACCGATTTACTATCTATTATTTGATTGACTAATCCTTTATATTGGAATGGATGAAGAGTCAAATGTTTTGGCACTTCCTTAGAGGGGGATGAATCAATAGAATTTTGAATCAGCGCTCTAGATTTTTGTTCATCCTTTGCTGTAATAATATCTCGAGGTTTGCAGCGATAACTTGGTATATCTACTATACCATCATTAACAAAAATATGTCTATGATTAACTAATTGGCGGGCTTGAGGAATAGTCGAAGTTATACCCAATCGAAAAATTATGTTATCCAAACGCATTTCAAGTAATTGTAGTAAAACTTGACCCGTTGATCCTTTGGCTTTTCCGGCGATCCGAACGTATTTAAGCAATTGTCTTTCTGTAAGACCATAATGAAAACGTAATTTTTGTTTTTCTTCTAAACGAATACGATATTGAGATTTTTTACTGGAGTGTGATTGGTTTTTAAGATCGCTTCCGGTTCTGGTCTTTTTACTAGTTAGTCCCGGTAAAGCCCCCAGACGACGTATTTTTTTGAAACGAGGCCCTCTGTAACGTGACATAAAGACTCCTTTTTTTTTCATAAACCTAAATAAAAACGAAAAAACTAAACTAAATTAAAAATATAATAAATAACTCGAAATCTAGTAAAGTATTGTACTAGAAAGAATAATTAGATGAATTCTATCAATATCTGGTTGTATATGTAAATAAAAAATAATAATAAATAATAATAGTACCCTTCTGGTTCTGGATTTGTTCTCCCGAAATCAAACCCCTCCCCTTTTTTATTCATAATTTGAAGCTTATATGAAAATCGGTGACTCTTGAAAAAAGGGAAGAAACCTTTTCCCTATTTCTCTCTATTTATTTGATTTTACAGTATCAATTATGTAAAAAATCAAACAAATAATGAAAAGCCGGCTATCGGAATCGAACCGATGACCATCGCATTACAAATGCGATGCTCTAACCTCTGAGCTAAGCGGGCTTACATAACAGAAATTTTACATATATAGAAAGTTAGTAAATTCTTGAGATCTTAGCTATTAATTGCCCATTCTTATCTATTCATAAGTAATATAAATAGAGAAAAAAATTAATATAGAAAAGAATAGAATTTCTCATAAATATCGAATATTATAATATAGAAGATAAAAATGAATATAACGATTAATAGAATATAGCAATAACGCATTTAGATCTATTGATCAAATATATGTTTATCAATAATTAATATTTTTTTTTTAATTCTTTATCCATATCCATTTCAATTTATTTTATTTAGAATTCTAAATAGAATAAATTATCTAATAATAGAATTGAATTAAAATTATAATTATATACATTAATATGACTGTCTATATAGATTTTGTTAAAATTATTATATTTAGATTTAGAATGAATTCTATTTCAAATTAGAAATGAAATAATTATCAATACTAAGAACTATCTAATTCGAACTATTTAATAAACTAATCAAAAATGAATTAGAAATTTCCCACCCCCTTTTTTTATTCAAAAAAAATTATTTACAATTATGGAATGATTAGTGAATCTCTATTCTGTTAATAATAATTCTATATTAACATATTAAATAAAATTATTTTTCTAATAGATATTTTATATAGAAAAAATAAAGAATTAATATATTTAGAATGTAATATATGTAAAATTATATATAATAAATAATACTAGAATAATCATAAAAAAAAAATTTAAAGGAAAAGTTTTTTTTTTTAGTTATGTTATAGGAGATCCGCCTTAAGGAGAATAAGAAAGAAATCAAAATGAAAGAGAAAGGTGCAATCCAATTCAGACCATAATGAAGCATTTCGCTCTTTTCATTCTGAAAGGTGGAAGATAAGACGAAAAAAAAAAAAAGAATCGACCATTCAAGTATTCAAAATTTTACGAGAAAAATAATAGAACGAGAGAAAAATAGATATGTGTATCTATCTATCTATATTGAATTGCAGATACAGAAATGATAGAATCGTTTTGGATTGGACCAAATATGGGTCTCTGATAGGGATCAAATAAGATAGATAAGAAATAAAATAGGATAAATTTTCGATATAGGAATTGGTATCTAATGAATTCAACGGTTTCGGCATCATAATACAAATGAAAGCAAAAAGACAAGGACATTTTAATGAGCTATTACTTTACTATTAATTAATAGAATAATAAGATACTCATGGGGATATGGCGAAATTGGTAGACGCTACGGACTTAATTGGATTGAGCCTTGGTATGGAAACCTTATCAAGTGATAACTTTCAAATTCAGAGAAACCCTGGAATGAAAAATGGGCAATCCTGAGCCAAATCCGGTTTTCCGAAAACAAATAATGGTTTCGAAAGCAAGAACGAGAAAAACAAAAAGGATAGGTGCAGAGACTCAATGGAAGCTGTTCCAACAAATGGAGTTGTCTGCGTTGCGTTAGTAAAGGAATCCAATCCTTCCAGCGAAACTCCGGAAAGGATGAAAGATAAACCTATATACATACGTATACGTACTAAAAAAGTATTTCAAATTATTAATGACGACTCGAATGTTTTTTTAATGATATAGTCAAACTTCAAGTTGAAAAAAGAATCAAATATTCATTGATTAAATATCATTCACTCCATCATAATCTGATAGATCCGTTGAAGAATTGATTAATCAGACGAGAATAGAATAAAGATAGAGTCCCATTCTACATGTCAATACGGACAAAAATGAAATTTATAGTAAGAGGAAAATCCGTCGACTTTAAAAATCGTGAGGGTTCAAGTCCCTCTATCCCCAAAAATATAAAAAGGCACGTTTTATTTGCCTTTCTAATTTTTTATCCTATCCTTTCGTTAGCGATTCACAATTCATTATGTTTATCATTGATTCTACTCTTTCACAAACGGATCTGGACAGAAATTTTTTTCTTATCACAATACTTGTGAATATATATGATACACGTACAACTCAACATCCTTGAGCAAGGAATCCCCATTTCAAATTTGAAATGATTAACATAACAATACATATTATTTTTCTACTGTACCGAAACTTAGAAAAAAATCTTCTTTTTGAATTGAAGAGCCAAGAAATTCCAGGGGACTTTAGAATATCTTTTTCCTATTAAAAAAAATTGACATAGACCCAAGCCATCTATTAAAATAGAAAAAAAATGATGGGCTGGAAATGGCCGGGATAGCTCAGTTGGTAGAGCAGAGGACTGAAAATCCTCGTGTCGCCAGTTCAAATCTGGTTCCTGGCACATGATTAGTATGTCTTCTACAAATGAATTGATATAAGTTTACATATATATATTCATTAATAGTATAGATCATGAGAAATACCTATACATCTAGCTGTATGGAGATATACTCTTTCCACTTTGTGGATTTATCGATGAGTAAAGTAAAGAGTATATTTATATAAAATATGTAATAGAAAAGCATTTTTTTTTTGTTTCTTCCTATTTTTTATTTGTTCATACTGTGTTTCCTCTCGTTCAAAACGAATGTTAATATTTCATACATATTTGAACGAACGCTTCAAATAGTTGGTTAAAAGACTCAAAAGTATAGTCTAAGAGAGTTGAAGAGCGGAAAGAGCCGAGATTCATCTAAGATACAGTTTATTTTTTTATGTTTTTCCTCCTTTCAGATTCTATTTCTTTACTTTAATTTTCCCCTATATGATTTTCTAAAACACATCTAAGTGATGTGCGCGATTACATAGTTCATGATGCGGAACTCATTTAGTTTATCCTCTTATCCCGTCTCATTGAAAATAAATATCTTCAAAATTTGATAATCTTAACGAATCCATAATTGTATTTTCTTTTTTTATTATTATTATTATTTATCTTATATTACTTATAATCAATAATAATAAGATGACTGAGAATTCAATTACTTTATTATATTTGATCTGTAAAAGAATGTACAAATTTATTTGAATATCTGCAAAAATTTATTTGATGTAGTATTAGTGAAGATTAGTTTCTTATTATTCAATGAGCATCTTGTATTTCAAAAAATTTTAGGCAATATAATCCTTACGTAAGGGCCAGCCTATCCAACTTTCGTGCATTAAGATACGCTTCAGGCGTGGATGCTTATCATAAGAGATTCCCAACATATCATAAGATTCCCTTTCTTGAAAATCCACACTTTTCCAAATCTAAAAAATAGACAGAATTCTAGGATTCCTCCTTGTGGTAGCTCAACTAGCATACTTGGTAGGCATTATAAAAAATGTCACTTAAATGAACAAGTAAGGGACCCTCACAAAGATTATTGAATACTAGTGGTAGTAGCACTTTTTTATATTTACAAAATAAAATGAGAGAAAGAATAGCAAAACTTGTAGCACAATGCGAGTTGCCTTTATCGTTCACCGATAGTGACGAATTTGAAAATTTTATGAAAGAGTATGTTACTCCTAATTTTAAATGTGTTCCTAAAAGTACAATTAGAAATGATATTATTAAAATGTTTAAGATATGAAAAAAGAATTAGTTTCATTTCTTTCAAACGCCCCTTCAATATCTATTTGTATTACCTCTTATTTATGGAGTGCACGTAATGATATAGGCTATGTTGTTATAACTTCTCATTTTATTGATGAATCTTGGCAATTAAATAAAAGAATTTTAGGATTTCATAATTGTGAATATCTTCATACTAGTATTACTATTTATAGATATATTGTAGCAATATTGCAAGAATATTCTATTAGAGATGGAGTATTTAGCATAACTCTTGATAATGCTAGTGCTAACGATGTTGCTATTTCTCATTTTAAAAATTATTTTCAATTAGATATTACTCACAATTCTTTTTTCCATATGAGATGTGTATGTCATATTTTGAATTTAGTTGTTAAAGATGATATTATATTGCGCCTCATATTGAATTAATTAGATCCATAATTTCTTATATCATTGGATCTAATTAAAGACAACAAGAATATAGAGATTTTTATAAAGTTGTCCAATTTAAACCAAGAAAATTAAAAATCGATGTAAATAATATGTGGAATTCGACTTATTTAATGTTGAAAAATACTAGGCCATATTGGCAAGTTATTTGTGCTTTTATTAATGAGAAAACACAAAGTTTTAATCATGATAAATCTAGTTGTGATGTAGTTAATACAATTCTTGATTTTTTAAAACCATTTTATGATGTCATAAATGAATGTTCGGGAATTTATTATATCACTTCTCATCTTGTTCTCCCAATTTTTGTAAATTTAACCGGTAATTTTGCACAATATTGAAAAATAGATGAATTTAGAGATATACTTTATAAAATGGAAACAAAATTTAAAAAATATTGGTTTGACATTCCTCCTATTTTTTGTTATGCATGCATAATGGATCCTAGCTATAAATTAAGAGAAGTGAGTCTCATTATTAATAGAATTTCTACTAATTTATGTAATACTTCTTTACTTTCTAGTGATCAAATAACACATGAAATTGCTAGTTTATATTCTTCTTATAAAGTAAATATTCTAATGGTAGTCATTCACATCTTTCTTCGCATGCTAGTTCTAGTAGTGGTGGTGGTAGCTTAGCTCCACAATTTAGTATTCATGATATTTGGAATGAATTAGATACGGATATTTATTCTAGTTCTATGCGAAATGAACTAAATATTTATTTTGACACTCGATATCAATTTTTTCGCAATGAGAACTTTGATATTTTAGATTGGTGGAAAAAGTTTTCCACTACATATCATATTCTTTCTATAATAGCACGTGATCTACTAACACCTTTGGTCTCTACAATTGCATTGGAGTCTGCTTTTAGTGAAGGTGGACGTGTGTAGGATGAACGCCGAGAAAGACTTTCACCTGACCTCATTTGTATGAAGGATTAGAACAACGCCATTACAAGAAATCAACAACGAGATGACGAAATACTAGAAGAATTTAAAATTTTAGACATTGAAGATTAGATTTTCATTTAAATTTAGATGTATTATAATTTGAATTTTGAAGTATTTTTTTAACTTGTAAGTTTATTTGACATTTTGCACATGATTGACAATTAGATGGGTGCCAACTTAGTTGAGATGTATCTAATTTGTAGTGATGTAAGTGTTAAATTGATAATGACTGATATTTTTTTTCATATATTTGTCTCAAATAATTTTTTTGTAATTACTTATTGAAATATCGTAAATAACCTAAGAGATTTTTTGTAATTACTTACAATTTCTTCGAACTAAAACTCTCGCAAAATCAAGCTCTAGCTTTTACAACTAACCTCACAAACAATAAAAACTAGTTGTTACACATATTTGCACATTTTTGGTCGCTTGGCTTGACCGGCGACTCGACCTCGTATCGTCTGAAAAACTTCGAAACTCTCTGTTTTACTCTTTCGGTCACATTCCCCAACCGAAATCTTCAATCGCGTCTCGACAGCAAAAACGCCAAATATTACAGATTCTTTTTGTGGTGCATTTTCGGTTGCCAAATTCGATCGGGACGTCGATTGCGTCTTGTCCACAAAACCACCAAATAGTATAGATTCAAAGTGTGGCGCATTTTCGGTCGAGGCCTTCGATCGCAACCTTGACTGTGTCAAGTCCGCAAAATCGCCAAATATTACAGAAGTGAACTTCAGACTTTTTCAATCGAATTACTCATCCACAGCTTCGACCGTGTCACGCCCGAAAAATCACAGTCTGCACAGCTTGACATATTCGGACGCATTTACTCGCATCCTCGCTTCGTCCAAACCACGAAACTCGAATCTGGGAAGTATTTCGGTCGACTTACTCGACAGGGTCTTCGATCGCGTCTCGTCCGAAAACTCCCAGAATGAAATATTTCACTTCCTATCCTCACATCTCGAATTCTCTAAGTCCCATAAGGATATCTATTCACTACATAGACTTGCACAAACTCGTTAGAAAATAACAATACCCTTATTAAGGCTATTTCCAATGTAATCGATAATGTTTGAAACTTGCGTAATATAAATTCAACCAATAAACAACTTATTAAACCCATTAATATTAATCATCATCAAAATATAAATACGCCTAACACACTTAGGCTAACATTTATTACTTATTAGATGTCATATTTATATTAATTAAATAAATTTATTATTTATTCGACTAACTATCGTCTAATTCTATCATATTATAATATTACAAAAATAAATATTTATTATAGTTTTAATAACTAAAATTAAAAATATATATAACTTTTTTATATAAAATAATTTTATTTATATATATTTGGCTCGTTAAGCTCAGCTCGTTAGGCTCAGCTCGTTAGGCTCGTAGGCTGGTCTCGTTAGGCTTAACTCGTTAAGCTCGTCAAGCTCAGGGAGCCAGACCTTCACAGGCTTGGCTCGGGTGGCTTGTTTAACCTTCTACGCTGCACGTCAGTGTAGTTTTTTACTCACTGTGATTTTTATATAAATTAATGTTTATTTTTTTATAATTTTTATGATATTTAAAAAAATAAACAGGTTTTAATTTAATAGTTTAAAATAAACTGGTTCGTTGTGAAAATTTAAACCAAACTTATTTGCTAAGATGGATAAAATAATATCACATGACCTTTTCTATTAAATTTAAGTATTTAACTACATCAATAAATGAAATGACTATTTAAACGTAAAATTAAAAGTACATGCACTTTAATAAGACATTTTAAACTACCAAGACTAAATTTAAATGATGCTCAAGCTACTGAGACTAAAACTATATTTTACCCTGATTAATTTTCAAGTAGAAATAATCAAAATCATACATTAACAACTAGCGGTGTTCAAAACCGATCTACAATCGACAAACTAAACCAAACCGCTTGGTTAGGTTTGGTTTTAGACCGTTTTCAAAGTCCACTTAACCGAATTCAGCCGACCATAATGACGCTTTAAACACGTAAAAAATACGCAAGAGCAGCAAACCCAAGTCAATGCCTAATCCTCGTCAAATGACCGACTGAGTCCACCAATCAATGATGAATCACCACAAGATTTTTTTTTCTTAAAGTAGCTCTAAAAGCTAGAATACATATCCAATCTGCTCATCTTGTTCTTCTTCTCCAATGGCTTCGAAAACCAGAGAGGCTCACTATGTACTGGTGCCGCTTATGGCGCAAGGCCACATGCTCCCCATGATAGACATAGCCAAGCTCTTAGGCGAGCGAGGCGCGATCGTCAGCCTTGTCACGACCCCATACAATGCGAAGCGCTTTCAGCCCTCTGTAACTCGAGCTGCCTTTGCAGCAGAGCTTCCGATTTCTGTTGTGCAAATCGCTTTTCCATGCGAGGAAGTGGGACTGCCTTTATACTGTGAAAATCTCGACATTTTACCTTCCAAAAACTTGCTCAGAAACTTCTACAATGGCCTCAGCAAACTGCAAGAGCCATTGGAGGAGTATTTGAAAACACAGCGCGTACCTCCAACCTGCATAATTTCCGACAAGTGCATTTCTTGGACGTCCAAAACAGCTCAGAAATTCAACATTCCAAGGCTTGTTTTTCACGGGATGAGCTGTTTTTCTCTTCTGAGTTCAAATAATATAAAGCTTCACAACGCTCATAATTCTGTCAATGGCGATTCTGAGCCTTTTATGATTCCGGATTTGCCTCATAAGATCGAAATAACGAAAGCCCAATTGCCAGGAGCATTTGTTAAGCTGCCTGATTTGGATGATTTTCGAGAACAGATGGCAGAAGCCGAATCATCGGCTTATGGGGTGGTAATAAATAGCTTCGAGGAACTCGAAAATGGGTTCGTGGAGAGGTACAAAAAAGCTACGAACAAGAAGGTTTGGTGTATTGGGCCAGTTTCTTTGTGCAGGAGAGAGACTGTAGACAAGTTTCTGAGAGGAAATAAGCCATCAATTGACGAAAATCAGTGCTTAAATTGGTTGAATTCGATGAAACCAAGGTCAGCCATTTACGCCTGTTTAGGCAGTCTCTGTCGTCTTATCGCACCACAGCTAATAGAACTCGGGTTAAGTTTAGAAGCGTCGAATCGTCCGTTCATATGGGTGATCAAAACAGGGGCGGAGCAGCTTCTAGAGATGGAAAAATGGCTGTCCAGAGAGAGATTCGAGGAAAGAACTAGAGAGAGGGGACTCATAATAAGAGGATGGGCCCCACAAGTCCTTGTCCTGTCTCACCCCGCCATTGGAGGGTTTATAACTCACTGCGGATGGAACTCCACCATTGAAGGCGTCTGCTCTGGAGTTCCGATGATAACATGGCCCCTCTTCGCCGAACAATTCTTCAACGAAAAATTCATCGTTGAAATTCTGAAAATCGGAGTTGAAGTTGGAGCTCAGGTTCCTGTGAGATGGGGGGAGGAGGAGAAGGTTGGAGTTGTGGTGAAAAGAGATGGAGTTGAGAAGGCAATAGTTAAGTTAATGGATGGGGGAGAGGAGGCAGAAGGGAGAAGAAGAAGAGCTGAAGAACTTGGAGCGATGGCTAGAAAATCAATGGAAGTTGGTGGATCTTCTTACTCAAACTTGTCAATTTTGATGCAAGATATTATTAAACAATCTAACCAGTGGCAGTGATGATGTCGAACAAAGCTAGTATTTCGGGTCACCTCATTTCTCATTTACAAAATAAGACATGGGTTGTGGGGTTAATAGTTAAATGATTCTAAATGGTTCGGGTTTGGTTTTTTGTTCTCTCTGTGGTTCGGTTCTCAGTTATATAAACAAAGAACTGATAGCCGAGAGTTTCATTGACGTAAAACAGGGAGACGCAGCTGCAAACCAGGAATCAGGAACCTGGAACCGAGAGGCGCTGCGATTCTGCGTTCCCAAAGACGAACTTGCGATTGCGAAGGCAAATTTGTGAAGACGAACCAGCGAAATCGTTGCTTCTGACCCTTGCTTCCCTGATTCCGAAGGTTCGTCTGGTTAAAAATCGTCGCTTCTAGATTTATGGTTTGCGATTTATGATTTGAGATTTTGACCTATACTTTGATTTATGGTTTGCGATTTATGGTCTGCTGTGATTTAAGAGTTGCATCTGTTTTTAAAAATTGTTGTTTCTGTTTTTAAAAATCGTTGCTTCTGTTGCCTCAATAATTTGTTTTTGCTTTTGTTGCTTTGAAAATCGTTGCTTCTATTTGCTCCATTAAGATGAACGAAATATCACTGTTTTTTATTGCATTGTTCAATTGCTAATTGTTTGTCTTGCACAGTCCATATTGCTAATAGTTCTCTTAATCGCTAATTGCTTGTCTTGTTAATTGTTTTGTCTACTTTGATTCAGTGATTGCATTACTATCATAGTCCAGATTTTCGTCCAAATTTTATGTTCTTTGAATGCTAGAAGAACTTGCATTTCAAGTTGGGAACCAAAACCGAAACCGAAACCGACCAGACCCGGAATCGAAACCGAGTTTGGTTCTAGTTTCGGGTCCGATTCCTTGCGGTTCCGGTTCCTTACTCTCGGAACCGATAACCGAATGGTCAGTTCCAAGAGGTTCGGAACCAGAACCAGAACCGAGAACCAATTTGTCCACCCCTAATTTAAATATTTGAAAATGCCCATTTATCTATCAATTGTCCTCGTTATTTGCCATTGCTCTAAATGTATATTGATTTTGTGATTAAAAAAGCCAACCACGTCAACACTAAATTACTAGACATTGGCTGTGGGGTCTTGCAATTTGCATTTTGAAGAGTGGGCACGAACATGAGATTGGCAAGTTTCTGAATGTTGAGTCAGTTTTCAGAAATCACGTGATGAGTCGACCCATAGCCTATGAAAATCTACTAACATAAACTGCTAATTTGATGCTTCTCAACCATCACCTAACAGGCTAATAAAAATACAAGAAACCAGGGCTCTATA
The DNA here is from genome assembly GCA_022433065.1 of Begonia loranthoides. Classification (NCBI taxonomy): domain Eukaryota; kingdom Viridiplantae; phylum Streptophyta; class Magnoliopsida; order Cucurbitales; family Begoniaceae; genus Begonia; species Begonia loranthoides. The sequence goes on along the minus strand of CM039468.1, from coordinate 43,485,143 downwards.
TACAGGGGTGGGCAAATTGGGTTTGGTTCCAGTTCCGGACGTTCTGGAACCGATTTGTTGGTTCTCGGTTCCGAGAACTCGGCACCGAACCCGGAACCGATGGGCACCGGAACCGAACCCAGAACCAAGTTCGGTTCCAAGTCCGGAACCGGCGATTCTCAGTTCCTCCCCTGGCATCATAAGCATTCTTGGGTGAGGAAGCAGGGCCCCTGAAACATCACCCCACCACTCAGGATTTTTAACATACCACTCCATAGTCTTCTTTAGCTCATCCTCCCAAGTAGAAAAATGCACTCCAAAGAAATCTAAGATAAACTAATAACAACCCAGTTCACAAAAACCAGAAAAAAAAATCCGAAAATGCAAACGCATAATCAAATATGAGTCGAACATGAAGATATCCCGATCACAAAATGCAACAAAAGGACCCAAATCTGCGAACCCAAAAAGAAAATTTCACCAAGATTATGAAAGGATGCATCTTTTCGAGGTAGTGACTTCGAGACTATAAATTTGAAAGGAAGATTTGGAGAAATGGAGAGAAGGTTCTTTGAATCTGTAACTCTGTCTTCCCATAATTGGTTCGGTGTAACTCTGTCTTCCCATAATTGGTTCGGTGTTGTTCCAATCAATCTCTGTAATGCAACAATTGATAACAATACGAGAGTTCAATGAGATATCATTTGACAAATTTGCATATGTAATTATAGATTTGCAATCTGTCAACAATTAAACAGTTTAGAAACAATCAAGAAAACAATTAAACAATCAAAAGGAGAAATCAAACTATATTCGCAGTCGTCGTCGTCGTCGCAAATCGCAGCTTCTCTATCGTCGACTCGTCGCAAATCGCAGCTTCTCTGTCGTCGCAGCTTCTGTCCTCGTCGCACGCAACTTCGCAGTCGTCGTCGGCTCGTCGCACTGCACCTTAGCAGCTTCTGTCGTCGTCGCAACTCACACGCACCTTCGCAGGAATCGCCGTCGCCTTCTCGGTTCCTTCCAGAATCGGGGATGAGGTTAGGGGTAGCAGAGGGTTAGGGTTATAGATAATTAGGACTGTCGGTTCTCGGTTCTTCTCACAACTACCAACCCGATTTTAACCCCAATACCCGAGAACCGACTGGGACTCTTTTCTTAGAACCAATGATCGGAACCGAACTGGAACCGACAATCGGTTCCGGTTCGGTTCTCAGTTCCTGTCGGTTATTGCCCAGCCCTATCTATATATGGTGAAGCTCATATGATCAGTGGTGCAAATGGAAGGCTTGCCTCTACTGGCTTTTGAGCCTCTTTTGTCAAAATTTATGCTCCTTCAGAGGATAACAAGATGATAAGTGGCATCAGACCAGAGTATGAAGGCACGAGTGCCTCATCCCCCACAGTTTAGTGTCAACAAAAGGATTTAACCCATAAGGACCGTAGCACGACAAAAGGATGTGTTTCTTTACTAACTCTATGCCATTAATGTCAAGCTGCCACTACAGATCACTACTTTAGTCCCACGTCACAAACATAAATGTCTAACCCAAAACTAAGATTATTTTCTATTATAGCCTTGCATATCTATTTTCACACTCCATTTTATGATTGGAGGTGAAAACACATCCAAAGTTCTATCCATATGCACATGTTTGAATATCCCAAAAAAAAAAAACTAAAAAACTCACCTCATTATCGTGTAAATTTATTAAGACATCAACTGGATAGTCGCAAAATCATACCAAACCCAGTCCAGAAAACTTCTATTTATCTATGCAGTCCGATCAAGTCAAATTCACTATCCTAATAAACAAGAAATTGAAATAATACTAATGGAAAGACACTTATAAATAGGATAAATAAATCAGTGACAACTATCTTAATCAAAATTAAACCCCCATTACTCAACTATACTACTAAACACATACATTGTGAATGTTTTTGTAACTCAATTGTAATTGACACAATTATGTTAATGAAAGATACCACAAATCAAAGCTTACATTAACATGAGCTTTGGCCCATTATCAGGAGCACCCATTCCACCAGCCATGTCCGCATCAAGTTGAGTGTGTGGAGCCCGTCCCATCATTTGTTTTACACTGCATTGAAACAAATATATCAATAAAATCAACTTTTTCCAAAGATAGGCAGAGAGAAATGATGCTTCAGAGTTAACATTGGGCAGTAATAAAAGTGGAACCTTATGCTTCTTAACTGAACATGATCTTCTTATTATAAATTTACTTGTTCTTCCTACCTACTAAATCACATCCCTACTTGTATCTTTGTAAAAAAATAAAATCCTCCCATTGAAGCTCAGGGTAATACCATGACTCCAAAAGGTATGGTATTCATTAGCTATCCTAGGTTTGGAGGATAAAAAAATACTTTAAAAGGAGACAGAAAGTCTATTCCACAAGTTTATGTAACTCATTAATATTTTGATCTGTCTAGATCGTGAAAATACAAGAAAAGATGTAGAAAAAAAAATATGGATTCGAGACATGGGTATATTCTACATGTAAATAGGCTTACCGCTTCTTGTGACGTTTGGTCTTGAAGTGCTCATCTCTCACTGTCATATTCGCAAAGTATCGGCTAAACAAAACAAAACAAAATGCAAGCATTTATCAAAATTCAGCTTATATGCCAATTATAAAACAACACCACGGCACTAAATGTCTGGGGCTTCGAGAAATTGAAGAAGACACAATCATGACTTTAATCAGTTTCTAACTTACTTGCTACCACAAACATCGATAACTGAGAATTATACTCATTAGTTCTCAATCTAGAAGGAAATTTAGATTGATAAGACAGGTTAAGATATATGCAAATGCCAATAACTCACATTTTTTTTTTATAAATTATCAAACAACAGATACATCATGTTGGGTTAAACAAGAGAAATACAATAGCTTACTCGCAATGCAAGCAGTAGTACTGGCCCATTCCCGGTAAATCTTCATCTAGTGTCAATGGCTTCATCTCCTCGATGGGCTTCTTCAGCTCATCGTAGACCATATCATCACGTAATTAACCAACTCTCTAAGTCAAGTAAACAAGCGATGAAAAAATTGCACCTTAACGAAAAATGTTGAGAAAGGAAAGCTCTGACGAGAAAATAGCGGAAGAAAAGGATATCTTTGACGAGGAACTTTGTACGGCGAGCAGTCTTGTGGGAATATCTCCTTTTCTTCACAGTTCTGTGAGGGCATTTTCCTCCCATATTGAATTCTCAAGAAAATTTGAGAATTTGTTGTGTTTGGCTCAGAAACAAGCGAAAGAACCACTTTTGCCGTTTGTTTGAACTGGTGAAGAAATCATTAAGGCAACGCAAAAAACTCAAGAACTGATAAAGAGAAAATAAGACCAGAATTCTAATTCAACTACAGTCAAAATACATCCAAAAAAAAACCACGTTACTAGCTACAAAAGTTGGTGTTTTGAGCTTCACCTTTAGCTTGCAGATGAGAAAGAAAGCCCCCGACTGTTGAGACCAAGAGGCGAGAGGAGAGGCTGGCTGGAATTGTGTCGTGCGTTCGGTACTGGGCGGGTGAGAGAAAAGAGCGCAGAGATGAGATTCGGAGGGGCGATCTTACGCAGAGGCTAAAGCGTGGAAGTCAGGAATTAGGGTTTACAAATTAGGTTATTTGGATTTTAGCCCGTGGGTTTAGGTAATGGACCAAAGCTGGCTGGCTGGACTTTGTATTGGAGTTACAGGTTGGGCCGGTTTTTGTCTTTTTGGGTGGTAATTGTGGTTTGGTTTTCTATTATTTAATGGGCGGTTTCCCACGGTTCAGTTGGCTTTGAATCTAAAATCGGGAATTAAACTATAGAGCACAGTTCTACTTGACTAGACACCGATCTTAGTCTTTTGGAAGTGTAAGAACCGAAGCACACCGGGACGAATTTCACAATTTGGACAGGTTCCACCAGACCGGTCTGCCCTCCAAACTAGGGCAAACTTTCAATCCAATTGTGTTTTCTTGCAAATGATTGGGTTTAATTCAATTTTATGTGATTGGGTTTCTGTGTTGAAAGAAAGGTCGGGTCAAGGATTTACTAGACAAGTTGATATGAAAGGTTTCACTAAATCAAATGTTGTTCAGTGCGGGTGAGGGTAATAATCATGTTTAGCGGAAAAAATGGACATGAAGTTTGATTACTTGTTGAATGTAGAAAGAGAGAATTTATGCATATCAACATCTTTAGAGGGTGTTAATTAAATTTAATATAAAGTTTTAAATTTTATAAAATATTCATTTGTATGTCAACTCTAACATAGTCACAATAATTAAAAATAAAGTTTTTTTTTTTTTCATTTTTCTTTTTCACATGTTGCGCTATTCTCAGTTGCATATTCTTTTTAAACCATACACCACTCAATCCATTCGGATAGCTAGGACGTAAATTTTAATAATAATCTAAAGAATTGAGTGTGATTATCCGTCATATATAATATTTGAGATTACTATGGACTAAAGCATCCACTCAAATTCATATACTTTTTCCCTTGTTTTTTTAACAATGAGACCCTTAAATGATAGTTTCCTTCTCTTGTTAAGCCAATCTTAATAAGTTAAGTTAGGCTTTGTTGTCTCTTTCAACGATACCCTTTTGCTCAACATCGACGTTAATGCTTGGAAAGTAACGTTGGTTTCATTTTTTTATTTTTAAATAATTGTTTTAAGTATTTCACTCTTTAACGATTCTTATAATGTGACATTATTGTTGTCAAATTCTTTAAACATTATGTGAGACAAAAGATGTAGCGTGTAACATGTGCAACATGCATAATAGATTGTCGAGGTTAAAATTGTCACGCAATATGAGTAGGATGCAAAAGAATGTGTATAACATTTGATTATGCAGACTGAATAATCAAAATTCTTTCAACAAAATAATATAATATTGACAAAGTTTAGAAACAATATATAACATAATTACGAGTATTTTGGTTATGCATGATGATTTATGGTTTGAATTAAAGCTTACTAGTTTTTCAATTATATTTCCATGAACACAAACTCAAAATGAATAAACAAAGGATTTGGAAAGCAAAGCAGCCTAACAAAGCCAAAATGGAGAAAACATAATGAAAAGGCCAAAAGTTAGACCTTTGTGGAGAGAGGAAGAACAAGACCGAACCGTGCGTGGACAGACAGAGTGAAAGTGGAGAATAACTTTGAACTCACGCAGCCTAGATTGATTAAGACCTACCTTCTTCATCGCAATTTCCCACCTTTTGACTTTGGCTGAGTTGCTTCCTTTCAACAATTACATTCTCAGTAAATTCAAACGCATTCATTGGTTCAACCCTTTTTGTTTTGTTTTAGATCTTTCTATCTTGATGATGATCTCCTTTTTTTTTTTTTTGTTTGAGATTGATCTATGATGTTTAATGGACCACTACTCTACACGTCCAATATTTGTAATCTTCTTCCCTATTCTAAGAACTACCAAAATAAGTCGAAAACAATCAAATTAATAATATAAAATGTATTACTTAATTTTATACTGTTATTACAAGTCGTTCATTAGAATAAACCATATGTTATAAGATACAAAACTGATAATGTAAGTTGATAGTGAAGGAGGGTATCAAAATTTAGAGCCTTGCAAAATAGTTTTTTTTTTATAAGTTATTTTGAAGATTAATAGTTTTGATGTATGTTCAAATTAAAAATACATTATTCAATATGATATTTTGATGAATTAGTACAAAACCCAGTTGTGACCACTCCTATATGGCTATTGGCCATTGGGTCTCTCAAGAGTCGACCTATTTTAGACTCTCCATAGTTACGTGTCATTATTATTTATTAATTTTTATTTTCTTGATAAATATTAATAGGTGTAATTATTACAATAAATCATAAATACATAATTAATTATATAATTAATAAAGTGAAAATAGAGTATAAAAATATAAAGTAAATATAACATTATTCTCAAATTAAACTTGTAGTATTGGAGACATACCCCTCTTTTATCATAATATCTAATATAATTATTGACTTTACAAAATTTCTTTCATTCATTGTGTGTACAACTTTTTGTTTTATATAATAATGTGTACATATAGTGTCACAATTCTCATTATTTTCATTTTGGCAATCCATATGGTGCGAAAATAAGGGAGACCCTATTAAATTCAAGCAGTAATTTACATTATTGTAATGTTTATTTCATTATTTGATAATGTTTTAAAATATATCCTCCTTTGGTGTGACCACATACATTATCCATTGAACTTGCGGTTCGTACAAGGCTCACACAGACACAGTGGATGTGTAGGACATTTCATTACGTCATAGACTTGTCACTACGACGTCGTTTCTCAACAAGCGTACAAATCCAGCGGAACGGCGAAAGCCCCATCACCATCCACCATCATGCATGCCACATGCATACCATACATCCATACATGTTTATAACTTACCATAAATATATCGCATTCTAACCTGCTTACTTCACAACCCTGTCTCCACCACATTCCCTATATATCTCCATCTTTCCTTTCTTTTCATTCCTTCTACTTCCAGACGTAGAAAGTTGCGGCCTTTGCGATATGGGCGAGGTAACTCGCCGCCGATATCAGAACTCTTTTTTTTTTTTCGGTTACGTTCGGGAGGTTTTCTGTTGATTTAACACTAAAACCAGTGGGTTCTTATTTTTTTTGTTTTTTGGAAATTTAAATGCAGCAAAAGGAAGAAGTCGCCTCCGCCGAGAAGAAGGCTGCGCCCGCCGCTGAGAATAAAGGCGACGGTTCAATAACTGCTGTTTACAAAATTGACATGCATTGCGATGGTTGCGCTAAGAAAATTAGACGAGCTGTGAAGAAGTTTGATGGTAATTTTGCCACTCACGGGATTTGATCTGAAATACCTTTTTCGAATTTCGTTCAGAATTTCGCAAAAGTGGGAATCTTTTTACAATCATTGTGAAATTCAGGTGTGGCTGATGTGAAAGTCGACTGCCCGGCGAATAAACTGACGGTGACGGGAAAAATGGACCCCACCAAAGTGAAAGAGATGCTAGAGCGGAAGACCAAGAAGATGGTGGAGCTCATCTCTCCTCTGCCGAAAAAAGACGACGGAGCCACCGGCGCCGATAAGAAGGGTGACGAGAAACCGGAGAAGAAGGCCGAAGAGAAGAAACCGAAACAGGTACCTGCTCGTTATAGTTGTTTGATTCAGTGTTTGGCCGGCGATGGAATTTTTGATGATCGTTCAAACTTGGCAGGTCAGTACGGTGGTTTTGAAGATCCGATTGCATTGCGATGGTTGCATTCTGAAAATACGTAAAATCATCATGAAGATCAACGGTGAGTACCCATTAATTAAGGACCTCGTACAAATTGAACTGAGAATTCAAAATCTGATTCAAAATACGTTTTACTGATTCGAACGTTTAGATCTTAAGGATCTAGAATTTTATAAATTCTTTTCAGGGACAATAATTGAGGGCCCTTCTTGGTCGATTCAATAAAATATAAATTCAAATATTCGTTCAATATCAGTATTGGGCCACCATGAAAGACAATCACAATCTTGTCATAGTTAGATTTGTCTACCTATTTAAGTTGTAAATTAGTTAAACAATATATTGTTTAATTCTTAATATATTCCGGCAGGAGTGGAATCGGTTAACGTAGAAAGCGGTAAAGACCTAGTGACTGTAAAGGGCACCATGGACGTGAAAGAGCTCGCTCCATATCTCAAAGACAAGCTCAAAAGAAACGTCGAACTAGTTCCTCCTCAAGTAGACGCCGCCGGTGCAGGCGAGAAGAAAGAGAAGCAAGCCGTCGCCGGAGAGAAGAAAGAGAAAGAACCCGACAGCGGCGGTGAGAAGAAAGAGAAAGAAGCCGTCGCTGGTGATGAAAAGAAAGGGAAAGAAGCAGCCGACGGTGGAGATAAGAAATCGAAAGAATCCGAACGAGGAGAGAAGGAGAAAGAGAAGGAAGTTAACGGCGATAAGAAACAGGGGAATGAAAAAGCAGCCTCCAATGGCGGAGTGGGGGAGAAAACGCAGGAGAGTGGGGGTGAGGCCGTTGTCACGGCGGCAAACAAGATGGAACTTCATGGATATCCTCTATATCCAACTCCGAGCTATTTTCATGGCGGAAACGTGTATTCTTCTTACATTCAAAGTTACGAGATGGAAGCTCAGCCGAGTATTCCCACTCATGAATACGTTAATCCCGGATATGAAAACCAAGGATACGTTTATCCAGGATACGCAGTACCTCCCCAATTGCATGCTCCACAACTGTTCAGTGATGAGAATCCCAATGCCTGTTCAATTATGTGAGATTTCATACTGTAATCTCGAGGTTGAAGACGAGGACAATCCTGTAATTAACTGATATATAGAAAATTAATTTTCATGGAAAACAACCATTACCAAACAGACCGAGAAAGTGCAGAGATGCGTTGGAGTTTTGTAATTTTTTGGGGTTAGTGGCCGGTTCCAACCGGGTTTAAAAATAGACCCGGTTGAGTTGGTTTGGTTAATGGTTGGTCGTTGATTGTTTGGTATTCACCTTTTATTGTAATAAAAAAACTTAATGCCAAAATAATTTGTATTTTGAATTTGTTAGCATCTTAAAGAATTCTTTGATATTTTAAATCTAAACAAATAATAATAATTAAACAATTTTGTAAATTTAACATAAAAAATAAATAAATAAGGAAATTTATTAATTGGCCATTGAGACATTGAACTTGTGTGTGATTTGTGTTTTTGGCTTTTATAGATCGCTCACAAGTATGGTTGTAGATATAAACACAAAGACCCACATATATAGACATAGGGGAAAGAGAATTGCTTGCAAGGGATATGATTTTAGGCACATAGTGTAAGAACAAAGATTTGTAGCAAGTCCTCTTTAATTTTGCATGCATAAACGAAGAGAGAAAATATTGTTTTTTCATTTCTACGAGATGGTGCTCTTATATATAATTCTGATAGCAATTAGTAGAAAATATTTGTAGTTTTTATTCTTTATAATCCCAAGTACGTGTCCTTGTATTGTAGTCATCAAGGTAAACTTAATATAGAACATAACTCAATTTATGAAATCTTCTTCGAATATGGTTTCTAAAATCTATTGATAAATCTAGAACTTATTACGACTAAAAAAGAACCCAAGACAGAACATTGGAACAATCCCGCTGAAAACGAATTGACTAGTCCAACTTTTTTAAAAACTTAATTATATTAAAGAGCAGTGAAAAACTCAAATTAAATAAAATAGCAAGAGCTCAACCAAAATGGCTAAACTAATAGTCCAATAGTAACATCACAGATAAACACTAGTATAAGTTTATAACAGAAAACTATGTCAATCTTTAACCTCGCAACAAAATCTCTCGAAAATAGCAGTGGCTAAAAAGGAAATAAATCGCCGATCTTACTCATGCTCCGAAAACTGGAGATTTTACAAATTAAATTCTGAAATGAAGGAGAGTTATATAAAGTGAGTATATCAACTCAGTATGAATAAATTTTATATTCCACAATATAAATATAAGAACATGTGAGCATGACATATCAAAATAAGTTATACAATATTAAACAAAACATAATAGAGTATGTTTCCAAAACACCCACTATAAGGTGGTACATAACATAAAATAACTCATTACGGTAAATTTCAGTGAAAATGTAGTCATTCACGAACTCCGAACATATCATACCATCAACAGTAACAATAAAGGCGACATTCGGCAATCACAACTACTACGAATGATCCTGATAAGATTTAGGGTTTTGCATCCAAAAATATTACACATATAACTGTCTCATTACTCTAATTAACAAACAAACATATTATCTAACAATCAAATTTTGCCTAAAGGAAAACATGAACCAAACTGATATATGACATTAAATATGCATGCTCAATTTTAAATATGTCAAGTGAAAATATAATAAATAATATGAAAAACAGATGAGCCATCAAATTGATCACATTATTTTTATATGAGAACATGTTGCAAAATAAGTTCAGAAAAACAATGCAATGTTAGACATAAAATAAATCTCTACATCTGGTCCACTAATAGTCAAGTAAAACTCAATTAATCAAGAATCTAATCAGTCCAAATCTCTCACTAATCAGTAGGACCTACCAAAGTATAAGTATATAAATCAAAACACTTTTCTAGGCATTTTAGAAATGCGTTGGAACCCATAACTGGGATAAAAACAAACTTTGAAAACTTACAGAGCAATCCTTAAAAATATCCAACTTTTAGAATTTGTTTGGGCATTCATTACACTGTTGAAAATTCGGTTGATCACAGATTGGTCCAGACAATTCGCTCTACAAGCATCATTCCCTAGGTCCATTTTGTGAAAATGAACACTTCCATGGAAGTGTGCATTTCCACTGCAGATGCGCACGTATCACTATCAACTGCGGAAACCTTTATTTCCACAAATATGTGTCTTTCGTATGCTTTGGAGGAAATCTTCATTACTGAGGAAGCATTCACTTTCGCAAACATGTGTCATCCACATACCATTGTGAAAGCCTTCACTCTCGTTTCTGCTACAGAAGCTTTCGCTTCACTAGACAGGTATCATCTACATACCATTGTGGAACCTTCATTCCCATTTTTGCTGCGGAAGCCTTCGCTTCTGCAGACACGTGTCATCCGAATACCATTGCGAAAATATTCACTCTTGTTTCCATTGTGGAAGTGACGTGTCATCTGCCTACCATCGCAGAAACCTTCACACTCATTTTTGTTGCAGATGTGTACGCTTCTATTGCAAATGCGTATGCTTCTGCTACGGAAATCTTCTTTCCTGCAAACACATACTTTTCCATTGCGGAATTGAACTCGCCTAGTATACAAAATTTCTAGGTATTCAAAAGACTCCAATTTGATTTAAAAAAAAATTCAACTTTAATAGCACAAAATAATTTTATGCATAAATCTTACTCTTTAAACCACCAATTTTTATACTAAAATCAAAAACCAAAATTTTTAACAACCATCACAATTTATGGTCAGACAGAGTTCAAAGACTTTGGTTTTACCTTTTGAGAATATCTAAGACTCAATCCTTTGAATTCCAAGTTTCAACAACTCAATCAAATAAGTAAAATGTTAACAATTCAATTAATTAACATTTTAAATTCTATAATGATATATTTTCACAACATGAAGGATACAAATTTCTTACCGAATATGTTAACTTCGAACTTCAATTTATAGTCAATTCTCTCTCACTCAACACTTTGTTCTTCTCTGAAAAAAAATATTCAAAAACCGAAAAAGAATGAAAATCCTAGAAGACATCCTTAAATGGCGGTCAAATGAGCACTTTTTTTTAGAAAACGGTAGAGAAGGAGTAATTAAATAATACATTAAATTGCGATATTCTATTTTTTAAAAAAAATTACTTAATTATCCTTGAAACATTATAGAAGTGATCTTTGTCATCTTTTAAATCAAAACAATATTCTCCAAATAAAACCATAATTCTCTATATTCTCTAAGTTGACAGAAAATTGAGAGAATAGGAAAACTATAACTTATTAATTGAGTTTCAGTTTGATTCATTATCAGACTTAAATCTACACAACTGAAATTTACACGTTAAAGTCTCATACTTTCTTAGCTGTTCAAATTTAATTGATATACAATTATTGTTTACATATATGAGAACATCATACAACTGTTAAATTAAGAGTACATTGACATCTCTTTAGCATCTTCTTCCTTAATCTATCTCAACATATAGATTCTTAAATCCACTTTTATCTATAGAAAGGAAGGTAAAACCACAAGAATTAAGAGTCAAGTAACACTCTCATCGCGTCTTCCCAAATATCCAAAATGAGTTTATCAAATATCCACAACGATTCGGTGACTAAAAGACGAAAGGAATCTCTTCCAACAAACGCTTCCATGTGCATAGAGCTTGGCGTCAAGATGAAACATCATTTTCCTTACAAGGTTGGAACCCACAAATGCTGGTCATCTGTCAATGTTATAAGCAGGTATTTGACAGTAATTCTCGTACCTTCCTTCTCTCTTTTCACTATCTTCTTTGGAACTAGATGTTGATATATGATGGACTTGCTTATCTTCTTATTAGGCTTATTCCTCCCTTACTATTGTCTCGCATTCATCCACGCTCAACAAATATAAATACTTTGAAATTTTTTATGTTGCTTGAAAAATCGGCATTAATTCAATAATGAAATAACTTTGCTATTAGAGATTGGTCGACCAAATATAGGTTTAGTCATATCATCTCTTAGTTTGATTATTTTATAAGATTCAAATATTAGAAATACACTTTGAAAAACTCATGATCATAAGATTACGGTAGATAAAAATAATTTAAAATTACAGCTGAATTGTGATTATTTTATTTTTAAAAGCCTATAAAAAATGTTAAGATTGCAACTAGGGGTGGAAATCGGTTCGGTTCGAACCGGGTAATCAAACCAAATGTTTTGAGTCGGTTCGGTTTGGATATAATAAGGATTTTTTTTGTGTGTAGAACCGAACCAAACCTAACCTTTTGGTTCAGTTTGATTATCAGTTTTGAGTGAAAACAACCGAGCGAACTGGGTCTGACAGGCTAAACCAAGCAGATTTAAAAAAAAAAAAACTGTGCAATTTGCCCTACTCGTCGCAGACTACTGAAATCGAAATCAAAATCAATCTCTCGGCGGAAATCGATTCTTGATCAGTCTTGTCTCTCAGCGAAACTCAGTCTTTCGGCGAAAATCAGACTACGCAGACTACCGCAAGCTTGAAGTCGCAACTCTAAGTTTTACAGGTTCCAACTTCACACACAGTTTCACTCGCAACTCGCATCGCAACTCTCAGGTTAGTTTTGTTTAAAAAATCAAAATTTGAAGTGCTCTCACCTTTGATATGTATGGAAACTCACTAGGGTAATTCTGTTTCTGAATAATGTCCCAAAAACTCTTTGCTCGATTAGAAAATTAGTACCAGACCTTATACTCCTTGACCTAAAATAATTAAAAAATTAATCTAAAATCAATTATAAACTGTGACAATAGAGTGTAAACCTCGAGAGGGAGTTTTCCTTTTCTTTTTACAAGAAAGTTCATTGGGTAACTAAACTAGAACCCTGCAATATTGCAATCTTTTTTCTTCAATTAGATATCTTAGCAGCAAAGAAGATATTATTAGATAAACAACAAGAGTTGTATTCATCAAGATGTAAAATATTCATCATTTATGGTCTTTTTGTCAATTGATTAACCAAGTTAGATCATAAAATAACCATAGTTTATCAAAAATGTTTATCTCTTCGCATATGTTACACAATAAGATTAAAAATTGATATATTAAAAGCTCATGAAGATGTAATTGCCTCCCTGTATAGAATGCAAAAATTGAGCTGATGTTTAAACTATTATTGAAATTTTGATTACTATTATTGAAATATGAAACTCTTGATAATTCTTACATAGCAAACTCTCAATAACTCTGACAATGTATCGTGAATTTGAGGAGGATGTTAACTTTTATTTTATTTACTTCTTTTATACCAGGGTAATTTGGTTTTTTTACTAGTAATATATTTAAACATATCTTTCATTTTATTCTCTTCTACTTTATAATTCAATAAAACCCTAGCCTCTCATTTGTTTCTCTCTTATTTTTCTTTTGGATTCTATCATAGATATCTTAACTGATCACATACCACTAGTTCATATTTCTTTCTAAGATATTTAAACTATTATTGAAATTCTGATTAGTGTTTATGAATATTTTTTTACTAATATATTGAAACAATTATACATGTTTTGTTTGGTGTTGAATAGAAATATTTGCATTGTTTGTAATAGTTTAATTTTATACTTTTCATGTTATGATGGAAAATGCTATGAATAATAACAGGAAAAGAAACAAAACTTGTGAAGCGTGGAATTAGTTCACTAAAATAGAACCAATAGATTTGGATTACCCTTGAGCAAGTTGCAATTATTGTGGAAATTCGTATGCATGTCATCCAGTAAGAAATGAGACATCAAACTTGAACAAACATGTTAGTAGTTGTAAGAAATTGTTGGCTAGTTTAGACGAAACACAAAAGATAATATTGTTTCGTAAAAAATAGGCAGTAGGAGCAAGTAAAGTTTGTTCTTTAACAGTAAAATCATTTAGTGCAGAAAGATGTCGAGATGCACTGGCTAGAATGGTTGTAATTGATGAGTTACCTTTTAATATTGTTGATGGAAAAAGTTTTATAGAGTACTCAAATGAATTGAAGCCAAAATTTATTGTTCCTTATCGTAAAACCGTTGCAAACGATATTTTCAAGCTCTACGTACACAAAAAGAGTAATCTGAAGGCTTTCTTTTCTCAATTGCTGGAAGAGTATGTTTAACCACTGACACATGGACTTCTATACAAAAAATAAATTATATGGTTGTGATTGCTAATTTCATTGATGGAAATTGGACTTTACAAAAAAAAATAATATCAATTTTTGTGTTATTCCTAATCATAAATGAGAAACTAGTTCCATGCTTATGGAAAAATGTCTATTGAATTGGGGGATAGAGAAAATTTTGACTGTCACTGTTGATAACAATTCTGCCAATGAAGTTGTTTTGAACCATTTGATTAAGACAATTAAAAATGGAATGGTTTGGTATTTGATAGAGAGTTTATACATGTCAGACGTTTTGCTCATATTGTAAATTTGATTATTTGCAATGGCCTTAAAGAGCATAATGATTCTATTATGTAGATTCGTAAATCTGTGAAATATGTAAGATCTTATCATTCTAGGATGCAAAAGTTTAAAGCATGTGTGGACAGTGCCAAGATTACATGCAAAAGTAATGTATGTCTTGATGTTCCAACTCGATAGAACTCAACGTACTTAATGTTGGATACTGCTGAAAAGTTTGAAAAAGTTTTTACAAAGTTGAAAGAATATGACAATCAATATGTATAGAAATTTCTTTAAGATGAGAATGTAAATGTTCCTCCCTCTGATGAAGATTGGTGTGTCGTTCGTCAATTTTATAATACTCTTGAAAGTATTTTATGACATGACATTAAAAGTTTCTTCGACTTTATATATTGCAATCAATGTATTTTTCTCAGAAATATGTAAACTTCATAGAGTTATCATGAAATTTGCTACAAGTGATAACTCACCACTAAGAACCATGACATTTAATATGCAAATTAAGTACAAAAAGTATTGGGGAGATTTAAGTAAAGTCAATGGCTTTATGTATGTCGTTGTTGTGCTTGATCCACGACATAAGCTGAAGTTCGTAAAACATTATCTATTGAAATTGCATGGATTAAAGATGACGAATGAGTTCATAATGAAATTAGAACATACAATTAGAAGACTATATTGTGAGTACAAAATGAATTCACCAATAAATAACATAGAACAAGCTTCTACTTTTAGGTCTGTGGTTGAAATTACTCATAACAATTTAGATGATGACGAGTTTGAGTTGACATTTCATGCAGAATTGAGCAATGAAGATCAGTTTGCCAATGAAAATGAAATTGAAAATTATTTGTTTGGAAAACTTGAGAGTTTTTCATTCGAAATGGACATATTGAGTTGGTGAAGAATACACTACAAAGTATCCAACCTTGAGTAAAATAGCAAGAGATGTGTTTACTATTCCCATTTTGACAGTCGCCTCAGAATTGGCGTTTAGCTGTGGTGGTCGAATGTTAGATTCCTTTCAAAGTTCCTTAGCTCAAAAACTGTAGAAAGTCTTATTTGTTTTCAAAGTTGGATTCGTGATTCTAATAGACCTACAGATATTTACGAATCATTGAAAGAAGTCACACAATTTGAAAAAGGTATAATTATTTATATTTAGGTCTATTCAATATTAGTTTTTGTAAATGTTATTCAGTTATTCTAATTATTAACTTAATTACTTTTTTTTGATGATTTGGATGATCTTACGACAGTAAACAAAGATTGATATTTTCAACACTTATTTTCTCTCAAATAGTGTTTCTGTTGATTTGATTTTTGTCTTTGATTATTCATTTTATTTGTCATCGTTAGTACTAATTATACTATTGTCTTTTGCAGAAGCTTTCCTTTAGTTTATGGTGAAAAAGTATTCACGCCAACTTTCCCATCTCCGGTTTGACTATCTATTTATTTTTGTCTTTATTTGAGTTTCATGTAAACTAGAAAGTTTAGTTTTGAATCAATGTTTTTTTTTTTTGAGATTTTATGATTTCTAATTCATAGCATACTATATGACAATTTTTTACTCTTATTCATTGATTTTGTTTTTGTTGCTGTAGTATTCTTTTTTATGTAAATGAATTTGAATTATCTGCTATTACTCAATTCATTTTCACTGTAGATGAGATTGTATTTCGAGACACTCTGTATTTTTTTTATTGATTAATTTCCCCAAAATCAATCACTTAGAAAGTTTAAATCTTAAAAACATTTATATATATAGGGGGTGGGCAAATCGGTTCTTGGTTCCTGTTCCGAAACTCTTGGAACCGACCATTCGGTTCTCGGTTCCAAGATTGAGGAACCAGAACTGGAACCATGCGGTTTAGGACCCGAAACCGAAACCGAGATGCGGTTCCGATTTGATTCTAGAACCGAGAATTGAAAGCCCTGTATCTGGACATAAAAACATCAAAGAATTGACTTTTTCCAAGCTTTATTTTACTAACAAACAAAACCCTGCTCCCTGATTGACATGATTTTCTTAGAAAATTATGGCTAAGCTCATCGGCTGATAAGTATTCGCAAAAAGAAATCAAGAGTTTCAACAATTAATAATCAATGAACACCAATATATTAAACTTGTATAAGTGAATATCCTTTAGTCACTACATTAAATCACCCAAATAAACAACAATTATATGGAGAACAGGAACCAGGAACCAGATTGAAGATCCTCATGCCATGGCTTGAGACCTCTCATTATCCAAAATTTCCATTTAAAAAAACAAAGTCTATCATTCAACTTTGAAAATCAAATCTTGTGACACTTCTATCTTCTTTGTCAAGAACAAATCCTGAAAACAGTACGTCCAAGGTCTAGAATGATTATGCATGAAACTGATGCTGAACAAAAATCAAACCCAAAAAATGGACATGATGGGAAATCATGAATAAGAGTCTTGAAACTTACTCAGGACCTATAACTCGGTTAAAACAACTAGCAAATTCAAATAACCATAAAACATTAAGTAATCAATTTTGGATATTTTTTTATCAACTCCTTCTTGGATTCGCCTTGACATTCCTTAAGCTCTTGCACAAAATGCTTCCAAATTTCCATTTAAAAAAACCAAAGTCTATCACGAGAAGGCAGAAACAACGAAAGAATACATGTCTCTACTGGAACAACATCAAAGGAGAGAAAGAAGGAACTAAGTACCATATTTTGCAGTATTTTCCTTTAGAATGAAAAATCCACCTGGTTTTAAGCCAACCTAGAAGTAATGCATTAGATAGTATGAGTAATCAAAGTATTCTAAAGTAAAAAAGAAAAAAAAAATAGTGAACATTCACATGTAACTACAATTAATCAACATTTCTGGCAATCATCCCTTTATTCAAAGATGAAGTTCAGAGTTTGAACATGTAACTACAAACCATAAATACCCCATATAAAAACTAATCAGAGTAACAATGTGCACGTATATACATTTCTTTGAATACACCGGTTACTTTGGAAGATGAGTCATTCAGCATGAAGAAATTACACTAGATTATTTAAGTCTGATAAAATTCTTAAAACCACAGATATTCTTACTATGAGAAGGGACTGGTGTCTAGCGAGGCGACTGCAGAACGCGAGACGAGGCAAGGACAGAATCGATGGTTGACGATTGCAGAACATGAGGCGAGAACAGACCCGAGGCGAGAACAGAACAGAGGCGAGAATAGAACAGAGGGCTTTGTGAACAGAACCGATTTTTGGCGACTGGATTCCGAAGCGAGGCAAGAACAGAAACGATGGTTGGCGAATGCAGAACATGAGGCGAGAAGAACCTAGAAGCCCTCGATCCAGTCTTCCAGAAGCCCTCATTCCAGTCCTCCTCCTCTAGAAGCCCTCATTCGGTTCCAGTCCTCTAGAAGAAGCCGTCGTTTACATCATATATGTTGGTTTGGTTCCATTGGTTCTCTACACCAAGAACCGTGAACCGAACAGAAAATAAAAATTAGAACCAGAACCGAACCAAAAATAATTTTTGGAATCAAGAAGCAGAACTGAACCGGAATCGACGATCGGTTTTGGGTCGGTTCTTGCCCACCCCTATATATATGTGGTTTAGATAGACAATAGACTAGTCTATTAGAGCTTATATGCTTAATGTTGCAGATCATTCTCATTTTATTTCAAATTGATTATTATACTGTCTATTTTATTTCAAAGAGATTATTATACTGCCTCCCTTTGTGTTGTTATTAGAAAGAAATGGAAGACATGAGATGTAGGATGATGGGTCTAAGGTTATTAGTATTCCAATTGAAATGTTTTCTTCAAATTACACAATATAGTTCTTGACGCAGCAGACTCTATTTTATGCCTTAATCCACTTCTTTCCAACAATGGTTTTGTATAGTTTTTTATCCACTTCTTTCCTACAATGGTTCTGTATTATTTTTATTCTCTGTGCCTCTGTTTTCCTACGCCTCTGGTTTCCTACATTATTAAGGAAAATAAGAGTTGAAGATGCCATTGGAGAAAATCGAGGAAATTGAAAGAACCAAGCTTCAAAATTGACAACAAAACCAAAAATATAAAAATCAAAGACAAGATAAAATCGAACAGAAATCGAAACTGAACCGATAAGAGCCGAAACCGATGTTCGGTTTTTAGTCCAGTTTGTCATTGTCTTCAGTTCGGTTTTGGTTTTTCAAAATAAAAACCGAACCGAATCGGTTCTGTTCTAATTTGGTAAAAAAAACCTAATCGAACCTAGCCGATTCCACCCCTAATTGTAACCGTGTATGTAACGACTTGGTTTTTCTTACAATTGAAAAAGTGTGAAATTTAAAACTCTTTCTTTTCTTTTGTAAACAACAAAAAACCTTTTCAAACTATAATCAGAGTTCTTTTCTAAAAAGTCAAACCGTTAAAAATCCTTTCTTTAGACTCGTTATGAAAATCATTATAAGCCGTGAAAAACTATAGTTACAAAATCTTTTCTCAAAAGATAGCGGAAGTGTAAAACATTTTATAGTGGAAGCATAAATCATCGTTTTAAAAGACTATAAATGAACTGGTATTTTATATTTACAAAACTCTTATCTCTTTTACTTTCCGTAGCCTAACTAGTCACAAGTCCCGCTCGTACAAATCCTTCATCAACTACTCTTTGATCTGTCCATCATTTTCTCGTGTGTGTACCTACATCACAAGTAAAATAGTGAGCCTAAAGGCCCAGTAAGAAGTGGGGTATGCAGTATGAAATATGCATCTCTTTTATTCTTTTTGGAATGAGTACCGCCCCAAACCAATCTTTTCCTTACATTTCATTCTTTCATTTATAACTCGTACGTCGAGCGAAAGATTGGAGGAACCTGTGTTAGAGGTATAGTCTTAATCGGCTTCTAACCACTTAGGGTAGTTAGTCCTGTTCCTGACAAGGGGGGACTTCGCCTAGACTGCCCAATTAGATCCGAACTACCCGTCCGTCCCCTAACTCCCCATTTTCTTTTCCTTTCATTTATTTCATTTCTTCGTTTCTCTCATGTAATGCATATGAGTACCACCCCATAGGTGGCACTTTCTACTTGTTTCTATTACCATGATGCATGTTGATACAGTATAAAAATAACGATTATCAAATAGCGAAGAATAGCGGATAAAAGAATAAATAGAACAAGAATTAAAATAGCGAATAACATGCTTGAATTTACAGAACATCACAGTAAAGGAAACGACAAATTGAGCATGCTATTGAACTGAGATTAAACGTTAAATTGCAGCAAGCTACTCAAGCAAATTAGGCATGCTTAACAATATGAAAGCGTTAAATAGACATGGATATAACAAGTACTTGGAAACATGCTTAGTAAATCGCTAAGTGCTAATGACATGAATTGATTCTAAACAAGTGAACTAAAGACAATGTACATTCAAAAGTAAAGCATAGTTCAATGGCATTAATTTCATCTAGAGTTAACAACTTAGTTTAAGGTTACCAGAAATTAAGTATGTCATATTAAGGGTTGATTATGCATAGTCATGTTAAAGGAAAATAACGGCTCCTAACTAGCACAAGATTAATAGCATAAGGTCTATCATATTATCAAGCAAGGTAATTTACAACACATCCAACCAAAACAGAATTACTATCCATGAAGAAATTGATAACTTATTCATACGTAACATGTCATCACTTAATCTTCAGTTCATCAGTTTTGTTCATTAGTTCATCAGTTCGTATCATAGAGCTAAACGTCAGAAACTATAATCTTAGTAGTTGCATTATCATTTCTTTATTAGACTAAACATCGATTGCAGTAAAAGAAAAGCACGCAATGTAAATCAGAGAAACAAACGGACACTACTTGTGGGTAGGGCCTCCACTGACCAAGACTCTACCAAATCTTTACCTCGTTTGCTAATTATTAAAGAAATCCCAATCCCTACCGAAGAACAGCAGCAAACCCAGCTCAATCTTTGCGTTCCAGCTTACGAACTTCTCACCCAAAACACACGTTTCACCTCCCGAAGTTCACACTCACATATTACTTGAAGAAAATACACTTTTCTCCACTCAAGAACTTGCAGGACACTCATGCCAGGGGATTTCTCTCTCGCACTGGGAAGCAGAAAATGGCAGAGAACACCAGGGAGCTGACTTAAACACGGAGTCCTTACCTGGGTGTGCCAGTCACTCAACTAACGGGATGGAGGGGCTTACTTTGACGTGGAGGAAGACGTGTCCAGGCATGAAGGAGTCGTTCTCTTGGTCATTTTATGGGTTTTAATTGACTACACAACAAAATTTTCATTATTTAAAACATATTTTCTCGCAGAACTGGGACATATCCAACAAGGGAAAGCGTCCTTGCCTCGTTTGTGATCGTCTGAAATCCCTATTTTTCCTATCAGAGCTGCATTTTTAGACGAAGGAAAACATCCTTACCTTCATCTGTGTGCGTCCGAAACTGTCCAAAAATTGGACATATTCAATTTCTCTGTGTCCGCTATCATCCGCCATCGTTCGGGTTCGTTCAAAAACTCGCGTTAACAGGCGAATGACGAATTTGGACAAGGAACCTCGTCCTACATCATCCCAAAATGCTGGGGACAACGTGCAATGCATTTTCGGACGCAACTCTTATTTCTTGTGTCGTCTGCGAGCGTCCAAAATCTCCAGTTATGTATTTTTCCAACAAAATTTCATACTTTTAATTATTTCATAATATTTACCCCACATTTAGATGGCATAAACCAACACGTATCGTCACACAACGACATAAACCAACACGTACCGTCACATAACGTAATATATTAATTATTCCAAAATTAATTATGTTGCATATACAGGAAAAATATTATCGGGGTATTACAGTATATACATCAACAAAGTTACGGTTTAGTTTCAATTTTAGATTTTAGTTGGTTTAGCTCGATTTAGACTGGTTTTGGTTGATTTTTTTTTTAATATTTAAAATTGAAATTAAAAAAAGTATAGAAATAATATAATATCGGTTCAATTTGGTTATGATCGGAGCAAAACCGAGTAGTCTAATTTGTTAATAGAATAAAGTTAGAAAATTATTTTGTTAAAAAAAATTCAATGTTTAAGTTGAACAAATTTCAAAGTTTGAGGTTCATTTTGGTTAAAAACAGTTAAGCATTTAAATTGAACGGATTCCGAAATCCAAAATTTAGTTTGTACTTTCCCCTTTAATTATTATACATCTTATATGTCTTTTATTTTAGGAAAATTAACAAAATAATCATTGAACTATGAGATTAGTGACAAGGCAAACACTAAACAATTTTTGCTCACAAATAAAACACTAAATTATGGGAAATGAACGACACAAATATCGCTGTCACAGTTTTTTTATTAAAAATTTACTTTTTTCCTAAAGGTATATTCCACAGAGAAAACTACATGTTCTGTAGCAAAAACTTATTTTCTACATTGGAAACGTATGTTACACAAAATATTATTTAAATTGGTAATTAATTTTTGAAATACTCATCTAATTTGGTAATTAATTACCAAATTAATTATCAAATTAATTTTGAGGTAATTAATCATAAGGTAAAATTAATTACCAAATTAATTACATAATTATCAAATTAATTACTAATTTAATTAATTTTAAAATTAATTACCAATTTAATTAATATTTTACAAAAAAATGTTCTTTTTGCTACGAAAAATACTATTTCCTTGATAAGTTCATAATCACCTACATCACAAAGTTTATCTATGAGCCTAACGCACAGTAAGAGATGCATATAAAATATGTTTGTGAGATGCAGTAAGTAAAAATCGTGTCTTTTTCAATCAACGTTATTTTTATTTTTCTTTTTCTTTCACTTAACATTCCAACCGTTGTGAGTAATTCAATATAAGGGAGAGAGTGACATCATTAGGTCCACCTCATGTGAGAAAACTAACCCGCAACGTTTATTTACGTTTATTGAGTCATTCTTTCTTTTTTTTCTTTATGAAATATATACATGTGCCATAAAATAAAATCTATCATGTAAGATCCTAACATATTCTCAAAAATGTCTTATCTTAACAATGACAAGAACAATGGACAAATCCTCAACAAAATATCAACGTAAATAGTAAAAATTAGCAAATATCATATCCTCTATCCACAGTTAATCATAGATAATAAACACAAAACAAGAAATCATATCTTCAAACAATAACCATAGGCATCACATAACAATATCGCCATAAAACTACATTACCCTAGCACTTTATGATGCAAATCAAAAGTCAAACACAAACAACATCACTTACCTGAAATTTTTATTGAAGTCACAATACCCAAGTTTCTTTGCTCCAACCGATTACTTCCTTGAAATTAAGGGAAGAAGAATCAAATTAAAATAAGAAAAGAAAAAACTTTAAAAACCTATATAGTTTCAACATCCCGCGCCATCACTTTTCTTGAAGTCCTTAACTATAAAAGTCTACCTTCAGAATGCTTAAAGAAAATTCTCCCTAGAGTCGAAAGATTTCCTTCATCTTTGAAAGAAAATTCTCCCGAGAGTTGAAAGAATCTTAGGGTTTCATCTCCTAAGATTCTTATTTATAAAAAGTCAAGCGAAGGATCCCATAGAAGAAAATCCTGCAGAAATCAAATTTAAGCTCTATTGTTTCCTAATCTATCCATATATTGAATCACAGCTTGCGGATTCTGTAAAAATCATAATTTCAATCTATCTACAGTTACAGTGGATGTACAAGTTACCACTGCAGATGACCGTTTCATCCATTTCATCTAATGGCAATAAGCCATGTCAGTATTTTTCACTTACATTTGTGGTCGACAACATTTTCGTTGATGTCAATGCTTCTGTGGAAATTAAGGTTTATGTGGATACTTCATCCTGTGGATCCTCCGTACCCATCCACCAATCACTATTTGTCATGTACGCTTATTCTTGCATGGATATCTTTCTCGCTGACACCAACGCATCGCGAATACAAACATTTCTGCGACAATCATTGTTCCTTGCGGATCCTTGATCCAAACGACGACGTTTCTCTCCTTATACTTATCTGTCACAGATGCATTTCTTTTTACGAATACTCAACTTATCCTAATACGACGTCATCCTCCTAGACAACGGACGTCCTTTATTCTGCAGACATGTTCCCTTGCGCAACAACACTGTTCACTGAAGACGTTCATTAGATCCAAACGACAACATTTCATTTTGCCACAATCGTATTCTTTTCGGCTGATCCGTTCATTATCCCATAACAATGTCATCCATTCTATGGATATGAGCATGTCTATAGGCATATTCCTTTTTACGAATATAGATGCTTTCGTGGATACTAATTTTCAAAATGTCCGCCAATGGTTATTTGCCACGTACACAACTTCTTCGCGGACAACACCCTTTTGCAGACATGTTCGCTCCTGCAGATCCTAACCCTTCTGTGGGCTCACACATGCGCTGACGTTTACACAGTATCATTTCTTAATTTATTTACACCCAGATTTTTCAATAATAAAAAATATCACCCACCGACATTTTTGCTTTATATTTTAAAGTTCCTTAATCCGCTTCCTAATGATTTATTTACGTAATAATTCTATAATTTTATTAAAATAAAATCCTTCAATTGCACAACATCTATAATTCTCCAAATTCGTGACACAATTTATTCTATTTAAATCTTAAAATGTCACATTACATAAAAAAAAAGATTTGTGCATTGTAGCAAAGTAAAACTCTGCGGTCAAGAATAACTAAGCTAATTTTGTCTAGCAAATCCTCTTCTAGCTCCAAAACTAGGTCTAAAAGGAGCTGATTGAGTAGGTGCTGAATTTATCTGAGTAGGTCTCTAACTCATTTGGCAGTTCCTCCTCAAATGTCCAAGCTACTCATGGGTGTGACAAACATAAGGGCCTATCCACCCACCAATATAAGGAGTGTCATTGGACTATCCACTAATTCCACTCTGAGCGTGTCCTCTATTGTTCTGACTCTTTTTTTTGGTATTTCTCAATCATCTTTCTACCCACTTGCTGCTCTTTATTTGATTTTCCTTTATATTCTCCAAACTGTTCAACCAAATCAACTTCAACTTGCTGAGCAACAGTAACCACATTCGATATAGAATTGAACTCTATGATTGATAACTGATATTGAATCTTAGGCCTTAGATGTTTCATGAACTTCACCATTCTATCAATCGAATCCATCTCCCTAATAAACTGTGACAGCTCCATAAATTTGGCATAGTACTTTAGCTTAGTAAGACTTTCCTGTTCCAAGTTATCATTACCATTGATCATATTGTGACAGTAACCATCATTGCAATAATTATCTCTAAAGATTATCTCAAACTGGGTCTAGGTCATAATCTCTAATGAATAGTCCAATCTCAAATACTTCCACCAAACTTCGGTCATCTTCTTAAAATAGGTCGCTAACCCAACCAAATATTCCAGTCAACAACTAAATTTTAACTATCAATAATCCAATCAAATTGCCAATAACAAAGAAGTGCCGAAGAAAAAAGTCCAAATCTTTTATACCATTAGCCTTCTAGTTTTCAACCATGGAAGCTCTAACAACATTGCAAGGGTCCAGTGTTTTCCCCTTGAATCCACACACAATCAAGCTTGATTTCCTTCCAAAAGTTGAATAAAAAATGAGAACTGCAACTAGTAAATCAGCATGACAAGGTTGAAAGAAATTCAACTTACCGTGCCTGATTTCTTCCGTCACAAAGGCAAAAACCAAATTCCCCAATTCTTCTCTGCGAGTTTGTTGAGAGAGAGGAAGTAACGGGAGACAATAGGTAGGGGGATAGAGAGTGAGGAAAAGAGGGGGGAGCGTCTTGTTTTAATGGCAAGGAAGAGAAAGGGAATTCCATGCTCTAGACTGGTAACCTTGCAAAGAATTTGGAGAAGATATTTCCTTTCAAAATTCTTTCCATTAAAAAAAACCTCCTGTTATTACATTCACAGTGGAAAGTTCGAGAATTATTTTGTTCAAAAAAATTTAGTTAAATATTTTTTAAAGTTTAAGGTTCATTTTGTTTAAAAAAGGGCTCAAAATTTAAATTGAAAGGACTTCAAAATTCAGAATTTAGTTTATACTTTCCCTTTTAATTATTATGCATCTTATAGATCTTTCATTTTAATATCAAATATTTTTTTGTAAAAAAAGTAACCGTATTTATAAGGGAAATTAACAAAACAACCACTGAATTATGGAATCAGATATAAGACAAACATTGAACAATTTTCGCTAACAAATAAAATACCAAATTATGAGAAATCAATGGTACAAAGATCACTGTCACTTTTTTTGTTCAAAATTTAATTTTTTTTTGCAGCAGAAGGCACGTTTCTGCTACAAAAAATACCCTTTCCTTTTCCGCAGTGAACAATGTATTTTTGGACAAGTATCTCAAAAATTAATTACTAATTTAATTAGTATTCTATTAAAAATATTATTTCCGTTTGCAAAAATACCTTTTTCACTATGAAAAATACTCTTTCTACTACAGAAAAGGAAAAACTATTTTCTGCTGATGAAGTCACATTTTCTGCTAAGAAAGAAATTAAATTTTTATCGGATAATGTGATAGTGATGTTTACGATTTTTATTTTTCATATTTAATGTTTTATTTGTTAGTAAAAATTGTTTAGTGGTTATCTTGTCATTAATATTATAGTTCAGTGGTTGTTTTGTTAATTTTCTTATTTATAATCAATAAATCAATGTAATTTTTGTCAATAAATACTTAGTTAAAACTAATCTTGAAAAAATTGTTTAATATAATGAATTATGATTATCACATTATTTTATTATAAAATTATTGAGCAAAACATCCTGTACGAAAAAAATGTTGTGGAAGATGAAAAGACATATATTTAATATTCTTGTAGACAATTAACCTACTTTTATTAACTCTCTATCTTTTCTCATTGAATTTGTCTTCAATTTATATAGCAGTTCGGTCTATTTTTAATTAATATCGTAACGTGTGAATTTCTTTATTAAAAAACAAACAGATGAACAAGAAGTTTTTATCATCTTATCACTAATAAAATTAAAAATACTCATATATAGTGTGATAATCCGAATTAAGGATTAGCATTAAGATTCATGCTTAGTATGATTAAATATGATTAAGTGATAATAAATCATGAAATAATTTTGAATGAGAAATTGACTAACCAATTGAGAGTATTTTTTTAAAACTAAAAATAAGTATAATAATAGATACCTTAGACTATGGAATAGTGATTAAATTGATCAATTGGATATATGTCGTTAAGATATAAATTATTGCACGAAAGTGATAAATGTGTTATAAATTAGTATAGTCACTGTTTGATGTTAATTGAAGAGATTATGGTGAGTAATAATTCATATCATTTTAAAGTTATAAAATAGACACATAAATGAAGTGTTTGGTTTTGGATTGAAGGGATTTGAATGTATGCAATATAAGTTAGGCAAGTTTGAAGTCAGATAAGTCCAATGAAGTGTGGTGTTTCAAAATGTTAAGAATCGAACCTGAAACGGAAAAAGAAAACTGTGAAAGCAGGGACACCAAGATTTACGTGGAAAACCATTACGGGGAAAAACCATGGGCAGAAGAGAAATTCACTAATCAGAAATCAAGGTACAATGAGTTTTGTGACTCAAGCTTCAATATATAGAGAAAATAAATAACCCTAATATTAGATATGGGCCAAACCTAGCCTAACTAGAATTCAGATCACACCGAACTCTAATAATCTCTACCTTGACACGAATTCCACTTGAGAGATCCAATGTAGGCTTCTTGGCCCACCCCAAAATGAATCCAGAACACTGAACTCTAACAATCTCCATCTTCAAAGAAATTCCAATGCAAGACAAATGATCTGCAAAACTTCAACGAAAAATAACCTCCTCTTCCACAAAGGCCATTGCTAGGCCAACTCAACATCTGGTACCGATCAAGTTTAAGCCCTGCTTAAACTTGAGAGACACACTCGAGGAGAAATCACATCTTCTCCATGGTATCACCAAATTATCAGAGATGTCGCAATGACCTGCAATTGAATATGCTGAAGACTCCCCACTAGAATCTATACTCTCGAACACACTCAATGCATAACTCACTGTAGTATTTTCACCATATCGCCATGGAGCTTTACCCTTTCTCTTGGTTCGGCATTTGACGATACCACTCTAACCTGAGACTAAAACTGGTGAGGATGTGGTGACTGCATCACTTTGAACATCTATAATAGGCTAACATATCGGCTCTATGTAGATTCAGAACCCAACTTGAACTTCACCTGAGAACCTAACTTTTTCTGAGTATTCTCAAAAAGATTTTTTGAAAGTGAATTCACAAACTTTTTAGCCTTATTACCAGTCACTGTAGAACCCTGTAG
Source organism: Begonia loranthoides (assembly GCA_022433065.1). Classification (NCBI taxonomy): domain Eukaryota; kingdom Viridiplantae; phylum Streptophyta; class Magnoliopsida; order Cucurbitales; family Begoniaceae; genus Begonia; species Begonia loranthoides. The sequence goes on along the minus strand of CM039468.1, from coordinate 43,457,036 downwards.
CACATAAATTTGCAGAGCTTCCGTGTCCCTTTAACTTGACGAGAGCACCTCTACTTATCTTTATATCTCCACCTACAGCGCTGTACTTGTACCATTTTGAATCTAGAGTACTCAACGAGATCAAATTTTTCTTTAAATCGAGAACATGTTGCACATTACCCAGTCTCCTCACAACTCCATCAAACATTCTAATTCTGATGGTACCAATATCAGCTATCTTGCAAGGTGTGTTATTACCCATTAACACAACACCTCTTGAAACGATCTCCTATGCCGTAAACCAATCTCGATTGTAACACATATGAAACGAACAAGCTGAATTCAGAATCTAATTCTTGTTTGGCTTTGAATTTCCCTCTGACACAATTAGAAGATCTCCATCACTATAGTCTTCTTCTTCTGCGACAACTACTTCATCGGACGTCATCGGTTGTTTTCCCTTCTTAGTAGCTCTCTTTATTTCATTTTACAATTTACGGCACTCAGCTTTAATGTATCCCCTCTTCTGACAGAAATAACAGATTCTATCTCGGTTCCTTGACTTTGAACTTCTCTTCGAATTCTGAACATTTTCACTGGCTTTATTGTTTGACTTTCTTGTTCTACCCCGAACAACGAGTCCCTCACCTCGAGACTCAGGTCCCATAACAAGTTGCTTTATCTTTTCTTTTGATAACAAAAAACCATAAACCTCTTTCAGAATTAGACTTTCTCTACTGTATAAAATTGTATCTCTGAAAGCACCATAAAATTCCTTCATCTTTTCTTTTTGTCCAAATATAGCGTTTCTCACTTTTTCGTATGATATATAAATTCTCTAAAGTGATTATCGAATACAATTAAATAAGCAATTACAATAAATGCATAAATTAACGAGTAAAGGATAGAGAGAGTGCACACAATATTGTTTATACGGTTTGGAAAACTCGCTTACGTCCGCGCACCAAGATTCTACTTGGAGATCCACTAACTAATTGACTTATGGGTGTCAATTAAACTATTTACAAAGACTAATTCTAAGGGCGTAACCCTTTGACTATTGCGGGCCGTCATCCTTTGACTATTACGGGGCATCACCCTATATTTTGACTATTACGGTGAGTCACCCGTTGATTGAACTTAAGTGTAACGACCCGGATTCTTAATTGTTTTTAACAGTACACTAAAATTTACTAAAACAAGTTCCGATGTTTTTTTTTTTTTTAAATCTTTTCTTAAGGAATATCAAAGTGCCAAATTCGATCGTTACCAACCATTTTTAAACGGTCAATTTAAATTGAAGGAAAAACTATGAGCAATATATTTAACGGAAACAAAATTAAGAAATCATGACTTCAAAACATTAATTTAGAAACTTAGCGGAAGCATAATTTAAAAGCATCACTTCTAAATATTAATTTTTAAAATCCGAAGGAAAAACCTACATAATATTCTGAATAAGTTCTTAATAAGGATAAAGGGGTAATTAACGTTCATAAAACAATCCGACATTAGCCCTTACAAAATTACTCTTTCCATTTTTACTTGACGTCGTACTACTACTCTACTTGTGTCTCCTTTGGATACGCCACAGGCTCCACAAGTATAGCCTCCTCCGCCGCTCCTGGTACAACCATCTCAGTACCTACACCACAAGTAAGGACGTGAGTTTGCGCTCAGTAAGGAAATGGGGGAAAACATATGCATATGTCTCTCTTTAATTTCCTTTGGAATGGGGGGCCACCCAAACCAATTATTACGTTTCGTTCTTTCATTCGTTCTTTACTCGTGCTTCAAGCTAGAGATTGGAAGACCCGTATGGGATGGTATAGTGGGTCGGACCTAACCTCATATGGGCAACTAGGTCACGTTCCGGTAAGGTAAGGGCATTGCCTAATCGCCAGGCTAGGACCGCTACCCATCCGTCTTCTAGTTCCCTTGTTCCTTTCCTTTGTCTTTTCTTATCATTTTACTTTCCTTACTATGCATGTAAGTACCACCCCGTGGGAGTACTCCCTACTTTGTTTCTATTACGTGAATGCATGGGGACACTTCTAAATTGTCTAACACATACATGAACAACAATTAACAAGCTTCAATGAATTTGCAATCGATAGCAAATAGCGAAATTCAAAACACATAAGAAGAATAGGAAAGTGCATTCACATATACATAGGGCAACTAAAAGGAACGCATATGACGAACTCAACAAGAAATTCATGGAAGCATTTCAACTATAAAGTTCCTTTGTCGTACTTAAAGGCTAACGACTTACATGTTATTTAACGAAATGAAAATCATACGATAGTGAATTCAACAACAGGCAGACTTTGACAACATATGGCAGCGTACGATTATCGAGATAATATCAAAATGAAGTAACGAAATGTGCTTCTTAAAGAGGAACAAACAACGGTAAAATATTAAGAAAAAATAAAGAAACGCGTGATTTTTAATGAATATATTTAGCACCAATTTTACAACATCTAAACATGCTTTTATTCGGTACTAACGGCAGTGAGAATTATTGAAGCGAAACAGCGGAGTTATGCTCATTATGTGATAATAATAATATCTGCAGTGCGAGTAACGAAATTGAACGACAAATCATGCTCTTAACGACGATAAAACAGTAGCGTGAAATAATGAAAATAGGACAATAGGTCATGCTTCATAAATGATGAGCATAATAATGGAAACAAACGGTTGACCATTTTGTTAGATAAGTAAAGGACGCGACAAAAAATAGTTGTTAATCCTACGTTCAAGCGACAATCAAAACAGTGATAATACACAACTACATAACATTACGGGGCATGCTTTTGAACAACTAGAAATGACAATGAGCATCATCAAAATAAACAGCACAACACGCTTTTGATCCCTTAATGATAGCAGTAAATACTGAATCGAACGAACAACGAAACATACTTCTAAATCCAAGATAAACAACAACATTCTTAATGAGGAAGTGGAGTAATGGACATGCTTCTAAATCGGTAATACAACAGCGAATATTATCGAATGAAGCAGCGAACATATGCTTTTAATTGACAAAACGGAACAACGAAACATACTTGTTCAAGGACTATAAGTAGCAGCAAACAACAGTAATTATTAAGAGAACAAACAACGAAACATGCTTTTACATAACAACTGGTTTGCTACAGAAATGAACATATAAACGTGCTTTTACATGACCCACCTAGTAGCAGAAACGAATATCTAAACATGCTTTAATGTAGCAGAACAACAATGGTTAACAACAATGTAGAACTACAAAATATGCTTTCAATCACTCACTAAAGCAGTTGTGTACGCATGAGAAATGAACTACATATCATACTTTCGAATTACAGCGAATAACTATGTGTAACATGCTTTGTACAGGGCCTAACCAACGAACAACATGCTCTATAAGGAACACAAAACAATACTTACAACAACAACATTAAACGGTAACTTACAATAGCAAAAGTATTCTGTACACAAGAAGTAAATACAGAATGTAAACTCCTTATTTATGTAATAAGTAAACAACATAATAACGTAAAACAAAGTACAACAAAGCTTGTCACGTTCATACTTTTTATTCACAATTTCTCATCACCATACCTATCTTCAGATAATAATCTTAGCAAAGTAGAGCAGACAACGTTCTCAGCAAGGTAACACAAATGTTGAAATGGAATTAGCAGCAATGTATAAAATGAGTAACCACAAAGTTGCACAAGTCAGGAAGGAGATTTGCAGAAGTAGCAACGTCTAAGTAGTTCACAGATTTTATTTATAACAACAAAGTTCAAGACATCTACAGGTTTTATCAAACAGAGTGAATGAAAACATATACACAAGATTACTTGGGTGTAGGGCCTCCGACTAGCCACCAACTATCCATTCCTTACCTTTGAAGACTCTTCCCCCTACGGACAACAGCTTCCTCTGTAACTCCAACCTCCAGCAGTGTCGCTCCAGCCCTTCACTAAGAAGAACACCCAGGAAGAAGATGGAGGAGGCTGGAGAGATATAGACTCACCTTGGGAGACCATTTGTACGAGTGGCAGGAGACAAATCCCTGGCTAGTCGGTCTGGGCGTGCGATTTCGTGTTGAGAGGTGGCGATTTATTGGTTGGGCATCCTTTTCGTCTGATTTTAAATCTCTGTCATCACAGTTCTGCGATGATTCGGACGAGTGCGGATGAAATCTTCACGTCTGCATTGGTCCGTAAGAGTAGATTCTTTGCCGGTAAAATTTGACTTTGGACGAAAATCGGCGTCCCCACCTTTGTCCGTACCGTCCGCAGTCGAGATTCGGATGCCATTTGGCCTCCGCACGTGGCATCCGAAAGTGTCTAGAATTTAGACAGAGGCAAATTGGATGAGGTGTCTTCTCATCCATAGGCATCCGGGTTCATCCAAAAGTGTCCTAAAATCAGATAGAGGCAAAACAGAAGAAGCCTCGACTCGTCCGCAGTCATCCCTACGCGTCCAAAAGTCCCAGACTTGGATAGATTCGATGCGGACGCATTCTGCCATCGTCCGCACCATCGTCTGTAACTTCACAACACAGTGAAGTTGGGATGCTGGATTGCGTCCTGAGTCGTCCCCAAAGCTTGGGCGATGTTCCAGGAATTTGGTGGACGACACGTCTCGTTCGCAATGTCATCCGCACGCGTTCTGATGGACCAAAAATCCATTTCCTTTGCGTTTTCGACTAAGTTTTTGTTCAAATCTGATTTCCACAACATCATACGTCACAATTTAATGCATATAGGGACGATATAAATATATATTTCACGCCAAATATTTACTCCCAAGTTTGATTACATCGTTTAACAGAAAAATTTAGGATCGGGTTGTTATATTAAAGGCGTTCAATAATGTCGTTGACTATTTCGGGGCGTCACCCTTATATGATGAATTCTTAGGGAATCACCCTCTACAATTTAGTACAAGTAATAAGATCGGAAAGTAACGATCTAAAAACTAATCCAAATTCTTCCAATAATAACTTGCAAGTTTATGGGTAAGGAGAATTGGATTTATAATGCTCACAGTGATTTAGAATTGAGTCTTGAATTTGGCAGAGTTTCGCTTCGGTTCTTTTTTTTTTTTTTTGACCTTGGAGTGATCTTTTATTTATAGGCCACGGACTTTTCGGAAGTCCAAAGAACCTTTTCGGTGGTCCGCATGAAGCCCTTGGAAAATAGCCGTTGAAATTCGTCCGTTGGAAATATAACCGCTACGCACAATCTGGACTTTTCGAACGTCGAGTCTTCGTCCGCTATCATCCGAAAAGTCACCAGAGAATTACAGATTCAAAAGCTTTGCGTCTACTATCGTATGCCTGCGTTCACTATCGTCTTAAAACTCCAGACTGCATTTTAGGATGGATTCTCTGTGTCCTGCCTGCACTATGACAGAATTAACCTTGACCTTTTGACAACAAATTTTCCCTTGAACATTTGGACAAAATTAACCCTAAACTTTTGGTGACAAAATTGACCCTAAACTTTTACTGACAAAATTAATCATGAACTTTCAATGACAAAACTGACCTTGATTATTCAGTGACAGATTTGACCCTTTTCGGACAATTCCACCTCTTCTGCGCTCGTCCGAAAAGTCCCTAAAATATTACATATTCAAATCTTCTTCGTCTGGGCTCTTCTGCATGCGTCTGAAAAGTCTCGAAAATGTCTAGTAAGACTACAGATTCAAATGCTACTCGTCCAGGCTCGTTATCTATCATCCGATATCGTTCAAAAACTCTAGAGACTAGTTTTAGCCAACTTTTCTCGTTCGCAAGCGTCCACACCTTCACTCCAACTTTGACCCTGAACTATATTGATTCCTAAATGATATGCAACACCACATGGAATCAAGTAAACATGTTAAGACAATAATAATACTCATTTTGATTGTATTTTCAATATACAGGGATATAAATATTATTATAAAAATGATACGAATAATATCCAAAAAATACAAAATATAATGAATAAAATATTAAATACACTATCAATAAAAATCCAACTAACCAATTTATTGTTTTCATCAAATTAAACCATTTAGTCATCATCAAAATAAAATTAAACTTAACAAAAAAGCTAACAATCTCCCAATTTTTGAAGATGACAAAATCCAATAAGTTGGTTATCCTAAAAACTAAGTATGTGCATTCAGTATTGCATATTAGATTTCAACCCTTTTAGTTATGCAATTTATCAAATAATTAATCTATGTATACATGTTATACTAATTATTATTTCATAAGAATTGTCACTCCTCCATAATCAACTTATATATATCTCTTCCCCTTTTTGTCATAATCAAAAAGCAATCATTAGGGAGGGGAGTTTAAAGGCAATCAAGGATTATCAAAATAAAATCATCCAAAATATTCTTCTGAAAAAAAATTCTCCCCCTTATTCAAAGAATCTATCCACAAATCAAACAATGGAGGAAAATAAACAATAGAATCTACTTTGTGGTCAAAGATAAAGTACCAATTTCATACAACCACATCAAAGCAAATTTCTAACAAAAATCTTCTCCCCTATTGTCATTAAGCATAGCTACTCATTTGAGGGAAAAATCATAAAAAACAAAGAAAGATATACCAATTGAAGGAAATAGATATCAAAATGAGATCCAAGAAATAAATATCAATTTTAGACTAAGAATGATAAACCAATTTTCATTTTCTAAAAGTGATACCAAATGAAGAGCTAAGGAATTAACTAAGGGTACCAATAGAAGATTCACAATTAAAAACAAAACCATTTTTCAACAAAATTGATACCAATTGTAATTCAAAAGTTAAAATCAAATCAATTTTTGTAAAGTATGATACTAATTGTAAATTCAAAATGAAATCCAAAATTAAGATATGAGAGATACCAAATTTAGCATTAAAATCAATTCACTTATCTCTCCCTTTATGTTAACCATAAAAACAATCAATTGGGGATATATTTCAATTTGAAAACTTTGCTCTCCCTCTAAGATCAATAATAAAACAAGTTAACATTTCTCCCCCTTTAAAAATATCAACAAACATATAAGAGAGAAAATAAATTTTCTCCCCCTATCATTATGTACAAAATCAAATAGTTGGAGAAACTAAATATGATACCAAATGAAAATCCTTAAAAAATTATACTAATTGCAGAGAAAAATGATTTCATTGATACAAAAACAAAAATAATTTTGTAAATGATATCAATTAAAAAAAAAGTCCAATGATACCAATTTATAAAAATTTAACCAATTGTGGTATTAAAAACCAATCTCAAAAAAATATTAATTGATATAATTTATCTTTTAAAGATATGCAAATTAAAAGCATTTCTCTCCCCCTAAATCATTGAACATAATCAAAACATTGGGGATGAAATTCAAGATAGATACCAATTGTAAAAGTTTAAAATTCATAGAAATAACCAATTTGAAGAATTCAAAATAAAAGTCATTATAGATACCAATTTAAAGATTTCAAACCAAGGATAAATAATGATATCAATTTGAAAATTAACTACAAAAGTTATTTCCCATTTTAAATAAAAAAAAACATTTGGGAAAAAAAAGTTATCAAACAAATCGATAAAGAATTCTCACCCAAACACTCAAAATGACATTAATGAGGAATATCAAAGTTTAACCTAGCATAAGCAAATTTATCAAAACTAAAATTAAAATAAACATTTCAAAACAAGTCAATCATCTCAATACAATTCTATTTGCTCCTCCTATTTCATAAATCAATTGCAATTCAAGGGAGAAATCAAAATTATTTTCAAAAAGGCAAACCAATATAATCCAACAAATTTAAGAAATAATAGACCATTTAATTTAGATACCCATTGAAAAAATAATCAAATTTACAATCTATGATGCCAATCAATTTAATCCGAAGTCTCTATCCATATAAATGACTTCACAAAGAATTACAACCAATCAAAATCGAAATAAAAAAACACATTAAATCCATTCAAGTAAAATAATAAACAATTTAATCCAATAAAAAACTAACTAACAAGTCCAAATGACAAAATTGTGTACCTCCATGAGTTTAATTCTATTTTTAAAGAATTGGAGACAATCTTTGAAGCTTCTCCTCTTTTGTATTGGATATTCAAGTATCGAAGTCATTTTTGCTCATTGGGAGAATCTCCAACTTACAACACAATCAATTCAAACTCTTTGGTACCCAAACTATTTTGGGTCTATTGGTTCAGGGTTTGGTTCCTTTAGAAACCCACACAAATTTAGAATTCAAATTGGATTTAAATTTAGAATTTGAAATCGAGGGATAAGCAAATTTAGAATTAACATTTGACTTTACATTTGCATTCAATTTTAATGGACAATAAAAAGATTTATGTCCAACACAATTACAAGAATTACAAGTAGATGAACTAATACATAACTTATTGTAATTTTTTTTCTTTACAAAGGGTTCATAGCCAATTCCTGCTTTATCAAATATAACATTTTGCCAATTCAAGAGCATATTTAAATTTTGCCTCCCATTAGTGAATTTAAGCACAATCGAATTTAACTCATTATTTTTAATTTTCAATTCATTAATTTTATTTTCATGTGATTTGATTAAATCATCATTCCTCATTTTCAAATCACACAACTCAAGCTCATGACATTTAATAGTAGCAATCAAATCACAATTTTTAACATTTAATGAGTCAATTTTATTTTCATGTGATTTGATAGTAGACTTTAATCTATCATCTAACAAATTCAAATCACAACTATCATGCTCAAGAGATTTAAAGGAAACATTAAATCATTGTTCATACTCTTCAATTCAACAATTTGATCCT